>JAOWCC010001589.1:55011573-55696192 GCA_030867875.1 Actinernus sp. WN-2022
CCCCCACACTTCACCCTAACCTTTAATGGTTAATCATTAATAGAACGATGCATATCCAAGGGACCCCCCACCCCCTCCCCCCACACTTCACCCTAACCTTTAATGGTTAATCATTAATAGAACGATGCATATCCAAGGGACCCCCACCCCTCCCCCACACTTCACCCTAACCTTTAATGGTTAATCATTAATAGAACGATGCATATCCAAGGGACCCCCACCCTCCCCCACACTTCACCCTAACCTTTAATGGTTAATCATTAATAGAACGATGCATATCCAAGGGACCCCCACCCCTCCCCCACACTTCACCCTAACCTTTAATGGTTAATCATTAATAGAACGATGCATATCCAAGGGACCCCCACCCCTCCCCCACACTTCACCCTAACCTTTAATGGTTAATCATTAATAGAACAATGCATATCCAAGGGACCCCCACCCCTCCCCCACACTTCACCCTAACCTTAATGGTTAATCATTAATAGAACGATGCATATCCAAGGGACCCCCACCCCTCCCCCACACTTCACCCTAACCTTTAATGGTTAATCATTAATAGAACGATGCATATCCAAGGGACCCCCACCCCTCCCCCACACTTCACCCTAACCTTTAATGGTTAATCATTAATAGAACGATGCATATCCAAGGGACCCCCACCCCTCCCCCACACTTCACCCTAACCTTTAATGGTTAATCATTAATAGAACAGATGCATATCCAAGGGACCCCCACCCCTCCCCCACACTTCACCCTAACCTTTTAATGGTTAATCATTAATAGAACAATGTATATCCAAGGGACCCCCACCCCTCCCCCACACTTCACCCTAACCTTTAATGGTTAATCATTAATAGAACGATGCATATCCAAGGGACCCCCCACCCCTCCCCCACACTTCACCCTAACCTTTAATGGTTAATCATTAATAGAACGATGCATATCCAAGGGACCCCCCACCCCTCCCCCACACTTCACCCTAACCTTTAATGGTTAATCATTAATAGAACGATGTATATCCAAGGGACCCCCACCCCTCCCCCACACTTCACCCTAACCTTTAATTGTTTATCATTAATAGAACGATGCATATCCAAGGGACCCCCACCCCTCCCCCACACTTCACCCTAACCTTTAATTGTTTATCATTAATAGAACGATGCATATCCAAGGGACCCCACCCCTCCCCCACACTTCACCCTAACCTTTAATTGTTAATCATTAATAGAACAATGTATATCCAAGGGACCCCCACCCCTCCCCCACACTTCACCCTAACCTTTAATGGTTAATCATTAATAGAACGATGCATATCCAAGGGGACTCCCACCCCTCCCCCACACTTCACCCTAACCTTTAATGGTTAATCATTAATAGAACGATGCATATCCAAGGGACCCCCACCCCTCCCCCACACTTCACCCTAACCTTTAATGGTTAATCATTAATAGAACGATGCATATCCAAGGGACCCCCACCCCTCCCCCACACTTCACCCTAACCTTTAATGGTTAATCATTAATAGAACGATGCATATCCAAGGGACCCCCACCCCTCCCCCACACTTCACCCTAACCTTTAATGGTTAATCATTAATAGAACGATGCATATCCAAGGGACCCCCACCCCTCCCCCACACTTCACCCTAACCTTTAATGGTTAATCATTAATAGAACGATGCATATCCAAGGGACCCCCACCCCTCCCCCACACTTCACCCTAACCTTTAATGGTTATCATTAATAGAACGATGCATATCCAAGGGGACCCCCACCCCTCCCCCACACTTCACCCTAACCTTTAATGGTTAATCATTAATAGAACGATGCATATCCAAGGACCCCCACCCCCTCCCCCACACTTCACCCTAACCTTTAATGTTAATCATTATAGAACGATGCATATCCAAGGGACCCCCACCCCTCCCCCACACTTCACCCTAACCTTTAATGGTTAATCATTAATAGAACGATGCATATCCAAGGGACTCCCACCCCTCCCCCACACTTCACCCTAACCTTTAATGGTTAATCATTAATAGAACGATGCATATCCAAGGGACCCCCACCCCTCCCCCACACTTCACCCTAACCTTTAATGGTTAATCATTAATAGAACGATGCATATCCAAGGGACCCCCACCCCTCCCCCACACTTCACCCTAACCTTTAATGGTTAATCATTAATAGAACGATGCATATCCAAGGGACCCCCACCCCTCCCCCACACTTCACCCTAACCTTTAATGGTTAATCATTAATAGAACGATGCATATCCAAGGGACCCCCACCCCTCCCCCACACTTCACCCTAACCTTTAATGGTTAATCATTAATAGAACGATGCATATCCAAGGGACCCCCACCCCTCCCCCACACTTCACCCTAACCTTTAATGGTTAATCATTAATAGAACGATGCATATCCAAGGGACCCCCACCCCTCCCCCACACTTCACCCTAACCTTTAATGGTTAATCATTAATAGAACGATGCATATCCAAGGGACCCCCACCCCTCCCCCACACTTCACCCTAACCTTTAATGGTTAATCATTAATAGAACGATGCATATCCAAGGGACCCCCACCCCTCCCCCACACTTCACCCTAACCTTTAATGGTTAATCATTAATAGAACGATGCATATCCAAGGGACCCCCACCCTCCCCCACACTTCACCCTAACCTTTAATGGTTAATCATTAATAGAACAATGCATATCCAAGGGACCCCCACCCCTCCCCCACACTTCACCCTAACCTTTAATGGTTAATCATTAATAGAACGATGCATATCCAAGGGACCCCCACCCCTCCCCCACACTTCACCCTAACCTTTAATGGTTAATCATTAATAGAACGATGCATATCCAAGGGACCCCCACCCCTCCCCCACACTTCACCCTAACCTTTAATGGTTAATCATTAATAGAACAATGCATATCCAAGGGACCCCCACCCCTCCCCCACACTTCACCCTAACCTTTAATGGTTAATCATTAATAGAACGATGCATATCCAAGGGACCCCCACCCCTCCCCCACACTTCACCCTAACCTTTAATGGTTAATCATTAATAGAACAATGTATATCCAAGGGACCCCCACCCCTCCCCCACACTTCACCCTAACCTTTAATGGTTAATCATTAATAGAACGATGCATATCCAAGGGACCCCCACCCCTCCCCCACACTTCACCCTAACCTTTAATGGTTAATCATTAATAGAACGATGCATATCCAAGGGACCCCCACCCCTCCCCCACACTTCACCCTAACCTTTAATGGTTAATCATTAATAGAACAATGCATATCCAAGGGACCCCCACCCCTCCCCCACACTTCACCCTACCTTTAATGGTTAATCATTAATAGAACGATGCATATCCAAGGGACCCCCACCCCTCCCCCACACTTCACCCTAACCTTTAATGGTTAATCATTAATAGAACGATGCATATCAAGGGACCCCACCCCTCCCCCACACTTCACCCTAACCTTTAATGGTTAATCATTAATAGAACCATGTATATCCAAGGGACCCCCACCCCTCCCCCACACTTCACCCTAACCTTTAATTGTTTATCATTAATAGAACGATGCATATCCAAGGGACCCCACCCCTCCCCCACACTTCACCCTAACCTTTAATTGTTAATCATTATAGAACGATGCATATCCAAGGGACCCCCACCCCTCCCCCACACTTCACCCTAACCTTTAATGGTTAATCATTAATAGAACGATGCATATCCAAGGGACCCCCACCCCTCCCCCACACTTCACCCTAACCTTTAATGGTTAATCATTAATAGAACAATGCATATCCAAGGGACCCCCACCCCTCCCCCACAACTTCACCCTAACCTTTAATGGTTAATCATTAATAGAACGATGCATATCCAAGGGACCCCCACCCCTCCCCCACACTTCACCCTAACCTTTAATGGGTTAATCATTAATAGAACGATGCATATCCAAGGGACCCCCACCCCTCCCCCACACTTCACCCTAACCTTTAATGGTTAATCATTAATAGAACAATGCATATCCAAGGGACCCCCACCCCTCCCCCACACTTCACCCTAACCTTTAATGGTTAATCATTAATAGAACGATGCATATCCAAGGGACCCCCACCCCTCCCCCACACTTCACCCTAACCTTTAATGGTTAATCATTAATAGAACAATGTATATCAAGGGGACCCCCACCCCTCCCCCACACTTCACCCTAACCTTTAATGGTTAATCATTAATAGAACGATGCATATCCAAGGGACCCCCACCCCTCCCCACACTTCACCCTAACCTTTAATGGTTAATCATTAATAGAACGATGCATATCCAAGGGACCCCCACCCCTCCCCCACACTTCACCCTAACCTTTAATGGTTAATCATTAATAGAACAATGCATATCCAAGGGACCCCCACCCCTCCCCCACACTTCACCCTAACCTTTAATGGTTAATCATTAATAGAACGATGCATATCCAAGGGACCCCCACCCCTCCCCCACACTTCACCCTAACCTTTAATGGTTAATCATTAATAGAACGATGCATATCCAAGGGACCCCCACCCCTCCCCCACACTTCACCCTAACCTTTAATGGTTAATCATTAATAGAACCATGTATATCCAAGGGACCCCCACCCCTCCCCCACACTTCACCCTAACCTTTAATTGTTTATCATTAATAGAACGATGCATATCCAAGGGACCCCACCCCTCCCCCACACTTCACCCTAACCTTTAATTGTTTATCATTAATAGAACGATGCATATCCAAGGGACCCCACCCCTCCCCCACACTTCACCCTAACCTTTAATTGTTAATCATTAATAGAACAATGCATATCCAAGGGACCCCCACCCCCTCCCCCACACTTCACCCTAACCTTTAATGGTTAATCATTAATAGAACGATGCATATCCAAGGGACCCCACCCCTCCCCCACACTTCACCCTAACCTTTAATTGTTAATCATTAATAGAACGATGCATATCCAAGGGACCCCCACCCCTCCCCCACACTTCACCCTAACCTTTAATGGTTAATCATTAATAGAACGATGCATATCCAAGGGACCCCCACCCCTCCCCCACACTTCACCCTAACCTTTAATGGTTAATCATTAATAGAACGATGCATATCCAAGGGACCCCCACCCCTCCCCCACACTTCACCCTAACCTTTAATGGTTAATCATTAATAGAACGATGCATATCCAAGGGACCCCCACCCCTCCCCCACACTTCACCCTAACCTTTAATGGTTAATCATTAATAGAACGATGCATATCCAAGGGACCCCCACCCCTCCCCCACACTTCACCCTAACCTTTAATGGTTAATCATTAATAGAACAATGCATATCCAAGGGACCCCCACCCCTCCCCCACACTTCACCCTAACCTTTAATGGTTAATCATTATAGAACGATGCATATCCAAGGGACCCCCACCCCTCCCCCACACTTCACCCTAACCTTTAATGGTTAATCATTAATAGAACAATGTATATCCAAGGGACCCCCCACCCCTCCCCCACACTTCACCCTAACCTTTAATGGTTAATCATTAATAGAACGATGCATATCCAAGGGACCCCCACCCCTCCCCCACACTTCACCCTAACCTTTAATGGTTAATCATTAATAGAACAATGTATATCCAAGGGACCCCCACCCCTCCCCCACACTTCACCCTAACCTTTAATGGTTAATCATTAATAGAACGATGCATATCCAAGGGACCCCCACCCCTCCCCCACACTTCACCCTAACCTTTAATGGTTAATCATTAATAGAACGATGCATATCCAAGGGACCCCCACCCCTCCCCCACACTTCACCCTAACCTTTAATGGTTAATCATTAATAGAACGATGCATATCCAAGGGACCCCCACCCCTCCCCCACACTTCACCCAAACCTTTAATGGTTAATCATTAATAGAACGATGCATATCCAAGGGACCCCCACCCCTCCCCCACACTTCACCCTAACCTTTAATGGTTAATCATTAATAGAACGATGCATATCCAAGGGACCCCCACCCCTCCCCCACACTTCACCCTAACCTTTAATGGTTAATCATTAATAGAACGATGCATATCCAAGGGACCCCCACCCCTCCCCCACACTTCACCCTAACCTTTAATGGTTAATCATTAATAGAACGATGCATATCCAAGGGACCCCCACCCCTCCCCCACACTTCACCCTAACCTTTAATGGTTAATCATTAATAGAACGATGCATATCCAAGGGACCCCCACCCCTCCCCCACACTTCACCCTAACCTTTAATGGTTAATCATTAATAGAACAATGTATATCCAAGGGACCCCCACCCCTCCCCCACACTTCACCCTAACTTTTAATGGTTAATCATTAATAGAACGATGTATATCCAAGGGACCCCCACCCCTCCCCCACACTTCACCCTAACCTTTAATGGTTAATCATTAATAGAACGATGCATATCCAAGGGACCCCCACCCCTCCCCCACACTTCACCCTAACCTTTAATGGTTAATCATTAATAGAACGATGCATATCCAAGGGACCCCCACCCCTCCCCCACACTTCACCCTAACCTTTAATGGTTAATCATTAATAGAACGATGCATATCCAAGGGACCCCCACCCCTCCCCCACACTTCACCCTAACCTTTAATTGTTAATCATTAATAGAACGATGCATATCCAAGGGACCCCCACCCCTCCCCCACACTTCACCCTAACCTTTAATGGTTAATCATTAATAGAACGATGCATATCCAAGGGACCCCCACCCCTCCCCCACACTTCACCCTAACCTTTAATGGTTAATCATTAATAGAACGATGCATATCCAAGGGACCCCCACCCCTCCCCCACACCTCACCCTAACCTTTAATGGTTAATCATTAATAGAACGATGCATATCCAAGGGACCCCCACCCCTCCCCCTAACCTTTAATGGTTAATCATTAATAGAACGATGCATATCCAAGGGACCCCCACCCCTCCCCCACACCTCACCCTAACCTTTAATTGTTAATCATTAATAGAACGATGCATATCCAAGGGAGGGCTGGGTGGTAGTTTCCCAAAAACCGGGATTGAGTCGAAATTAGCTTCACGCACTCGCAAATTGCGAGTAAATGTTTAGAAATGCGAGTAAAAATCTCATGACAACTCACGTCCGTTGCCAAAACTCTGAGGAGGGGTTCGTTTTTGAACACCTTACACTGTACATAAGCTCAAAAAGCTCGACGTTCTCTTTTTTTTGTTTGTCTGAATCTCGTGCTTTTGACGAGAGGACCTGAAATCAAACGTTTTTTTTTATATATATATATAAGGAAAAGCTTTTAACACCGTTTTATGTAAAACGGCGTGAATTGCTTGTTAAGTTATTCATTGCCGAGGAGACTTGGGGGAGGGGGTTCATTCGAACCCATCGAACCACACTAGCAACGGGCCTGGAACCAGCAACAGTTTCTAGTGGTATTTTCCTCTAATTTCCAGAATGTGAACCGTATTAATGCAGTAGGGTCACAGTACGGCAACGCATGACATTGAAATGGCTTTCTCCGTGTTTTCCTCTGCCGGTCCAGTCATATACTGTAGAGTTACGGTATGGTAGAGCACTGTTACGGTAGAACAGATTTCGTATGAGTGGGACAAACTACAGCACTGACTACAGCACGGTTACTGTACGGCATGCCGTGACGTTGAAATTGTTTCCCATTGTTTTTGTCCTGCTGATCCAATCAAATTACAGAGTTGCGGTACAGCACGGTTACAGCACGGTTACGGACATGCCGTAGTTTGTTCCACTCATACGAAATCTGCTTTAACATTATATACAATACGGAAGGGTTAAAGTAACGGTTAGACTACAGTATGACGTATTTCTTTCGTACCAATAGAGCAGACTTCGTATGAGTGGGTAAGAAATACGACAAGACTGTACTGTTCTGGGAAACTACCCACCCACCCCTCCCTTGGATATGCATGTTTTATTAATGATTAACCATTAAAGTTAGGGTGAAGTGTGGGGGAGGGGTGGGGGTTTCCCAGAAACCGTGATTGATCGACGTATTATAACTTTACCGACCGTACTGTAACTCTGATCGGATCAGAAAGTCCCGGCATGCCGTACGGTGTAAGTCGTTGCCGTAGTTCTCCCACTCATACGACATGCGTTCTATCACACGTGACGGTCTACGGTACGACACAAAAGGGTAGGTAAACAACTTACGGCGACGTTTCGTATCTGTTGTCCTGCAAACCAGCGCAGTATCTCCAGTGTAGCTGCGTACGTTCTGGTCTTGTACTCTAAAGAAAACAACAAGAACAACACATGACTTTTGTATATCAGCAAAAAGAAAAAGATAAGCTATGCAATGCTTTGGTATGACATTTTAGTATATACAGTAGAACCGCGCTATCTCGAACTCGGTTATCTCGAAAACCTCGCTATCTCGAACTAGAAACAGTACCCCTTCATTCTATTTTCCCTGCCATGTACAGTAAAATTTACCCCGTTATCTTGAACCCCCGCTACCTCGAACAATTTGTTGCTTCCCTTGGGAGTTCGAGATAGCGGGGTTCTACTGTACCACACAAGTGAATAGTTCTTTTCGCGCGCTCTGATTGGCTACTCCGGAGGAGAATATCCTTTGATATTCACCTCCGAGCGAAGCAGCGATCACCTCGTGCGAGTTTTTTTCAATTGAAACAAATTAAATAACTATTCGGTGCTGGCTATTCACTTGTGTGGTATAGCGATACTTACTGCCACGTGACCCATTGTCATTAATATACCAACCAGAGATCCATTGGTTACGGACACAAAGCGGCCTTTTGAAATCATGGTTGGCACATTAGCATAACAATTGTAATGTTTATCAACACGATGTATCACTATATACTAAAACAAGTATTCACCGAAGTGGAGGTGAAAAGTGGTGGATATTTATTTATTTTCGGTAAATATGCACCATTAGTCACCTCCACTTTGGTGAATAATTGTTCAAGACTAGCTTGACATAATTTGCACGAAGCTCCCACGTAATTACGTCACTTAGAATTAAACTGCTCATATGTAGCAAAAGTGCAGTATACTTTTCAGGTACGCCGTGCAAGGACATGAAGTTCAGTGAAGTTTCACTCTTTTGCTTTATATCTGCAGAGATCTATCCCCGGCCACTAGTTTTGAAAACCAGGTGTCCTTAGGATCCCCAGCAAGTAATCATCTACCTGTCAGTCATATAGAGATAATAATATACATGCAACAAGTTCTCGAATTTGATTGGCTGAGGGCAGCTGTATTTAGGCTAAACACCAGTGCTAAATCGCGTAGTATCAGTGCCGAATTAGGTAATACCTGAGTGCCAAATCATGTAATACCTCAGATGTGAACAAACTATATCCAACCAGAACTCATGAATTGGATCTATTTATTAGCTTGGCTATTGATTAACTAAATATAACGTACAATAGGTATTAGAAAACAAACAAAAGCAAGCACTTTTCCCAACAAACAAACACCAACTTATGGCCGGGTTGCCGCAACTGCCAATTATACTGCGGGCCCATAAAACTTAAAGAAATATACTAGATAATGAAACTGATACAATATAGAACTAAGAGCTAAAAACAGCAGGTAATGCTGTGTGTAAGTCTGCGAGCATTATTACAAGTTAAGCAGATAGATTTGAAAGAACGTGGATCATCAGGGTCATAAGTGTTTACAAGGGCAGTAAAATAGTAGCTGAGCATGACAGATCTAAATGAGGCCAGTTCTAGTGTATTGGAATGATCAAGTCCATTAACTAGAGTGTTCAATATTCTTGTAGTTCTGCTGAAGTAAGATCTCTGAAAAGTGTTAGTTTTACATTTACGAATGATAAACTGGATGGAGATTCAGAATTCGATCGAGTAGGTCTTGTGTTACGGACTATTGGAATTACAGTAGGGTTTAGAGTTATCAAGCCTTTAGTTACTTTGAAAAAGAAAACCATGTCCAAGTATTCGTGCCAGTAACATAATGGTAAAAATCAAGCTTTATAAGTCGTTCTTTATAGGACTGGTCACAAGAGAAAGGTAAGTTCAACATATATTTCGATGCCCGTCTATGTACACGTTCAATCTGCCTGATAAGATCTTTGGATTGGGGAGCCCAGACTTGAGTAGCATACCCCAGATGAGGGCGTACCAACGCAAGACAAGCCTTACTTGGGTGCTACGGATGTGCCTTGTGTTCCTTCTGACGTAGCCCAACATACACGGTTAGATTTGGCACATTGTTCCGAAACCTGCTTGGACCAAGACAAGTTGTTAGTGATCCAGACCGCTAAGTCTTTTTCCTCTCTGGTGTCAACCAGCGGAGTGCCTTTAAGTGTGTAATCGGTTATGACTGGTTTTAGTTTCCGTGTTATTCGCAGATATTTACATTTGGCCTCGTTGAATAAAAGTCCGGCGGATGTTGACCAAGAGTCGAGGTTGTTTAAATTGTCCTGTAGACAGGAGGCGTAGAATAGCATCGGGCCTAAGAGTGAACTATAAGGCACACCCGAGGTGACTGGGAGGGTGTTTGAAGTGGCACCTAGACAAGTGACTCGCTGTTGGCGGTCATGCAAATAGGACTGAAACCATTGTAAAAGATTCCCTCCAAAGCCGTACTGGCGAAGTATTTCGATCAGTTTCTTATGGCTTACTTTATCAAACGCCTTTGACATGTCAAGAAGAATGACATAAATCTGGCCTCCATTATCAAGCTGAGAGCCGATGTAGTCAAGGACCTCGATAAGTTGCGTAACACAATATTTACCCGCGATGAAGCCGTGCTGACATCCGGCAATCATACAGAATACATGTTCCTTAAAGGGGCTGTGTCACGGTAATAGGCTTCGCGTTCCGGGCCGGAATCGAAACAGCAATTTCCACCGTTTTTGATATGAACTACCGAACCTCTCGGCCATGTGCATGGGATGCTTAAAATCAAAACAAATATGCATAAATGACCAACAAACAGTGTATATAAACAGTCTACAGGGAATATATTGAAAATCCTTTCAATCAAGCATTGAAGGAGGGAAGTTTAACTGTTTGTATCCAATTAACAGCCACCAACCGAGCGATTACTCGAACATGCGCAGTATCATGACATAGCTCCTTTAATTGCATTAAACATGCACCGTTCCAATATTTTAGACACAATAGACAGTAGTGATATGGGCCTGTAGTTTACCGCATGTTCTTTGTTCTTCTTCTTGTATACGGGGACGACGTTAGCGAATTTCCATTCATCCGGTAGAACACCCACGTTACTGGATTTATTAAATAATTCGCATAAAGATGGTGTGATTTCGTTAGCAGTTCTTTCAGAATCCTAGCAGGGATCTCACCAGGGCCTGTCGCTTTATTAACGTCCAGGTTTTTCAATACCCGCAAGACATCGCAGTTGGTAAAAGACACGTCTGTCAATACCGGAACAGGGGGATCTTGTTTGCTGCTGTCAGCTGATCCAGTGGGCGAGTCTATCGTAAAGACGCAAAGCAACGATTGAATAACTCTGCAATCATCTTAGGGTTATCGGCCTGACGCCTGTTGTTTCGCATTGGTCTGTGGCCATAGAGATCAGTTCTGGGATGTTCCGCAGTTTGGATTTGCATATAAAAATCGACCAGAAGTGTTTGGGGTTAAACGGCTCTCCCGAATCATGCGTTTTACCTCAGAGCGCATGTCTTTGAATTTCTTTCGCAGAAGAGTAGATGGAGATAGTTTGAGTTTTTGACGGATGGTATCTTTTGATTGACTGAGAGGCGCCGGTGTTTCCAAACTTTTGCAACAATATAGAACAATAACAAATAGATTTGCACATAGTTGAGAAACTGAAGCAAAATCCTTTGAATAATATCACGACAAGAAACACAAATATACGCCGATAAATAGTATTAACAAGTAATCATATGGCTTTCTCGTGCAATTCTGGATTACTTTGAACTCGTGAGATTTTTCAAAGAGTATAAAAATTGTATGAGCCCGTCAAATTAATCTCGAATTGCACTCGAATCCATATGATTATCTATACTTATTATACGACTTGGCGTTTTCGAGTGCAAATACGGGCTAAAACGAGTTCAAATATGAGACCGTATTACACAGGTTGTGAACAGGTTTGTACAGGTTTATTCAACACTTAAAAGGTTTTGTAAGCGTGCGAGCCAATCGAAATGGAGCTGTTTGAGTAATAGCCAATCAGCTTTTAGCGCGCGAAAAAAAATATTTCAGTGCGCGCTCGCCCCCGACAGTGGACTTCAACTGAAGCTGAGAGGTCAGTTCTTCTCTTCGAGATTTCTTCTCTCAAGATTTTCTTCAAACAGAGCAGTAAGGTAAGCGAAAACAAACCTTTTTTGTTCGTATTAGCTGTCGTATAATTTAAACAATTTATTACACAAAGAGTTGTGTAATACGGCTGGGAATTTTTACTCGTCAATTTTATTTTTTCTCGCCTTTCAGGTAAAAATACCCAACCGTAAAAATAACGGTACTCGTAAAAATACCCAACTCGTAAAAATACCCAACTGTATTACACAACCTTCCATGTAATAACCTCTTTATGTTCCACTGAAAAAATAAAACCATATACAATATATGGAAAATGTCTGTAAAATGTTTGCAAAATGTCTGTGAATATACAAATTTAAAAGTACAACTTTTTTTATAAAGAAGTCTGGGTAGGACCCAGTAGCTAGTATTCTAGGAGATTTACCTGCTTCCCTGGGAGGAACTGTGGTGAAAGAGTTGAAGTTGAGATAACAACAGAACTTCAGCCCTTTGATGTTTGTAGGTTTTAATTTGTTTAAATTGTTCATTCAGGAAATCTGTGCCGATGTACTGGATACAGGGCTATTTTGCATCCTTTTATTTTTAATTGTGTGTGCCTAATATATGCACAGCTGTGTGTTAATGGCACTCTGATTTGGAGCTCCACTATAACAACAATCAGTAACAATAACGATAATGCCATCTAGATTAGCTTCCAGTTAGTTATTCTGGATGACAAATATTACATAAAATATACTTGAGTATCACGATTCACTGATCATTTTGTTTACTTTTCAGACGCCAATATAACAATCATGGTATTGGTGTCTCAGAATACCAGCCTCTGATTGGCTCTTGCGCGAGCCCTTGCAGTTACATGGCTTCCCGGTCAAAAGTCGCATGGTTTGTTCAGCAGCATTTATTGAGTGCGTCATGGCAAGTTTTCGGCTACAATTTCACCTTCAAATCGTTGTAAATTACTAGATAAGAATTCTTCAATCATAAAGGTAAGGTTGGCATTGTAGTTTTCGTCAGAAATCTAACACTCTTATCCGCTAAAAGTACAATTTTCACCGTCTCAAAGCAGTAAAATTCAAATCATACGATCCATGTTCAAATCAAGCCTCAAAGCCAAAGCAAAGTTCTTAAATAGATGAAAAGGATTTATTTCAAAGGTAAAAAACACACTTCTTTTAAAATTAGATAAACCTTAAATTCGAAATCACTTATCATTTTTGAAACTGATGTTTATTTGATAAGAAATAAGAGATTTCAAAACACGTCGCGAAAGTTTTCTCCACTGAAGCCGTGAAACCGTTGCCATAGATATACTAGGCGCCTTTTGAGAATTGAAATTACGATCAGCATGAGTTTGGTGCTTCATTCTCTTCTTTCCTTTAACAATTCACGACTTAATTGTTGAATCGTGATACAAAACTAATTGTGATTTTCAGACGCCGATACCGAATTATATTGCCGGCGTTAGAAGAAAATATATTTTCTCCCAACTGGCCGGCAATATAATTCGGTATCTTATAATGCTTGTAATTTTAATATTTTTAGATAATAAAGCTGTGTTGTTGTTGTTGAATAACAACAACAACATTAGTTTTCGACCAGATCACATGATAAACATTCTAATTCTGCTTTAACAAATACAAACCTGGAAGGCGCCCTTGAGCTTCTGTGAGAACTTCTTCAATGGTTGCCAAGGTAACGGAGGATCCAAATGTAATGCCGCTGTCTGTTTCTTGTACTGCGTTCAGTTCAGGGACGTGTGTAGGGGCGATGAGAACAGGGTAGTTCTGGTTCTTGAACTTTGTTTCGATTCCTGTGGGAAAAGGATTGAAAAACTTGAACTTGAATAGTATTACTACATTGTATATCATGTCGTCAGAAGCCTGTTTTCACGGTACCTAAATCACTAGGCTTTAATATATGTATCTGTTTTCTTAACTGAAGGTACAAACACACGCTGCCGGCAACAGCGACATCGCACCGTGCGTTTACCTCTGGAATCATTGCGTGCAATGGTGCTGGAAATGTTGCAACGTGTGTCAACCCCTTCTCATATCAATTGCCGGTGTCCTAGCGGATTTTATCTCCCGCGGATTTCATCCCCCCGGATAAAATTCGCTAGCGGAAACTATCCCCCCCGGATAAAATCCGCTAACGAATTCAATCCCCCGGGGGATAATATCCGCTAGCAGATCTGATCTCCCTTTGCGGATTTGTCCCCCCCCCCCCCAACTTAAATAGCATGAAGTCAAAACTTTTTGGATTTACTGCACGTAGAGACTTCAAAGAAAGATTGTTTGAAAGCTTAAATCCTAAAAAAGACAGCTCTAGAGCAAGGTTGAATTGACACGAAATGAACAGCAGAAGTGATTTTTAGCACCGAGAACAACAACAAGTCTATATTCATACTCTGTCTTGAATTTACATGAAGTGTGATAAATATAATTACCATAGTTCGAGTATTGGGATACCAGAAGTAGCTTAGAAGAAAAAAAACTAATCTAGTCTGGTATCCCGAAATAGATTTACATAGACATTATAATATGGGTCAAACTAATAATGAAAAAATGAAAAAGAAACATGAAAAATGTATAACAAATCCGCTAGCGGATTTGATACGGGGGGATGAAATCAGGAAAGCAAATTTAATCAACACTTTTGCAGATTTTTAAAATCGACCCTTGTAACCGGTAACAATGGAAAAGCAGCCCGAAATCTTATCCAGAATTTTCACTTCGAACTCAGTAAGAGTCAGAAGCGTGGAACAGGTTAATGAAGGTCACTTAATATTCCCGCTAATTTGCAGCGGGAAAATTATTGCACGCATTAATTATGGCCAGTAAATCATTTACACCAAAAAACAGGAGTGGCATTCAGTCGATTCAGAATACAATCACGCAAAGCGAAATGTATTTGAAAGGGATCAATTAGTGACAAAGAAATGGCCAAGAAGTGACCGAAAAATTACCGAGAAGTAACCATTTTTTTTGGCTAATGTTGCTATGAATACTCGACCTATTTCTGTATTTCCAATGACCAGCTTCGCTTGTGGGTACTTATCCTTGAGTTCCACGAGTTCCTGGAGAGATGACGGTCTGATCCACGTCACTAGATCGCCTTTGATGTGCAGGCTACGTGGTTGGGCTGCCTGTGGAAGCTGAAGGATGAAGACGAATAATATATCAGTTAGTATACACCTATTTCAAAAAGGTTGTCCCAGACAAGCGACATTCTCAGACCTAAATGGGTTGCATCCAACTCTCCAGTAAACTACAGTGTAACTCGACAAGACCACAAATTTTAAAACTAACAAATTCACCCAACTTTCACCTACAATAATAATAATAATAACAATAATTTGTTTATTTGTATCTCTCGCATAAAATTATTGGATTACAGGCGGTTGTACAATATAATTGAAGGGCTGTGTGCAAAGGGTGATTAAATGATGATCTGAATACTCTTGATAGCCAACTTCGCTTTTTGATTAAGAAAACCCGTAATTCCGAACTAGAATGTTATACATACATATACTTTATTTATACACACGGTAAAAATATCAGTCCTTACAAATTTAAGATAAATTAAGCAATATAACACGCTTTCCATGTCTTTGTTCTCTTATATAAACACGCGGGATATGTTGGGAGAACAAAGAAAAACTTGAAAATCACGAGCCGCTAGGCGAGTGTTGCCTTGCTTTTCCCTCTCGTCTACTCTAGTCTCTAGCTCCATTCCTTGCTCTATTCGTCTATAAGGAGGTTGTTTAAAAACTAGACTTGTTAGCCGTTTGTGTGTTTTAGTTTTACCGTACGAAATAAGATAAACGAAAAGTGGTTTCGACTTTTTGTTTGTTGGACCACAAATAAAAATATCTTGGCCGGGATGGTTAGCAAATTTGATAACTTCGTCGGTTGGCTGTATTTTTGTTAAATATATATGTCGGTTTTGCTGATTACAATCATATTATTGAAAGTCAACGTTTGGTGAAAACATTCTTCCTTGTCGTTTGCCATTTTGATCAGTTCATTCACAATCGCGTGCCAGCGAATTTCCATGTCTATGGACTCTCATATAAACACGGCTTTCAGCCAATCAGCGCGCGAGTTTCCTCTGGGTTATTTTATAATAGTATTTACAACTCACTATAACTGTAAAAAAAATGTGTTGCATATTTACCGTGTGGGAGTCCGATTTGGTAAAATGCTTTTCTATGCCTTTTTTAAAGGTAGAAAGCGAGTTAGCCATGCGTAGGTTAGATGGCAGATTGTTTCAAACGATGGCACCACTATAGCTGAAGGAACGTTTCATGTAGTTGGTGCGTGGTTTTGGAAGAGATAGCTTATTTTGGGAGTCCCGTAATTGGTAGTTAGTCTTATGTGGGATAAACATTTCCTGGAGATAGCCTTTTGTTTAGTTCTTTTTAGAGATAGTTTAGATAGGTTTAGAAAAACAAAATTGTCGCACACGCGCTGATTCGTTGTATATTGGGCGGGAAATTGCTAACCCTTTACAGGCTGAATCTCGCACGGACTTTCGCTTGCCGCCAAGCTGGGGAGATGGCTGAAACCGGCGGGGGTTCTTGTTGAAATGGCGGACTAACATTTGGAAAGAGTGACTCTGTGTAGAGTGTCGTTGGACATCATTAAGTCGCCGGCTTAACTCATGGTTGAACGAGGAACTCTTTGACTAAAAGGCGATTCGTTATCGCTGGAGATTCACACACAGTCACATCTCCAGGCGAAGCAAACTGTGAATATTTTTGGAGCTTAACATGTAAGAAAGCCATTTCGGTAAGTTTCGTGGTCTGAGCTTTCCAAAAATAGTCGTGTCAGGCCTTGTTTGTGCTTCGCCTGGGGCCTTTAGTAAGAGATACTTGAGACGAAACCGTATAGAGTTTCCCTGTCAAATTTTTTGCTGTGTACCCAAAATTCCTTTCGGCCCGTGTTAAGTCCGAAGAAGAACCAACGGCTCTCGGGTGTATTTTTCTTTTCAAATCTTTTTTTTCCATGATCGGCATACTTCGTAAAATTCGACTTCATTCTGCGTGAAAAAACCTAAAAGCCATCGTAAAAGTAAAAATGAAATCGAGCGACTCAAATCGTCACTTCATTACTCGGGCCAGGCCTTTGGCCGGCTCGAGTCAGAAATCGCAAGTGTTAATTACTCGGGCCAGGACTTCGGCTGGCGCGAGTCAGAAATCGCAAGTGTTTATTTTTGCTGCCGCAGCGAGCGAGCCTGAAGCGAGCGAGCAAGGCAGCAGTTCTAATATGTAAGCGGGTCCAAATCTCGATTTCTTTTTTTTACCACAATGCATCACTTCTATGATTGTCTTTTTTTACCACACTGCTTTGCACGGTCTGGTCGTCACGTGACATTACACGAGGTGGAATCTGCAGTTTGAGCTTACCACGTTCAACCGTTCTTTAATGCATTTCTGTGTATGCAATCCTTGTGTAATCATGACTTTATTGAAGTGTAGGCGAACTATTTCTAACTCTGTGTGAACTATCAGTTTCCAAAGAGTAAGATCTCTCCCGTTATCAAGATGGTGAGCAGTAAATAATTTTCTTCATTGGCTATTGGCTTCTATAAAGTCAAGCAGCCGGTTCAAAATAAATTAGCATTTACAATTACATTCTCAATTACAGTTGATTTCCGGTGTTTAAACTTCACCGGGGAGAACAGCAGTTTGTTGTGCCGGGAATCTTAAGAAAATGTCGGGAATTGGTAGGCTCAGGGAATTCTATCTCGTCATCACTGCACCGTGATCCCACGCATGCGCATAATCAGTGCTTTTCGCGCGCGAAAAATTAGTGAACAACAAATTGTTCTGGGGAAAACTTTCGCTATTCTCGTCTTCTAGAGAATTGCTTTGCAAAGCAAAACCCGATAATCTGATCAGTAATACCATATTCAATGACGGTGCCTGGTGAGAAAGTTCTAAACGACTTGGATATGGATGTTAGCACAGCTAACAATGACACGACCAACAGCATGGCGGACATTCTTGGTGGATTGAACGCCACCTTAGCAAAACTAGCCAAGGCATCTGAGGATAATGCTGCGGCTATTACAAACTGCTGAAAGAAGACTTCCTACTCCGAACTGACGCGGAGGAAGAAGATGACGAAGAACACCACCGGGTTGGGCCGTTGGACATAACAGCAGTCATTGACACGCTCGACTCGAGCAAGACTGCAAACGGCACGGCCACGAACTCTGACACGTGTCCCGACTTGGGACCTCAGAGCGATTTGGTTGACAGCCTGACAGAGGCTTACATGTCACAACCGGAAAAAATCCCCTAAAATAGAGGGGGAAATTGCGGAGCTAATCGACAATATGCTCACTGGAGGCCTCTCAGCTGAAACGGTGAAAGAGAGTGCCAATAAATATCCAGCCCCCGAAAATTGTAAATTTATCACTTTGACAACGGTCAACGAAGAAATATGGGACTTGCTCCCACGCAAGAGTAGATCAGTAGATCTAGCCTTTCAGAGAGTCCAATAACTACTAGTTCAGGGGCTATCGGCTATGTCTATCTTAAGTGGAAAACTGGTAAACAATATTCAAGCTGGGACGACACCTAACACGAGAGAAACTCTCGATAATGTTATGGACGCCATTGCTCTTATTAGCAATGCCAACTTCAGGCTGAACATGAAGCGGCGAGAGATCATCAAACCCGAGCTAAATTCCCCTTACACAAGGCTTTGTAAGGAGGACATTACACCCTCAACGAAGTTGTTTGGAGATGATCTTTCCAAACACCTCAAAGATCTGGCCGAAGTTAAGAAGGCCGGTCAGCAAATGCAAAAAAACTCGGAGCTCGCGAATGTCGACTCAGAGTTACTCAAAGTCACCGAAATATAAGTTCAATCTCAGTTGGTACTTGAGTTTAAAGCAGGTCATGTGAAAGACCATGCACACGAGTGGGAATCATTGACCAATGATCCTGTAGTTCTAGATGCCATAAGGCACTACCACATTGAGTTCATAGGGGAATACCCACAACAGGCTGAAAGGCCAAAACAGATCCAATTTTCCTCAGGGGAAAAAGAGATGATCAATGCTGAAATCTTAAAGCTCCTTGACAAAGGAGTAATAGACCCATCAAACCTGCAAGTTGATGATTTTGTGTCAACTATTTTTGTGAGACCCAAAAAAGATGGAAGCTTCAGAATGATTTTAAACTTAAAACCCTTAAATGAATACATGTATGTGGCATATTTCCATTTTAAAATGGATACCATCCATACAGCTCTCAAGCTCATGAGGCTTGGATGCTTTATGGCATGGGTGGATCTTAAGGAGGCATATTACTCTATCCCTGTTGCACCAGAGGATAGAAAGTTCCTTAAGTTTAAATGCGAGAATAAATATTTCCAATTTACTTGCCTCCCCAATGGTTTAGCCTGTGCCCCAAGGATTTTCACCAAGGTTCTGAAGCCTGCTTATGCCCATATTAGATCACAAGGGCATTTCTGTCTGGGACACATTGATGACTCATTCTTAATGGGATATGATTATGCAGCCTGTGAACATAATATCTTTGATACTGTAAATACATTCCTCAAGCTAGGATTTGCCCAGATGGAGTCGCTATTCGATAAGAAGTTGGGGCCAATTCTGAAATCCTTAGCTATGGTCTGTGCTCAGTATGACCAATTAATCCAGAAACTTGGAACATACGATGAAAGAATCAAAGAACTTTCTAAGGAAAACAAGATCTTAAAGTCCCAGGTAAACCAACTGTCAAATGAAGTTAACCAACAGAAGGAAAATATTAACAACATGGATCAGTACTCTCGTCGAGATTGCCTCGAAGTTAAAGGCATTCCTCTTGTTCCAGACGAAGATACCACCGAAATCATAACTCGACTTGGTTCCCTCATCGATGTGAATCTGGATAAAGAAGATATATCTATCAGTCACCGTATTCCGATGAGTCGTCAACCACATTCCCATAGCGATGCAGTAAAGAACCCACCTTTAATTATTGTGAAGTTCGTTAGAAGAGATTTGAGGGACGAAATGTACCGTGCTCGAAGGAAATTAAAGAATGTAACTACCAAGGACATGAATCTTGGCCATATAGCCGAAAATAAAGTCTATATTTCAGAATCGTTATCCCCAATGAACAGGGAACTCTTCAACTACTCTCTCAAATTGAAGAAAGACCTGAATTACAAGTTTATCTGGACAAGCTATGGGAGAATCTTTCTTCGAAAGAACACTGACTGCCCAGTCAGACATATATCTTCACACAAGGATCTGGATAATTTAAGAGGAGCTCGTCTTTAGTCAAGACTCAAGTTCTTCAGGGCAAGCCTCAAATTCAAGTTAAGTTATAGACATATGTAAATATGGCCAAGAAATGCCCCCTTTGTACTAAATATGTCAGCAATAGATGTCGGGCACTAGTTTGCATTGATTGTAATCACTACTACCATCTAAAGTGTACCGATTACACAATCAAGTTTTACAAACATACATTCCAATCTGATCAATTCTGGTTGTGTAGGTCATGAAGGGAAAATGTTTTCCCTCTTAACAGTATTGATGACATTGAGCTCAAAGGTATGGTCTTTAATTCTAATACTAGCTGCCTCTGCTCAAAAACTATTGTGAACTATAATTTTCAAGATCTACCTCAATATAATATTATATCCTCACTTAAAAATATTCCAAATCTGAATTATATTGATCCAGATTCAAACTTGCCTTCTCAGGTAAATTTTAAATACTATAACTGTCATGAATTCCACAATAATCCAGATATCTTGGATGCTCTTCATACCAATTCTTTTTCAATCTTCCATAGTAATATTAGAAGTTTACCTGCAAATATAGATTCCCTTACTAATTTATTGTCTGAACTTCATCATTCCTTTAATATTATTGGCTTATCTGAAACCAGACTTACATGTAACTCCTGTCAATCATCAATAGCTAACATATCCTTGCCTGGTTATAGGTTTATTTCTCAACCTAGCAAATCTCAAGCTGGAGGTGTTGGTTTTTACATTAAGGAAAATATTAATTTTAATGTAAGGGATGACTTAAATATTATCTCAGATAACCAGGAGTCTCTTTGGATAGAGATTGATAATAATAACAATAAGAATATACTATGTGGTGTGATATATAGACATCCTAGCAGCAAATTAGATCCCTTTCTTGAGCATTTCTATTCAGTTCTTGAAAAAGTTCACAATGAATCTAAACCTTGTGTAATAATGGGTGATTTTAACATTAACCTACTTAATTATGAGTCTCACCTAAATACTGATGATTTTGTCAATACCTTAGGCTCTTTTTTTTTTCAGCCGCACATACTTCAGCCAACCCGTATAACTAACCATTCAGCAACTCTAATTGATAACATATTCTACAACTCTGTTGAGCACCATACAATGAGTGGTAATATTATATCTGATATCTCTGACCATCTACCTAATTTTATAATTATTAATAAATTAACAATGCTTCCCAAAAAAATTAAGATATATAAAAGATACTATTCCGACCTTAACCAGTCTGCTCTACTGGAGGATGTCCAGTCCTGGGACTGGAACAATATCATTCCTGATACTAATGATGTCAATTTAATTTTTAGTACCTTCTATTCTAAAATTACAGACACCATAAATCATCATATCCCATTAAAACAATTATCTAAAAATGAAATAAAGTTGCTTGCTAAGCCATGGATAACTCCTGGCTTAAAAGTTTCCATTGACATAAAAAATAAATTGTATCGGAAATATATGTTTAAAAGATCTGAGTTTCATTTAGCCAAATATAAAATATATCGTAATAAACTAAATCATTTAATCCTTCTGAGCAAAAAAATATATTATAGCAATTATTTTACTGTTAATAAGAGCAACATTAAAAATACATGGAAAGGAATTAAGCAAATTATAAATCTAAAATCTCAGCAATGGAATATCCCAAATAAAATTATTAAGGATAGTCAACCATTAACTAATCCTAAAATCATAGCCAATGAATTTAACACTTATTTTGCTAACATAGGCCACACCTTAACATTACTCCATAATAATACCAACTGCACTATATCTTACAGTAAATATCTTAATCCTCCACAACTGGAAAGTTTTTATCTCTTTCCTACATCATCAGTTGAAATTGAGAATATAATAATAGATTTAAAGTGTGGTAAATCTCTAGGTCCATTTCGCATCCCTGTTAAATTACTAAAGCTACTTAAATCATTATTATCAAAACCTTTAGAGATATTATTTAATTATTCCTTTAGTATTGGAGTTTTTCCTGATAAATTTAAAATTGCTAATGTAACTCCTATATATAAAAAAGATTCCCGCACATCTATTATTAATTATCGTCCCATCTCACTTCTCTCTGTATTTAGCAAAATTCTTGAGAAATTAATGAATTCAAGACTTATGTCATTCCTCACAAAGACTTGTTGTCTCTACGATAGACAATTTGGCTTTCGCTCTAATCATAACACAACGCAAGCTATACTTTTGATTACAGATAAAATTCAAAGAGCTATAGATACAGGATCATATTGTTGTGGAATATTTTTAGACTTAAGTAAGGCCTTTGACACGGTCAACCATAAAATACTAATTAGCAAATTAATGAATTACGGAATTAGAGGAACTCCTCTTGATTGGTTTATCTCCTACTTGTCTAACAGAATTCAATATGTTTCAATTGGAAATTCAACATCTGATCATCATTCAATCTGTTGTGGTGTACCTCAGAATCCGTTCTCGGACCTTTACTGTTTCTGTTATATATTAATGACTTCTCCAATTGTACTAAAATTCTAAACATTCATCTCTTTGCTGATGATTCGAATTTGTTCTATGCTGACAAGAATCTTGCTAATCTAGAACAGGTAATTAATCAAGAATTACTTAAGGTCAATGATTGGCTCTGTGCAAACAAGTTGACTTTGAATATTGATAAATCAAATTATGTTCTCTTCTCTTCCCATCAGAAAAAGGTAAATTATAACTTAAAAATTGCCATTCAAAATAAGCCATTAGAACAAAAGAATGAGACCAAATATCTTGGTATTATGTTAGATCAACATTTAAATTGGAAAAGCCATATATATGAAATTTCAAAAAAGATAGTCAGAGGTATAGGTATCTTATCTTGTATAAGACATTTTGTAGATATTAATATTCTAATCCAGCTATATTACTCAATGATCTATCCCTATCTTACTTATGGTCTTATTATTTGGGGAAATACTTATAAATCTACTATTCATCCTCTCTTTGTTCTACAAAAGAAGGCAATTCGCTTAATCACCTATTCCAAATTTGATGAACATACAGGTCCTTTATTTCAAAGGCTTAAAATTCTAAAATTTAATGATCTGATTTTTTTCTATAATGCCCAATTTCTTTATCGGTTCCATGCAGGATTACTTCCTATCGCCTTTGATAATTTTTTTATACTAGTAAAAACTAGACATTCATATAACACTAGACTAGCTTCCAGATCCTCTTACTGTCTTCCTAAAATTCGAACTAATTACGGCAAATTTAACTTAAGGTTTCAAGGTGCTGTTATTTGGAATTCCATAAATGAACAAAACAAAGCCCTTAACAAAAAAAGCTTTAAAAAAAAAAAAAAAAGCAGACTTTATTGACTCCTACCTTAAATAATAATAATATTAATTACAATGATTACTGATGTATAATTTATATATTTCAATAATGATAATTTGATTATTTGACTGTAAATCCTTTCATATATTCTTCTATGTATACAATGCTTGCATATATCACGTTTACCTCTTTTCATTATCCATTAGTCTACTCTAGATGTCTGTACTTGTACTCATCGTTATCTATGTTTAATTGTCCTCTTTCCGACTGCATATATTTATACAAATTGTCTAATACTTGCGTTACCTAGCTAGATTAGCTTTTTAGTTACTCTAGGTAACCAATGCCTAACCTATTTCAATAACGAACGAATTTAGCTAACTTGTAATCTCCAGGTGTAAATAAAGTTGTTGTTGTTGTTGTTGTTGTCATCCATCCTATAAAATCAGTTCTCATACCCACACAAGAAATAGTATTTCTTGGGTTTTTGTTAAACAGTGTTTCTATGACAATTCGTCTCCCACCCCAAAAAGCCAGTAATGTCAGACAGGCTTGTATAAACCTCCTGCATCAAGAGAGGATGACTATTAGAGAGGTTGCTCAGGTCATAGGCCTGCTGGTATCAAGCCTCCCTGGGGTGCAGTTTGGCGAATTACATTATAGATACCTAGAAAAGGATAAAATCTTAGCACTCAAAGCCAATAGGGGCAACTTTGATGCACCTATGAACTTAACCAAGGTATCTAGGTTGGAACTAACCTGGTGGGAAAACAATGTGACCTCTGCATATGAAAACATTCTGCAGAGTAATCCTGACCTGATCCTCACCACTGATGCATCTACCAAAGGATGGGGTGCAGTCTTTGAGGAACGGAAAATGGGAGGTCTCTGGAGTGTTGAGGAGCAACAATTTCATATCAACTACTTAGAAATGAAGGCAGTACTGCTTGGTCTGATGTCTCTATGCCGGGACATAATCAGGAGTTGACAAACACATTAGGGTCCAGTCAGATAATACAACCACAGTTGCTTACATTAATGCCATGGGAGGCATCAAATCAATGGATTGTAATGATATGGCACTGCAGATTTAGCAGTGGAGCTCTAGCAGAAATATATGGCTAAGTTCTTGTCATATCGCAGGCTCAGCTAATTTTGAGGCCGACCAAGAATCGAGGCAATTAGATAGTCTACTGAATGGTCCTTAAACACAGAGGTGTTTGAAGACATCAATAGAACATGGGGTCCATTCCAAATAGACCTTTTTGCCTCTAGACTTAATTATAAAGTCACTGACTATGTTTCTTGGAAACCAGATCCTAAAGCAAAACATATCAATGCATTTTTCATGAACTGGTGAAACTACTATTTTTATTCTTTTCCTCCTTTCAGTGTGATTGTAACATGCCTGCAGATGATAGAACTAGACCAAGCAACAGGTGTGCTGTTAGTGCCTCTTTGGCAAACTCAACCATGGTTCACAACACTTCTGCATCTATTAGTGGACACACCCCTTCTCCTCCCACAGTTACGCAATCTGCTGGTACAGCCT
Source organism: Actinernus sp. WN-2022 (assembly GCA_030867875.1). Lineage (NCBI taxonomy): Eukaryota > Metazoa > Cnidaria > Anthozoa > Actiniaria > Actinernidae > Actinernus > Actinernus sp. WN-2022. Next base: position 55,037,092 of record JAOWCC010001589.1, read on the forward strand.
CACAGCAAGGCCTTACATCCTCTACGGAAACAATTGAAACTGATGGCATGCAAAGTCTCAGGAAAAGCTTCCTCCAGAGGAATATTTCAGAGAAAGCTGTAGAAATCATTTTACAATCATGGTCAAATGGGACACAAAAACAGTACAAACCCTACTTCAACAGATGGCTTAACTTTTGTTGTGAACAACAAATTGATCCCTACAATCCACCTGTAACTGCTGTACTAGACTTTCTAGTTAACCTTCATGAAAAGGGTTTATCGTACACAACACTTAAAGACCCTTTAGCACGCCCCGTGATGCTTTGCGCGAAACAAGTATTTTCGTGGACCACGAAATTCAGTTCTGGGACCGGCGATGTATTCATGTAAAGAATCTGCTTGCATCGTTGTTGTTACCGCTGATCGTTACTACTATATACCGCACATACGATGAATGCTCTGCTTAAGAACTTATTTAGGGCATTCTTTTAAATATTGAACCAAAATTTGCTGACATTTTTTGTGTGACATCCAACGGCCTAGCAAATGCGAAGATTACAACCCCGAGAAAATTGTCACGGTCTGTCTTCCTTCCTAAAACGAAGGTAAGAAGATCATTCGCCGATAATTCTTCGATCTTCCAGTTATGGAAATACAAGCAACTGCGGTGAGTTTGGAGAGTACTCTGCGTTCTTGCTTTTCTGAGTACATTTGTAAATAGCCTGTGGCCGGCTTAGCGGATGACTCTGGCTATTCAAAGGACTGTCGATTCTCCAACGGTACGATATTTGTGGTTCAGTTTTCTAGTTGTGTGTATATCAGTGGATAAACTCAAAGAATACCTTGCCATTCCTCCGTTGTATCCGTGCTACTAATTCCGATATTTAGTAGCTTGTAAGTGTTCAAATCGAAGTCAAGTCAACGCAAAGCTTTGAAGCGATCGGTCAGTACACACTATTATAATATTCTCCTCAGCGAGCAAATAAAGTTATTGCTGCTACTGATTTTCTATTGCTGTATGTTGTTGCTTGACTTATTTATCATCTAGATTATTAGTTAGATGTGTATTTGATCAAGAATCGAACTGTTTGTGATCTATAATCTCATGAAATGCATAAATTATAAGTGTTCATGCATCAGTTTTAAAATCCTTGAACGCGCTGAATAATTAAATAACGTCCTACATCAAGTTCTCTTCAAGTTCTACCTTTGTGGATGTTTGATTAATGAATAAGTCTCAGCTTTCAACGCTGAATCAATTTTAGGGCTTTCTTAAACTAGGCATTATTTCCGTTTATATAAAGTTTCATAGAATTTTGACGGTTGTTGAGTTAGGCGCTCGTCACAGTCAGTGAACACGAAACCAAAACAAAAACACGGGTTTCGCGCAAAGTATCACGGGGCGTGCTAAAGGGTCTTTAATACTGCAAGGAGTGCTATTTCGGCAATTACTATACCTAAAGACCACATGACCATTGGAAGTCACCCGATTGTGTCAATGTTTATGAAAGGGATATACAAAAGTACACCACCAACCCCTCGTTATCAATCGACTTGGGATGTTCAGCCAGTTCTGACATACCTCTCATCTCTGGCCCCTGCTGAGGAGCTTGATCTGAAATCCCTTAGCCTGAAGGTTGTTATGTTGGTAGCACTGGTATCCGCACATAGGGGACAGAGCCTACACATGCTGAACATTACATATATGAAGGAATCAGACACAAGTTACGAATTTGTCGTTCCAGATCATATTAAACAGAGCAGGCCAGGCTACAAAGCACCATCTGTTATATTACGAGAATACCCAATCGACAAATCACTTTGTGTGTTTACGTACATGACAGAATATCTTAACAGAACAAAAACTTTAAGGGGAACAGAAGCTCAGTTATTTGTTAGCTTTACCAAACCACATAAAGCCATTTCAAGAGAAACTCTTTCAAGATGGATTCGAACTGCCATGTCGGCTGCAGGAATTGACGTTACTTTGTTTAAGCCCCACAGCACAAGAGCTGCAGCAATCTCGAAGGCAAAAGCAGCCAGTATTCCAGTGACTGACATTCTACGCACAGCAGGATGGTCTTCTTCACGATCATTCGATAAGTTTTACAACAAACCAATTCAGACCTCAAACTTTGCAACTGCAGTGCTGAAGCATTGAAATGGATTAAATGTGATATTGAACATTGTATTTCAAGACAGTTATATTATCGTTGTTACTATGGTAACTTCACATTTATATAGTGCCCCTTTTCAAGGGGAGAGTGAAACAAGATTACTTTGACATAAGTTTGTGTTTGCATGCTCATGTGACTGTCTGATCTTTGAAATCTCATGGGATCCCGTTGCAGTGATGACGAGATAGAATTTAAAAATTAAACAAGACTTACCTGTAAGTTGAAGTTTGATTGGAATTCTATCGAGTCATCAAACTGCACCAAGGGATCACATGCCCACCCAACAACGATCATTTAACCCTCCCATTATATTCACACATTGATTAATGAGTTATTTAAGGTATATGTGTTCTCTGTCTCATATCATGCCAGACACTCACATTCGGCTGTGAATACTGATTATGCGCATGCGTGTAGCTATCTCATGTGATCCCTTGGTGCAGTTTGATGGCTCGATAGAATTCCAATCAAACTTCAACTTACAGGTAAGTCTCGTTTAATTTTTTAATTTACCGGGAGATCGTTGATATGTCGGGACAAAATGAAAATAAATCGCGACAACTTTTGAGTTACACACCACAACTCAAAAAGGATTCAGTCGCACGATAGCCCCAAAACTATAAAATATATTCATCTAACACCTTGGCATTCTTATCACCCAGTAATCTATTTTTCCTGCCAAAGTGCTACTGTAGGTTCTCTTCTAATACACTTCCTCAACTGAGTGGAGCAGCATTCACTACCTGTTAGGTATACTAGTTATTTTTTTTATTTGTGTCGCGATTTGGCGCCGTTTTAGTAGCCATGGGGTATTGCCGCCTGCCTGATCTAAGCGAGTAAAATAACTGGAAGTTGAAGTTATAACCATTCTGTTATGAATTAGAGGGTAAATAGGGTTGCCAACCTTATTTACCAAAATCCACTTCGGTCTGTGAATGTCGCTTGTCATGTGTCGCTTGACCAGGACAACCTTTCTTGAAATAGGTGTATACCACACAAGTGAATAGTGCTTTTCGCACGCTATGATAATGGGTACTCAAACTTGGAATGATATCCAGCATTAGTATTATGCCACACTAGTAAATAGTGGTTTTTGCACGCTTTGATTGGCTTACTCAACTCGGAATATCCTGCATTAGTACACACTTATACCACACCAGTGAAAAGTGCTTTTCGTGCAATCTGATTGGCTACTCAAACTCGGAAGATCATGCATTAGTAAATGCTACACAAGTGAGTAGTGATTTTTGCACGCTCTGATTGGCTACACAAACTCAGAATATCCTGCATTAGTACATGAAAATACCACACAAGTGAATAGTGCTTTTTGCGCATTCTGACTGGCTACTCTGGAGGTGAATAGCCTTTGCAATTCACCTCTGAGCGATGTAGAGATCACCTCGTACGAGTTTTTGTCCATTTGACAGAAAATAAAATAACTATTTGGTGCTGGCTATTCACTTGTGTGGTATATACTAAAACAATTATTCACCTCTGCGAGTGTTAGCGAAAAGTGGTGGATATTCGTGGCTTGGTAAATGTCTACCATATTATTCACTTCAGTGAATAATTGGTCACAATTCACCTCACGGCTTGGAGACAAAATTAATGGCTTCTTGGTCTTTCGCACAAAGTATTCACTTGTAAATGGATTTTTAAACTAATTTGAGGCTTGATATTTCACTTGTGTGGTATATACTAATTAAAAACAAGTATTCACCTCAGTGTCAGTGACTATAGCAGTGGATATTTACCTCACTGCTTGGTAACCTCCACTTTTGGGATTTTTTTTTATTTCAATGCATGAGAATTAAAAAGTTTATTTTTTTAAATAAGAAGACAAAATTGTAATTTCTATTTTCTTTTTTTTACACATTACTATTACTTTTGAAATGGAGGTGGAATAGGTTTAAAGTGTTTTTGGATAAAGGCACTTCATTTATTTTTCCTTCGCCAGTAAGAATTCATGAAACATTATTAAACTGACGCGTTAATGTTTTGAAGACTAAAATTACGTCTCACTTTCTGTCATGGCAGAAAAGCCAGAAAACTTTAAAAGCTAGACATAGTTTATACATGTTAGCCTGCTTACCATTAGTTCTGGTGGAAATATTGGCTTCTGTGTTGGGTCAAATGGCAGGAACTATAATTTATATAGTTCAATACATGTAGACTGCTTACCATTAGTTCTGGTGGAAATATTGGCTCCTGTGTTGGGTCAAATGGCAGGAACTATAATTTATATAGTTCAATACATGTAGACTGCTTACCATTAGCTCTGGTGGAAATATTGGCTTCTGTGTTGGGTCAAATGGCAGGAACTTATACATGTATATATAGTTGAATACATATAGACTGCTTAATTACCATTAGCTCTGGTGGAAATATTGGCTCCTGTGTTGGGTCAAACGGCAGGAACTCTTTTACATTGAAAAGCTCATTGCAGGCCTGTGAAAAAGAAAAAGCAGAAGAGGGTTTCTCAATAATAATACACTTGAACTGTAAAGTAAAAGTTGGCCTCACCAGTAGGGTACGTATGTGCAGTACAGAACTGGACCAGATTTTATGAGAAAAAATCGCTCCAAAACTCGGATTTCCAAGTTATTGTGAAACGACTCCGGATTTTCTCCGTTTGATTACTCTGAATCATCTATAACCCAGAATTCAACATACTTTACAAAACATTTGTATCCAGAATTCGAAGTTAGGTTCAAACCCGGACCCGGTACTGTTGCACATATATTACGTCATAAACAAGAGTGTACCTCGAGGGAAACTCATATATAAATTTCTATCACAGAATACCAACACAGAAAATGCAAAAAGTCTGATCTCCAAAAGAATTAAGCTACATGCAGATCAAAGTACTCTTACTACAATCATGTACAAATAACAACTCCTCTGTCCTTTCTATTGCCAATTTTATCATGATTCCCATTTTTTCTCCCTAACAAAATTTACATACATGTTCTTTTGCCATTGATTCATGAGATACCTTAGTATTACACAAAAAAGTCTACCTAGTACCCTTGCACCAAAAGCCCGGAAATTCCGCGGTATTCCGCGAAAAAAGCCCGGAAAATATTCCGTGCTTTCCCGGAGCCAATCCGGGCTTTCCGCACGAGTAAAATTCCGCGGAAAGCCCGGAAAAATCCGGGATATTCCGGGAAACCACGGAATTTAAGAAAACCAGAAGTACACTGATTTCATAACTGTCTGAACTTCAAAAGGAGTTTTCCAAGATAATACAGCTTGTTATGGTACTCATGCAGCCTTGGAGCAGAGAGTAATGTTTTGTGTGTATACAGTATGTATGTAGCTGGGAGGGGAGGGGAGGGGAAGAAAGGGGAGGGGAGGGGGAAAGGCAAAGATGACACTTAATCTACACAATGACTGTTAATTTAGTAGTTACAGGACTCCACCCAGTTCTTCTGCAACCATTTCTTAATTTAATTCCTTGAAGAGTGGCTGCTCAATCAGCTAACAGAATATTTTGTTTGTTTTATTTGGTTTTCTTTTTCTTTCTTTTCTTTATGGCCAATCAATAATAAAATGTTCAAAGGTTACATTTTGTGTTCCCTTTTTGTGATGATTACATAATTATGTAACTTACTTCACTTTGGCCAGCATTTTCAGCTACATTGGATCGCTGCATACAACAACCGTTTTGGTTTCCCTTTCCTCCACAGCAAAACTCCTGAAAAAATATACAGGACCATAATTATGTCAGTATCAACAGAAAAAAAGAAATTAGTAAGACTAATGTTTCTGAAGATTAGCACGCATTATCAATAATATTATTAAAAGTATATTAAGGTGTGCTAACTGCCATGGGGAGCAAGTCTCAAGCAGCTGACATTTCGAGCACTACATGTAGCTCCTTGTCAGAGCAAAAAGATTAGGTCCATCTACATTGTGTGACTGTAGTTACTTAAACAAATAAAATTATGTTTTCGCTATTACTGCCTTATTTCAGTGGCTATAACATAACACCACCTTATTCAAAAACTACAGAGAACCCTTGATCCCTACAAATACAAAAATATGGTTAAAAAGATGTAACATACTTTAGAAATTTGTGCCTGTCCATGTCAGGAACTCTGATAAATTCATTGTCATTTGGTTTTGTGATGACAGCTAGTACTTATTAATACCTTAGTAAAAGTTTTGTACCCATCAAGAATAGCCCTGTATCCAGTACATCGGCACAGATTTCCTGAATGAACAATTTAAAGAAATTAAAACCTACAAACATTAAAGGGCTGAAGCCTTTGGGGGGGGGGGGGGGGGTACTCCTGTTTGTGACGTATTATGTATGTGCCACGGGGTGGGTCAGGGTTTTGAGTTCAGTTTGGGCAGGTAGGGTCAGGGTTTTGACCTGATTTGGGCAGATCAGGTTCAGGATTTGAGTTTAATTTGGGTGCAGTCAGGGTTGAGGTTCAGTATTTTTTAGGCATCAGGGTTTTTCCCCCAAAAAGGGGGCAATCAGGGTTTTGAAGCTGGGATTTTGGGTCAAACAGGGTCAGGATTTGAGCCTCTTGAATTGGCCTCACATACATCAGGGAACGAGCCAAGCTGCGCCATTGTGCCATTCCCACTTTAAAAATAGATTTGTCCCTTGAAAAAAATACAATAATGGTCAAATTGACCCACTTTGGCCACTTCCAAAGGAAATCGAATGCCAGTTCACTTGCAAAAGGGCCAAATTGTCCCTTCTGGCTCAATTTCTGGCTCAATCCCCGATACATGTACATACCCATTTTTCATGTAAGTAACCCCCCGGGGGGCTGAAGTTTGTTGATATCTCAACTTCAACTTTATACAATAATATTAAGTTTACACATTATTGCTAGACCGACATTTAGCAAAGGCTAATCGAGGCAGGTGGTAAGAAAAAAGTTAGCTAATTAAGTACTGTTTAAAACACGAACAGCAGTGTATAAAACACGTGCTGTGAGTGTTTTAAACGGCTTCAAAAACGCTTTAAGAATGCAATGAAAGAAAGACGCACATCTCAAGGGAATGGTTACTTAATGAACCATTGAACCTTTGTATTCACAACGCCATGCAAAATATTCGAGTAATCACCGCCTGCAATTACAAACATCTCAAGGGAATGACATGAAGAAATTACCATACTATGTTGTTTGAAGCGCCGTTTCGCAATGCAAGAGGAATCTGCACTTGAAGGATTTGGTGTCGTGGTTTACCTCGATAAAGTTTAAGACTTGGAAAGCGATGTGACTGACATGACGGCAGACTCTAAATTTTTGACTCCGGCACAAAATATGTAAGTTTAATGCACGTTTTTATAATATTACGGCTTTGAGTTTGGTTTAATAATTGGAACTAAACAGTGGCTCGGTAAACAAGTAATGGTAGTTGGATAACTTCATTTTAAAAATATCATCTGTGTATCTCGGTAGTCTGCTGATATTAGTAAATTTAGTGCACAATTTATTATCTAGGTACCTTATGTTCCGTGTACTTTTTGCTATCTTTGGGTCTTTATCAGTGAATTCTTAATTAGGATGAAACTTTATATAATATTTCATGTTCATTAATATTCTTTATATAAAACGTTCATCCTAATTAGCAATTCAGTGAGAAAGCTGAAACATCAATAGAAATTCCATTGTCTCAATCATTAACCCCGTTTCCCTCTGGGACAGAATTCAAATCCCTCCGCGGGCCTTTTAGAATGATGAGATTTTATCAGGTATAAAGGAGCATGCACGTGACTGATTTGCTTCATCTGATTGGACAAAATGCTCATTAATTATTCATGAGTTTTTGAAGTACATGTAATAATGGAAATATAATTTACATATACATGTAGAACTGTCTATTTTTGGTAAGTAAATAAGAGAAAGAGTGAGACTGATAATTATACATTGCATTAAGTTATTTACCTATATCAATTAGTTATTGTTACTTTACATATGGGAGATACTACACTATCTCCCATGTTTACATCATTGGTAAATTGGCTTATAACGAAATTGTCGAAAAATATCAGTGAGTGAGTGCATTAATTGGCAAGAAAAGTCCTGAAAGTTACAACTTCAAGTTTATTTTTGCACTATTATTTTACATTATTAGATGAAATTATATATAAAAGAAATTGAAGGACAATTTAAATTAATACCAGAGGTCAGTTACTACATTTTTGTATCTGTGGACAGTAGCCAAAATAGCGTAAGCTTTCAAGTTGCATATGGCTACAGTCTGTTTACTGTACAGTACATGTAAGTGTTACAGCACTGACTTTTGGCATGTGACTGCATGTATCAACTGTGGCATTTAAAAATTACAGTTGTGACTGGTTTGCACACAGTCCTACTTATCTACATGTAAACTATTTATCATTTACCTTCAAAAGCACTTTCCATTTCATTCTGTGAAGGCAAGGGGTTGTTTCTCAGAAGTGTGTACATGGACATGACAATACCAGGGGTACAAAACCCACACTGAGATCCATGAGCCTTTGCTAGCCTTTCCTGCATACAGAAAACCAGTTAGGGAGCAGGTCAAAACACATGCCCTCTCGACGGACCCATTTTGGGGTAGGGGGGTGGGGGCTGCTGCCAGCCATCTCCTCTGGAGAGAAAACTCAATATTAAAAATAATTGTTCTTAAATATCTTCAAAACTAAAAGGCATAACCTATAAACAAATGAACTGCATGTTTTGTCTCACGTTATCATTTCATTTTCTGTGTTAAAATTACCACTAGGCCCCCCAGAATAGAAAATAGATGGTCAAAAATGAGGGATGGGGGAGGTACCTTGCGCTGACACTTGTACAGTCTGTTGACAAAAATGGTCCCTATCTCGGGCATGTGCTTTGACCTGCTCCCTTATCAGCAATATATATATTCCTAAATATTCAACCAGTCATGTATATATACATACACACATTGTAGGTACATGCACATGTAGTGGTACACTATATATAGTAGAACCAGGAGTACCTTGAGAACTGCAGGTTATATAAGCTAGGTGATACATGTACATGTAGCTCCAATGCCTTTAATATAAATGTAGACATCACAGAACCAATAATGATACAATGTACCTGTATGAATATTGAATACCTGAGCAGGGTGTAGTCTTGTCTTAGTGCTACCAATTCCCTCTACAGTTGTGACAGCCATTCCATCAACTGAGCATAGGGGAGCCAAACAACCATTAACAGAGAAATGTCTGGTAATAGTTAAGTTTAATGAATGAATTTACACAAAGATGATTTACCCCATTTACTGCTTGCATGCAGAGAGAGATCAGAGAATATTATTTGCTAATTATCACTTGAAGAACAGAATAATATCTTGCCACAAATACCATTAAATGTGATTACAATTAAAACCAGCAAGCTTTAATGAAATCTTGCTATGCTCAGGCTACTCTGCAAGCAGGTTTCTTTCCCTCTCCACTGACAAATAAGGGAGAAAAGGAAGAGGTTCGTTTTCTCTCTTGTTTATCAGTGGATAAAAGGAACCTCTTCCTTTTCTCCCTTATTTGTCAGTGGAGAGGGAAAGAGAAAAGAACCTATGCTAGCAGGGTTATTGCTCAGGCTTCAGTTTTACATGGATTCTTACAAAATTTAATGTTACATGTATGTCATATTGAAGGGCTCAATAATAATTGCTGCAGAATAACAACAAGGATACACAATCTTCTTGTTCTGGTGATCATATTTAGACACCATCACTGTACATGCACCACATCCACCTTCACTGCACCCCAACTTGGTTCCTGTCAGATGTACTATATATATACAGGCTGTTAAGGATTCATTGCACAGACACTAGCATATATGTATCAAGTTGTTATATACAGTAATTATAAATTTAGTAAAATAAGAGAGTTACAGTATAACATGCAATTAAGATGTGAGACATTGACACCGCAGGTGTAAAGTACAGGTCGCAGGTCAGGTTAATTCTAAGACAAAACCTAACCACAAACCCAACCCTAACCATTCACAGGGTGAGGTCACAGGTAAACGACGGGTTCTCACTAACCTAGCTGAGCTAGGGTTCACAGGTAAACAAGAAGTGACCTGACCTGTACTTTACACCCACCCGCGGACATTGACAGGGTATGTATGCCCTTCAGTTTGAGACAGAGATTCTGAATTTCTAACGAGACCTGAAACAACCATGGGGGCTGATCAAAGCCAGGTCCCGGCTAATCCACAGATCGAATTGGAATTTAGCGTGTTGGTTTTTGTGGAGGGAGGAAAACCGGAGAACCCGGAGAAAAACCCTCGGAGCAAGGGCGAGATATCAACAAACTCAACTCACATATGGCGCCGCGTCCGGGATTCGAACCTGGGCCACAGAGGTGAGGCGAAGCGCTTAACCACTGCGCCACCCGAGCTCCACCCGAGATTAAGAGTGAGTTTATGAGAACAAGATCATGCAACCATGCAACAATAAATGTACAAAAAAAACCTGCTTTGACATTTCTTGCATATCATAAATTATCTGGTCATCTTTTTTTTTACTCAAAATCAATTCAAAAGCTGCCTGTTGAATTATCTAATATTTTAGTTTAATTAACAAATAAAAGATGGCTCTCCTTGTTCTATAACAAAATAATGCATGCTCAAGGTCTTAAAAAAACTGTGGATGCACAAGTGGAGTGCAAGTACATTTAGCAGCTTTCAAGACCTCGAAAGTGCATTATTTTGTTACAGGACATCCATTGTACATATAGAATGGGAACTATCTTCTATTTGTTTTATAATATAAAACTTGATATACGTAAAAAGAAATTATTGAGTGTGCATTATAAGATAATCAAGCATTCTGATCAGCCATTGAAATTGTGCATTAATTATTATAATTAGGATGATCCCATAATTTATATCATAATCACTTATAATAACATTTTGCTTAACAAAATTTAATAAAAGATTGTTCTCCATGTTATAACATAAAGTACTTTCGAGGTATCAAAAAACTGCTGATGAAAAAGTGAATTGTGAGTGCACTTACTGTAGCACCTATTCCAGACCTCGAAAGTACATTTATTTTTTTTATAATTAATTACCATTTTGTCAAATCAGATGAAGCAAATTGCTCCTTTATACCCGATAAAACAAAAGGGTCTTTATGCAACTTTTCACTGTACGAGTGTGGCACTATATAAAACTTCATTTGTTGAACAAAAGGAAAAAGGCCTCCACCATGAAGTTTTATACAGGGCCACACTCGTACAGTGAATCGTCATATAAAGATCCTCCTGATCAACCCTTATAAAACCAAGAGCTTCACTGTGAATCTTTATACAGACCTTCACACGTACAGTGAATCGTCATATAAAGATCCTCCTGGTCAACCCTTATAAAACCAAGAGCTTCACTGTGAATCTTTATACAGACCTTCACTCGTACAGTGAATCGTCATATAAAGATCCTCCTGGTCAACCCTTATAAAACCAAGAGCTTCACTGTGAATCTTTATACAGACCTTCACTCGTACAGTGAATCGTCATATAAAGATCCTCCTGGTCAACCCTTATAAAACCAAGAGCTTCACTGTGAATCTTTATAATTATACAGACCTTCACTCGTACAGTGAATCGTCATATAAAGATCCTCCTGGTCAACCCTTATAAAACCAAGAGCTTCACTGTGAATCTTTATACAGACCTTCACTCGTACAGTGAATCGTCATATAAAGATCCTCCTGGTCAACCCTTATAAAACCAAGAGCTTCACTGTGAATCTTTATACAGACCTTCACTCGTACAGTGAAAATCCCAATAAAGACCCTTACTGGGAATTTATTTATTTGTATTTAAGGATTAAGCATAACATGCATGGTGCAGAAACAAAAGGACACCAGCAGTAACCCAGCCTACAATAAAAACCTGATCAGACCCATCCCCAGTTACACCCTTGGATTAAGATAATAAGATAGTAAAGCAAAAATAATAATAAAGCAAAAGAAGGATCTAGCAAGAGCAGATAATAAAAGCATTAGCACTGCGACACTTAGGACATATAAACTTGTTGCTGCGAATGATGTCTTGGTTGAATGCATGTTTAAGCCTATGAAAAAAGAAGTGTCTGAGTTTTAATCTCAATTTCAGTTCATAAGGTGAGACTCAAACTAATGGTCTAAGTGCAATTGAAGGACTGTATGCAAAAAGGGTGTAAGTGATTCCTGATCACGTTCTAGCTTCTCCCTAATTAGAAAACAAAGAAATTGAAGGGGAATTTAGAATGTGATCAAGAGTCACTTTACTTGAGGAGCTCAAAAACAAAACTGGCCTAACATTATGGGACTCCGTATTCCAACTGCGCATTTCAGTGATACACAACATAGCTATAAACAAGTAATTTTTCATTTTTCATCATAATTTCTGAAAATTATTATATCATAGAAGTAATGTTTTTGAAAATGCTCAATAAACTTGCAGCACATGTTTTAACAGATCTAAGCACACCCGGGCTACGCTCTCGTGTTTGTAAATAATTTATCTGATAAAACACTGCTGATTTATTGAACAGTACTTATTTTCTTTTAGGACATAATTATATATAGTAGGATAACCAACTTCTATTTGTTTTATAATATAACACTTAATCTCAAGCATGCATTACAAGGAAATCAAGCATGCTGATCGAGCAGCCAATGAAATTGTGCATTCTTAGGATGTTTCCATAATTTATATTTATACATAATAATAACCTACTTGTGCCATTTAAATGCAATGATTAATTAATTGATTTTGTCCAAGGATATTATCTGTTCCAAGAAGTTAACAGTTTCCATTATATGAAAAAAGTTATATGCATTTTGAGGAACAGATAATTATTATGTCCGAGGGCAATGTAGGTTAATTAATGCCTTAACTTATAGTCCTTCAAATAGTGTCTTTTATGATAGCCCTTGAGCATGCTATGCTCACAGGGGTGTATTTTCTGATATCTGCTCATCTGGTGCAGAGAAAATATTGGGTCACATGATGTATGCTGGTATAAACAGTCACATACAGCCATTTCAATTCCAATGACATGCAAGGTTATACTGTATAATTTTATATCAAATACATGTAATTATAGTGACTGTCTTACAAAAAGGTATGTCTATGAATTAGTTCGAGGGGATCAACACTGCATAATGATGAGCAAGACTGAACATATATTAATGAATATATTTATTTATTATACAACTTGGCATTTTCGAGTGCAAATACGGGCTAAAACGAGTGAAAATATGAGACCGTATTACATGGGTTGCGAACAGGTTTGCACAGGTTTATTCAACACTTAAAAGGTTTTGTAAGCGCGCGAGCCAATCGAAATGGGGCTGTTACAGTAACAGTCAATCAGCTTTTAGCACGCGAATAAACGTTTTTCAGTGCGCGCGCGCCCCCGACATTGGACTGCAACCGAGGCTGAGAGGTTTCTTCTCTCGCGATTTTCTTCAAACAGAGCAGTAAGGTAAGTGAAAACAAACCTTCTTTGTTTGTGTTAGTCGTCGTATAAATGAAACAATTTGTTACACAAAAGTTGTTTAATACGGCTGGGAATCATTTTACTCATCAATTTTATTTGTTCTCACCTTTCAAGCTTGAAAAAATAAAACCGACGCGTAGAAATACCCAACCATATTACACAACTTTCCATGTAATAACCTCTTTATACATACAGTACACGATTAAGTGCATGCACTTGTTACAATCTCAGGATTCTCCCAACACAGGCATAGTAGGAGGAGAAACAAATTGAGTAGGGGGCATTTATTTCGAATCCAGGTTTCTACGGTACTAAAGTAAAAAAAAGTATTGTACATGTAGAAAGCTTGTAGTCAGCGTGGTAAAGTATACCACAGGCAGCCCAAGCTCACGATTTGTGGCTCTTACAAATCCTATGTAGATTACGTGATTGCTCGCGGAAGATCGATTGCGTGATCTAGCGCGCGCTAGAGTCACCGTTTTCTCCACAAATTTTCCTTGTCATCTCACTAATAGAGTTTGCATTGACTTTTTATCGTGGTAAAATAAAGGTAATGAAATAACATTTTGCAATAAATGTACCTCGAGTGTCCTTTACTATGGGGTGCCATTTCCGCCATTATTCAGACTTGTTCAATTTATAAAATGGAGCCTTGAATTTATAAAATGGAGCCTTGAATTTATAAAATGGAGCCTTGAATTTATAAAATGGAGCCTTGAGTTTATAAAATGGAGCCTTGAGTTTATAAAATGGAGCCTTGAATTTATATAATGGAGCTTTGAATTTATAAAATGGAGCCTTGAGTTTATAAAATGGAGCCTTGAATTTATAAAATGGAGCCTTGAATTTATAAAATGGAGCCTTGAATTTATAAAATGGAGCCTTGAATTTATAAAATGGAGCCTTGAGTTTATAAAATGGAGCCTTGAATTTATAAAATGGAGCCTTGAATTTATAAAATGGAGCCTTGAATTTATAAAATGGAGCCTTGAATTTATAAAATGGAGCCTTGAATTCATAAACTGGAGCCTGGAATGTTATAAAATGGAGCCTGGAATGTTATAAAATGGAGCCTGGAATTCATAAAATGGAGCGTTGACTTTATAAAATGGAGCGTTGACTTTATAAAATGGAGCCTTCAATTTATAAAATGGAGCCCTCGGTTTCTAAAATGCAGCGGTCTGGCACTAGTGGATGAAGTATGGCGGAGGTGGAATGGGCTGAGACAAAACCTTGTGCTTTCTCAACAGATTCAACAATGGCTGACAATCTGCTACCCTGGGTACCAGAGGTTCTACTGTCTCCATTTGCGAAAGCAGGAGTACCCAACGATCCATTTTCTCGAAATGGTGAAAAATGATATAAACACGACTCATGAAGCATGGCAGTTCACACCTCGTAAATAATTGAAAACATCTGGGAAAAAATTATCCGCTCCACAGCGCCAGCTTGCATAAAACTATAAAAAAAAGTTCCCAGCAAGAATTTTCACGTCATGAAGGGTTACCAGCCAGGCCAGGTCATTTTAACATGCACATTTCCCAGCCAGTTAGGCCTAAAATTATAATGTATGCCAGCCAGGAAATACAAAAACCCTTCCTTTTCCAGCCAGATTTATGTGAGGCCAATTCTCACCATCAATATGCATAAAATACACAAGAATGTGGAATACGTACTCACCCGGCTGCTTCTATATATGTACAGTCAAATTTCTGGAGCCCTTCAACTGTTAAACATGGCAGAGTTAGCGACTGTTATAACACAAACGAGCTGGTCACTGCTATGACAAAGGTCTGCCGAAAACTGCAAATGTTTCGATCTAGTAGTCATTGCATTAAATTTTGATCAATAAGTGATGAATTTGGAAAACCGAAGGCTTTTAATGACGGCGACCAAACTCACAAAGTAAGAAGTTCTGTCTGCGCATTCGTCGTCGCGGCTTAGACAATAGGTAGGAAGTTTTGGCTTTCGGTTGTCCCTAGGATCTAGGTTGTCAATACAGTTCATTTATATACTTAAGTATATTTCTTATTTGGTCATTTTCGTTTGTAATATTACGACTGAAAACAATGCGTTTCAGAATACTGTTATTAGTCTGATTACAGTTTTACCTTTGAAATATGTCGCTGAGTGCAATGTTTGCCGAGTCACTAGTCAGAAACGGCAATACATGTAACTGTTGCATTCAGCTATTACTATTTCCTTTCTGTCATTTCATTCATTTACCTAACAAATATGTTGCAACGTGTCGTGCATCCCCACCGTGATTAAATACGCTCTGCGTGGGCCGTGGTATTTCACAGCATTTTTACATACCAACAAACTATTTTGCTCGAAAGTTTCTACATGTATATGTCGTCATTAGTGCATCTAAACAATGTGTCTACAAGGCCATTGTTCGACAGTAGACTTGTATAGAAATGAAATTACCTTTACGTGATACTTTACGGCAGTTATTCTTAACTTAAACTTTAAAAATGTATGATCAAACCTCGGGAAGACGCTTCCTTGTGTTACTCTTGAAAATATAGAACAAATCATTGTCATTATGTACACAACCAGAAAATATAATAAATTATTATATGGCAAGCCACTCCCAATGTCAAATCGAGTGTTTTGATTGGCTGGTACTCGGTCGGGATTTTGCCGTACGGACCGTTACCATGATAACGGTCACAATTCGCGTATTTTGATCTAAGCTCAGGAAATTGAAAACTCAAATCGAGCCGAGTAAAACAGAGATTTAAAAGCACAAACATCGTAAAAAGCAGTTTAAAAGCACAAACATCGTAATAATACCGTTTTTAAAAGAGAGAAAGCCGGGTCCATCAAAAACTGTGACCAGTAAATATAATTACAAAGCTTACGAACTTGACCATTTGTTGTCAAAAAATATTATTGATATACGCAAAGTCAACCAGAATAGGATAGGAAAGAACTAGTTGAAACTGCGGATACAATGCCATCCAAAGGTCTATCCTACAGAGACAAGATAGATATCCTGTTAGGTTATACAGAAGTTTCAGAAATCACCGTATAGCAGAGTTCAATTTACGAAAGAACCACTTTTTCCTGGCCGTCAGTTTGTACAGAGATACACACACTGCACACGTGGTTTGAATTATTCTAGCCCTAAAGGGCGCTGAAAATGAGAGATTGAATGCTACGGTAATGAATTTTCACGGCAATTCATTCGAAATGAACTTCGCTTATCTTCAATTTCATTGTATATAAATTACTTACCGAGAAATATCTTTAGTATCCTGTGCGCAGTATATCGAAAGTATACGAATATATTCCGTGGAAGTGTTCACTAACTGCTCCTTATTCAACTAATGACGGTCGAGAGTGAAAGGTAAACTGAGTGAGGGTATTAGATATGATAAGACGCTGATCTGTTTTTTAAAATGAGAGCAGGACAAAAGACAACACAATAAACTTATATTTTTAATATGTTACAAGGGCTGTCATCACGAGGTAATAAGCCCATCCCTATTGGCCTAGCACTCCCAGCTGTCCCAGCCTCCTACGCGTTATACGCACGCCGCAAGGCTTGTCGGTCACTCGCAGGAGAACTGGAGACGGGGAACTCATTCTTTTCCTTTCCCACAGGAAGCCCAACGTAAGATATGCCTGTGAAGGCGGCTAGCAACTGCCAGTAATACTTTAAACTTCAGCAGACAGCCAGAAATCAAAACATTCAAATTATTGGCCAGCCAGAATCACTATATGTATACAGAATCTCAGCAAGTACCGTGCTTAGAAAAAATCCCAGCCAGGGTTCCCTCTCAAACTGAAATTTCCAGCCAGCTAAAGTTTAGTCTGTGGAACGGATATTTTGTGGAGCGGCTCCGTTGGGTACTCCTACGAAAGTGGGAGCTGCGCGAATACTCAAACAGAGTAGCTTCTAATTTGACTAATAGCTCGAGCCATTTATCCAATAATTTATACGAGGCCCGTAATCCACCATTTGTTCCACAGACTGCTCCTCAATCTCATGCTTCTTCAAGTGGAACCTTCACGTCCGAACTGATGAGTCTTTATCCTCATCACCGGTCGAGAAGCAATGGCGGACGCTCACGGACATCTTCGACGACTACATCCGCTAATAAAAGGAAAAGAAGTGATTGTCGACCAGCGAAATTGAAAGAAATCGTAAGGAAATGTGTGTGCCTCTCGGATAAAGATCAGATCGAAGCGCCAGATGCGGAAGAGTCGAGGGAACTGCTGATTTCTGACATGGGAGAGAAAAAGCTGTCAATAGCAAAGGAGGCAAGTGAAAGCGAGGTTCGAGAGGTAATGGTACAAAAGTTTCCGAAGCTGAAACAAGCTGGCGGCTTTGAATTTATGTATGTTGAATCAAGCTTAAGAAAGAGAGAACTTAAAGTCATCCCACCTGGTCCAGGAGGAATAAAAGTGGAGTATCTGGTCTCTTTTATTGGACAAGGGAAGTTTTACATAAGGTCAATACAGTAAGACCTCGACTTAAGTACAGAGCCTGTATATTGTGCAAAAAATAGCGGGAAAGAGATTTGCACGAAGTGCAAAATAGCATAGTGTTTCCGTAGTCTATGGCCATTTACTGCTATTTTGCACTTTGTGCAAATCTCTTTCCCGCTATTTTTTGCACCATATAGTTCCCTCGACTCCGCAGTTCCCTCGACTCTCCGCATCTGGCGCTTCGATCTGATCTTTATCCGAGAGGCAGACAAATTTCCTTACGATTTCTTTCAATTTTGCTGGTCGACTATCACTTCTTTTCCATTTTATAAATTAAAGGCTCCATTTTATAAACTCAAGGCTCCATTTTATAAATTCAAGGCTCCATTTTATAAATTCAAGGCTCCATTTTATAAACTCAAGGCTCCATTTTATAAATTCAAGGCTCCATTTTATAAACTCAAGGCTCCATTTTATAAATTCAAGGCTCCATTTTATAAACTCAAGGCTCCATTTTATAAATTCAAGGCTCCATTTTATAAATTCAAGGCTCCATTTTATAAATTGAACAAGTCTGAATAATGGCGGGAATGGCACCCCATACTTTTCTTATGTCCTTGGGTATTCTCTGCTATTTTGTGGTGGAGTCTAACAAACCCCATGTGCACGTGACGGCAACCAACCAATCAGATCGCATTTGCCATCCGCGGGACGTCCCGCTGTCTCGGGACTAAGTTACCAGCATCCGAGGGTTTTGAAATAGCGGTTTTTGATACCACAAATATGTCGTTTATGAGGGCTAAAATGTACATTTTTGCAATTCCACCCCGAAATAAACGTAGACAGACATTCGGTACGTCCTTTTGTGGAGTCTGGCGAGGATTGAAGTGATTTTAGAGTGCTTTATTGCCCTTCGAGTGATTTGATGTGGTCAACGGACTGTGCAGCCTTGTCATTTCATTATAGAGAGAGATCTAAAAAATCAAAAGCTCTCTAAAACCGATCCAAACTAGCCCAAACTAGCAGAGAATACCCAAGGACATAAGAAAAGGACACTCGAGGTACATTTATTGCAAAATGTTATTTCATTACCTTTATTTTACCACGATAAAAAAATCAATGCAAACTCTATTAGTGAGATGACAAGGAAACGGTGACTCTAGCGCGCTAGATCACGCAATCGATCTTGCGCGAGCAATCACGTAATCTACGTAGGATTTGTAAGAGCCACAAATCGTGAGCTTGGGCTGCCTGTGAGTATACAGAGAAATTCGTCGGTCGCTAGTGCTTTGGGAGAACTCTAGATCTGTAATCTTCAAGATCAAAACCTCAAAGTGAATACCATAGAATCTCATGTACATGTATAGTACCTGCAGACTGTCCATCAGAATGTCACTTTTGGGGTTGTTATACACAGGCAGATGGTATATATTATGGCAAGAATATAAGATATAACATTGCAGAATTGTTTGCAGAATAGCTAGTACCTAACACTTTACATGCAAAGTTTGTTAATTGCCTCTATTCACCTACAGAGTTCTGCTTTAGTAACTAAATTTAAACAAATCAAGCTATATTGAAAAAGACACATCTTATATTGGAGGGGGACTTATAATCACGAATCTATGGGGGGGGGGGGGGGGGGGTGGGGGGAATACATGTATACTGTATGGAGGGTATAAGCATAGAGTCAAAAGGGGGTGGGGGATTATTCAAGAGGGATACAAGTGATTATTTATAGGGGCTGGATTTTTGATGGGATTATTTATAGAGGGATGGGTATCCTGTTCTAGAAATATTGTTGAAAGAATGTTACAATATATGTTACAATGTAAAAATCAACCGTGAGTCGAGTGTAGTGTGTCCAAAACAGTTAATAGTGGGGAGAGTGTGAGGAATAAAAGCAGGCCCCCACCAGCTGTAAGCTGTAATACTCAGCCTGCTTAATAACAAATAAAGGAAGCAGTGCACTCTTCCCATTTTAAGACACCAATAGGGATTTCAGACACCCATTGCAATAAAGTTATGGTATAATATATTTATATAGTGTACTGTGGTATGTCCTCTTATTTACCACATTTTGCATCATTGCATCATCAACATTGTTGTGGATTTCACGAGGCCCTGATAGCCAAGTGCATCCACAACAAATGTTGACCAAAAGATATGACAAAAAAACGTGGTAAATAAGAGGACATACCACGGTAAACTACAGTAACATTTGTTTTTACAACAACAAGCTCAAAAAAGAGTCCACAACAAATGTTGACCATGTGATGACGTAAATCGTGGTAAATAAGAGTCCACACCACGGAAAACCAGAGGAAATTTGCTAAATAGAAACACGGCGTTCAACCAATGAATACTGAAGCGAGCAAGGGCCAAAAAGACAAGGGAAATTGTGGGGGTGGGGGTCAGTGATTCGAGTACACGCTATCAAGAAATCAATCTTGCATGAGCGATCACGTAAGCTACCGTGGTATGTTCTCATATTTCAAATGGCAATCAGACAATCAGAAAACAAGAAACTGGGCAATTGTTGTAAAAATGAAAATGTGCTTCGTCCGACCTTAACTTTGAATTGTAAAGAAAACACAAGAAAATTAAAACATGTGTATGACTGATTTTGTTGGATACGTTTGTTCCTGATGTAATTCAGCAAGGTTGTTTCAGGCTGAACATTTTTCTCCACCACCTGAACAAAAGAATACAACATTAGCACGTTGATACTTCTTTCTTCATGCACGTATTGCTTGCAAAATATTATCGCAATCAAATTATGTACACTGACTATCGAATACCCCACTGACCACTTCAAAAGATCACTTTCTTGAAAACTGTGCTAAATTCTCCATTATTGTGCAGGCGTATGTTGAGTCATTCTATGAATGATTTTTGGTCAAAAATGGTTGTTTTTTTAAATTGGTGCATGGGTTACGTTTTTAGAAGGTTTGTATGAAAATTTGAAAAAAATGAATGATTAATGAGCCAAATGGCGGGGTGTTCTATAATTATTCCTCAACACTCATAATAATAATAATAATAATAATAATAATAATAATGATAATAATAATAATAATTAATCCTAATCCCTAATTTCACTCATCCCCATTTGATTACCTATTCTACTAATGCTAGTGTCAATGTAACCCCCCCCCCCCCTCCCCCCCCCGGCTGGGACATAGCGGGGAATTTGCAGTGATTTGACGACGAAAAGGACCGCAGCTACATGTGCCAGCGTTTTGAAAGCTTTAGAACTGCATACAAAAATCAGCCGGGGCATGGAGTGGGGCATTTTAAGAAATTTTTCAAAGAGCAATTCAACTGACAGACTGATCACGAGCCAGAGATCACCGGATGTTCAAAAATACGTGAGGTCCGGTTGCTATGGAGTGACGTCATAGGCCTGCTAAATTTATGTCGTATTTGATTTGCGGTTCTATTATAACAGCGTCTGGTAATTACTTTATCGGTTTGCGAACACGATCACCTGTTTAGTTTTGGAGGCTGGACTTGAACCAAAAATTGACAGTGGGATTTGAATTCAGATTTATTTTTATCATCCCGACCCCAGGGCTTTAAAGAAATACATTCAACCTGTCAAATCCCCCTTCTTCTTCCTGCCTTCCCCCGTTCTTGCCTAGGAGTCCCTCGGATAGGGCTCCGAAAGCAACCTCAATCTTCAGTGTTCTTTCTTGTTTTCTTCACTGACCTAGGTTGTGTACACTTACAGCAGTACACGATTGAAGGTGTTTTTGAATTTCATGCGACTGATTATGATTGTTTTTTCAATCCTTCTCAACAAGAATCAAGTTAAGGCTGTTAGACATCAAGCCCTTGCCAGATAGTGGTCCTCAAGGTTATCAAGTCAACCTTTCTGCTGCAGTTGCTTGGGTAGCGAGGGAGACCAAGCATCAGCCTGATAGACAAACTCTAGAGGTCAATCTAAAACTTGATTTGTTGACAAACTTGATTAAATGTGCGATGAAAAACTAGGACTGTGTTCTATATCCTTTCTGGTTCACCCAGGTTGAAGTCCTGGCATCACCGTATGCCTGAGCGCTTCTGGGATATATGGAACACAACTTTATAGTATTTTTGAAATGTGCGATGAAAAACTAGGTCTGTGTTCTATATCCTTTCTGGTTCACCCAGGTTGAAGTCCTGGCATCACCGTATGCCTGAGCGCTTCTGGGATATGTGGAACACAACTTTATAGTATTTTTGAAATGTGCGATGAAAAACTAGGTCTGTGTGCAAAGTATATCCTTTCTGGTTCACCCAGGTTGAAGTCCTGGCATCACCGTATGCCTGAGCGCTTCTGGGATATATGGAACACAACTTTATGGTATTTTTGAGATGTGCGATGAAAAACTAGGTCTGTGTTCTATGCTTTCTGGTTCACCCAGGTTGAAGTCCTTGCATCACCGTATGCCTGAGCACTTCTGGGATATGGAACACAACTTTATAGTATTTTTGAGATGTGCGATGAAAAACTAGGTCTGTGTTCTATGCTTTCTGGTTCACCCAGGTTGAAGTCCTGGCATCACCGTATGCCTGAGCACTTCTGGGATATGGAACACAACTTTACATTATTTTTGAAATGTGCGATGAAAAACTAGGTCTGTGTTCTATATCCTTTCTGGTTCACCCTACCCTGGGTGCCAGAGGTTTTGAGAAGTTTCACGATTAAGAGAGTAATTTTTCGTTCTAAATTTTGAAATGTGCGATGAAAAGCTAGGTCTGTATTCTATATCCTTTCCGGTTCACCCATGCAGGTTGAAGTCCTGGCATCACCGCGGTATGCCTGTATGGCGCGTATTTTGTGTCAAAATTCAAACATGCAATTCAATCATTCAATTCGAACATTCAAACATGCAATTCGAACATTCAAACTTTCAATTCGTTCATTCAAACATTCAATTCCAACATTCAAACATTCAATTCGAACATTCAAACACGCAATTCAAACATTCAATCATTCAATTCGAACATTCAAACATTCAATTCGAACATTCAAACACGCAATTCGAACATTCAATCATTCAATTCGAACATTCAAACATTCAATACTAGCCTCCTCCGCAGGCATCTCTTAGTGTATAGGACCGCGAGAGAAAAAAAAAATTGTAAAAAAAAATTGGGTTACCTGTGCCTGCGGGCTTTTAAGTCCTGTGTAAGGAATGACCGTGGTAGCCTTCTGATGTCCGGTTAATTATATTTTAACCACGTTTTTATCTACTTCTATTTTATTAAGGCACGGCATCCATGTAAACCAGGTGTTATACTCTGTTGGATCTCCGTGGATAAATAAAGTTGTCTATGTCTGTCTATGTCTAGTTGTCCCCTCCCTTCCCTCCCCCATCCCCCCCCCCCCCCCCCCTCCCCCCGGGCCCGCCATGTTCGAAGCTGAGTGAACAAGTGAATGCACGAGCGACAACAACACAACAACAAACCGTTGCCATGGCGTAGAAGTTTGGATCTAGGAAACCTTGCATTGTGGGATGCCACAGGATCGCTCGATCGCTGAGAAGTGTTCTCATATAATCGCTGACGATCGCTGACGATAGCTGGAGTAGAACCTTGCTCTACTCCAGCGATCGTCAGCGATCGCGATCGCCGACGATCGCTGGATCGCTAGAAGTGTTCACATATGATCGCTGACGATCGCTGGTAAAATTTTGGACGATCCGGCGATCGTCAGCGATCGTCAGTGATCATATGTAATGAGAACCAGCCTTAATAAATAGCAGTGCATGATTACCGGCGCCAGGATCCAGATCCGTATACCCTAATTTCAGAGAATAAAGATTAAAGGACACCACGTCAAATCGATGGAAATTACGTTTTTGAGAGTGATAATCGAAAACATTCAGTTCAGGAGGAGCATGCCAACGAACCCACAAGAGGACTGATCTCGCCTTAAATGGCAAAAACAGTGTCCTATTTTAATTATATTAACTGTGACATTTTAGGCCACTGATCAACGGCCTATTTCCGAGATGCCAAATTTGTATTAAACTGCTACATTTTAGGCCACTGATCAACGACTTACTTTCTAGGTCCCACTTTGATGTTAACTGCGACTGCCACTGATTAACGGCCTATTTTGGCGTCCCCGCTTTAGTTACTAACTGCGACATTTTAGGCCACTGATCAACGGCCTCATATTTTGGCGTCCCCACTTTACTAACTGCGACATTTTAAGCCAATGATCAACGGCCTATTTTGGCGTCCCCGCTTAAGTAACTAACTGCGACATTTTAGGCCACTGATCAACGGCCTATTTTGGCGTCCCCGCTTAAGTTACTAACTGCGACATTTTAGGCCACTGATCAACGGCCTAAAAGGATAAGCATAGAATTACTAACTGTGACATTTTAGGCCACTGATGAACGGCCTAAAATGTCCCCCACATTACTAACTGTGACATTTTAGGCCACTGATGAACGGCCAAAAATGCGTAGGTAAAACGATAAGCATAACCTTTACTAACTGTGAAATTTTAGGCCGCTGATGAACGGCCTAAAATGTGCCCCACATTACTAACTGTGATATTTTAGGCCACTGATCAACGGCCTAAAATGCGTAGGTAAAAGAATAAGCATAACGTTACTAACTGTGACATTTTAGGCCACTGATGAACGGCCTAAAATGCGTATATTACTAACTGTGACATTTTAGGCCACTGATCAACAGCCTATTTTGGCGTCGGTAGTAGGCATTGCATTACTAACTGCGACATTTTAGGCCAATGATCAACGGCCGATTTTGGCGTCGGTAGCATAGTAGTAAAAATTTTATGCCATTAATCTACAAACTGAACTACTGGCCTAAAATATCACAGTTAATATACTGTTAAAAGCCGCTACTGCACGACTGTTCTACACTTCACGCTTCAATTCTTATGCGTGTTGTAAAAACAAAGGTTGATGACGTCAGGAACATGAAAGTCTATGAAGTCCCATCAGACGAGGAAGGGAGGAAGTGAGCGGACGACCTCGTACCGTCTGAAAATCAGGCTACATTGGAATCGAAGACTAGATTTACAACACAAACAACAATCCAAATAGCTTGACATTATACAGAAGTTATGTTTATGATTTTTATATTAGCCCGACTGATTAACGTGGCGGAGCCTAACGCAAAGGTTAACGACCATATTCAAGCGCATAAATAAAATTATTTCAAGCACTTCTATTAAAACTATGAACTTCCAGTTACATATGTAAGAACTACGATGGCGCCTGATTCTATTTTTGAATTTATTTCGAAAGTAAAGTGCTGTTTTCAGATTCTTTAGAGTTATATTCCCATCTCATGATGTGCAAACAATGCTGCATGTGAACGAACACAACACTGTATTTGTTTACCAAATTGAAATCTTGGTGGCGGCCAAATATTGCTATAGAAAACTTGTTACAAAAACACTAATTAAAATCGCTTGATATCATAGAAGTTACGTTGATGATTTAGAGGTTGATAACCCGGTTAATTTTGGAGGAAATGTACATTTTCTGAGGCCTACAATCAGCGAGGAAAATTGCACTGGTAATTTTTGACAGATCAGACATGCATAAATCACAGGCGTTGCGGGCAATCGTTCCCTTCTCCCCTCGCCCTACTTCCTTTTTGTCCTCGCGCCATTCTTCCCTCGTCCAAATATATTTCGGTTTCCCAAATAAAACGCTATATAGCCGGTTTTGAGGACACATAATCTGACTAAAATCGGTTGTCAATTTTCATTGATGGTCGGCTAAATGTGTAATTTTCCAAACGCAACTTGTACCTTTCTGGGTCGCTCTTCAGTAGTAGCAACATATAGTTAGGCGTGTTTGAATAACGTTCTCCATTTGCGTACGTTTCACAGAGTCGAAATCATAGCTAGGTGATTCCTAGCCCGTGATTCCTAACTCTCAGAGGCCTACGGCGGTATTTTTTTCTTTCTCCGTCGCAGCGTGTTTTCCTCTAAGGCGTCTGGTTCGATAGGGCTCAGAGCGTTGCGTGCCCGAGACCATAACGGCTGCGAAGGAGACTACTGGTTCCATGGCTGAAATCGAGGCTGAAAACATCCTAGACAAGAGCTAGAAATACTTGAAGGATCTGAGTCTTCGAAGTACTATGTGGATCCTCCGTTTACCCATACAACATGTTAACAAAATATTTATGGACGACCCAGACAACAAACGATTCCTACCTTTTTGCCATTCACAAAGAATACGATATCCTCGGGTGTCGTTGAAGACATCTATGAATACGATCAATGTCAAACACAGGATTATTAAGAAGCTGAACAATGTGGACGTAAAGGTCCGTAAACTCTTTCCAAGATCGAAGAGTCAGTAAAGAGTGAGTGGATCCTTGCAGCCTTTCGAACGAGCCTGCGTGGTTCAGATGGGAACCAAATCCTTATAATGTTGACACTTGACAACAATGCAATATAAGTCGTTATAATAGACCAGCTGTGAATGTGCAAACGCACAGAGCAGTTATGACGGAATTCAATGTTTTTCAAAGATAAGTCCTTAGCCATGGAATCACTACTTTCTAGCCGTGTAATCACATCTGAACGAGTATCCAAACGTTAAAGGGGCCGTCTCACCCACAGTGCTTAGCGTGCTTTTGTTATTGTTTATATCCGGGACTTTGACCCCTTGTTCACGGCGGGAACCTCACGAACTAAGCGTATTCTTTAAGTTGGTGACATGATAATTTTGATTTGAACATGGATGACCTTGATGAAACTTAAATAGTACCTTACAAGTTGAATGTGAAGTCAACAAAGTGTTATACAGCAGTACTTGGCTATACTATAACATTTACCGCTCACGCGTCGCTGCTATAAACAAAGAACACACTCTCCGGGTATAAACACTAATAATTATGAAAGCGAGAGGTTTCTCTAGGGTTTCTCTCCTCGGTTCTTTTTTACTTGCAGACAGAGAGAGAGCTAGAGAGAACTGCTAGCAGGCAATCTCATTGCTGGCAGTAGCAGAGAACCAGTTTAAGAGAGAACAGTGAACGAATTACAGCTTGTTTCAATGGGAAATTATTATCACGGCGGCTCTGTTGTCAAATTTCGTGCGAGTATAAACTTTCATCGATCCGATGAATCCGAAAAGAGAGACCTGTTTCCACAAATTGAACGCCGAAGCCCTCAAAATGATTTTAGGAAATTGCTCAATTCTTTTCGGGTTGACCAAGCGGAGTTTCGTTGCCTATAATATTTTGTTGACTTTACCGCTCACCCGTCGCTTCCGCGCGAACCCTGTCATCAGTACTATAAACAGAGAATACTAATAATTATGAAAAGAGGGGTTTCTCCCCTCGGTTTTATTTTCCTTGCAGAGAGCGAGAGAGATATCATCTGCTAGCAGGCAATCTCGTTGCTGGTGCCAGAGAACCAGTTCAAGAGAGAACGGTGAACGAATAATAGCTCGCTTGAATAGGAAATTATTATCATGCAGTCTCGGCGGCTTTGTTTGTCAAATTTCGTGCGAGTATAAACTTCAAATGATCAACCCGGTGAATCCGAAAATCTCGGCAAAATCACTGTCTAAAAGCCCAAATCCCGCCCTTCGAAACCAGAGAGAGGACCTGTTTCCACAAGTTAAACGCCAAAGCCCTGAAAATGATTTTAGGAAACTGTTCTTCAAGTGGAGTGTTGTTGCAAATTGTGGTCACGTAAGCCAGCCACGGTGTTCAAAAACACAAATCGGCTCAAAGATAGTAGATACTCGAACTAAGCGCTAATATATCTTTACATATAAAGTTTAATGGTCAGAATAGCTTCTCCATGTTGTAGGTGGAAATCGTGGACACAAACGGACAACTGTTTCCTTTCGTTGAGGACGAATGAGACTGGCATCCATCAGAGAACTACGGCCACCTGAAATAACTAAAATTTGCATGACCAAATAATTTTTAAATAAGAGGCTCAATAGGAAGACCAATAAAAAAGGTTCAACCTAGTATGATTTTTTTGACGATAGCTGGAAGGATGGCAGAGATGTAGAAAAGATTAAAACCACTGCCATAAAACTCTGGATTTCGATGGCATCGAAAATGGCCGCTATGCCATGTGAGCGCGCTAAGCACTGTGGGTGAGACGGTCCCTTTAATGTCTCACCTAGTCTCCTAGCCGTTATTTGTGTCGTCACGCAACGCGGTTGTAGTCTAGAAATAGCATGAGGGGTTTACTCGCGTGACCAGAACGCTTGAAAACTGTCAATAATCCGTAAAATACAAACAATGTTGCCTCTTATATTCATTTTATTAAACAAATCACTGAAATACACTACTCAGACTGGAATCGAGTGAAATTTAATAGAGATAAAATTCACGCGTGTTTGTCAAAATCGAAATAAATTACGTAGACTTTGACAAACACAATGGAGTTTTAGTTCGAATGCCCGTTCGATCTAAAATAAAATTCAATAAATCGTCAAAATATTCTTACCTGTCTCTTGTGTATTTCTTTCTGTTTCTGTGAAGTTTCAAGCCATTCCGTTCAACATTGAGGGAGTTACAGTAATTTTCCTTCCCTTAGTATAACAAGAGCCCATCTGGGCTTTCACTCGGGCCACATGAGATTGAAGATGAAATACACTTTCATTTGAAATCCTCTTAGTAATAACCAAAGGGAAGAATTATTAGCAGTCTTTAGGAGTGGCCGGTAGCGCGGTGACTTTCATTCTCTGCTCCCCTAGTATATATATACATGTATGTAATTTAATATTTTTGTTTTCTCGTATGTAAATTAAAGTAGTTGATCTTTTATTGAAAACACTACTTATTCATGTGTGTATGTATGTTCAGACTACTATCGTGCAGCTAGCTAGAGTCTTGAGATATCTGTCAGCAACTCGCAGCTAGTTAATAAATTAGTACTGTTCAGACCTAGTAACTTAGTAGGTTTTACTTTTTGTTTTTCCCTCTTCTGGTTTGTTTCTATCTCTAAAGAGGGCATGAATGGGGTTAACTGACTACTGACAAACAGCCTTAAAAATAACTGACAACTGACAAATGACGATTTTTTTACTGACAACTGACAACCGAAAAATAACTGACAACTGACAAATTTGGTTTTTGTGGGTCAAACATTGTAAATTTTCTCTAGTAATGATTAACTAGGGCTAACTGACAACTGACAAATGGCCAACATTTTAACTGACAACTGACATGTAGACCCCCCCATTCAGACCCTCTCTAAAAGATAGAAATTTGGTCTATAACTGCCCTTGGCGCAAGTGTTTCGTAATCGCAAATAATTGACCGCCAAAGTGCTCAATTGAAATTTCAACCAAAATATTAAAACTGTGCGAAAAACTGCTACTGACTGGTGTTTGGCGATCCTCGTTATCCATGATGGCTCAATTGACGTACAATACACCCGGTAGTTGTCATCGATGGGCTTTTAGCGCGCTAGATTCTATTCAAGCTACCTCGCTAGGTAGCCTGGAACTTCAAAGTATTCCACCGACCACTAGCTAGCTAATCACCAGAGCAGAAAAACTGTTCAGACTAAAGAAGCTCGCTACCTCCTGTGGTTAGCTAGCTAGATTTACTAGCCTGAACACGGCCACACGTTTACAATTTAGTCTGCAGGTCCGATAAAACTGCAGGTTCCAGTCGTAAACAGTCCGAGTTTGACCAAAGTGAAACGATCGAGCTGCTCGCGTCCGTAGATATATATTTCTTCGTTTGCACTTTTGACATGATATAATTCTTCAAATGGCACCATTGTTTTATTTCTTATGTTTAATAATACAGTTCTCAGCTGTAAATAAAATAGAACATTCTATGGAAGATTTCTTGTCCTAAAGTTTGGAAACGTAACACATGCATTTGACGCTAGAAAGTTCAGTACTCGCAAGGTCAATTTACTAGTGGCAGTTTACTAGTTTGCACTATCGGCTGTTATGGAATGGAAACATACTTTCACAGCTTAATATGTATGTCGATTGGTCAGAAGGATATCTTGTTTAAATGCTACGGTCCTTTCGGCATCAGGAAATTTTTAAACGGGAGTTTTCGTACAGTATTTCAAGCTATGCTGTGGTGCGAGTTCAGTTACGCCACAAATGTCGGTGAAACTAATACCGTGTTCATTATTATCGGTTTTCTCTATGGGTTCTCATGTATTCAATAATTACTTCTGGAGCTTCATATTTATGTCGATTGGTCACAATGATTTCCTCTTTCAGTTTTCCCCTTTAGTTTGGACATTAGGGATATATCCTTGGAGATTTCGTACAGTTTAGCGACCGTTGTGTCGAAAGTAGAAACGTTCGTTTGTCATGAAAGTGCGTAAACAAACTGTCACAAGCGGTTTCATAGCAGCTCGATGTTTGACTCCCATATAGTCGATGATAACGTATATAGCTTCATATGTACGTCGATTTCTCACAAGGATTTCCTCTTTCAGTTTTCCTCTCTCTTTGCTGGCAGTTCATGCTTCTTGTTCGGGTAGTTGCCCCACTGAGCCGTAACCACAAAACGAGCACAGCATTTCAGTTGGCATACACTGCGTACATCTGCTTAACTAATTAGATTTGTAAAAATCTTAGCGGATCATGTAAATATTCCGCTTGGCTCAAATATGAGGGTTTCTGCCGTCAAAGTTCATTTTTTGTTTCAGTTTTCCCCATATTAGCAGACTTGTATAATGCCTCGAGCTCTCCGAATCCAGTAGAAAGACTCTGGTTATTCTGTCGTAAAACATGGACCTGACCCAAATTTAGGTTGTATTGCATCATTGCCCACGATGGAATAGATTTCTGACAATGACTATTTGAAA
The DNA here is from genome assembly GCA_030867875.1 of Actinernus sp. WN-2022. NCBI lineage: Eukaryota > Metazoa > Cnidaria > Anthozoa > Actiniaria > Actinernidae > Actinernus > Actinernus sp. WN-2022. Next base: position 55,067,963 of record JAOWCC010001589.1, read on the forward strand.
TTGATATCTCCTTGTCTCGCCTAGTCTGAGCTTTGCATTTTCTTATCTGAGCGCGCCTGAGGAAATCTAACCTTTGTTTGCGTGACCAGCATAGTGCAATCTGATTGGTTCGAATTTGACCTTTAACGCATGCGCAGAAGCCGTCTGACACTGATAAAAAAAAAAAATAGTAACCACTTGCATTTTAAGACTCGGCGCTGCCACAGGCAGCCCGAGTAATTACACATTTAGCTTAAATAACTGGTTATTATAAAACTATATTTAGACTGTAAGTGTTTTTGTTTTTAATAATTATTAATGAATACAAATTTATGTATCTCTACACCTACATTGTATATCAGTTGTAGTGACTAAACCTTACCGCCCCCCACCCCCGAGGTCCCACTGTCCTTACATACCTTACCCCAGTAAATTTCACAATTGCTCTTCATAGTTGAGAACCCCATAAGGTACACATTTGCCTATACGACCGACGAAAAATAACTGTAACTAATTATGTTAATGTATCTATACACAGCTAATAATAATCTAAACAAGGATCTATACCATAAAAGGGATTTGCTCTACCTCTTTCACACTTGAAAAAAATAGGTACCCGAGGGATTGGTATTGGGAAAGGTATTGGGATGATTGGAAGTGTACATGTATTGTCATGGTTGTGTTCATTATAGGTAGGGGTTATTGGATGCTAGGGTATTCTCAGACAGGTTTAGTACAATGTGCATAAGATGACATGCAGGACAATTAAAGGAAGGGCTAGCTGCACTAGGTAACTGTTTCACTGAGCAGGTTGTGAACATAAATAACACAAAAAATAGTAATATGCACATTCAAATCCTGTCCGGTTGTTTGCTGACAGCATCAGAGAAATCCTCGCTTTGTGATTGGATTACGCGTGCCATACGGAATTCTCAATCTGTGTCGGCCTATTGTTCTACTGCAATATAATGGAGATGTGAATGAACAAGTATCGATCCAGAAAGGTTCCTTGGGATTGCTAATGCTTTTCTTCAACTCTGTTGCATTGTCCAGTGCACAAGTTCATATATTAGACTCCAAAATTAAGCTGTACATAAAGTTATTTTTAGCATGGATAATCAAATTTCCTCTGTATTTGCTACCCATGTTGTAGTTCAGTGTCCTTTAGTACTTACATAATCATACTTTTATGAATAGTGAACATATCAAGGTAATTATTATAATTTATCCAACATGTCTGCCAAAATCCTCCTTGCTCATTATTTATCACTAGTTGAAGTTTATAACACACACATCTCTACCTCAAGTTAAAATGAATGAAAGCCAGGAATTTTATAACATAATAGGAATAGCTATGAGTAGGATACAAAAAATTAAAATCTTGAATAAATTGACAATGACATGTCGACTGCAGTATACTGTATGTGGAAATATGCATCTACCTGAAATTGTCCGGTTGCATCCATATCGATGATGGCTTCATTTTTGGGGCCCTAGTTCTTTTGCAACTTGCGTTTAGAACTTCGTGCTTTTACGTGAAGTAAATGGTTCCAGTACAACTACATGTACAGTAGACTATCCGCTGGTCAAGAAAGCCGTGGGCAACTTTGAAAAAGCCTAGGTACTTCATATATGGTCAATTATTGCGTCTTCTTTATTTAAAACAGACTTGCACCATATAGAAGACATATAATAGACCATATATGAAGTACCTACCATTTTAGTGGAAGTCGATCGCTGAACTGGTTTATAAAGCAAAGTGCTGGCTCACCAAGATCAATTATGGAGGCGTTGGGAATTTGTACGACTTTTGCACAAACGTTTCTGGTATTTTCCATGACACAAATGAAGGTAACAATTCCAACTTCCTTGTGTAAACTTGTTATGTCATTTGTTCTTATTTACAAAACCAACGCATCCTTTCTTAATTTTACAAGATATAAGAAGCTTAAATATATAAATAAAGCTACATTGTATAAATTTGTGTCTTTGCCTTTGAAACCTATCTAAACTCAAATTCATAAGTGTTTTTTTTATCGGTACATAGTATTAAGTTATTACAACAATAAATGCATGCATTCAGAGTACTCAACTCTCAAGCTTTATTTTTGTCTCGAAATCAAATAAAGTAACTTATTATTAAAGAAGCTTAAGACTTAATATTCTTACACAATATTTAAGTTGTTATTCCACACCTGCCCACCCCTGTTCCAACATATGTGGTCAGCTATGCAAATGCCCCATGTTTGTGATTGGTTCATTGATGTTTTCTGGTTTTATGACACTCAGCTGAAAACTGCTCTAAAACCAAAACCAACTTAATTATATTTTAGAGCAGTTTTTAATTGAGTGTCATAAAACTAAAGCCAAAGTACTTACAGAGCCAATCACAGGAGCAAGTGAAAATGCAATTAGCCAATCAGGAACTGAAGTAATTCATGATTGGTTTTACTTTCAAGAGCCAGGCACAAGGAAAAGTAAATGCAATCGTGGATAACTCTCACTAGACGGCGTGATTGCATTTGGTTTTAGTTTAGAACTTGATTGGCTGATAATTAATTACAAAACATTTCTCACAGCCAATAGAAAATATAAGCAAATGCAAAACCAAACCAATTACCGGTACTTATTGTTTTCAACACTCAATTGAAAACAGCTCTATTAAAGAGCCATTAATGGGGGCATTTAAAGTAAAAACAAATGAGTCACTAACCCAATTGGTCAATGTTAAAACATTTGAAATTTAATATCTTAAAATCTCAAAATTGCTGCATGTTACCATGGGTTAAAAATATTACACACATTAGTTTATGTGTTATACATGTAGTCAATATGTACCTGTTCATGTTTATTTAATTTAAATTTTATATGGAAAACATGCATACTGGCATTTTTGATTAAAATTAATCTTTCTAATTGAAATGCTTTCAATCAAAAACTCACAAGTAGTAGTATTATTTTAGATATACAGTACAATGTATGGTCAATGAATGTCACCTTATGTATGTGACATGGTAAAAGCCACACTGTCACCTTATTTTACAAACTAATGTTGCCCTACATTGCCTTCTATCACCAAATGTTGCCTTGTATATTGCCTAATGTCGCCTTATAATGCCCAATGTCGCCTTATAATGCCCAATGTCGCCTTATAATGCCCAATGTTGCCTAATATTTCATTGTTTTTTGTAAAAAAATGCTTATGTCGCCTTAAGTCGCTCAATGTCGCACTTCATCGCGGCGACCTAAGGACCCAGAGTAGGCCTATAACTACATATACATATATAATCGCCGTGACCCCATATAACGCACCAATACCCACGATTGCTCTCATCTGACTTGATAGCTCAGTTGGTAGAGCGCCAGACATGTAACCTGGAGGTCGTTGGGTTCGAGTCCCACTTGGGTCAGAGATTTTTCTCTTTCCCTCGTAGGGCGTGCACACTGAGCACTACAGCTTACCACTTTATATTACGTTCTTTACACTTACTAGTGCTACGCGGCAAACATGATTCAATATCATAACTACATATACATATATAATCGCCGTGACCCCATATAACGCACCAATACCCACGATTGCTCTCATCTGACTTGATAGCTCAGTTGGTAGAGCGCCAGACATGTAACCTGGAGGTCGTTGGGTTCGAGTCCCACTTGGGTCAGAGATTTTTCTCTTTCCCTCGTAGGGCGTGCACACTGAGCACTACAGCTTACCACTTTATATTATTTTTTTGTAGCCGACTTTTTTTGTGCGGTCGAGTAATTTTTTTGTGCACCATTCATGTTTTTGAGGTGGTAATATATTCGATTACTGCTTCGCTTCGTTCGGTAAATCGTTCAGACATTGTTTTGATCAAATGTCCTCTATACCAGGGTCCTATACCAGTAAGTAGATATGAACTGAACAGAGGGTTCAGCAGAACCTATAAAAGGGTTCAATAAAATATCGAGAGGCTGTGTATGTAACTGAAGACACTCAGTTGGATTTGACTCGTGACTTCAATTTACTTGAGGGTTCTTTCAACTTGTCGAATTGCAATTTGATTTAATGTCCAATCGAAAATCCTTACAGAATTAAATGCCAAATTAATCCAACCACAGCCGCTGCCTTCCTGCCTTGGTATTTGTGGGGCATTTGACATTTTTGAATCAGAAGCTATACAGAACGAGTGCAAATCTCTCATATACATCGATGTAAAATTCGCTATCTTTGACTTCGGCTTTTTGACAAATTCCCCGCCCACTCCCGGCACAGACTGAGCCATATAAATGCCCACGTATGTCCGGAGGAGGGGAGGTTGGAATTGATAAAGACAATACATACATATCTGCATCTGTACAAATAAAACTGACCCACTGACCTTGTTCTGAACATGAAAACACTAGCGAATGGCCCACGGCCACGTCCACATGAGGCATTCTCTAGAAAAGCCTAACCACTCAAAAACCCATAGGGAATTATAAAAGGCAACAATTTATCCTATAAACCGGCTGTATGTAGAAAAGTGTTGTTTATTTTCCATCACATGGCTCTTGTACATCCGGGGAATTGAAGCCGGGCGTCGCGTGTTCGAATGAAGGTCGAATGTCGAGATCGAATGTCGAGATCGAATGTCGAGATTGAAGGATCCAAGGATTAAATGTTTGAATTTTGACACAAAGTACGCGCCATCGTATTGAATGTTTGAATGTTCGAATTGAATGATTGAATGTTCGAATTGCGTGTTTGAATGTTCGAATTGAATGTTTGAATGTTCGAATTGAATGATTGAATGTTTGAATTGCGTGTTTGAATGTTCGGCGCTTTCAGTGTAAGCATATTAATAATTCATTTTTTTCGAATTTTCATACAAACCTTCTAAAACCTAACCCCCAAATTTGAAAAAACCCTAACCATTTAAAATCCCAAATCATTAATAGAACGAGTCTAAATACACCTGAACTTAATGGGGAATTTAGCGAAGTTTTCAAGTGTTTTCAAGTGCACTTTTGCTTTAACAATTTCAGGACATGCTTACACTGAGAAACCCCCGAATGTTCGAATTGAATGTTTGAATGAACGAATTGAAAGTTTGAATATTCGAATTGCATGTTTGAATGTTCGAATTGAATGATTGAATGTTCACAAAATATGGTCGAACTTCGAATTATCCTACGACTCCGGTCCTACCTTTTTGCCATTCACAAAGAACACAATATCCTCAGATGTCACTGTATGCATATCTCTTATCTCTTGATCCCAGGACTAAAGGGACTTGGGCAAAAATCTACGTCGCAGAGTCGTTCTTTCCCTTCTTGAAGTCGCTCCTTGAAGCAATTGTATCCCGTTGTATTCAACTTGCATGGAAGCCACTTCGAATAATCAACACAAAACCCGTTCCTTAAATTCTTAGCAAACAAAACGGTAATTATTCTGCTGCAGATGAGCGTGGCCATACGTACTGCCTCCCTCAGGCGCTTTGCCTCCGCGAGATTACGCCGGACATGCATCGCAAAGCACTCATTTCAACACGGTCGTCGAAGCGTGCATGAACATCTCTGACCTTATTATAGCCGTTACTGCATCACCTTGTATGGGGGCCCGTATGTGTGAATCTTGGCTACACAAATTAACACTACATTCAGGCAGAGAGTTAATCTACAACGACACTTAGATATACCAAGGAACTGGAATATCAAACACAGTACAAGGTGAGAGGAATTTAAAGTACTGACTTCGTTGTTGTGAGTCCCTAATCAATTTAATAATCTACACTGAATTTCTAACGGAACCTGTCGGAAACAAGGCTGATCAAAGCCAGGACCCAGCTACCAACATTGACCATAAATTATAATTCTACAACTAACAATGGCACTCAATATTCTGCAGCCAACCTTGTTCTCACTTGAGAAATAATGTGAATGCTCTGATCTAAAGGAACTGCATGGGATGTAGTTTATACACAAACAAGAGGCTGGGAACACCCTTAACTCGGGCTGTATACACATGAGCGTCACCATTCCATGACGAACTTCATAGGGTTCTGAACAGATGGCACCCTGGTGATGTTCGCCTATTCAATAGGCGAACATCAGCAGGGGATCTTTAGTCTTATTTCACCTAAGCTTTCATCAGGTTAGAAATATTAAATCTGACACTTTTGTTTAATAGTGAATGTGTAGAATTAGAAGAGCTATTTTTTTGTCATTCTAATCTGTCATCAAGAACTAAACCAAAACACGAGTTCTGGCAGTGATGCGCTGAAGCGTTTCTACAACTCAGGAATGAGTTTGACTAATGGTCGCGGGTCGCGTGTCGCGGGTAAAAAGGTGCGGGTGCGGGTAAAAAGGTGCGGGTGCGGGTAAAAAGGTGCGGGTGCGGGTAAAAAGGTGCGGGTGCGAGTAAAAAGGTGCGGGTGCGAGTAAAGATATGCAATGTATTCGAGAGAGAAAAGAAAACAATTGCGAATTTGAATTTTTTTATGTAGTCGTTCAAATTTAATCTGGTTCATGTTCACACCCTGTCAGTTTGCCATACCGACATCAAACTGTGGGTAAACAGATATATGGTAATCGATTATCAAAAAGCAAAAATAGCGAATTTGCCGGTGCGGGTGAAATTAAAGATGCAAGGTATTCGATTATCAGGGGGAAAGGGAAAGGTGGCTGTCTTTACCTAGCATAGCAGCCCTAAGGCTAAGGCGAATTTGAAATTTCTTATGTAGTCGTTCTATTTTTGGCAATTAAATCTGGTTCATGTTCACACCTTGTCAGTTTGCCATGCCGACATCAAGGCACCGAAGCCAAAAGAATCAACGGTTACTGTTCGACTGTATGAAGTGATTAGCCAGGGACATCGAAACGTTTTCGACTTGTGACATTAAGTCTATATAATGATATTTTCTATTTCTTCTATGAATTGATACTAAAACCCGTGGGACGACTGGTGATTTTTTTAACGGGAGAGCCGGTGTGTAGCTTTTTCAACATGTCTTTTGTTCTAAATACGTGTTAACTGAGCTCACATTTCATTACTTGCATTTTCAAGTCAGCGTACGTGTGTTTGACTCGTAGATTCCGTTACCCGTTTGTTATCGTGATGGCATCAGATGGAGCAAGATTAGTGGGGTTTTCCGCTTATTGTTTCCTTTATTAAGACGGGTAGCTTGCTGGATAGACCCTTGCTCGACTCTTATACCAGTTGCCTGCTGAGGAGGCTATGCTGGATATTTATTTATAGGATTTTCACCCTTTGCCCGTGCATTGCTGTCATTCACAATTTGAACTCATCTAGGTAACTTGTAGTTGTTTCGATCCATCGTTTGGACAAAAGGGACAGTTCATCCGGCATTATTTAGCTTAATAATGTAAATGTAAATACGTTCTTGATAATCTTTAGCTTACCTTTTCCACATTTTACGCAATAACGTGTATTTTTGTCCCTTGCAGAGCCACAACTCGGACAAAACATCGCGATATCACATCACGAGGCGTATAAACCAGAACGAAATCGAGTGTTACTGGTGCATCATGGGACTTTAGATGGTTTCCATGCCTCCCGGCCCGGTCTTCAGATTTTGCCGTGAATCAAATTGATTTTGCCGTGAACAAATTGATTTTGCCGTGAACAAATTGATTTTGCCGTGAACAAATTGATTTTGCCGTGAACAAATTGATTTTGCCGTGAACAAATTGATTTTGCCGTGAACAAATTGATTTTGCCGTGACACTTTTGGGCCACCGTACATATCCCCATAGCACAGATAATGCTTGCAAGTATCTTCTATAGTTGTCGCCTTGTTTAGGGTGGGCTATTTGGTAGGTCATTCTTACCGCGGAGGCCTGGGTCCAGGCCTGGGGCGTTTTGGCTTTCCTCATTCCGCCATCTTGCTTTCTTCTTTTCATGCCAATTCTAAGTCTAGTTTTATCGTGATTTGGTCAAATTTTCGGTAATGATATTTTCCGGGAATATTTAAATGGCTCTTGTGAATGGCTTTGGATGAAATACTCGCTTATTTGGACGATAGATTCGACATACCCGGCGATGGATTCTAACGTGGCATCGAGGGAGTTTGACACATAACAACATCGGGCAGAATCAGGCGACATTACTTAGTCACGTGACACGATCAAGCGCGCTGGATTTAAATTTCTGCTCCAGCGCACATGCCAAATAACAAAGAAAACTGCCTCAAACTGGTCTATGCCCTGAAAATATTGCCAATTTTGGGGTTTAAAAACTGATATCCACAAAAATGTAAACACGGGATTTTAAAGTAGGGATGTTACGCTGCAATTTCCACTAATTTGGGGGTAGATTAAGTGGAATCTGCTGCCATTAAATAAAGGCTGAAGTTTGGGTTATTTCAGGTCGAAAACGTATGGAAAGTGTTCTCATTTGCTATTCAGGACTTATTTTCTCACGAAGTCTAATATCATTAAAAATTGTAAAAACGGGAAAATATTAGTTTTTAACTTATCTGTTATCGAGCGTTCTTTTATCGAAATCCGTTAAATATTTCTGCCATTAAAGTTTAAAAGTATTTCTAGCAGTGAAATTATCCTTAATGCTTGCATATTAATCGACCTTTCAAAACTCCCGGGAGACCGGCAAGCTAACATAAGCTCCGCCTCCTGGGTTAAAATAGAAGAGACCGAAACAAAGGGGCGGCAGTGGAAGCTAATTAGTCAATCGAGTTGGATAATCATATCAGCGGTAGCGCCTGGCTTTTGAATTTGACAAAACTGCAATAACAAATGCCAAGGAACTACATCAAAAAGTGAAGACGCATCAAGATAAACTTTACATTCGCATTTTATTCTCTATATCACTGTTAGCGTTGTAATTAGAATTACAATCTGATATAAAAAGGAAAATATTTTCACCGAACACGGACTTTATTTATTTATTACTCTTTCTACACCAGCGCTCTTTGTCTTACGCGGTTTGTAGCGTAGTGAATCCTACAGAATACAAACTATACTTTCTTCAGGAAAACTCGAAATCATCCCGATTCTTGAAAAATAACAATCCTGGATTCGGTAAGCGTTTACACTAGAAGAAAATACCGGGCACTTGTGAAACGATTTTGACAAGAAATTTCGGCCCGAATTTTGTATTTATCGCGCTGAGTTATAGATTTTTGCTGGCCTTAAAATTTGTTAAAATTCGTTAGAAAGCTCGAGATTACACAAATCCGAGATACACCGTTAAACACTAGAAAACTATATCGGAATTCACGTTCCCACTTCCAATCCCGGATTCGTTTTTATCGCGCATTCATCGAAAAGTATCCATGGGGTAGGCTTTACAAAGGACCAGCTTCTGATCAGTATTATAGTTAAGCGGCACTTTGCCTTTGGTATAAAACCAACGCGCTTTGTGAAATGACAAAACTACAACGAAAAAAACAAGTTCAGAAATCAAGAGCGCATCACAAGCGATTAAACAGACGGATTGTTTATGTCTTAAGCTTTAAAACGAGACCTTTCCCACGATTATGTGTGGCCTAGAAGCGAACTGTTCCGAAAATAATTTTCGGCTTTACTGATTGAACTCGAGTTGCGATTCTTTTACTGATATCTAGACTTCTAGTGGTCAGATAAGCTTCAATGATATCTTATTTTAAAGCTACAAAAGTACATAAATCTGTTTCTAAACCTTTAGGTCAGTGATGCGAACTTCTGAATGTGATCGTTATTTTATGTTTAGTAAAGTGCTGTGATCTGAACCAACTCGTATTATGATTTTAAAGCTACAAAATTACAGAACTGTTTCCACACATTTTTATGGTGCGCTCTCAAAGTGAGTGATCATGACTTTTCGTGTTTAATAAATAATAATAATAATAACTTTATTTATATAGCGCAAATACAGATACGGATCTAAGCGCTTTACATGGGAATCTATAAATATATAAACAATAATAAAAAATTAAAAAAGTTTAAGAAAGCTGCTAATAGTGATTAAAATCAATAATACTAAAATAAGTCTAACAAAACGGATACACAAAATAATGAATTAATACTTATAAATTGTAAGCTAATTTAAAAAGATAAGTCTTAAGCTTAGATTTAAAAATAGAAATAGTGCCAGAAGTTTTAATATCATAGGGCAAACTGTTCCACAGGATGGGGCTAGCTACGGAAAAGGCACGACAGCCATAAGTTTCTAACTTATAGGTAGGGATAACTAAATTATTGGCAGAAGAAGAGCGTAGCTGTCTAGTAGGAACATAGCGGTGTAATAATTGACTAAGATAGACAGGAGCCAAATCATTGAGGGATTTATACGTGAGCAATAGAATCTTAAATATTACTCGTTTTTCCACAGGTAACCAGTGTAGCTGAATTAAACAAGGCGTAATCGAGTCATATTTGCGAGTACACGTGATAAGACGGGCTGCCGAGTTTTGTACATACTGAATCTTCTGCAACAGATATTTAGGCAAACCATATAAGAGAGCATTGCAGTGATCAAGTTTGGACGTAATAAAAGCGTTAATAAGAATCTCCATATCTCTATAGGAGAGATATTTCCTGATCTTAGCTAAATTTCGAATATGATAAAAACAAACTTTACAAATAGCACTGACATGTGTAGTCATATTAAGCTTGTTATCAAGCAAGACACCAATATTCCTAACAGAGTCAGATTGGGAAATAACTTCATCAACCACTTTAAGAGAATCAAATAACGGGCGAGGACGGAAGCGCGAGCTAATAATTAAGAGTTCAGTTTTGTCTTTATTCAGCATCAGCTTATTAGCAGACATCCAGGCGTCAATGTCCGTCACACATTCTTCAATACGCATCTTAGTCAACATCATATCAGCAGAATCATCAGAAGTAAACGTAGCATAAATCTGGGTATCGTCAGCGTACAAGTGATACGACATATTATTCTTACGCAGAATGTCAGACAACGGTGCTATATAGAGTGAGAAAAGCACAGGTCCAAGTACAGACCCTTGGGGTACTCCACAGTCCAAACAATAATTAGAAGAAGACTGACCCTCAACATGAACAGACTGCTTGCGATTACTTAAGTAGGAACAGAACCAGAGAAGCGCATTACCCTTAATTCCAAATCGACTGGACAGTCTAGATAGCAATATACAATGGTCCACAGTATCAAATGCAGCCGATAAATCCAAAAGTAGTAGTACAACAGCACGGCCGTTATCAATCGCTAGTAATATATCGTTCTGTACTCGAACGAGAGCAGTTTCCGTGCTATGATGTATCTTATAAGCAGATTGAAATAACTCATAGAGGCCATTGTCATGCAAATAAGAACCAAGTTGTAATGCTACAACTTTTTCAGTGGTCTTAGCAATAAACTTCAGGTTTGATATAGGTCTAAAGTTACCAAACACCTCATAATCTAAAGATGGTTTCTTGAGTGACGGGAAGATGACAGCCTCCTTTAATTCATCAGCAACAGTCGCACTCTCCAGTGACATGTTGACAATTCTAGTAATAATCGGTAGTAATTCACCCAAACAGTCTTTTAATAAGCAACTTGGTACAGGATCTAAAAAACACGATTTTAGAGTCATCCTTCCCAATAGAGCGCTGAGTTCACTAGTAGTGATTAGATTAAAGTCTAGTAATTCAGACTGACACGAGCCATCATACAAGGACGGATCCGTAGAACTGTCGTTGGACAATTGATGCCTAATAGCCATAATTTTTCCCTTAAAAAACTCAGCAAAGTTGTTAGCAAGTTCTGCATGACTAGACGCCGAGGGGAAATGTACTTCAGATTTCCTATGCAGCAGTTTGTCAATGGCACTAAAAAGTGTCTTAATATTACCATTGGATTCCACAATTTTGGTCGAAAAATACTGCATTTTTGTTTCATAAATCAATTTCTTGACAGCACAGCACTGCTGGAGGTACATCTGGCGATCTACTTCAAGCCCAGATTTTCGCCAACGTCGTTCAAGTCTACGCCGAATTGCCTTCTGCGCTGTTATTCCTTCGCTGTACCACGGAGCAGCCGGTCGCATCCTAAGGAATCGTTCCTTAACCGGTGCATGAATGTCAAGGAGACGAGATAATACAGATCCATAATCATGAAGCAAACCAGTAAGAGTCAGCGCAGGTTCAGTAAATAGTACAGAGTCAGCAAGATCACGGCGAAACTGTTCAACGTCAATAGAACGAACTTTGCGAAAAGATGTTTTCTGCATTGTCACCAGGGGTTTGTCCAATAATAAATTGCAGTGAAGCGCAAAGTGATCCGAAATTCCAGGATCACGAACAAAAACGTCAGTCACAAGCAGTTCATTTTTCCTAGTAATAATGAGATCTAAAGTATTATTATGCTTATGCGTAGGAGCAGTTATGTGATTTTCCAGGTTAAATAAATCCAGTAGTTCCAGAAACTTAGAAGCCTGCTTGTCAGTCACATTATTAACATGAAAATTAAAATCACCCACTAAGAGTACATGCCCCGGCAAAGTTACAATTTGTTCCAGTAACACGGCAAATTCACGAAGGAATGAAGCAGAGTCATAACGATTAGCCAGTGATGGAGGCGGACGATAGACGACCATAACAAGAATGTTTTTAGTAGATGAGTGTAACTGCAGCTCGATAATTTCAAAGGAACTGAACCGCTTAGAAGGAAGTTTCTTGCATTTCAATGCGTTATTATAAAGGAAACCAACACCACCACCATTGCCATTTGTCCTAGGAGTATGAACAAACAAGTATCCCCGGGGACACAAGTCTTTAATAATCATATCATTATCAGTACTTGAAGACAACCAGGTTTCTGTAATTGCCAGAAAGTCAATATCATGTTCCACCACATAATCCTTAATAATAAGAGATTTATTATTAATAGACCGAGCATTTAACACACAAAAGTTAACAGGCTTCTGAGTATTCCGCCACAGCAACTTTGATGGTTTAATAGAGATTAGGTTATTCAGGTTTATGCCAGTACCACGGTATAAGTTAGATTCTGAGCCAGAACCACATAAATTAGATATCCGCGAAGAAATAAAACCAGATGTACAACCACACACACGAGATCTCCGACCAGCCCTTACTCCACGAGATCGCAGAAGACCAAAGGTCTTCAGAGTATACACAGTACGGGGATCAATGCAAGACGCAGTACTCTTAGTACTCTTGAGTGATAATATAAAATTCCTGGAGTAGGCCAAGGTAGTGCCAGTGGAGCGTGAAGATGAACATGAAAGCTGAACAGTAACAGGCCAGTTAGAATCAGCAAAAGTAGGACCAGGATTTAAAGCAATGTCCATGTGTAGCGTAAGATCCATAATAAACATCTTTGAGGGAAGAATAATGCAAACAGTTCCATGTTTGAACGAGTTGGAGACAGCAAACCTTACATTACAATGGGAAGCCATTTTGGTAAGCTTGAAATCCACACGAGACTCATAAAAGTGCAAGTTGGAGTCAAATAAGCAGCCAACCCTTGTAAATCCAGAGCAGTCCTTAAAGTCAGCTTGCCTAACTGTATTCCATAACCGTCGATAAGGCCAACTAAACAGTGAAAAGGCCAAAACTAATAAAAACAACGAGAGCACTAATCTCGGACCGGCAGCCATTATCGGCGCTCACACACGTATCAATAAAGCGCTTTGGTCAAGAGTTTAAAAAACTTTTATAGCTTGTATGGAGTTTGAAATCTTTCGCTTGGATAGCTCGTGCGAACAATGCCGAAGTTCACTTTTATTTAACTAGTTTCACAAATATGGCACTAAAATAAAGCTTGCTGAATCTGACTTAGGCTTTTCGAATAAGCTCTAAATGCAGACATTATACTCCATTTTAATGTTGACATGAGTCAAACCTCGAACGCAAACGAAATAGGTTTGGAAACTTCGCGCGATAAAACTTATAACCCAAGTAGCCACGGCAAATTGATTTTTCGGTGATCTTTTACTGTAACCGAGTTTACCTATTTACCCAAGGTCTATTGAAATCTCTTAAAGAGCTTTGGGATTTCAGTTAGTCCCATGACAAGATAGATGACAGTGATTGACAGGCCCAAGAGCAAGTATGGGAATGAGGTATTCCCAGAAGGATTCCCTAGCAGCCAATCACAAGCGCTTTGCTGAATATCTAATAAGGCGTATCATAATTATTCATATCTCACGGACGCGAGTAAATGTCGCCTAAAACAATGGGATTCTACCCGATGAAACTGATTTAAAGACCCTGTGTCCGAGCCCATGCATGCTTTGCGCCAATGATATCATTAGTTTGTTTATCAACGGACGGAACAATGCAATATGATGAACTAGACACAGGCAGCCCAAGCTCAAGTTACGAAAATATGAGGGTTTGTATGGGAGCGTAGCGAACTCCGTTTACTAGCCAGAAATACCGTAAAGTATTTCAATAAAATGACTTACCTTGCCACTGTGATGGGACTCCGAAAAAAAACAACGGCTGAAATCAGCTTAAAACTACCCAACAAGGAGAGAAACACGACAGAAGACATCACAGTGGTAAGGTAAGTCGTTTTATTCAAATACTTTACAGTATTTCTGGCTAGTAAACGGAGCTCGCTACGCTTCCATACAAACCCTTATATTTTCGTAACTTGAGCTTGGGCTGCCTGTGAACTAGAATGCGATGATACCCGAATTAACAGTACAATTTCAAGTATACGTCCGGGATGGAGGGTGAGGTAGAGATTTCCAGAATAATACCTGTATATATATGTTTTCTACTAAACAAATGTAATGTATTATGGAAAATACCACAAATCTACAAACATTAAAATTGTGTAAAATGTTCTTGATAGAAAACCAAAATACCGAATGCCCTAAAAAAATATCGAGCAAGGTCCGATGCCAGAAGAAAACAAATTATTGCAGCACTAGGAGTCCTAAAAAAATATCGAGCAAAAAAAAACCCATCAATTTTCAAATGGTCCGTCCGTAAGAGGATTGTTGTTAGGATCCCTTATATAATTTTTCTTTTTGTTTGCTTGATAGTCCTCTAGGATCGACTCTTGGCAAAACGAATTGATAGCCGTAGTAAACAGATCGTTTTACAGCTTATCCAAATTAGAGACAGTTGTATTAATTTCTACATTTTCTTGTTGGTTTTTTTAATAGGTAATAACATAGTCTCCTCCGCAGGCAACTCTAGTATCCCAGTCGTCCCACGGGTTTTAGAATCAATTCATAGAAGAAATAGAAAATATCATTATATAGACTTAATGTCACAAGTCGAAAACTTTTAGATGTCCCTCGCGAATCACTTCATACAGTCGAACAGTAACCATTGATTCTTTTGGCTTCGGTGCCTTGATGTCGGCATGGCAAACTGACAAGGTGTGAACATGAACCAGATTTAATTGCCAAAAATAGAACGACTACATAAGAAATTTCAAATTCGCCTTAGCCTTAGGGCTGCTATGCTAGGTAAAGACAGCCACCTTTCCCTTTCCCCCTGATAATCGAATACCTTGCATCTTTTCACCCGCACCGGCAAATTCGCTATTTTTGCTTTTTGATAACCGATTACCATATATCTGTTTACCCACAGTTTGATGTCGGTATGGCAAACTGATAGGGTGTGAACATGAACCAGATTTAATTTGAACAACTACATAAAATAAATCAAATTCGCAATTGTTTTCTTTTCTCTCTCGAATACATTGCATATCTTTACCCGCACCTTTTTATACGCACCCGCACCTTTTTACTTGCACCCGCACCTTTTTACCCGCACCCGCACCTTTTTACCCGCACCCGCACCGTCTACCCGCGACACGCGACCCGCGACCATTAGTCAAACTCCTCAGGAATATGTTGAAATAATTGCTCCGCTGCTTCCAGGAAGCCAATCAAATCTATTAAACCTAACCTTAACAAATCGAAAACAATTCTCCTGAAATATTTAATTTTAATTCCCGAGGATGCACCAGGAGAAATCCGATTATTTCTCACAGAGTAACAGCCTTTCGGCCAAGTTGCTCCGCTGCTTCCAGGAAGCCAATCAAACCTATTAAACCTAACCTAAACAAATCGAAAACAATTCTCTTGAAATATATTTTATTTCGCCAAGGACGCACCAGGAGAAATCTGAGTATTTCTCGCAGAGTAATAGCCTTACAGCCAAGTTGCTCCGCTGCTTCCAGGAAGCCAATTAAACCTATTAAACCTAACCCTAACAAATCGAAAACAATTCTCCTGAAATATATTTTATTTCCCGGGGACGCACCAGGAGAAATCCGAGTATTCCTCACAGGGTAATTATAACAGCCTTACAGCTTAAAGTTGTTCTACTGCTTCCAGGAAGCCAATAAAACCTGTTAAAACTAACCATGACAAATTGAAACAATTCCTATATATATCCATATATTTAGCCCCGCTATTTAAGGCTACATACAAACAGGTTTGGCACTTAACAGTTATTATTAAACCCCCTGTACAAAGGCGCTACATATCCAATATTGCGTCTATAAGTTCACGGTAATTGACGTTATAACTATACCGGCGCCATTATTTATATAATTTCGAGGCCAAAATGTGGTCTCAAGCTCTTCTAATGAACCAAACTAGCATCCCACATCTAGAATGATAGACCTGCTTTGGCTGCAAATTGCTATGGAGAAAACTTTGATTGGGTTTTAATGCTTTGGATCAGTCTCTGAAATGAATGGCGTGCTTTAATATTCTCGGAAATTGGCGCCAATTTTTTTTAAATTTCCATCAACTGATCATGAGCTTCAGGGAATTCAGAATAGCCACATCTGCTAGAAGCTATAAATGTCTCTTCAACAACAACAACAACAACAACAACAACATCTTTATTGTACCCTTTTAAATTACAATAGAGAAATGTGAACATAAGGAAGTTGAAAGTAATATAGGGTACTGGCTTCCAGAAATAACTTAAAAGCTAAAAATGCCTGGAAGCCAGATTTCAAATAAGAAAATTACATTATTAGGTCGGGTACGATTCACACACAGGCACGAAACACACAAACTTAAGCACAAATAAAAACCCTAATATTCTATTTTAACGCACAATTGAAGTAATGTATTTACTTAGTTTAATTGATTTTGTATAAAAGGAAAAGAGAAAGGAGAAAGGAGAAAACAGTCATATTATCTTGAGAAATAGGCAGGGTCAGTATTTACATAAAAAGATGTTTTTTAATCTTGTTTTAAATTGTCTCAGTGAGGTTAATAATTTTATTTGTTCTTCAATTGAATTCCAATTTTTTGGTCCCTGAAATCTAATATTAAATTGGCCGTAGTTTGTTCTAGCTCTTGGTAGATAATAGGACTGTTTTGCTGCAGATCGTGTGTTATAATTATGAATTTCATTGACAGGAGTAAATAGAAAATTAAAGACTGAAGGCAAAAGCTGATTGTGGAATTTAAACATAAATACTGAGATATGGATTGAAGCAAGATCGGATAACTTAATAATATTCAATTTCTTAAATAGAGGGCTTGAAGGCTCATCAAATTTTGAAAATGTTATAATGCGCATGGCTTTTTTTTGCAAAATATAAAGAGGTTGGAGAGTAGTTGGGTATGTGCTACCCCAAATAATTATACCATATATTAAAAATGGATAAATCAATGCATAATAGAGGTTGATAAGAATTGAAATGTCAACATAGTATCGTATTTTGGAAAGTGTGTTTGTTCATCTGAAATCACTTTATGAAAATGTGAAACAACATTCGGATACAACTGAGGTCTTACTTGTCGAGCGAAACCACGCGGGAATTTTACCGACTTGTCCTCCGTTTGTGTTGTTCAGTCAAATGTCCAATTGTTGAAAACCTTGAACATTTATCGAAAATAAAAACATTTAGCAGCATCACTTACATGTACCCCTTATTTCCTGCACAGCCAGTCGGCTAGAACCTACATATACATACCAAATCTTAGAAGATCGGAATAACGAATTCAAAGGAAGAGAATGTTGCTCCAGCGCTGCTTCTGGTATGACCTTTGGCTCGTGATAATATAACTCGGTTTCATATTAACTATTCCTAATATCTTAGCGGGCTCATGCTTTTTCTCTAAGTTTACAGTGACATGAAGCAACACATTCAAAACCCGCAAAGCACTAAGCGATGATCGATCATGTAATGTAATTAACTCATTGCTATGCCAACCCCGAAATTTAGCCCACACCCCGCTATGAGATTCAGAGACCCATGAAGCTCGTCATGGTATATTTCTATTTTCTACATTCTTTACATGCCATACATTCCATTCTGAGGCGTGGTCACAGGGGAGGGGTGGTACTCCACTCGTAATAGTTATTAGGAGTGGGGTAGGGGAGGACTTTCTGCTCTATGCTCCCCAAGTACATTTACGTAATTTAATATTTTTGTTTTTCATCATATGAACATTAGATATGTTTTTCTTGTATGTAAATTAAAGAAATTGACCTTTTACTGTTATGTTTAGCCTGCGTTGCGGCTCTGGAGCGAGCGGAGATTAGCGGGATTGGGGCGAGAGAAAAAAGAGAGGGGGGACGGGGTGGGGAGGAGATAAAGATAGAGCCTGCCGGCAACCCGTGGTTATTTTGATACTCTCGGCCTCAGAAGGCCGCGTATTGCTATTGGCTAAAATGCGTGATTGACAGAAATCATTAAGTTTTATTCATGCATGGCTGCGATAAGAGCAGAAACCAATTAGTATATGGCGACAAACATACATGTAACAATAATACTCTCAGCGATGAATTTAAATAAAGAACAGGAGCAAGGCTATTAGAGATATTTTGTCTGGAAGAGATGTTCTAGCTGTAATCCCAACTGTGTTTGGAAAACACTAGTTGCTTTGATGATTTCGTAACGATGCGTGGATGATTTTTAGCGCTACTTTTGGCAGAACTTCGCTCCGTGTTATTGTGGTCGGCAGTGTTCTTTACTGATTTGGTGGCGACTTTATATTCAGCGGCAACGAGTTATCTTTATCTTAGTTATCTTTATCCTGCAAACCTTCTCGAACAAAGGTGTAGTTCTCTACAGCATTTCGAATCTTCCTTCCTCGGGAACGGCACCAGCTAGAATTATTTAAAGCCTCAGTTATCTTTTCTTTCTTAAGGCTTGAACAGATTCTCGCCGTGGAAATATTTGAATTCCCAAACGCTACCTTAAAACATACCTTAAAACATACATTACATATCCTGCAAAAGTCGTTGACATTTACAGGTTTGGGTTTAGGCCGGCCCTGTCTTACATCCAAGTTCGTATATTTTTTGTTTTGAATTTTACGCTCGAATTGAGATTCCTTGAGATTCCACGCGTGAGTTTGACAGATATTAGACATGGTTTTCACTTCCGCCGCATGATGATTGGATGAATCGGTCGAATGACTTACTAATAAGCATGCATTTTAATTAGTGGGTGGATATCAAAATAACCATGGGTTGCAGGCAGGCTCTATCTTTATCTCCTCCCCACTCCGTCCCCCCTCTCTTTTTTCTCTCGCCCCAATCCCGCTAATCTCCGCTCGCTGCGCTCCGATACTCCAGAGCCGCAACGCAGGCTAATTGTTATAATAATAATAATAATAATTCGTTTATTAATCACTCTCGCAGCCAGTGGCTGAATTACAGTGTAGGTCAACTATACATATATACTAACGAACAGACAACTTCCTAGTAAGTTACTATATAATAAATAATACTAATAGATATACATATCTATATTATGAGATATAACCGAGAACTAGTTAATGAGCGCTCTGGACGCATATTTTGTGCTGACAAAACCGCCAAAGCGGTCGGTTTTTGTCGCCATAGTGGTATGCGCTTTATAGTGGTATGCGCTTTATGTTGTACTGGAGGTTCTGAGTACTAAAATATGATTGTCTCAATGTTTATATTTATCTCATATCATAATTTGTATCCTGTCCATCCTGCCGCGCCGATAGAGCTGCCACAATATTTCACTACTGTTCTTTCTACAGTCATGTTAATTGTATTCGTGGTCAATTCGTGTGCCTCTGTGTAACTTAATTTATATGCTGTGTTCATAACTGAAATGCATGTTGGTTATCTCTAATTAAAAGCTAAATTACCGTCATTCACAAAAATTCAGTCTTGTCCGTGGTGTACTATATTACAGAGTTACATAAAGGGAACTGTTCTAAGCCTTCCTCGCTCGTGAGAGGATTCTCGTTTAACAGCTCTAACGAAAGTTAAGCATGCGCCAATAATCTCGTCACTCGTGGTCTAGCGGTTACTGATTGGGTAGGATTGTGTCAGTCGTTCTATAAATATTAGCTTCCTGGATTCGATTCCTACGCTGAGCGTAGTGAATTATTTTTTCAAGTAGAGGCTCCCCAATTCCTTGTAAAATTTATAAGTGCCGCTTCGGGTGCTCGGTAAATATTCTAAGTCCCAAATTATTCATAGTTTATAACAAAGGGAGTTTTGTGACGCAGTCTGTGAAGTTGTTACACCGAGGTAAAGCCCCTATTTTAGAACTCTCCCGCTTACAACATCTAGGCACCTGAAGAAGGCTAGTTTGGCTAGCCGAAATATAGTACCTTTAAAACTACAGTTGAACCCCGCTAATTCGAACTCGGCTAATTCGAATTCCCCGTTAATTCGAACTCAAACCCATTTCCCTTGGATTTGCCCTTGTTTTTTCAGTCATTTACTATCGGCTAATTCGAACTCGGCTAATTCGAATTCCTCGCTAATTACTCGGGCTGCCTGTGGCAGCACCGAGTCTTAAAATGCAAGTCTTTTTTTTTTTTTCTTTCTTTTTTTTTTTGTTGGGCGTCGCAAAATTTCTGCGGATTGCGTTAAAGGTCAACTTCACACCAATCGGATTGCACTGTGCTGGTCACGCAACAATCGCCAGGTTAATTTATTTACATAATTTAATACAGTAAAACAAGATGGCGGAAGACCCGCGAGGAACTTTCTCTCTAATCTCTCAAATGTAAGCCAGTTTAATGTTTTATTTAACTTCACTCGTGCGAAAGCCTTCCAACAGGCTCAGGATATTTCAACTGGCGCTATTGTCGGAGCCGAAGGACCGCGTTTTTTACCCAGATGGCCAGTGCTTTTATATACGACACGTACGATGACCTGAAGCCAAAGAAATATATATTGGAATCTATAAGCCATCGGCTCGCTGTGCTGCATTTAAAACATCCGAGGAGAACATCTTATTTTGGGTGAAGGCACTTCAAGACCAATGTTATGAGTCTCTTAAAAACTGTCAGAGATTTAAATTTACCGTAAGTTGGATCAGAGAGTATCGAGATCAAGCTATTTCGTTCCAGCGAGGATATTGACCTAGCGGAAACGGTACAAGCTGTCGAAGGATTTTACTTATAATCATCCACGTCTACTTAACAACAGGAATAGTTATGTGCCAAGGCATGGGCAAAGATAGAGTTTCCCAGATTACAGATGAAAGTAGAGCACTTAATGAATGAAGAAACAGAGGTCACGCGCGACATGCTTGAGAACATGAACATGTTTAACACTTTATGTTATACTAAGCAAACAAAACAAGTTACAGAGCCTGCACGTTCACAAGTCAATGAAAAACCCCAAGAGCCTGTAGTTTTGTATCAACATATCCTCGAAACTCCAAAAGCAACATACACATGAGTCAAATTCAAACCGGAAGAGACGGAATTCTTGAGATTCTTCACGAGGATATTTGTTAGCCCGCAATAAGAACTCTCTCGACGATTTAATGACCTTGATTTGTAACATGGAGGCTGACCTAACTGTATGCGTAATGAATTCTTACTCTCGTCACATCAAAACGAAACTCAGTCATTTGGAAGACAAATTAGTGCAGCAAGATAATATATACAAGACCGAAATCAAGATGCTGTCATCACATATTATTGACCTAGAAGTTGAAAATGGCGAGTTGAAAGCGGATATTTATAATAAAGCTGAGATCCGACTTTCAAACTTAAAAAAAAAAAATCAAGAATACAAAAAAGAAGACAATGAAAGACCAAGGTCTCCAGTGTTCCGAGACTACCCAACCTACTAAAGCTTTAGCAACGAATCAGTTTGTTCAAGAGCCATCTTTCTTACATGACAACCCGATCCCTATTCATCAGAATACATTTTCTGTGCTAAATGACGAGAGTTTACAATCACCTGACCGACAACCCACTACTAAAGAAAGGGACCATGAAGTACGGTAGTACGGTTAATTGTCGTGTTCAAAACAATGAATATATGCCTGCTCAAATGCAGTGTGTTCAACGAATAAGTAGAGTGTTTCTATTAAAAGGTCAACATACGAGAAAAATAAAAATATTAAATTACATATATACTAGGGGAGCAGACTGAATGAAAGTCACCGCGCTACCGGCCACTCCTAAAGACTGCTAAATTCAGCTAATAATTCTTCACTTTGGTTATTACTAAGAGGATTTCAAATGAAAGTGTATTTGATCTTCAATCTCATGTGGCCCGAGTGTAAGCCCAGATGGGCTCTTGTTCGAACTATTTTCCGTTTCCCTTGGCCTTAAATCAACCCTTTTAATTCGAACTCTAATTACAAAATTGACGGACAAACATCAGACGGCGCCATAACACAGCTGGAAGCACACTTAACGTGTATGTAAAACATTTTAATTGCACTTATTTTGTAATGTACCTCCATTCCGCACAGTTCCGGTTGTCAATGGATATTTGTTACGTTACGTTTTGTTGTACGTTTTGTTAAAGTTAAAAATACGATTTTTTGCACAATGATATGAAATGCTTTACATGATGCGGTCATGGATCTTGTGTCTGTATAACATGTATTAGATATCTCCCCTTTTCGAGGCTCTCTTAGTACCATTTTAGGAGAAATGGAAGAAATACGTGACAAATATCCTTTAAAGCCATTTTTGGAAAAGACAGGAAAACAGAAAAAGCTAATTTTCGAAGAAATTGCGTTGGATCTCTACAAACCATCGGCACATTGCGTGGCGTTCAAAACTTCACAAGAGAATATTCTGTTCTGGGTCAAGGCTTTGCAGGACAGATACTTTGAAACACTAGAAGTTAGCAACGAGTATACCGTCAAGTGGATTGATCATGTAAATGGGAAAGAGGACACATTCGATAGCATTGAATTAAAGCTATGTTATAGTCAACAACCCAGCCACGTGGTGGATGACTCTGGGGACGAAGAATCGCCGTTAACAATTAGAAATGATCTACTCCTATTTACAATCCATGTTTACTTAACGACGGGAGTTATTATGTGCCAAGGTATTGGATATGACTTATGGACCAAGTCAGAATTCGAAAGTCTCAGAGAGAGAGTAAACCTTCTGCTGAAAGATGAAGACACAAACGAAGCGGCAGCAAACGTCAACAAAGACGTCATACATAACCTCAAGGCAATGTATACAGCTTCAAAGGCTAAAAAGGCACAGAAAGTCGCATGTGACAAAGTCAAGCCGCTGGAGACGAATGTTCTAACCGACAATAAAGCCCAGGAACCATTTGTTTCTCAAGCCCACGCTCCTGAAACACCGAAAGCCAGCCGGAAACGAAGAAATTCGTTGGATTCCATTAGAGGCCTGTCACCCCGCAATTTGAAATCTCTTTCCGAACTACGTATGACTATGTGCAACCTCGAAGCAGAATTAACAGAAATGCGGAAGGACTTTACTATCTCACTACAGCGACAGGGAGTTAACATAAACTATGGAGGGGGATTCTGGACAAAAATGGCATTCAACTGGCCATATCATTGTCATTTGATAAAACCTTCATGGCATTGGACCGAACCTTCATGGCATTGGACCAAACCTTCGTGGCATTGGACCAAACCTTCATGGCATTGGACCAAACCTTCATGGCATTGGACCGAACCTTTGTGGCATTAGACCGAACCTTTGTGGCATTGGACCAAACATTCGTGACATTGGACGGCGAACCTTTGTGGCACTGGACCAAACCTTCATGGCATTGGACCAAACCTTCATGGCATTGGACCAAATCTTCATGGCATTGGACCGAACCTTTGTGGCATTGGACCAAACCTTCGTGGCATTGGACCAAACCTTCATGGCATTGGACCAAACCTTCGTGGCATTGGACCGAACCTTTGTGGCATTGGACCGAACCTTTGTGGCATTGGACCAAACCTTCATGGCATTGGACCAAACCTTCATGTCATTGGGTCAGCGGATTTCTGCATTACCCATAATATCCCGCGCACCCAAGTTAGCGCCAGAAAAAAAGATGGCGGACTAAGGTGAGCCGCATGAAATAGTCACTGTAAAAACCTTGAAAATATACTACTACAAGTATTGCAGAAGATAGAAGGGAGAGATTTTGGCTCCAACTTAGATTATATGAATTACAAGATTGACTGGGTTCGTGCTCTGCTCTTAAGGCTTGGAGGAGAATTTGAAAAATTGTTGTTGATACCTTTACTCGAAGTACAGCAGATTCTGTCAAGCATTTATGATAACCCTGGCAAGTCCAATCACTCTGTCCCACCTTTGTTAGCAAATGGGAACATAGGAAGACCCAAATTTTACATTCCAAGAGAGAATCTGGAGTACTTGTTGGATAATGGATTTAAAGCCACAGATATCGCAAAACTGGAGCGACAAAACAATTTATAGGAGGCTCGAAGATCAATTTGGCACACATTTAACGAAACTGGACTATTCCCCGACACGATTTTGCAGCTGAGATATCAATTGACATTTTGTGAAAATTTCACGCAAATCGAATAAATTCCTCTTGAGTGGGAGCTTTTTTTAAACTTGGTTGAAAATCGAAAGCGTAGAAAATAGCACTTCAAAAAACCCGAGCCGTCTGTCGTGCGTGAATCTGAAGCCCCGCCTCTCCAACAATTAGCGAGCTCTTGGCCACTCATTTCTGTCAAGATTTCCCGCCAGTGTTGATTTCCGATCAAAACTACGCGCCGCAGCGAGAAAATGTTAATATAGCCGGTTGCTCTAGTTTTCTTTTGTGACTTGGCAATAGCGAGATCGTGGTGTTGGTTTCAAGCGATTCAGAGTCACCGTCAGATCAGACTATTACGTTTCCATCTAAGCTTTCATGGAAACAAATATTCTCTCGGCTGGCTCCTATCAATTCTTCTTTATGTTCAGATGTGAACCACTCGGTACTCTGTCTGAAAGTGAAAATATGAACCCTTGTCGGGTTTTGTGAGGACTCCTATTTTGCGTTGTAGTTGTATGTATTGTTTGGCCTTATTTTGCTTTTCTTTTTTCTTTGTTTTCCAAGCTAAGGGCATCCTGCTTGCTTTTTGGAAGACATACAATGTATAAAGGGAATTATGGAATCGTGTTTTCTCGCGACAAATATACTCACAATGTGTTTTGAAGATCTTCAGTTTAATGCTCTCTCAGGTCCCAAACTCTCGATCTCAATCCCGATTCACACTCTCTCTCTGTTTACAATTCAAGCATCCTATATTAACACGATGTATGTTGTCGTGACTGGCTAGTTATTTTTTGTTCACTCGTCACTCATCACGATTACATGATTATACTATAAATGCCCAGTTCCCGACATATGAAATGAATTTAATTTGCGTTAGCTTTTCCCACACCGTCGTTACGGGTGAGTGAGCACTTGTCGTGTGTTTATTGATCTGCTGTCAATCAAACATAACCTTTTACTTCCGGTTAAAAACTTCCTTTTGGTATTTCTCCGTCATTATGATTTTTTTTAACAGAGTTTTTGGTATATGAGACACTACTACTAAAACTACATTTCTGTGCCGGTAACCTTAAGAGCAGAGCACAAACCCAGTCAATCTTGTAATTCATATAATCTAAGTTGAAGCCAAAATCTCTACTTTCTATCTTCTGCAATACTTGTAGTAGTCTTTTTTCTTGCGCTAACTTGGGTGCGCGGGATATTATGGGTAATGCAGAAATCCGCTGACCCAATGCCACGAAGGTTTGGTCCAATGCCACAAAGGTTCGGTCCAATGCCATGAAGGTTTGGTCCAATGCCATGAAGGTTCGGTCCAATGCCACGAAGGTTTGGTCCAATGCCACAAAGGTTTGGTCCAATGCCATGAAGGTTCGGTCCAATGCCATGAAGGTTCGGTCCAATGCCATGAAGGTTTTATCAAATGACAATGATATGGCCAGTTGAATGCCATTTTTGTCCAGAATCCCCCTCCATAATAAACGGCGTAAGCCGTATTGAGGATATAAACTCGTACAACAAGAAAACAACCACAAAGTAGAGACCCAATCATTGGCTTCACGGGTCATTGATCTCCAGGTCGAAAATCAAGCTTTAAAAGAGGAAGTTAAGAGGCTGAAAACAGATATGCAAAACTTGAAGAAAGTAAATAAATCTACTATCAAAACTGTAATGATGCATGATCAAACACAACAATGTAACGGAACTGAATCTGAAACATCAGGGCAGTGTGAAGCGCAAACGGATATCACAATGGATATCCCAGTGCATACTAATCAGTATGTGGCTCTCGACACTAGTACCCTGAGTACTCAGTCTGACAGAGATCCTTCTGTGGTTGAACCACAAAACACTCATGCGCCTGCCGCTCAGGGCCCCAGGAAACCCATTTCTCAATCTTCTGTTAGGGTGCCCAATAATGATATTGTGTTCCTCGCTGATTCAAACGCCAAATATATTGAGCTGAAACGGCTTAGCCGCGACAAGGAAATTCTACACCATTTCACCCCTACTATTGCTTCTGCTATAGACTCTGTAAACTCATCAAAGTTTACAAACCCAAGCGTCATTCTGATAATAATAATAATAATAATAACGTATTAGGAGCATCCTACAGAGTCTCGATGCTCTTACATATTATACCTAATAGAAATAAAAATTACATGAATATATAAAAAGTATCAAGTAACTAGCTAAAAGCATCTAAAAAGAAAGGTCTTCAAACTTGATTTAAACGTAATTAATGAATCAATACTTCGAATATAATCCGGAAGAGAGTTCCACACCGGCACCAATGATCTAGAGCATGGCTCAATACGAGAATGCATTTTCCAGTATGAGGATCTGATCAACCTCACGGCTACCAAGTACCCGAGGAGCAGAGTACTCATCTCTACTCTAATCAAGCGTGGGGATCATTTGGAGACACTGCGATGCCAGATGAACGCTAGACTGTGTTCATTGTCTGTGCCTCCAAATGTTCACTTCATTCACCATGACAACATCTCGGAGGATATGCTGTACGATCATAAACACCTGAAGAGAAGATGTGTGGGAGAATATAAGGATATTATCTACAACAGAACCGGAAACAGAAATCCACGACCTATTAATATGATTAGATCACAAGATCGTCCACATCACTCACGAGCAGACCTCGGGAGTCCACGGTCTGGACACCAACTCAACTTTACGCCACAGCTGGCACCCCCTGTCCAACACCAGCCCATGCAGTATACTCGGGGACCAAACATAAGTGGGGATCATCCCGGATGCTGAGATTGCCAGCAGCGTTCCTAGAGTTTTGGGAGGTTCAACCAGCGAGCCTGTCCAACGTCCGCCCAATACACCAATGTTGAGCAAAGGCCCACCTCACAAAGAGGTGGAGGGGGGTTGTATTGACAGTACAGCCCTCCCCGATCCGAACATCATTATGAAGCTTTTCAAGATTTACGACATGCTCAGGCAGACCTAGTCATGTCAGAGGTATCTCTTCCGTTCTTCCTAATTTGTTTGAGTAGCCATATATAATTTCTATATTTTATGTGTTATAGTAAGGATGTTTTTCAGGCCTTACCTCATCTTCTAAAACTAAGCTGTTGGAATATCAATGTACTTGGAAATCGTTCTGTTTTTGAAAATAAGTTATCGCATAGTGATTTTTTAAATAATATAAAAAATATTGATTTATTGATTCTTTCGGAAATTTGGGGCCATGTATGGTAGGCCGAATGGTGCAAAATTCAACAACCTTATTTTTACCACATTCAAGGATTACGATCACATTCAACGCCTTCATTCACATTCAACATTTTGTAATCTAGTATTTTCAACAAAAGTTTTGATCAGTATTCAAGGACTCATTTTGATCAAGGCTTTTTTTTTTAGCAACAATAATATGAACTTATCGAATACATTCAACGTCACACAGCGATCACATTCAACGTCGCAGAGCGATCACATTCAAGAACGACTTTTTATTGTCAACAAATCCCACACTGCTTTGCGCTGCTGTCGACCAACGCACAAGTGCATGTCGGGAAATCGCACATGCGATCAAAATGGCGGATGATGTAGTCAGGGAATCGATACGAGAGGAAGTTCGAGCCTGCATTCGCCAAGAACTGAGAAACACCTCCGGAACCCAAACCCTCGTCAATAGGACACGACATTTGCTACATGAATCTGCATCTTCTGCTGCTCGCAGCTTATCGGCACCTCCCAGACCTCCTCAAAGCGTGCCAACCTTCCCTCAGGGCCGGCCTGACAGGCTCAGTCGAAGTCGAATGGCGATAGGGGAAAGCGGTCATTGCCAGGCCATCCATTACGGTTTGGATCCAAAAAATCGAAGACGATTACAGAATCAATTCCAAAGAGCGTATATCTACTGGACGAGCCAGACAGTGATGACGAGGAAGAGTACAGCGTGGTAGACTTAATGGAGAATGTGATCTGTTCAGTAATGCAGACGAAAAGTCTATCAGATCAGAGCTTGTCAAGTTGTTCAAGACAAAGTTTCCATTGATTGCCGGCAAAGATTTTGACTTTGTTCGCCGAGACAGAAATACAATCTCCTGCCCCGTTGTAAAAGAAGATCATGTATGGGATTTTAAGCATGTAAAGCATTTGTGTGGGACTGGTCGCCTCTACGTAAGACTAAATGTCAGTAGAGACACTTTGATTGAGGATAGAGTCAACGGAGAAGAGGAAGATGGAAGGTCGGCACATCATTCAAATCCAGTTGTACCTGCAGAGGCTGTGCCGCCTACCAGCAGTAATGCTCTTAGTGGCTTCGAGGCTGCAACATGTACCACTACATTTCCTTCACATGTGATCAATGTTGAGGCAGAGGTTAGTGGATTTGAGGCTGCCACTGGGGTTGCTGGTCCTAGCGCTGATGATGATGATCTATTAAGACCTTCAGGGGCACTCAATTCGGCTTTAGACCAGCAGAATATAGATAACCTGGCGGAACTTTTCCCAAGACTCTCAAAGGATATGATTCGTAATGCAGTAATAACATGTGGGACTGTGAACTCTGCTGTAAATGTACTGTTACAGCTCAGTGCTGAAAGCAATGCCCCTGATAATACAAGTGATGCTAACATAACATCAGCTACCGGTACATCTATTCAAGCCACAAGTGAAACCCTTGAAACCCTTCCGCAAGTACTGCGTCGCTTAAGGTCAAAGATGCAACCGAGGGGAACTAGAGAGAAGATCAAGGTTGACCAGGAAGACCTAGTTATGGATGTCTACTGCTTCTACAAGAGTCCTGACTTTGACCCTAGCGTACCCATTTTTGTTTTCCTTAAGGGCCAGCCAGCCATAGACACTGGTGGGGTTTTGCGCCAGGTGTTCAGTGAAGCATTTGCTGCAATAGCAAACAACGAAGGGATCAAGAATGTTTTCCATGGCAATGAGCACAAGGTGCTAGTATTTAGCAACGAGTTGGTTGTCAATGGGTTTTTTGAAGTGCTTGGAAAGATGATAGCCCACAGCCTTATCCAGTCAGGCCCAGGATTTCCATTCCTGTCGCCTTCAATTTACTGGTACCTTGCAACTGGAGACCTCCAGATTGCAATACAGAGAGCATCATGTGCCGATGTGGATGACATCGAACTTGTCGATTACACCAAGAAGGTGTGTAGATATTGCTTGTTGTTTTTGAATTAATACCTTCTTTGTAAAATAATAAAAACTGTCAATAAGTGCAACCATACACTTCCAATAAGCACCAATACAATACCAATACAATACAATGAATAACTAAAACTAACATGAAATTATGATCTATGTTTATACTCATCCAATGGTCTACCATTGAAATTAAAAAAACTTATTTGTCCATAATTTGAATTCAGGAAGGTTATTATATGTACATGTATTTTCAACAGAGATAAACAGAAATATAATTTATTCATCATATAATAACTTTAAATAATTTCAGATTACAGAGGCTAATTCATCAGACGAGCTCAATGCTATTACAAGTGAATCTGGCTGGATACGATTGATGTGTGAAGCTGGAGAGAGTAGACTGATTACAGTAAGGTGAACATCAAAACTTTATATTACAGATTGTACACTTAAGACATCGAAAGTGCATGTAGAGTGTAAACAATATACCGTAGAGTTCCCATAGTAGCGATATTGTTACTTTCGGATTTAGCAGCCATGGGTTGCAGTTACTTTTATGTTACTTATATTACGAGTCTGGGAGCTAAGTGAACCTTGCGGTTTTCGAGTTAGCTCTCCTTACTACCCACCATTGTATGCTGATAAACGTTTTTGACTTACTGTTGTAGATAAGTAACAAGCTTGATGTCCTCCAGTCTTTAATGCTTCACAACATTTTAGTGAAGAAAAAGGCAATTCTGGACCAATTCCGGAAAGGGTTGTCAATCCTTGGTTTGTTAGATGAAATCCAAGGAAAGCCAGACATGTTTGAAGAGTGCTTTGTCAACCAAGGTGTTGTGAGTAATGAATCTGTGGCCAGATGTCTGAATTTCCCTTCCTCTGAAGATAATGATGCTCAAAGGGTATTCCAGATGCTGCAGATGTTTATCAGAGGTTCTACACCAGCTGGCCTTGACGATTTCCTGTTTTTTTGTGACTGGGTTGAGAAGCTGTGACAAAATCATCCTTCCCCGACGAATAACAGTCTCTTGTGAAAGTACAGACAGTATATTTTTCTCAACTTGCTTACTGCAGTTAAAGCTTCCAAGCCATTTTAGAAATTATGAAGAGTTTAAGGCAGCAATGCTTTCAGCAGTTGCTGACAAAACATTCACAACAGGATAGAATTAGGAGAATGGAACTCACAAACAGATGTAGTATTCACTTAGAGTACCTTTAAGTTGAAAAATATTCATCTGTACAGGTGATTGTAATAATAATAGAGAACGTTTATACTTTTGATTCTCTGTACATTTTTTGAGCTAAGGTTTAAGCTTTCGGCTCATCGCGAGCCTTGTTCACAAGTGACGCGTGTCCGCATCACGCCTTCTTACAGTCACGTGCTGTAGGAGCACATGACTGCAGAAGCTTATCCCACACATGCGAGAGCTGGTACCGGCCCCCGTCAAGGCTTGCGATGAGCCAAAAGCTTAAACCTTAGCTCAAAAAGTGTACAGAGAATCAAAAGTATAAACGTTCTCTATTATTATTATTAGAGTACCTTGTATATATAATTACCCCCCACCCAATCCCAGCCGGGGAAACACAAGGGCAAAAGGACTACAAAGTTACAAATAGCCAAAATTATTGCTTGTTTACCATCTGCGCTACTGATTTTGTGCTGTTTCTATCGCAAGATGTTCGCCTGTTACTTTGTCTAGGTTTGTTTGCTTTCTCGTGAACCGTTTGTTGTTCTCCTGGCTAATCTGTCAACGGTGACAATAACAAATGGTTCGCGAGTAAGCAAACATACCCAGACAAATTAACAGGCGAATGTCTCGCAATAGAAACAGCACAAAATCAGTAGCGCAGAAGTAAAACAAGCAATAATTTACTGAAAAAGAATACATTTCGGTTATTTGTAACTCTGTAGTCCTCTTGCCCTTGGAAATATCCAAGATTTTAACATTTCCAGGCACAAAAAATATTCATAATGCTGTTTTCCTATAATAATAGCATACTGTTTTTATAAGTCAATGTTTATTCTTGTGTGTTTATTGTAACTGAGCCAGAATAAGAAACTGTTCATTAACCTTTGATACAAGTTTTTGGTAAAATCACAGGCTCCATTGCAGACTCTTTTCAATAACAAATATCAAAGGATCAATTTTGAATAAGGCATGGTTCCTCATGTCGAGTATACCATTTGTCCACATCTGGATGGGTGTCCAATTTTGTTCTGTTCGAACTGGATGTAGATTCCATGCAGAAGCAAATGAATCCAGTGCATTGTTTATTCTGGGCAAGTAGATAAAATGCAAAATATACATATGTAGATTATTGGTACGCTGTAATATACCACACTCTTCCATTGCTTGAAAGGTGTAGTAAAATATGTGGCAGACGGAACAAAAAACGTCCCGCCATAGCCGCTCAATCCTCTGATTGTGTACTGAAGTACCAGCGAGATAGCTGCCCCTGTTGATCCCCCTTCGCTCTTCCATCTGTTCCCATACTTTGACATTTTCTCCTCCATGATCCGTTCTGACCCTTGATGGCCAATCATATTGGTCAGTGGCACTAAGGAAACATTGCTCTACTGTCTCACTTTTGTTGTTTGTTGAACACTTTAAAAATACTATTAATCTTGAAAATCCATCAATACCGCCGTGGATTACAAAGCCCCAATTTACTAGACTGTGGTGACCATCTATGTGCCATAAACTATTTGGTCCTGGAACTGAATAAGTTCTTCTTTTAACAGTGACAGCCCATCTTATGTGTGAATTAGTTGGGTCTACACGTGCAATACTCTTTCGAATTCGATCTCTCTGTATTTTCAGTCCAAGTGACTTTAAATGGCCACTTATGATGGAGCATCCTACAAGACAGCCATGTTGCCTGATAAATTCTCCAATAAGGCTGTCCAGTTCTTCATCTGATGTATCAGAGAATCCAGTTGCTTCTTTGATACCAAATTCCACTACACGTCTTCTTATTGTCCATCTGGAAACAAGGAGCATTTCGGAAATATTTGTCCATGTAAATCCATAGGAGCGTAACTGCAGTAGAACGTCTTCACTGATATCTAGTTTGGGTCTACCTGCACCAGCACTATGAGTAACGTTAGGCGACTGGTATTAAAGAATAGATGGCCAGTCTTGAACACTGTGAAGGTGGCTCTCCTGCGTTAATCCAGTCTAGGAGCAAAACACGAATGTTTCGCAGTATTTCTTCTATAAATGAAAAGCACTCCAGATGTTCCGCCGATGTAGAGGAAAGTATTTGCTGTAAGAGAACAACCACTGACTCCATCCTGATAACAATATTCTCTTTTGCGGATACATTGTTCGTATCGTGTCTATACTGCTCGTAGTCGTCTAATAATTGAACAAAGACTCAAACACTCTCATCCATTCAGCATATACATCACTACCGAGAGAGTCTAAGGTAGTACAGGCTCGAGCTTCTTCGCGGATCGATTCCCTGTCTACCTCTACAGGTAACCGGTCGTTTCGATACCAGTCTCTTTCGATACCAGTCATTTCGATACCAACTCAAGTCGTTTCGATACCAACTCCAAGTCGTTTCGATACCAACTCCAAGTCACTTCGATACCAACTCCAAGTCACTTCGATACCAATTCCTAGTTAAGGTTAAAGCAGAAGATCTAGTTCTTATATAACTTATATTAAGTTCTTATGTAGTTACGTTCAATAGAGCATCTAAAACCAGATAATAAAACCGACCGACTTGATTTCCTTTTACGCAGTTACGTTCTTGACGAAGCGTAAGTATACCTTCAGAACCTATAAATTCTTATGTTCAATAGGGAATCTAAAACCAGATAATAAAACCTCTACATCAACTCGTAATGGCGTCCTCGGTTGTTATGACGCCACGAAGCCGACCGACTTGATAAATTTTCAGTTTACAACTTCTCTGACTTCTAGACCTCATCATACTTATCATGTCATTTGAAAGCTTATAATGAATACTTTCACTTTTAAAACATTTTAGCGATGCGATTTCAATAGAAATACAGCTCCACTCCCCATTCCGTCCAAACGGTTTCTAAGGGTTCATTTTTGGGGTCACTCAAGTCTGACGCCTCTAAAGTTCTTGGAGGCCATGCGATGTTTCTTCCGGATACCTGTAACAGGGATTTACCAGTTTCCGGACGGCCTACTATTGAACATGAATTCAAGGAAATCCCAGCGCAATATAAGTACGCTTTTAATTCGTATTATGAGCAGTTCTTGAAATGTAATTTACATGAGTACCAGCAAAGGATAGCTCCCCGTATACTTAAGTTAAGTATCGTCTCAAAACTCTTATTCAGTTTTGGGTTAATATAGGAATACCTGGCTGGATTTTAGATTCTTTTGAATGGGTATAAGATTCCTTTTATTTCTTTATCACCTAGTGTCGCGTTTAATAACAACGCATCAGCGTTGTCACGTACCGATTTTATTAACGAGGCTGTTGTTGATTTACTCTTGAGTATGAGCTCTGTCGTTAATTTTTTTCTATCTGATCTTAGACATGTTAATCAGTATATTTAAAAACTTAAATTTAAGATTGAAGACGCCAACATTTTCTTCAGTACCTCCGTCTATCAGCATATATATGTTTAAGTTTGACATGAAACCAGGTCAACTTCACATTAATATTTGTGACGTTCACCAGTGCTTGAGTTTTCAGCGGCCGCTATTTAATTCCAACATACCTAAGCATTTTCAGTTTACTGTTTTAACCATTCGGCCTGTCTCTTTATGAAAGTTTTCCAACCTCTAGTTCGACATTGGCGAGCACAAGGTATTCATTAGTATGGATTCTCATAATGCCGGCACATTTACATAACGGTTTTGTTTCTTTCCTGAACGGAACATTATTAAGCTAATTAGTCCTCGTAGAGCTTATGCATAAGAGTCCTATAGTCTCTCCTCGGTTCGTTGCCTCAGTCGTGGGTAAAATCTTCTCCCTTTCATTCGGAGTTGGTAATGTCACCCTCTTGATACCAAAATTCTTAGTCTTTCGTTCAGTTTCATCAATTGAGATACTCCACTTGACATGAATGAGTTTCAGTTTCTGCAGTGCCTTCAATAAATACAATTTTAGATTCGTAACTGCGTTTAGCTCAATGGTGTTATGTTTATTCTTTATTCAATAATCATACGTGGCTGTATATTGCACGAGTTACAGTGTAGAGGGAGCGAGGATTACATGTGATCATATTACTTATATACCAGATTGTGTAATCATATATCAGACATGTGGATGTAACGCAATATCATGACATCCCCCTTTCCGTGGGATTAGATTCATACTATATATAACCCAATTATAAATCATGTCAATCACATTAACTTGAACTAGAAAGTCATTGTTCCTGATAATATCCTTATGTATATATATATCGTGTTCTGCAACAGTCTACAGGTTAAGACGATTTGGCGGTTTCACAGTTCTGCCACTTCGTGTCGTCACTCCTTGAGCGGGACTGTTAGTCTGGTTTGTACAGCTTTGTGCGACATCAGGAGTGTTAGCATCAGTGATAAGTGCTGGTGAGGTGGGGGGTATTGGAGGAGGAGGGATCTCTCGGATGTGCGCTCGATTTCGACGCAATTCTGCTCCCGTAGGTGTTGTGACTCTGTATGATCTTGGGGCAGATTCGTGTGCCTCTTTGATGACTGCAGGTTTCCACTTGAGCGTTATTGGATCTTGGATGTTCACATGCTGGTCTGGTTGAAGAGCTGGGAGTGCTTTGGTGTGACGGTCATAGTACTGCCTTTGTATTTCTTGTCGTTTCTCTAGCCTGCTGATGACTTCTTCGTCGTTATTTCCCCGTTCGATTGATCGTGGTAGGTTATCTTGGAGCTTCCGTCCAAGCAGCAGTTCTGAAGGTGATGGCAACTGGCTGTCGATCGGTGTTGTACGGAGACACCTTCGCCTTCTGGAGTGATGCCTTCACTGCCCTTACTTGGCTCTCTATGAAGCCATTACTGCGGGGGTAGTGTGGAGAGCTTGTATCATGATGGAATCCATATTCTCTGGAGAATTCCTTAAAGATATTGCTATCATAGTGTGGACCATTGTCTGACCTTACAATTTTCGGTACTCCTTGCTCGCTGAAGATCTGCTTCATCGCATCGATGACGGTTTTGCTGCTACTGTTTCCTTTTGGAATCTTCCTTACAAAGGGATATTTGGAGTAGTAGTCAGCGACTACCAGGTACTTGGAGTTGTCTAGGTGGAAGAGGTCTGTACCAATAGTATGCCATGGTCTTGGTGGTACTTCGGTTAGCATGAGTGGTTCCTTGCGGTTGCTTGTTTGGAATTCCTGACAGGTGGTACATGATTTGGTGATTCTGTCGATGTCATTGTTTAACTTCCTCCAATAAACAGCGCTTCTTGCTCTTAGTTTAGTTTTCTCTGCGCCTTGGTGAGCTGCATGAAGCTTTGTCAGGGTTTCTTCCTGAAGTACGAAGGCTATGATGATTCTATGACCTTTCATCAGTATGCTGTCCTGTATGGATATCTCGTCGCGGTATGACCAGTAAGGTTTCACTATGTCTGGGACTTTGTTGATGGTTGACGGCCAGCCTTCGTATACGACTTCTTTCAAGGCGACGAGCTCGCTGTCGGTGCTGGTATGTGTCGTGATCCTCTCGATCATTTCGCTGCTGAATTGAGGGCAAACCTCGTGTATTTGCACATTCATGTCCTGGACTGGATCCTTTTTTTCGGGGGAAAGGCGGGATAGTGCATCACCTAGCAGCATTTGCGTGCCTGGAATGTATTTGATAGAGAGGTCGTATGGCTGTAGTCTCAGCAGCATTCGCTGTAGACGTGGCGGTGCTGCCGTCAGATGCTTCAAGTGGATACTCACGAGTGGTTTGTGATCACTTAGTACTGTAAATGGGCGGCCATAAAGATATGTATGAAATCGTTCACAGCCATATACTACTGCCAATAACTCTCTCTCGATGTTAGCGTATCTCGTTTCAACTTCGGTTAAGGCTTTGCTTGCGAAAGCTACTGGCCTGCCGTCTTGCATCAGGGCTGCGCCGAGGCCCTTGGTCGATGCATCTACTTGGAGGGTCACTTCTTTGGTGTTGTCAAAGTACGTTAGCGTGATTTCTTCGCTAATGGACTTTTTTACGTTGTCGAACGCTGATTGGTAATTTGTGTTCCATGTGAACCGGTTGCCCTCCTTCAGTAGCTCTCTCAAGGGCGCTGTCAAGGAGCTCAGGTTCTGGATGAAGGGACCCATGTATGTGGCTAAGCCGAGGAACGTCTGGAGCTCCCGGCGGTCGGTTGGACTATTCATCTGCCGTAGTGCTGATACTTTGGCAGGATCTGGCTTCACGCCATCTTCGCTGCATATGACTCCGAAGAACTTGATTTGATTCTGCTTGATGAAGCATTTGTCTTCATTTAACTTCAGCCCTGTTTCTTCGCATCGTTTGATCATGCCGTGTAAGTGGCGATCATGTTCCTCGCTTGTCTTGCCGTAGACAATGATGTCATCCGCTATGCCTACGACACCTTGGCATCCTTCGAATGCCTGGTTGATCTTCGACTGGAAGACGTCCTGAGACATCCTCAACCCAAACGCCATGCGCTTGAAGCGGTATCTGCCGAATGGCGAGTTAAAGGTGGTCAGGTAGCTTGACTCCCGGTCGAGGACCACATTCCAGTAACCGCTTCTGGCATCCAAGATGGAGAAGTATTTCGCGCCGCTTAGCTTCGGCAGTATTTCCTCTAGGGTGGGTGTCACGTGGTGATCTCTCTGGATGGCTGCATTCAGATCTTTAGGATTCAAGGCATATTCTCAGCCGTCCGTTCGGTTTCCGTCTTTATACTAGACTATTCACCCATGCAGTTGGTTCTCCTTCTCTTACTTTGGTTATGATATCCTGCGCTACCATGTCATCTAGTTCGCGTTTGATATCGTCTCTTAGGCTTATGGGCACACGTCTGGGCGAGTGAATAATTGGTGGAACCGCTGGGTCTAAGGTTATGTGGTACTCGCCTTGGAACCTGCTGATTCCGTCAAAACATGATGGGTGATTAGATGCTCTTTATCTCTTATCACATCATTCGGTTGCGCGTTTCCGGTATTGCGTATTTGCGCATTGCTAGTGCGTGTTGGCGAGCTGCTAGTTTGTTCTGCGCTTTTCTCTACAGAACAGTTCAGTGAAATGAGTTTCAGTTCTAGTGCGGTGGGCAAACCGATAATTGCAGGACCTTGGGCTTCTGTGATGTAAAATCTGGCGGTTGTGTTCTTCCCCTCATATGCGCATTGTATGTCGCACGTGCCGTGCTGGGTTATCTTTGCCCCGCCGTATGCTGTTAAGACCGTGTTGGAACCCCTTAGCGTGCCTGGTTTTGGTTGCCCGTTGTCTTTGACGTTGTTAGGAAACATGCTGCGGTACAGCCTAAGCGGTAAAATATTTCCCTGTGCTCCGGTATCTAGTTTTGCTTTTAAGAGAGTGTTACTATTGCGCATGCTCGGCAACATGACATCGACTTTTACAAACACTTCGTCTTTCTGTGTCTGGGTTTGTGTGACGCTGTCAATGGTTATCGTCTCAAACATCAATGAGTCAAATTTCTCGTCTACATCATCGTATTCGTCATAGTCGTTCCTCTCTAGCGCGTGCACCCTTCTACCTGTGCGGTACCCCCGTGTGTTGGCTGATCTGGGATTCGCTTGTTGTTTTGTAGGACCCGGCGTGTGTGCGTACTTGTCGGGTTAGCTGTGCGCGTTCTTGTCCTCGATTGCTTTGAGGCGACATGCTTTGCTCCAGTGGTTTGGTTTTGAACAGTGGTTACAAAGTGATCCAAATGCAGGACATTTTTGTTTGGCTCGTGCTCGCCTCCGCAGTTCCTGCATTTCTGCTTCCTGTTCCCTGATTTTCCGATTGCGTGAATGTTGTTTTGTCAGGACTTACCGGCGGTGTCGGCGTGCTCTTGTCTTTATTCCTTTTTCGTTAAATCCCACTTCTGACACCATGTTATGTTTATTCTTTATTCAATAATCATACGTGGCTGTATATTGCACGAGTTATAGTGTAGAGGGAGCGAGGATTACATGTGATCATATTACTTATATACCAGATTGTGTAATCATATATCAGTCATGTGGATGTAACGCAATATCATGACAAATGGTAGAGCTATAATATAATAATAATAATACCTTTATTTTAAGAGGGTAGCACTAAATAGTGTACAAACACTAATAAACGTGTGGCCCTCTATCTAAAAATACACTAAAATCTAATTACATATAATACTAGAGATAAAAAGATAAAACTATATACACATATTGAATTGCAAAAGTAAGTAGTCTATAATATCTAAACCTATGAAATCACACTATATAAATCAACTTATGGATAAAAATGTTCAAACGATAATTGCTCATTAAAAAATCTACCGCGAAGAGCACGCTTAAAGGATTTAAGACACGCTTGTTTTTTCAGGTCAGCTGGTAGACTATTCCACAACTGTATGGCTGTCACTAGGAAAGATCTACCACCTTCTGTTACTCCATTATACTTTGGACAAATAAAATTATAATTAGAAAATCTAGTATTTCTTGTTTGTACTGAACTATTTAGCCTAAGTGATTCTACTAAATAATCCGGAACTGCCAGTTGTGTCCTTTTAAAAAGTATGGAACATTGAGCGATCTTAGTTTCATTATAGAATGGTAACCAGTGTAAACGATTAAACAAAGGCACGGAGGATGCCCGTGGCTCGGCGTCTAACATTACTCTTGCTGCTCTTTTCTGTAAACGAAGAATCCTTAGAAGAGAGTCTTTGGAACATGACATTTGCCAGACAACACTAGCATAACTAAAAACTGGTTTGATCATTGCGTTATAATACAAAATTATTTGCTCTAAAGGTAAACAAGATTTAATCTTATTTAGCACCCCTATTCTTTGAGACAGTTTTTTACACAGTCTGTCAATATGATTTGTAAATGAAAGAGCACTGTCAATGTCTAAACCGAGCAGCCGCACCGAATCAACTTGCTCTAATGCAACTCCCCTGGACGTAACTAAGGACAACTGATCTTGGGAAGGTATTTTATCCTTAAGACGCTTCCCTGTTACAAGTAATGACTTTGTCTTCGATTCATTGAGCGGCAGCTTATTGCTATTGGTCCAGTCCTCCACGTCCTTCAAGGCGCAGTTCAAGGTTTCTTGCAGTCTAACTGTAGCACCAACATCAGAGGAATAAGATAATGTTGTATCGTCTGCATATAGATCCAGTTCTACACCCGATGACTGAACATGAAACGTCAAGTCATTGATAAATATAATAAAGAATAATGGACCGAGGATACTGCCCTGAGGCACGCCATGGGGGATGTTCGCATAATTTGAGTTCTGGCCTCCAACAGAAACAATTTGTTGTCTGTCAATGAGATATGATTGAAACCACTCTCTCGTCGAGTATTCACCTCCGGTTGCGTTGGCTTATTCTAATGCTAGTGGTTATGCCTGCGGTGGCTATACTCTGTATCTTGATAAGGAATTCGAGTTATTCTATCAAGCAAGCTCTGATTTTCTACTTAAATCACTCTTGATAGTAACGCTAGGGAGTTCCTTGTTGTCCTGTATAGTC
Source organism: Actinernus sp. WN-2022 (assembly GCA_030867875.1). Lineage (NCBI taxonomy): Eukaryota > Metazoa > Cnidaria > Anthozoa > Actiniaria > Actinernidae > Actinernus > Actinernus sp. WN-2022. The sequence continues at coordinate 55,108,355 of JAOWCC010001589.1, forward strand.
TAAAGTCGTTCAAGACGTCTTTGCGGAATAAGGCAGTTAAGACTTTCATGCACTGACTAATAACGCAGCATCTGTTTGCATTGTGCTAGAGGTAACAATTCCCTCCGACTCCATGCCCTTGCGGTTGATATATGTTTTTTTATTATTATATTTCGCTTAAGCGGTACAGTCAATGGATTCCTAGGTCTCTCAATGAGTTGTGCCGATTCTATGAGTCGGGTTGTTGATTACGATGATTGGTCTATGTCTGCAATTTTTTCGGCTTATCTACCATCTTCCCGGTTCTTTCGACGTTGATCGATTTGCTTCTCCCTGTTCAGCTAAGTGCGTCCCGTTTTCTCCAAGTTCTGCAATCTGGGGTGTGAAGAAGTTGATCAGTTAGTGCTAATTGGCGAGGTGTTAACAATTGGTTATTTGTCGTGTAATTCGCACCATCTTACACCTTGAGTTTTTCTCGTGCTTCGCGGGGATGCTGGTGATTCCTAACGGCAATCGGCTAGTTTTTAGCCTTTAACTTCTCCCGTCTGGTGCGCCTATAGCTTCAGTTCCATACATTGTTGAAATTTACGACCTTTGAGGTGTATCTCGGTATTCCTACCATTTCCAGTGCATTCAGTTGTCATTCAGCGGTACTAGTTGTCCGTTTAGATACTTCCTCTGAATTTTCGTGGCATTGCTTGGTTTACTACCGATTTATAGTGGGGTGTTATAGGTGTTTTCATTATTAGTGTATGGATGGATGCAAACGCTGTAGAGCGTAAGAGTGAGTTTATCGTGATTGTATGGTCATACCGCTTTATAGCGGAATATATTGGTTGTTTGTGCACTTACTATATGTATGTATTGCACACCGCTTTATAGCGGAGATACCTGGCATATAAGGGTTTGTTTCATTTTAATAGGGATCACTGACAGATCGTATGACAACTGTGGCTTGGTATCATGGCCTATATATGCCTGCTTTTTAAGATTATGTCATAATAGCTATCATGATATGTTGCTTTGTTATGTTCTTTCGTTGCAATTACGTATTTCACACCAGATTCCGTTTTTTTTTATTGCTAGCGGTTAAGCTTTAGTTTTGCTTGGGTGTAGTTTCATTGTATTTTCATTTGAATAATTATCGTTAGATATTATATTTGCAATAATAACATTGTAATGATGTACTTGTCTTATTTACATACGAACGTTGTTGTTATTGACATATGGTGCTCATTCCATTTCCCAATCGTTATTCCCTACTATCTCTGTTATAAGCACCGCTTTATAGCGGAGATAGCCGTTACATAAGGGTATGAGTGATATATTTTGTGATGTCTGGTTTCTTTCATTTTCATAGAGATCACTGTCAGAGCGCTTATTGCACACCGCTTTATAGCGGAGATATCCGTATAAGGGTACGAGTGATATATTATGCATGTGATGTTTAGTTTTGTTTCATTTTAGTAGGGGTCACTGTTAGATCGCTTGACACTCCTGGTATCATGGCCTACGCCTTGCTTTTTAAGATTTAGTCATAATAGCTATAACGTTGCTTTGTTGTTGTCTTTTCGTCGTGATTATGTATTTCACATCAGATTCCGTATCAGATTCCATTTTCTCATAGTGGTTAATCTTAATTTTGCTTCGGTGTAGGTTCATTGTATTTGCATTTTAATAGTTATCGTTTGATAATATATTTGCAATAATAAAATTACATTAATGTACTTGTCTTATTTACATACGAATGTTGTTGTTATTGACATGGCACTCATACCATTTCGCACTGAACCCTTATTCCCTACTCTCTGTGTTGTAAGTTCTAGGTCCCAAAGTCTTTTCAGTCCCACTTCGCCATCCAGCCTTGCAGTTGCTGCCCTATCAATGCAAGTACCAAGCTTCCTCAGCTACCGAAGTCGTACGGCGGTTACTTAAAGGATGGAAGTCCTGGGCTGCATCTTTCCCTGAAGTCATATTCTCCTGCTGAAGACACCCGTGTTGCCCTGTATTTAATGTCTTTAGTTCAGTCGGGTCAAATATTTTCTATAGTTCAATTGGTTTTTATAGGATAATTTTTTTTCCACCATGCCTGTAGTGTACCCAACTCTTGTCATTCATATTTTCTTAAGAATTTTTTAGGGTGTTGTAAAAGCCTTGCCTGCAACAACATTTGCTCGCGACTGTTATCTTAGGTATTTAATTCTGCAGTTATTCTGCACTGACTACATTACTTACATTCCTATTACAAATCCCACCGCGAGCTTTGTAATCTTGACATAACTGGTAGGCACCTCCTAACACGCCTTGCTTGATGTGTATGTACAACCTAAATATTTTCTATGCGGCGGAGCGCAGTGACAGAGCATAGAATAGGGGTATGTATGGAAAATAAAGCCTCGCGAATAACAAAGAAAACCGTGTCAAGTATGAAATAATGCCTTTTATGCCCCTCGGGGTTACTTGGGGAACTCTCGTTCTTCGTGGCGGGCGGAGTACATAAGCAGATAAGCAAGTGGGAGAATATCTCGACAATTGCACCTCAACCACAGTACTCGTTTATTAAGAACGGTGTAGATGCATGGGAATTCATGCGCCCTTTCAAAGGTACTTTCAAAGGCAAGACGTACTTCGATATTCCTCCTACAGCCTCGTTTCCAAACAGTATAGTTGTATCGGATTCGAGAAATTCGTAACTCACGGTCGAGAATGGCTCCCTATCCCCGTGGCGTGCAGTAGCAGAGTCTGTACCACGACACCTTGTAATGCCCATCACCATTGAGGCATGACAAAATATTCTTAAATTTGTGGATAAAGATTCGCCATTCTCCTTGGACTATCTGTCTGATCTACCACGTTATGTCGGCCCAGGTCATTTTCAAACAGTTTGGGACGAAAAAGGTGGATATGTTCACATTCTTCCCACCCAAGAAAGCAGAACTCTCTTTGGCCTTGTTTGGGAGGATCACTATTATGTTTACAATACCATGTTGGATGGAAACCCAGCGCATTTGTCTGCCACTCCACGGGTTTGGTAGCCACCAATTATATTAGATCGCTCAGAATTCCGTGCAACCAGTACATCGATGACCGTCATGTGGGCCAACTGTTATCATCACACGTCTCCGTATCACTTCTACAAAGTGCGCAGGCGTCGTCGACGTTCAATGTAGCCTCGGTCCTCACCAGCCTAGGGTACACTTTAGCCCTCTCAAAGTCAACCATGCATGCTCCATCCCAGGTAGTGCGTTTTCTAGGTTACCTGTCTGACTCCACTCGAATGGCTTTTGTCCTGCCAGACGACCAGAAGTCCAAGTTTTCAACTCTTAGCTTAGAGAACTCATCTTGTCACAGCCTCATGTTGAGCTTAAAACATTACAGTGGTTTGCTGGTCAAGCTTGGTCTTTCGCTATCGCTGTTCCAGCAGCCCGATTATACACCCGCCGGCACTATTAATCGTGCTATATCAGCGGACCATAAATCTCCAATAATTGACATCAGAATGGAAGGTGACCTCCTACGAGAGATCAAATGTTGGCGATTTCTCGACACATTGTCGGGGTGTCTCCCTTGGCACGATGAGCGACACTTTACAGTCAAGCTGTCCTCCGATGCGTCTGATTCGGGCTGGGGCAGCATTATTTTGGACCCCGCTTCGAGCAACCCTACCGTCATTCGTGACTACTGGCCACCCGACCACCAGTCACTTCCCACAGTTGTCCGAGAGGACCTTGCACTGCACACTACTCTCTCCACGGCAGGTGATCAAATACGCAATGCCCGTGTAGACGCACAGGTTCACAGCCTTGTTTTGATCGAAGCCTGGAACAATCGGGGCGGAAAAAGTAAAAACCTTACGGAGGTTATTAAACGACTCTTCGCTCTAACATTCAAGTTTAACATTATACTTACTCTTCACTACGTTCCATCCAGAGAAAACCCTGCAGACCTGCCATCTAGAGCATTGTCCCCGGTCGACTGTAAGTTACTTGATCCCGCGAAATTGGGCTAAGATAGAAGGCCTTTGGGGACCCACAGTGTGGATCTTATGGCACTTGACTCGAACACCCCTCTGGAAGTTGCTGGGCGCCCTCTTCGACATTTTACACCATGGGCCACTCCTGTTAACGTTTTCTCCCAAGCTCTTTGTTCATCGGATAACGCCTATGTTTTCCCGCCAATTATCCTAGTAGGTCCACTTCTACGCTTCTAAGCCACTCAGCCCGCGGCATACACAATTGTACTGCCCGATCTCTACCCGCGCCGTTATTGGTGGCCTGTCATTCTTTCTAGAGCTTGCGCTTCCACATTATTAGGTTCCCGCACTGACCCGAATATCCTCCTCTTCCCAACAAAGAAAGGGAAATTACGCACACAACCACTGTAGTGGGACCTCTGGGCGTTCCGCGTAACCGGCCATTCTAACTTGACTACTTTTGTGCGCCCTTCCGCAGTTTAACGCAACCTAATCTCGTACCCAGATCCCACCCCATGTTTCATATCCTTGTGACCGTCAGTAAAATGGGAGATCTGGGTACGAGATTAAACGCAACCGTCACTTGTATATGGCGACCAGCTGCTGCCTGTTAGACATGTTTCTACCCCAATGATAACTGTTTCGTATTTTGCCAGCAATGCGGAGCCAGGCGATACCACCAAGACGTAGAGCCACCCACACAACGATTTCAAATTGACATCGGGTCAATCGATGCCAGGATTTAGCAACTTACTACAAGGTTGTCCAAAGCCTACGAGAAGCAGAAGTCCAGCCTTGAGAAAGAATTGTCTCATTCTTAAGTGCTTGTGAACCCCCAAAAACAATTTTCTGCTTCACCTAAAGATATTGTTCGATTTCTTGTTTGGAAAGATTGTAAGGGGAAAACAACAATTCACATAGACTCTTGTTCGTTTTTCGGTAAGCCGGGCAGACGGTCCTATGCGGTTAGCGGCCGGCACCGTTGATAGTCTTATTGGCAAGTTACGCTCTATTTTTAATTGTTCAGGCGGATCAGGGGATTAGGATGCTCGCACCGGCCTATAGGTAATCCAGCCTCACATGTCTCAATTAAACAATACTCAAAATCGATTTATGAAGAACAGGCCCAGGCCAGAATAGTTCCAAAGCAAGCAACCCCAATATTCTTCGACAATTTTTTGGGAATAGTTAATCACCTTAGATCTTTACTGTTATTAACAGATGTTTCGCGAGAGTTTTCTTTCAACCAGCGTCCTCTCGCAGGAACCAGAATCGTACTAAGCGAATGGATGAGACAGGAGTTGGAGTTCACCTTGCTTTATTTGTTTGTCCTGTGCGGACCTCCCGCACCAACCAACTGACTAAATTTTACAATGCTACTGCTTAAGTAGTAAAGGGTCTGCACGTGTGTGAAAGCTTCCAAGTTCTGCTGGGAAAACAGGTTATAAACCTGTTTTACCAGATGTACAGCTTAATGACGTAACGTAAAAATCGTACGCCCAAACGAATCTTAAAACGAATTTTAGAGTATTTTAGAATTATGAAACTAACCAAATTTGACGATGTTCGTTTTAAGACAGTAAGACCTAACTGTCCAAGAAGAAATATCTAGATAAAAGTTATCTTTAGTCAATGACTAAACAAACAAAATGACATAAGCTCAGGGAGGAGCTTATTCACTGTATCGCGTGAACTTGCATAACTTGTACACGAAGAAGTTCTACTAAATCTCTACGGGTTACTGGAAGATAACAACAGGATGCAAAACTACACCAAGGTTAAGATTGATTGACAACCAATAATTACTAAGCTAGTATTACCTTGGGAAAGAGACTAACTACTGCCAGGTAAAATATTGTCAAAGACACATTTAGAATAAAAAGAACTCAGTTGAAATGCACAAGATAAAAGTGCATTGATTTAAAAAGGGATTTTCTGTGGCAGGTGAAGAAAAGAGGGCGATTGGAGCATTTTTCTCTCTCCTCCCCTTCCCAGTCCTCCTCTTCTCTCCCGGAGTCACAGGTAACCCAATTCACGATTTTTCCGATACTTAGAGCACACCGCGGCAAAACGGTATGCTCCGCTGGCCAAAAGAACGAAGGCTCTGCTATCAAATACAAATTACCGAGGGTTTCAACTTTTTTAGTAAATAATTTTATAACTTAGTAAACTCACAGTGAATTACAAATTAAGAAAACTTCAACCTGTTAAAGTTTTAGGCTTAGCTTTTAAGTAGTTTTCTTATTTTTTGACAAAACAGTTCACAATGGACACTTTTAAGCAGACATTTTAAAATCACGGGTATGTGCCTGTTGTTTCATTTCAGGTATCGCGGGAAACTGGGGGCGGCCGCGCGCCGACAAGAAATAGCAAATACGCATGCGCGTAACGTTTTGCCGCGGTGTGTACTTAGAGATGGCTGCGGAGGAGGCTACTTACAAATACATTATTCATTTGAAAAGCCGTTTCTTATAAAATGTCATACTAATGAATGAATACGTGCTACTAATATTACTCTTCCACATTTCTTTCATTTTTATCCGGTTCAAACAGATCTGTGGAAGTGATTTTGATTTTACTGATTCTTTGGTAGCCTGTGGGCCTGTGAACCGCTGGCTCGCGGCCGCCAAATCATTCAAGCATAGAAAACAACATGGCGGACACGAGTAGAGTTTTGGCGGGTTTTGGTGGATTAACGTCGATTCTTCGTTATGTGGTGCCCTTTATTGCAGCTGTCTCGTATCCTAGAATGTTGTTATGTTACCTACTATAAATTGCTAGAGAACTCCAGGAACTTTCACTGTGAAATTTAATCTGGCTCCAGAATAGAGTTGACCCGGGTAGGCGGGTTACCCTAGCAAACCGTTTACAAGGGCAAAACATAGCCCTAGTGCTAGGGTCATCCTAGCTCTCAGGCCTAGCGCTAGGGTAACCCGGGCAGCCGAGTTGAGTTGTCCCATGAAAACACGTGCTACTAATATTACTCTTCCACTTTTCTTTCATTTTATCCGGTTCAAACAGATATGTGGAAGTTATTTTTATTTTACTGATTCTTTGGTAGGCTGGTAGTGCAGACGTCATGACCACTACACTTAGCGATTATTGATAGCCAATTACTGATTATTGGTAATTCTAGAGCGAGGATATGTGGGAGGGGCACTCCAACCCTCTTCCCCTCCCCTCTTCCCCATTCCCCCTGCGCTTGCTACGGTTCTTCCTTTATATCTTCGCGGCATAACATCTGAAGAAGCTCTTCTCTTTTCGGGAATAAATAGTGCCTGAGACGATCAGGGATATTGCTCGATTCACAAAGGAGCAATGTGATGTACAGCGGACTTATTAATTTCAAGGAAAGTAACTTCACGGTGAGTGTTGTGATCCGGAAGTCGACTTCTCAAGTTTTTTTTACAGTAATAAATTATTTATTTCTTCCCCGAGTTTAAGCCAGCTTTTCGAATTTTCTAAGGGCCCGTTTACAAGGAGATTACCGTAGATTACCCCGTTTACAAGGAGGTTACCCTAGCACTAGGGTTGTCCTAGCGCTGGGTCATTTCCTCTTATTTTTAACGACACTAGGACTATGTTTTGCCCTTGTAAACGGTTTGCTAGGGTAACCCGGCTACCCGGGTCAACTCTATTCTAGGGCCAAATTTCACATTGCAAGTTTATGAAGTTCTCTAGCAATTAGTAGGTAACATAACAACATTCTAGGATACTAGACAGCTGCAATAAAGGGCACCACAGAAAGAAGAATCGACGTTATCCACCAAAACCCGCCAGAACTCTACTTGTGTCCGCCATGTTGTTTTCTATGCTTGAATGATTTTGGCGGCCGCGAGCCTAGCGGTTCACAGCTAAGCACTACACGCAAACGGTTACGAGTTCGAGCCCGAGTAGGAGCGCTCAAAAAAATGTTTTCTCTCGTTTACCTTCTCTTCTTGTTTACCTGTGAACCCTTGCTCAAGGTGAGTGAGAACCCGTCGTTTACCCGTGAACTCGACCGATGTTTAGGGTTTGGTTTGTGGTTTGTCGTAGAATTACCAATAATCGGTATTTCAAGCGTGTTTGCCATTTACTGATTATTGGTAATTCTAGAGCAAGGATGCGTTGGTCCCTCTCCTCCTCTCTCACCATCCCCTTTTCCCCTTTTCCCCTTTTCCCCTTTTCCCCTTTTCCCCTTTTCCCCTTTTCCCCTTTTCCCCTTTTCCCCTTTTCCCCTTTTCCCCTTTTCCCCTTTTCCCCTTTTCCCCTTTTCCCTTTTTTTCCCCTTTTCCCCTTTTCCCCTTTTCCCCTTTTCCCCTTTTCCCCTTTTCCCCTTTTCCCCTTTTCCCCTTTTCCCCTTTTCCCCTTTTCCCCTTTTCCCCTTTTCCCCTTTTCCCCTCTTCTCCCTGCGCTTGCTACGCAAGGTGACGCATAACGGCTAATAAGGTCACAGGCAGCCCAATCTCAAGATTTGTGTATTTATACGCTTACAAATATCGCTTGAATAGTTCATATTATAAATCCTTCCAAAACATGTATGTTAGACAAATAAATACACGACTTCATCCTACAATGTTTCAGTTGTGGTTATTCATACCTCTGAGCTCTTCCAGGGTCGTTTCCGCTGCTTTTTTCGAACCTCTTTCCCTCACCTCCTAATATAATGAAAAGGCTGGAGACAACCGACAAATATACGATGCATAACCTGTAATCTTTGCCACGAAAATCACACTTCGCTCACTCCAAATAACTCCAAACTACGGTAGGACATAGAATGATAAATGAACTCATCCCTACCCGAATTTTAAGATCCAGCGATACCACAGTCTGGAGAAAGCAAACAATTTGTCGGCCATTTTCAAGTCCTTCGAGGTTGGCAGCCAACGAAGTTGGACGGCGGAAGTGCGACCGTCAAAATAGCCTCGGTCTGGCGAAGACAAATAGAAACTTAACAGGAGTGAGTGGGGGCATAGCTCGTTTTCAGGTGGACCAAAAATACCGTACCTGTACAGGGAACGTAACGAAATATGAATTCCGCTCGCTGTTTGAGTTTGACAGCTATTGTACTCCCTCAGCCAATCGCCGAGCGAAAAAATCAAAACACAACGCACGTGTGTCGGTAAATCAAAACACAAACGCACGTGTGTCGGTAAATCAAAACACATTTTGTCCATGTAACTCCCATATGTGTTTGAAAAACTTTCTTGTGGTAAATTATTAAGGTTCCAACGGACGTTCCTGCACTGCGGGGCTATAGTATCTTTCGTTTGGACACGTAAGTTTTCGTACACGTAAAACGTACTCAATATTTCCCTTTTCTTCATGAGTTTTACTCGTTCACCCCACACTTTGTTTACAATTCTTGTCAGGGTGCATGCCGTTAACTCTTCGATGGACAGATAATCTTTGTCAGATTCAGCATTAATCAAAATATCTTCTCTTTTTATGAAATCACCCTCGGAGAACTCATAATTCTTTATTACCCTATATTAAAATACAAGAAAAAAATATTTGAATTACCGTACACTGATAATGTTCCTGGAAACTTTTAAACGAACATCTATTAAATTGCAACAACAACTCTTAATAACTTACCACAATTGCCATTTCATAGAATTATGTAGAGTTTTTTTCCCCGGTGGTTCACCAGCTGACATTTTGGAAAGTTTTTCAAACACATATGGGAGTTACATGGACAAAATGTGTTTTTATTTACCGATACACGTGCGTTTGTGTTTTGATTTACCTACACACGTGCGTTTGTGTTTGGATTTACCGAGACACGTGCGGTTGTGTTTTGATTTTTTCGCTCGGCGATTGGCTGAGGGAGTACAATAGCTGTCAAACTCAAACAGCGAGCGGAATTCATATTTCGTAACGTTCCCTGTAGAGGTACGGTATTTTTGGTCCACCTGAAAACGAGCTATGCCCCCACTCACTCCTGTTAAGTTGCTATTTGTCTTCGCCAGACCGAGGCTATTTTGACGGTCGCACTTCCGCCGTCCAACTTCGTTGGCTGCCAACCTCGAAGGACTTGAAAATGGCCGACAAATTGTTTGCTTTCTCCAGACTGTGGTATCGCTGGATCTTTAAATTCGGGTAGGGATGAGTTCATTTATCATTCTATGTCCTACCGTAGTTTGGAGTTATTTGGAGTGAGCGAAGTGTGATTTTCGTGGCAAAGATTACAGGTTATGCATCGTATATTTGTCGGTTGTCTCCAGCCTTTTCATTATATTAGGAGGTGAGGGAAAGAGGTTCGAAAAAAGCAGCGGAAACGACCCTGGAAGAGCTCAGAGGTATGAATAACCACAACTGAAACATTATAGGATGAAGTCGTGTATTTATTTGTCTAACATACATGTTTTGGAAGGATTTATAATATGAACTATTCAAGCGATATTTGTAAGCGTATAAATACACAAATCTTGAGATTGGGCTGCCTGTGATAAGGTCAGAGATGTTCACGCTTCGATGACCGTGTTGAAATGTATCCTCCCTTCCCATCGCTCTTTGCGCTCGCGGAGGTAAAGCGCCTGGGGGAGGCAGTAGTATGGCCACGTACTGTTCATCTGCAGCAGAATAATTACCGTTTTGTTTGCTATTTTAATGCAAGAAGAATTTAAGGAACGGGTTTTGTGTTGATTATTCGAAGTGGCTTCCATAGTTGCATTCAACGGGATACAATTGCTTCAAGGAGCGACTTCGAGAAGGAAAGGAGCGTCTCTGTGACGTGATTAGAAACTAGTACAGAAACTGGTCGAGATAGTTTCTTACTACGAATTTTCCCCCAAGTCCCTTTAGTCCTGGGATCAAGAGATATGCCTTCAGTGACATCTGAGGATATTGTGTTCTTTGTGAATGGCAAAAAGGTAGGATTCGTAGGATAATTCGAAGTTCGACCATATTTTGTGCCCCCCAATCAAATTTTCCAAAAGTTTCCGAGTTTGCGGGCCTATAACTTTGCTCCTATTCATCAAGATATAACTTTCAAATGTGGGATTTTGACTAACTGCGGGTTGCTCTTTTCAGCAGTATCGACGGTTTTGTTGTTATACGTAAATATCAAAAGTTCAAAGAAACCGTGGAAGGGTCTATTGTATTCGTAGTAACTAGGTTTAAATCAAGTTTGAAGACCTTTATTTTTAGAAGCTATTAGCTAGTTTAATAGTTCGATACATTTTATGTATTCATGTAAATTATAGATTTTGACTAACAGAAGTAAAATTTATCCCAAATTTCACGAGTCGCTATTTGATTACCAATTAATATTATGGAGGGCAAATTACGATCCAGAAAAAAATTATTTTAAGCGCACGTAGGCGGCGTTTGAAATTTCACATGTGAAATTACAAATTACGCATGAAATGTCAAGTTGAAATTAGGGATTAATTTGTCCTCTATGGTATGTTTTATAATTTTTAGGTATAATATGTAAGAGCATCGAGACTTTGTAAGATGCTCCTAATACCTTATTATTATTATGCACGTCTAGTTAATGTAAATCCCGAACCCCCCTCCCTCCCCGGCCGGGACATATGACTGGCACTTCAAGCCCCTTGTTTCGTCCTCTTGTTAATATCCTGCAAATGCTTGTCTTGCCAACTCTCTAATCTTCTCATCAGTTACTTGAGCTTTTAGATTCAGGAGCAACCTCGTTCCCAGGGGTCTTTACGCGCCTAATCAAAGATGGCGTCGAAAGTACCCCTGGTACAGGCTGGTTGGATTCGGCCACTGATTGGCTAGACGTTAAGCGCGCGCTGATTGGAGAATTTCAAATAGCGTGTGCATTTTTGCTTTGAAAAATAAACTGGTGATGTCGTCTTTCGCATTGCGCGTTCAAAATTCGTTGAAAACAACTACAAATTCATCAGAACTTAGCGTTTTTGCCTTTTATTATACTCACTTCGCAACTGGGTACAAGTAGAATAATGTACGGTTGGACATATTTTTGGGTCACATGACCAGCCTGTACCAGGGGTACTTTCGACGCCATCTTTGATTAGGCGCGTAAAGACCCCTGGGGACGAGGTTGCTTCAGGAGTCTGTTGAATTCCTCTTTGAAAATTTCGTACCAGTCTCCCCTCCGTCGGAAGAAAATGCTACGCTCCATGCCCCGGCTGATTTTTGTATGCAGTTCTAAAGCTCTCAAAACCCTGGTAGCCACAGTCCTTTTTGTCGTCAAATCACTGCAAATTCCCCGCTATGTTCCAGCCAGGGGGGGTTTCAGGGGTACAGGGGTTTACATTGACTAGTGCATTAGTAGTATAGTTAATCAAATGGGGACGAGTGAAATTAGGGATTAATTTGTCCTCTATGGTATTATTACATGTATTATTATTATGTGTTGACTCATTACTAATTCATTTTTCAAATTTTCATACAAACCTTCTAAAAACGTAACCCACCAATTTAAAATAAAAAACATTTTCGACCAAAAATCAATCATAGAATGACTCAACATACACCTGCACAATAATGGAGAATTTAGCACAGTTTAGCACAGTTTTCAAGAAAGTGATCTTTTGAAGTGGTGGGGTATTCAATAGTTGTACATAATTTGATTGCGATAATATTTTGCAAGCAATACGTGCATGAAGAAAGAAGTATCAACGTGCTAATGTTGTGTTCTTTTGTTCAGGTGGTGGAGAAAAATGTTCAGCCCGAAACAACCTTGCTGAATTACATCAGGAACAAACGTATCCAACAAAATCAGTCATGTACACATGTTTTAATTTTCTTGTGTTTTCTTTACAATTCAAAGTTAAGGTCGGCAAAGCACATACAAATTTTCATTTTTACAACAATTGCCCAGTTTCTTGTTTTCTGATTGTCTGATTGCCATTTGAAATATGAGAACATACCACGGTAGATTATGTGATTGCTCATGCAAGATTGATATCTTGATAGCGTGTACTTGAATCACTGACCCCCCACCCCCACAATTTCCCTTGTCTGTTTGGCCCTTTCTCGCTTCAGTATTTTGAGCTTGTTGTTGTAAAAAAAAATGTTACTGTAGTTTACCGTGGTATGTCCTCTTATTTACCACGTTTTTTTGTCATATCTTTTGGTCAACATTTGTTGTGGATGCACTTGGCTATCAGGGCCTCGTGAAATCCACAACAATGTTGATGATGCAATGATGCAAAATGTGGTAAATAAGAGGACATACCACAGTACACTATATAAATATATTATACCATAACTTTATTGCAATGGGTGTCTGAAATCCCTATTGGTGTCTTAAAATGGGAAGAGTGCACTGCTTCCTTTATTTGTTATTAAGCAGGCTGAGTATTACAGCTTACAGCTGGTGGGGGCCTGCTTTTATTCCTCACACTCTCCCCACTATTAACTGTTTTGGACACACTACACTCGACTCACGGTTGATTTTTACATTGTAACATATATTGTAACATTCTTTCAACAATATTTCTAGAACAGGATACCCATCCCTCTATAAATAATCCCATCAAAAATCCAGCCCCTATAAATAATCACTTGTATCCCTCTTGAATAATCCCCCACCCCCTTTTGACTCTATGCTTATACCCTCCATACAGTATACATGTATTCCCCCCACCCCCCCCCCCCCCCCATAGATTCGTGATTATAAGTCCCCCTCCAATATAAGATGTGTCTTTTTCAATATAGCTTGATTTGTTTAAATTTAGTTACTAAAGCAGAACTCTGTAGGTGAATAGAGGCAATTAACAAACTTTGCATGTAAAGTGTTAGGTACTAGCTATTCTGCAAACAATTCTGCAATGTTATATCTTATATTCTTGCCATAATATATACCATCTGCCTGTGTATAACAACCCCAAAAGTGACATTCTGATGGACAGTCTGCAGGTACTATACATGTACATGAGATTCTATGGTATTCACTTTGAGGTTTTGATCTTGAAGATTACAGATCTAGAGTTCTCCCAAAGCACTGGCGACCGACGATTTTCTCTGTATACTTTACCACGCTGACTACAAGCTTTCTACATGTACAATACTTTTTTTTACTTTAGTACCGTAGAAGCCTGGATTCGAAATAAATGCCCCCTACTCAATTTGTTTCTCCTCCTACTATGCATGTGTTGGGAGAATCCTGAGATTGTAACAAATGCATGCACTTATAATCATGTACTGTATGTATAAAGAGGTTATTACACGGAAAGTTGTGTAATACGGTTGGGTATTTCTACGAGTCGGTTTTATTTTTCCAAGCTTGATAGGTGAGAACAAATAAAATTGATGAGTAAAAAATCCCATCCGTATTACCCAACTCTTCGTGTAATAAATTGTTTATTATACGACGGCTGACACAAACAAAGAAGGTTTGTTTTCATTTACCTTACTGCTCGAAAATGCCAAGTTGTATAACAAATAAATACTGGTATATTCATTAATATATGTTCAGTCTTGCTCATCATTATGCAGTGTTGATCCCCTCATTACATGTATTTGATATATACAGTACGTATAACCTTGCATGTCATTGATTTTGAGTAAAAAAAAGATGACCAGATAATTTATGATATGCAAGAAATGTCAAAGCAGGGAATAAATTCTTTCAAACAAATCTTGCTAGTTTTTTTTTTGGTACATTGTACATTTATTGTAGGTTGATCTTGTTCTCATAAACTCACTCTTAATCACTGTCTCAAACTGAAGGGCATACATGTACATGTACATCACACCGCGGCAAAACGGTATGCTCCGCTGGCCAAAAGAACGAAGGCTCTGCTATCAAATACAAATTACCGAGGGTTTCAACTTTTTTAGTAAATAATTTTATAACTTAGTAAACTCACTAAGCTAGTATTACCTTGGGAAAGAGACTAACTACTGCCAGGTAAAATATTGTCAAAGACACATTTAGAATAAAAAGAACTCAGTTGAAATGCACAAGATAAAAGTGCATTGATTTAAAAAGGGATTTTCTGTGGCAGGTGAAGAAAAGAGGGCGATTGGAGCATTTTTCTCTCTCCTCCCCTTCCCAGTCCTCCTCTTCTCTCCCGGAGTCACAGGTAACCCAATTCACGATTTTTCCGATACTTAGAGCACACCGCGGCAAAACGGTATGCTCCGCTGGCCAAAAGAACGAAGGCTCTGCTATCAAATACAAATTACCGAGGGTTTCAACTTTTTTAGTAAATAATTTTATAACTTAGTAAACTCACAGTGAATTACAAATTACGAAAACTTCAACCTGTTAAAGTCTTAGGCTTAGCTTTTAAGTAGTTTTCTTATTTTTTGACAAAACAGTTCACAAATGGATGCTTTTAAGCAGAATTTTTAAAATCACGGGTATATGCCTGTTGTTTCATTTCAGTTTTCGCGGGAAACTGGGGGCGGCCGCGTGCCGACAAGAAATAGCAAATACGCATGCGCGTAACGTTTTGCCGCGGTGTGCATGTACATACAGTTTGTACCCTGTCAATGTCTCAATAATATATCTTGCATGTTATACTGTGACTCTTTTATTTTACTGAAATTAATTTATATTTACTGTATATAACAACTTGATACATGCTAGTGTCTGTACAATGAATCCTTAACAGCCTGTATATATATATAGTACATCTGACAGGAACCAAGCTGGGGTGCAGTGAAGGTGGATGTGGTGCATGTACAGTGATGGTGTCTAAATATGATCACCAGAACAAAAAGATTGTGTATCCTTGTTGTTATATATTCTGCAGCAATTATTATTGGGCCCTTCAATATGACATAACATTAAATTTTGTAAGAATCCATGTAAAATTGAAGCCTGAGCAATTAATTAAACCCTGCTAGCATAGGTTCTTTTCTCTTTCCTCTCGACTGATAAACAAGGGAGAAAAGGAACCTCTTCCTTTTCTCCCTTATTTGTCTAGTGGAGAGGGAAATAAATCTCTGTTCACAGGGTAGCCTGAGCATAGCAAGATTTAATTAAAGCTTGCTGGTTTTAATTGTAATAACATTTAATGGTAATTGTGGCAACATTCTGTTCTTCAAGTGATAATTAGCAAATATCTCTGATCGCTCTCTGCATTCAAGCAGTAAATCATCTTTGTGTAAATTCATTCATTAAACTTAACTATTACAAGACATTTCTCTGTTAATGGTTGTTTGGCTCCCCTATGCTCAGTTGATGGAATGGCTGTCACAACTGTAGAGGGAATTGGTAGCACTAAGACAAGACTACACCCTGCTCAGGTATTCAATATTCATACAGGTACATTGTATCATTGGTTTGGTTATGTCTACGTTTATATTAAAGGCATCGGTCAGCTACATGTATATGTACATGTATGACCTAGCTTATAACCTGCAGTTCTCAAGGTACTCCTGGTTCTACTATAGTGTACATGTACCACTACATGTACCTACAATGTGTTTATATGTATATAACTGGTTTAATATTTAGGAATATATATATTGCTGATAAGGGAGCAGGTCAAAACACATGCCCTAGATGCCACAGCTGTCAGTGCAGGGTACCACCCCCATCCCCTATTTTCTATTCTGGGGGGCCTAGTGGTAATTTTAACACAGAAAATGAAATGATAACATGAGACAAAACATGCAGTTCATTTGTTTATAGGTTATGCCTTTTAGTTTTGAAGATATTTAAGAACAATTATTTTTAATAATTGAGTTTTCTCTCCAGAGGAGATGGCTACATGGCAGCAGCCCCCCACCCCCCTACCCCAAAATGGGTCCGTCGAGAGGGCATGTGTTTTGACCTGCTCCCTAACTGGTTTTCTGTATGCAGGAAAGGCTAGCAAAGGCTCATGGATCTCAGTGTGGGTTTTGTACCCCTGGTATTGTCATGTCTATGTACACACTTCTGAGAAACAACCCCTTGCCTTCACAGAATGAAATGGAAAGTGCCTTTGAAGGTAAATTATAAATAGTTTACATGTAGATAAGTAGGACTGTGTGCAAACCAGTCACAACTGTAATTTTTAAATGCCACAGTTGATATGTACAGTCGCATGCCGAAAGTCACTGCTCTCCAACACTTACACGTACAGTAAACAGATCTGCCCAAATCAGGTCAAAACCCTGCATGACCCAACCTGCCCAAACTGAACTCAAATACATCACAAACAGGAATACCCTCCCAGGTGTCATGCAGCCCTTTAACGTTTGTAGGTTTTAATTTGTTTAAATTGTTCATGCAGGAAATCTGTGCCGATGTACTGGATACCGGGCTATTCTTGATGGGTACAAAACTTTTACTAAGGTATTAAAATTAGTACTGTCATCACAAAACCAAATGACAATTCACAAGAGTTCCTGACATGGACAGGCACAAATTTCTAAAGTAATATGTTACATCTTTTTAAGCATTTCGTATATGTAGGGATCAAGGGTTCTCTGTAGTTTTTGAGTAAGGGGGTGTTATAGCCACTGAAATAAGGCAGTAATAGCGAAAGCATAATTATTTGTTTAAGTAAATATACAGTCACAATGTACATGTAGATGGACCTAATCTTCTTTTTGCTCTGACTAGGGGCTAGTGCTCGAAACGTCAGCTGCTTCTTGCTCCCCATGGCAGTTAGCACACCTTAATAGACTTTTAATAATATTATTGATAATGCGTGCTAATCTTCAGAAACAAGTCTTACTAATTTCTTTTTTCTGTTGATACTGACATTTATGGTCCTGTATATTTTTTTCAGGAGTTTTGCTGTGGAGGAAAGGGAAACCAAAATGGTTGTTGTATGCAGCGATCCAATGTAGCTGAAAATGCTGGCCAAAGTGAAGTGAGTTACATACATGTACATGTAATTATCACAAAAAGGGAACACAAAATGTAATTGTTGATCAGTTTATTACTGATTGGCCATAAAGAAAAGAAAGAAAAAGAAAACCAAAATTACTAAAACAAACAAAATATTCTGTTAGGCTGATTGAGCAGCCACTCTTCAAGGATAGGAATGGTTGCAGAAGAACTGTGTGGAGTCCTGTAACTACTAAAATAATTAATACATTGTGTAGATTAAGTGTCATCTTTGCGTCCTCCCCTCCCCTCCCTTCCCCACTACATACATACATGTACATGTATTCACACAAAACATTACTCTCTGCTCTGGGGCTGAGTACCATAACAAACTGTATTATCACTCCTTTTGAAGTTCAGACAGTTATGAAATAAGTGTAAAGAATGTGTTGTAAAGTGGTATGATGTAGTGCTATGTGTGCACGGCCTACGAGGGAAAGAGAAAAGATCTCTGACCCAAGTGGGACTCGAACCCAACGACCTCCAGGTTGCATGTCTGGCGCTCTACCAACTGAGCTATGAAGTCAGATGAGAGCAATCGTGGGTATTGGTGCGTTTTATGGGTCACGGCGATTATATATGTATATGTAGTTATGATATGAAATCATGTTTGCCGCGTAGCACTAGTAGGTGTAAAGAATGTGTTGTAAAGTGGTATGCTGTAGTGCTATGTGTGCACGCCCTACGAGGGAAAGAGAGAAAATCTCTGACCCAAGTGGGACTCGAACCCAACGACCTCCAGGTTGCATGTCTGGCTACGCGGCAAACATGATTTCATATCATAACTACATATACATATATAATCGCCGTGACCCATAAAACGCACCAATACCCACGGTTGCTCTCATCTGACTTCATAGCTCAGTTGGTAGAGCGCCAGACATGCAACCTGGAGGTCGTTGGGTTCGAGTCCCACTTGGGTCAGAGATTTTTTCTCTTTCCCTCGTAGGGCGTGCACACATAGCACTATAGACTTTCTCAAAGTCCCTTAAAACGAGATTTTCATTTCCCACATTCGCTTCTCTTAAAACGAGATTTACACCTACTAGTGCTACGCGGCAAACATGATTTCATATCATAACTACATATGAAATAAGTGTACTTACTAGACTTTTTTGAGTAATTCTAAGGTACATGTATCTCATGAACCAATGGCAAAAGAACATGCATCTAAATTTTGTTAGAGAGAAAAAAAAGGAATCATGATAAAATTAGGAATAGAAAGGACAGGGGATCGGAGTTTAGCCTGAATTTCAGCTGTCTCCTCTGGTTCGTTCCTCCCGAGAGAGACGTCTGAGCCGATAATGCCATCCAGTGACGTCACTACCAGAAAACCTGGTAGTGATCTTTGATTGGTTCATATTCTATAATTTCACATAATTATCATAAGTATCAGTCGAGTGTTGATCGTTGAGTTTCAGTGGAGTGATTGTCTTTGGCAAAGACCTTGAATTCGTAAGGAAAACATCTGGAAATGGATTGAAAGTGTCCTGCACAATAACCGGCCGACTGTCCTGTAAACATGTACATTTTATCGCATCGCGTCCGTGGGGTTGTTGATAATCGATTATTTGTTCACACTCGCAGTGGTAAAGAATGTCACTACTCTCTTCAAGGAACTGTTCTTTCCCGCAAGAGTCTTCGTATTTCTTCGAAAATTCTCCATTATCCTTTCATGTTTTTCTACTTTTCTGTTGCATCATTTACATAGGTAATATCTCGTAGCTGTGTCGATTCGAACGGAAGATCACGAGACACGTACACAGTACAGCCGTAAAATAATGCACGCGCAAGAACTTCTTTTTGCGTCCGCAAGCCAACAGGTTCTTGCGTGCCGCATGCGCTTGAAATTACTGAACTAACGCAAGAACTTGAGACCCGCAAGAAGTTCTTTCCGCAAGAAGATCAACCCGCAAGAAGTTCATTCCGCATTTTGCAAATTACCGTGTATTAATCAGACAACCAATTAAAATATCCAAAAAGCTTATTCACCAGTGTATCGATTTGACAGAATAGACTCAAACCAGTTTTCACATCAGGTGGAAACTATTCAGATCCGTAAGTAAAATGAAACTTTCAAAACATTTGGTTTGGTAGGATGACATTTTAGTGCGATCTCAAAGCAAAACAAACACTACTGCGGAGCTCATTGATTATTCAAATCAGTTCGCGGAAAATGTCACACATTCAAGACTCGGACTTTGAAAACGGAGCCACATTAGATAAAAAAATTAACTCCAGAATATTTATTTGGTAGAACAGTAAAGCTGAGAAGCTTGTGTTGCATTTTAAACTACAACGCCATAAAATCACACTTTCCTCAAAGTTCGCGGTACTCTTGATCTTGTGTCAAAAACCAGACAATGAGTCTACGGCTGAAAGCGCACGTGAACTCGGAGAATCGTTGTATCACCGAAAAGCTGGCTTCTTGAATTGAAAACATATGCAATAGATGACTTTTAAAAATACTGAATGATTGACGGATCTATTAATCTACAAAAGCTAAAGTTTATCAGATGAAATAATAATAATAATAATGTTTATTAAAGCACTTGATTGGCAATTTACAATAATAAAAATTGAAATTGAAAAACTCAAGTTTTCAGATAATACATTTATGGTATATAGTAATAATATTGTATAAAAGGCAATTAAGGTAATGTGTTTAAACATGTAAGGCTATGGGTTAGCATCCCATTTACGGACACAATATGGTAAAAAACTGTTACTGAAACGAGTACTTCTGCATTTATACAAGGGCAGCTTGAAACACCGAACTAACGATAGGACGGTGTTTAGTAACGCAATCCCACGCAACCTTTCTTTTGGTCAATGGTGAGCCATTCATTATAACGTTTTGGTAGCCATTCGATAGTCAAGACCATCAAGGAACATTCATTATGGATTTGAAGACTGATAGCTTCAAAAGCTTAGTTTAATACCGCCGTTTCATTGCTACACGATAGCGTGAGACGTACATTCCCGCCGGGCCAGATTTTTGCCGCTCATCGTGATTTGCACTCTTTAATACTATCAGTAAATGAATATCCTGGAACTCGCAGTATCTCAAACAATTTTCCCCTTCCCTTGAGTGTATTAATATTTATTCTACTTGCCTGCTAAAACAGCTGAGTGCTTGAGATACATATATTTGCTTTTCGATTATGGTACTCTAGAAAACCTTTAGATTCAAGAGGGAAATAAAAGGCGAACGTCGATATCTGAAGTTAGAAACATAAATCTTAGCGTACGAAAACAGCCGCGTCTTCCCGAGCTCAAAGAAGCGACCAGTTCTTGCGTTAAGACTTCAACTTCTTGCGTTTCATCTTCTTGCGGATATTAAAGCTCAAAACATTTAGTTATTACGCTTCAGCCTGAACTTCTTGCGGTTCAGTAGTTCTTGCGTCTAAAGCGCAAAAAGTTGGTTTAGGCCTTCTTGCGACAGCTTGCGTGTTCTTGCGTCGCAAGAAGTTACTTGCGCCACTTATTGCGCGTGCATTATGCACTAGTCAATTGAAACCCCGGCCCCCGACCCCCGGGACATAGCGGGGCATTAACGGGGACATGGCCGTGGAATAACGCACATTTAACGCTGCATTTTTTCGGTGGAACGGGGAAAGTAACGATTTGCAAAATTTTCGGGGATTGTAGTGGTGGTTGTAACGCCAGCCACGACAGAGCGGGACTGGGCCCGAGCATCGACAACATGTATCAAACATGGCGGAAGCTAGGGACACGCAAAAATCGTAGTTAATTTAAACAAGTCCTGGGTGTTTCTATCAGAGGCAGTGTTTATACTGAGTTAAGGCACGAGTAGTAGTTCAGGAAGTGTTTATTATTACACACACTTTGTTACACGTATTTGCGCGTCACGGCAAAATATCAGATTTTAAAAATATATTTAAACGCAGCTGCATGACATTTCCTTTATATTCCTTTGTCACATTGTTGTTGTTTTTTGTTGACAGACAATGGTTTCTGATAAAGAAGACAATGGTGGAGACTGTAAAAGTGCGGAAAGCATGTATAGTAATAGAAAATGTACAGGGGCGGATCCAGGATTTTGTGAAAGGGGGGTTTGCAAAAGGAATTTTTTTAATCTCGAAATTTTAAAAATGAATTTACAGTGATTTACAGGAATCAAGTGGGTGTTGCAACCCCCGAAACCCCTCCCCTGGATGCGCTAGTGATGTGCTAAAGAAAATGTATTTTTTACAAATAATGGAACAACAGATTTAAGCTTATGTATATTCAATTTATCAATGCCACCTCCCAATTGAAAATTCTGAAGCACATGCCGGGGCCATAGGGGCAGGTATTGTAACAGCCAACTGTCCCCGATGGGTGGGGAAAAGGTCAAAATGTAACACTGTATAAATGTTACATTCCCCGCTATGTCCCGGGGGTCGGGGGGCCGGAGTTTCAATTGACTAGTGCATTATTTTACGGCTGTACTGTACAAAGATCAACGCCGGAAAGACAAAGATCAACTGTACTTTGCCTCCAAATATAATATAACGATTTGTTGCTTTGAAAAGGTTTTCACAACAAAAGAGGCACTTGAGAAGCAAATGGCATGGCTTTTATTTTGGCCAGCATGATCTCAAATAATTTCTCAAGGCGAGCAATGGCTTTGTTTTTGTGACCCACGAACTCTTACTACCGCTGTGACAGTTTTATTTGCATAAATTAAATTGTTAATCCGCCTTGACGTCACTGGACAGCATTATCGGCATTATCGGGAGGAACGAACCAGAGGAGACGGCTGAAATTCAGGCTAGGGAGTTGTTATTTTGTACATGTAGTAAGAGTACTTTGTATATTGATCTACATGTAGCTATTCTTTTGGAGATCAGACTTTTTGCATTTTCTGTGATGGTATTCTGTGATAGTAATTAATTTTATACTTTAATGTATATATGAGTTTCCTTGAGGGTACACTCTTGTTTATGACGTAATATATGTGCAACAGTACCGGGTCCGGGTTTGAACCTAATTTTGAATTCTGGATACAAATATTTTGTAAAGTATGTTGAATTCTGGGTTATAGATGATTCAGAATAATCAAACGGAGAAAATCCAGAGTCGTTTTCACAATAACTTGGAAATCTGAGTTTTGGAGCGATTTTGTTCTCATAAAACCTGGTCCGGTTCTGGACTGCACATACCTACATTTTGTACATGTACCTACTGGTCAGGCCAACTTTTACAGTTCAAGTGTAATTATCGAGAAACCCTCTTCTGCTTTTTCTTTTTCACAGGCCTGCAACGAGCTTTTCAATGTAAAAGAGTTCCTGCCATTTGACCCAACACAGGAGCCAATATTTCCACCAGAGCTAATGGTAATTAAGCAGTCTATATGTATTCAACTATATATACATGTATAAGTTCCTGCCATTTGACCCAACACAGGAGCCAATATTTCCACCAGAGCTTAATGGTAAGCAGTCTATATGTATTTAACTATATAAATTATAGTTCCTGCCATTTGACCCAACACAGAAGCCAATATTTCCACCAGAACTAATGGTAAGCAGGTAAAATAAACTGTTTCTAGCTTCGAAAGTTTTCTGGCTTTTCTGCCGTCAGAAAGTGAGATGTAATTTAGTCTTCAAAACACTAACGCGTCAGTTTAATAACATTTCTTGAATTGTTACTGGCGAAGGGAAAATAAATAAAGTGCCTTTATATCCAAACACACTTTTAACATTTTAAACCTATCCACCTTCATTTCAAAAGTAATAGTAATGTGTAAAAAAGAAAATAGAAATTACAATTCTGTCTTCTTATTTAAAAAATAAATAAACTTTTTAATTCTCATGCATTGAAATAATAAAAAAATCCCAAAAGTGGAGGTTACCAAGCAGCGAGGTAAATATCCACTGCTATAGTCACTGACACTGAGGTGAATAATTGTTTTTAATTAGTATATACTGTACCACACAAGTGAAATATCAAGCCTCAAATTAGTTTAAAAATACATTTACAAGTGAATACTTTGTGTGCAAGACCAAGAAGCCATTAATTTTGTCTCCAAGCTGGGAGGTGAAGTGAATAATGTGGTAGATACATGTACATGTATTTACCATTCCACGAATATCCACCACTTTTCACTGACACTGAGCTAGGTGAATAATTGTTTTAGTATATACCACACAAGTGAATAGCTAGCACGAAAGAGTTATTTTATTTTCTGTCAAATGGACAAAAACCCGTAC
This sequence comes from Actinernus sp. WN-2022, assembly GCA_030867875.1. Taxonomy (NCBI): domain Eukaryota; kingdom Metazoa; phylum Cnidaria; class Anthozoa; order Actiniaria; family Actinernidae; genus Actinernus; species Actinernus sp. WN-2022. The sequence continues at coordinate 55,132,275 of JAOWCC010001589.1, forward strand.
GAGGTGATCTCTGCTTCGCTCAGAGGTGAATTGCAAAGGCTATTCACCTCCAGAGTAAATAAACCAATCAGAACGCGTGAAAAGCACTATTCACTTGTGTGGTACATGTATATACATGTACTAATGCAGGATATTCTGAGTTTGTGTAGCCAATCAGAGCATGTGAAAATCACTATTCACTTGTGTGGTATATACTAATGCTGGATATCATTCCGAGTTTGAGTAGCCATTGGCAATCAGATAGCACGAAAAGCACTATTCACTTGTGTGGTATAAATGTATACTAATGCAGGATATCATTCCAAGTTTGAGTAGCCATTATCATAGCGCGCTAAAAGCACTATTCACTTGTGTGGTATAATACACAATGTAGTTATACTAATGCTGGCTGATATCATTCCAAGTTTGAGTATCCATTATCATAGCGCGCGAAACGCACTATTCACTTGTGTGGTATACACCTATTTCAAGAAAGGTTGTCCTAGTCAAGCGACACATGATAAGCGACATTCACAGACCGAAGTGGATTTTGGTAAACAAGGTTGGCAACCCTATTTACCCTCTAATTCATAACAGAGTGGTTACTTCAACTTCCAGTTACTCGCTTAGATCAGGCAGGCGGCAATACCACATGGCCACTACTAAAACAGATCGTTTTCTGAATTTCGTTGCAGATAAATATTTGGACCCTTAATTTGCATTATTATTATACTAGATATCTATTTATTGACTGTTTAATCATTGTATTTATAATTATCTGTACAACCGCCTGCAATTCAGTAATTTTACTGCGAGAGGTGCGAATAGACAAATTATTGTTATTATTATTATGATAGATAATTATAGAGATTATTACATGTTAAGAGTTTGATATCGTTTTTATTCACGAGGTTTTCGTATTATTTCGATATGATACGAAAATCGAGTTTTGATAGGTTTTTTCACACGGAATGAAGTCGAATTTTACGAAGTTCGTGTATGAAAATGCTAATCATGGAAAAAAAAAATTTGAAAAGAAAAAGATTTCGGGCATGACAAGGGTTAGACCTGAGACCCGTTGGTTCTTCTTTTCGTCTCAAGTATCTTTTATCCCCAGACGAAGCACAAACAAGGCCTGACACGACTATTTTTGGAAAGCTCAGACCACGAAACTTACCGAAATGGCCTTCTTACATATAGCTCCAAAATATTCACAGTTTGCTTCGCCTGGAGACTACCCTGGTTACCAGAGGCTCGAAAGTTGCGAGTCGCGAAGCGACGAGTCTGCTAACTGGGTAGTAATCTCACTTCCATGTTGGATATGCTAATGAGAGGATCAAATATTCAGTCAAACAGGATTTTCTGTTTTGACAGCTACGTGACATGCTCGTGAATGCCCGGTTCGAAATACAATTCAAAACAAACTTGTCTCGTGTTTAACGGATAACTTCTGAAAACCCCGTGAAAAAGTTAAAATCTACTCAACGTGCAACTTTAAAAGAGATTTGCTGGACGTGCACTATATATATTCCATTTTCTGGTCGACAAAGACAACATTCCTCTAAAGGAGAAAGTAGCCGAAAGGTTGACGGCGCTACTTGGGATTGAAGTAATCCAGGAAGAGTTCATTTCTTAAATCATTTGCTCGAAATGCAAGCGGGGGCTTGAAAAACTTGAAGCAACGACTGATCAGTGGAAAGTTCTAAATCTCTAGCTGAAAGATCTGCTGAGGTACCGAGAAACTTATAATTCTGCAACACTGCTGGTAGAGGAAAATAAAATCAAGAAGAGGGATTTGCCTGTCGAGTGAAACGATGCAAAGGCAATTCACCACGGTACGATCGAACCAACCCAACGAAATATCCCGACCATTCCTGAGTATCACGACCAAATCAACTCGAGCTTGTTGTGCATGTCGATCTTGTTGTCCCCTCAAAGGATAAACCGAAAAGTGCGAAAGTTGAGGTTTGTGTAAATCACAAATTTACATTTGACTGGCTCAGAGCCGTTGCGATCGGAATAAGCTGAAAAGTTAAAGACTTCCCGTAGCCTGTTGGTAGGACAGCAGTGATATATCGTCGTTTCACAAAGCTAATAATCGCTTCTTTTTGGACTTCTTTTAAAATTTTGACGTTTGGGAAGCTTTTCAACGTGAAACTTATTGCCTTCTTGCATTCCAGTTCGAAGTTTGCAGTCGCCATATAAAACTAAACTCTTCAGTAACTGCACGGCACCGAGACAAACTTAAGTGACAGCTGAAACCCTGTTTTCAAAATCTAACCGGTTTAGGTCCGTTAACCAATCACAAATGCCTACAAAACCTGTTGGTGCGATCATCCAATCAGATTTCTAGTACAGATTCTGTACTCATGAAAGTGAGACTTTGACCCAATTAGCCCAGAGGCCACATCTGGCTATCAACCCCAGGTCCACTCGGTTACGTCGGTCACTGTGGCCTCTGGAACCAGGGTACCTGGAGACGTGACTGTGTGTGAATCTCCAGCGATAATGAATCGCCTTTTAGTCCAACAGTTCTTCGCTCAACCATGAGTTAAGCCGGCGACTTAATGATGTCCAACGACACTTTACACAAAGTCACTCTTTCCAAATATTAGTCCGCCATTCCAACAAGAACCCCCGCCGGTTTCAACCATCTCTCCAACTTGGTGCTAAAGTCCGTGGAGATTCAGTTTGCAAACGGTTAGCAATTTCCCGCCCAATATACAACGAATTAGCGCGTGCGCGACAATTTTGTTTTTCTAAACCTCTTCCCCCCTCCCATTAGAATAGCAAAATAATAACAACTCTTTTCGCTGTAGAAATGATTCGCTAGCTTGCTTAATTTGTGCATTATTTCATTTATTTGAGATTGCAGGTGATATCCTAACATTCTATTTTGGAATTACGAAGTGGCTATCAGGAGTTTTCAAATCATCATTTAATCACCCTTTTCACACAGCCCTTCAATTATATTGTACAATTATATTGTACAACCGCCTGTAATTCAGTAATTTTACGCGAGAGATGCAAATAAACAAATTATTGTTATTATTATTATTGTAGGTGAAAGTTGGGTGAATTTGTTAGTTTTAAAATTTGTGGTCTTGTCGAGTTACACTGTAGTTTACTGGAGAGTTGGATGCAACCCATTTAGGTCTGAGAATGTCGCTTGTCTGGGACAATCTTTTTTGAAATAGGTGCATACTAACTGATAGATATATTATTCGTCTTCATCCTTCAGCTTCCACGGGCAGCCCAACCACGGAGCCTGTACATCAAAGGCGATCTAGTGACGTGGATCAGACCGTCATCTCTACACGAACTCCTCGAACTCAAGGATAAGTACCCACAAGCGAAGCTGATCATTGGAAATACAGAAATAGGTCGAGTATTCATAGCAACATTAGCAACAAAAAATGGTCACTTCTCGGTCATTTTTCGGTCACTTCTTGGCCATTTCTTTGTCACTAATCGATCCCTTTCAAATACATTTCGCTTTGCGTGATTGTATTCTGAATCGACTGAATGCCACTCCTGTTTTTTGGTGTAAATGATTTACTGGCCATAATTAATGCGTGCAATAATTTTCCCGCTGCAAATTAGCGGGAATATTAAGTGACCTTCAATAACCTGTTCCACGCTTCTTACTCTTACTGAGTTCGAAGTGAAAATTCTGGATAAGATTTCGGGCTGCTTTTCCATTGTTACCGGTTACAAGGGTCGATTTTAAAAATCTGCAAAAGTGTTGATTTAAATTTGCTTTCCTGATTTCATCCCCCCGTATCAAATCCGCTAGCTGATTTGTTATATATTTTTCATGTTTCTTTTTCATTTTTTCATTATTAGTTTGACCCATATTATAATGTCTATATAAATCTATTTCGGGATACCAGACTAGATTAGTTTTTTTTCTTCTAAGCTACTTCTGGAATCCCAATACAAGAACTATGGTAATTATATTTATTACACTTCATGTAAATTAAAGACAGAGTATGAATAAAGACTTGTTGTTATTCTCGGTGCTAAAAATCACTTCTACTGTTCATTTCGTGTCAATTCAACCTTGCTCTCTGTCTTTTTTAGGATTTAAGCTTTCAAACAATCTTTCTTTGAAGTCTCTACGTCCGGTACATCCAAAAAGTTTTGACTTCGTGCTATTTAAGTTGGGGGGAGATCAGATCTGCTAGCGGATATTATCCCCTGGGGGATTGAATATGTTAGCGGATTTGATCCGAGGGGATAGTTTCAGCTAGCGAATTTTATCCACGGGAATGAAATCCGCGGGGGATAAAATCCGCGGGGGATAAAATACGCTAGGACACTGGCAATTGATATGAGAAAGGGTTGGCACTCGTTGCAACATTTCCAGCACCATTTCACGCAACGATTCCAGAGGTAAACACACGGTGCGATGTCGCTGTTGCCAGCGTGTATTTGTACCTTCAGTTAAGAAAACAGATACAGATATTAAAGCCTAGTGATTTAGGTACCGTGAAAACAGTCTTCTGACGACATGATATGGTAATACTATTTCAATCCTTTTCCCACAGGAATCGAAACAAAGTTCAAGAACCAGAACTACCCTGTTCTCATCGCCCCTACACACGTCCCTGAACTGAACGCAGTACAAGAAACAGACAGCGGGATTACATTTGGATCCTCCGTTACCTTGGCAACCATTGAAGAAGTTCTCACAGAAGCTCAAGGGCGCCTTCCAGGTTTGTATTTGTTGAAGCAGAATTAGAATGTTTATCATGGGATCTGGTCGAAAACGAATGTTGTTGTTGTTGTTATTATTCAACAACAACAACAACACAGCTTTATTATCTAAAAATATTAAAATTACAAGCATTCAAGTATATTTTATGTTTTTTGACACAGAGAAAATAGGTAATATTTGTCATCCAGAATAGCTAAGAAGCTAATCTAGATGGCATTATCGTTATTGTTACTGATTGTTGTTATAGTGGAGCTACAAATCAGAGTTCCATTAACACACAGCTGTGCATATATTAGGCACGCACAATTGAAACATAAAAGTATGCAACCCGGCAACCCGGCCATAAGTTGGTGTTTGTTTGTTAGGAACAGTGCTTGCTTTTGTTTGTTTTCTAATACCTATTGTACGTTATATTTAGTTAATCAATAGCCAAGCTAATAAATAGATCCAATTCATGAGTTCTGGTTGGATATAGTTTGTTCACATCTGAGATATTACACGATTTAGCACTCAGGTATTACCTGATTCGGTACTGGTATTACACGATTTAGCACTGGTGTTTAGCATAAATACAGCTGCTCTCAGCCAATCAAATTCGAGAACTCGGTGTATGTATATTACTATCTCTATATGACTGACAGGTAGATGATTACTTGCTGGGGATCCTAAGGACACCTGGTTTTCAAAAGTAGTGGCCGGGGATAGATCTCTGCAGATATAAAGCAAAAGAGTGAAACTTCACTGAACTTCATGTCCTTGCACGGCGTACCTGAAAAGTATACTGCACTTTTGCTACATATGAGCAGTTTAATTCTAAGTGACGTAATTACGAGGGAGCTTCGTGCAAATTTTGTCAATCTAGTCTTGAACAATTATTCACCAAAGTGGAGGTGACTAATGGTGCATATTTACCGAAAATAAATAAATATCCACCACTTTTCACCTCCACTTCGGTGAATACTTGTTTTAGTATATAGCGATACTTCGTGTTGATAAACATTACAATTGTTATGCTAATGTGCCAACCATGATTTCAAAAGGCCGCTTTGTGTCCGAAACCAATGGATCTCTGGTTGGTACATTAATGACAATGGGTCTCGTGGCAGTAAGTATCGCTATACCACACAAGTGAATAGCCAGCACCGAATAGTTATTTAATTTGTTTCAATTGAAAAAAACTCGCACGAGGTGATCGCTGCTTCGCTCGGAGGTGAATAGCAAAGTATATTCTCATCCGGAGTAGCCGGCAGTCAGAGCGCGAGAAAAGCACTATTCACTTGTGTGGTACAGTAGAACCCCGCTATCTCGAACTCCCAAGGGAAGCAAAACATTGTTTGAGGTAGCGGGGGTTCAAGATAACGGGGTGTCAAGGAGCTATTTCCTGAGAAGGCCTTATTTTAGGAGTTAGCACAACCCACACTACAGAAAAGGTTTGACGCCTGATTCTTGTAGAACAATATCTGCCCTTTAACTTGAGGTACTATGTACACTCAGATTGTGGTATAAGTTTCGAGATTAAAGGGTTTTTCTGCCTCGACCTCGTGTTCAGCATGGAAGTGAGGCAATCAGCATTTTCAGCTTATAAAATACAAAGTCCGGATACAATCATCATAAAACTGGTCAGAAACAAAAGAAACTATCGAAGACTTGCCATTGAGTACAATTAGGGTTACTGGATATGTCACGTGAGTTGTCACGTGATAGCTAAATCCAGGAAAACGTCTTTTTCTAAACAAAAGACAATTTTCGTTTTCTATAAAACCCCAAATGACATGTTTTCTGCTTAATAAACAGTTTACGATTGTTAATTGGGTCATAATCAATTCAATGACAAAAGAAAAGTCGAATTGGACTGAGTAATTAAAAGAAAACAAATGAAATAAAAATGCATCCTGCATGACTGTGTCAGCATGAAAACGAGGCTGAACTATAAAACTGCCTAAAACATACCAAATATGTGTTAAAACATTCTAAAAACAAGCAAGAAACAAATCCCCAATTGACGTTAACATTAGAAAGGTGAGCAATAAGTCACGTGATCAATGACATGAAAACGAGGCTAAGTTCAAATGTCAAGAAAACAGGTCAAAACAAGTTCTTTTTCTATAAATCTTGATTCAAATACGAAATATATTTGTAAATTAGCTCCATCTTGCTAACAAACATGAACACAGTTCATTCCGAACGGCTTGGTCACACATAGTTTTACAATCAGTTTCTAACAAATTCTCACATTTTCCGTTGTTTACCAGTGGAAAGTTAGCAAAAATGTTACAACGAAAACATTGTATACTACAAGGAATTCATAACGAATATATCTTGTATAGTTGCATATCTGTCAATAATGCTTATACAGGTCCTGGATCATTATTCACTTTCTGAGTCACTTGAGTCATCTGAATTGCATGCTATGGCATCGTTCATGGGATTGTTGCAATTTTCATCAGCCATACACAAGCAAGCTTCTGTGCAGGAAAGTTTGTTCGACTTGCAGGAACAATTCCGTGTACATGCTGACTTCCTGCAGTGGCATGTTGTCAACTCTGTGATGCCTTCTGGTGCGTGGCACCTCGTCATCAGAACAGGCACTAACTTGCCCTCCTCTAAACTCCACCCATGTCCATCAGGCGATGGGAGGTTCTGCAAAGCATGAAGAGCTTTATTCCAGATATGTGTTTGGAAGTTAGCTCTTTCGAGGTGATGGGCCAAGCTTTCAGATGTGGGGGGGAGCTCTTCACTCTTCTTATTCTTCTGACAAAAAAAAGAAAATACCGTACCTCATCTGCATTTGCAAAGCTTCTTCCAAAAGTATAAAGCGAGCAGATGAAAGCTTCAGCAGACTTGAGCAATGGCTCCCGAAGAATCGGCTCTCTACCGAGGTCAGCTAGCTGCTGCTGTACCTGGACATCTTTGATAAGGACCTTCCATGCAGTCTTCTTGCCGATACCTAATAACGCACTCGTTGAGTCGCAACCCGTCAGTGCATGGTATGCTGGCAGAGCCTTGCAGAGCAGCGGACCAAGGGTGGACTGAAGCAAGTGAATGGGTATGAATCTAAGCCGATCTTTGACTCCTGTTCGGAACCACAATTCCTGGCATTGTAGACTTTGAAAATGAGCAATGCATAGCACTGCAACATCTGTGTCTGGTGACTGTATGACTAATCTCTGATGGCTGTTTGATGCATGTTTAGCATGCAACAAAAGCCTGGTGTCTGCCTCTTCCTGGTCTGAAAACAAGGATGGAACAGTGGTACGATGGCCCTGGCTGATCGACACTGTCTTCCTACCATCTTTGAAACCACCAGCTAGCAGAACCTGTTGTTCAACATGTAAGTTCTTCATTGAAAGGACGCTCAGTGTCTCTGAAAGGAAATCTGCCAAGTTCTCCTTATTCCGTGGATTTTTATCTCCATTGAGCTAGACTCTCCTCTTTTCTGTCGTTCTCCTCCCTTGATTGACTGTGGACGGTACTGGTCGAACACCAAGTCTACAGGGGTGCAATTATTCTGGCTCAATGTACGAGTAATGATTCCAAAGTATTTCTCTGCCATCTCTCCAAATGTTGCTGACCCTGCAGTCTTGACCATCTGAATCAAGGCCATTGCATCTATGATAGAGGCTGTGGGAGCTTGCGATGGGGGTAGACTAGGCTCAGAGTTGGCGTTCTTCTCTAAAATGGGTATCAGAGTGCTTTTTGCCGCCTTTCTCAGACTGCTATCAGGGTGTGCAAGTGCAACAGGGACATTGCTTAACTCATAGCTGAGAACCTCTTTCAAGTTGATCTCTCTCTTCCTTGCAACAACGAGAAGTCGCCCAAACAGCTCTCGGTCTGCTCTCACTGTGATGATTTTATCATTAGCGCTTCTCAGAGAGATTTTTTTCATAGCGGAGCTAAATGTTTTAATCTTTAGCCTTGGTAATGGGTCCCAAAAATTAACCTGGTTGCTGTTCAACCTAGTACTAACTAAGGTTTCCATGCTAATTCTTCCTGTTTCAGTTGCACTTAAAAGTCGATCGGCGATATCCTCAGGGAGCACTAACCCAGTTGCAATGTTGCTTAGAGGCACAGTGTCGGTGCTGTCCTGATCTTCGGCTATCATGAACGGGTCATTCATGGGCCCAGAGATGAAGCTAGAAAAAAAGACTTTGCACATCTTTCTCATCTCGTTTGACGCGGGATGGTCCTGCCTCCTTGTGTGTTCCAACACGTTCACCACTCTCCACTCCACACATTTCTTTCAAAGACTTTGTGATAGCTGCTCGCTCGTGAATTGTCAAAAACCAACGTTCAACTGCATCTTCTTTCCTGCTCATTCCCACTATGCCGCCTTTTGACTTGGAATCGCAGTTGATTGACTGCTCCAGTGCCATGTCTGCCCATACTTGGGCAAAGGGCTGTCGTGTACGGCTAACACTGTGGTTTCCTGCTTTAAATTCAGTGTACACTTCTGGGTGTTGTTCCTGAAGCATGTGCATATCTGCCAGGTAGATAGGTAGCCACCGAGCGTAGTTGGTTCTGTCCATGGCAAAAAAGTGTGGCACCATAGCAGCGGTAGATGATAGGTGGAGATCCCAGTTTCCACTACGCTCTGCCTTAATGAACTGCAAGAGAATCATCACCATTGAAATGTATTCTTCCCAGAAAGAGAACAGTTTTGACTTTGCTTTGCTTTCGTTCTTGAAGACAGTGAGAAGAGATAGTATTGAATCCATACTAGCTTGTAGGGCCTGCCTGTTCTCTCGGAGTTCTTTCTTGGATGAGATTTGACACTTCTGGATTTGGTCAAGTACAGTTCTTTTCGCAGCCTCGTCCAAGCCCGGTGTTTGCTCTTCAAGCCATCTTGCAAATGCTCTCCAAAGGAGTCGGAAAAGGGCCTCCATACAGAGCTTGTGCGCTCGTATTCCACGATTGTACGACTTGCCAAGCATCAAAACCGCAGTGTTGCCAGGTGCATACACCCCAGACTCTATAAGTAGATCTTCTAGACCAGAATTAGTGTACTTCTTTCCCAGAAGAGAGAGATAGTTTAAGGCAATATGAAATCCCCCCAAGCGTATTACAGTGTTCTTGAATTCATTCTGGAATTTCATCTGTAGCTGTTTTGCCTTCATATATATTGCCAAGTCAAAGGTTATTACAGAGTCACTTTGTCCCAGTGAATTGGCCATTTGCATAGCAAGTTTCATCACGGTGTAGATCGTGCTATACTCACTTGCTTCCTCATTTATCATTGGGCAATAGCCAATGACAGTGGTAACTGGAGTTTCAGGAAAATTTAAGCAGTGAAACCCACTCCAGCCCGGCAATTGTCAGTTACTTGGAAAATGGTAGCTGGACACAGACGTAGAAGCAGCCATGCTAGGTCGTCAATACAGGCAGAGAAGAACTGGTTGTTGCATTGTAGCCATTCTGTCTTGACCTGTCCAATGAAACCAGTTACAGTTGGACGTCTACCCCCTAAGTTGACTTCTTCTAGGGTAAAGTGAGCTTGTCTGGCTGAATCCAACGATCTTGTCTTTTTTGAATGGTCTGCATAGACCTTACGTGGTGGCATTGGACCATACTGCTTTCGTTGAAAAACAACTAGTGTAGTTGCGTGCGTGGTGTTCTTGCCATCAATTGTTTCTTCATTTATGTCATTGTTATCGGCTGCCATTTGGACAAACGCACTTGGAGATATATTAGACGGAATTATTACACCTGCAGTTGCCTCCGACTTTGCAATTATCTCATTGGCAAGACCTGTCTCGATTACTTCAGTCTCTTCATATGATGAGCAGTGACCCATTCTGTTAAGTAAAGTTATCAACTGCTTAGACCCTGTTAGGTGTTTGATTGATATGGCCAGACCGATATGCTTTGGAAGCTTTACTCTAGCATGACTTGTGCAGTGTATGAGGTCTTGTCCAATCATTATAATCTTTCGTTCATCTGCGGTGTTCAGACAGGGGCCTGAATTTGCCAGGTACTCTTCACCTGTTATCATCCACCTCAAAAGCCAATACAGGTGTTCAGGAAGTAATGCTCTTGCGGTTTCCAGCTGCAGATCATCGACACTGAGGGGATCGAGTTTTATGCCTTTACACTGGTTTATTTCACATCTCAGCATGACTGCCACAGAATAGACCTTCTTCATTACTTCATCTGGTTCTTCGATTGGTGTTGTGTTTTCAATCGTTTCTGCAGTCATTGACTCCGTGGGCTGTGCGCTACCAACTGCATTGATAACATCCAATAGTGATATCGAGCTAGAGTAAACAATTTCAGGCTTTGTGGGCCCAAACGGCTGGTGAAACACTAGACTGTCTTTGAAGGCAGACTTTAACCGTGACTTAAGTTTCTGTCTAGTGTAGCTATCAGCATTTACACCTCTCTTCAGTAATTTTTCCTTAAACATTCCAAGAAGCACATTCATACCATAGGCTTTTCCAGTCACGATTTCAGGTCTAATGACTGTAAGGAAATCACTAAAGGCTTCATCATAGTTATTTTCATCCTTCTGGCACGGGAAGTGGAATTTCAGATTGGCCTTACTCACGTAGGAGGCATGACAAGACTTGTGATATTTTCCTTCGGCTGCAATAAGGTCATAATTGACACTTTTTAGAACAGCGAGTAGCCCATCATCACATCAGGTCGCTGCAGATGCTCTTATACTGTTGCATGCTTCGAACGTAGCAACACTTATAAGTTGAAAGTCCTTTTTGCGAGACTTGTTCCTACAAAACATGCATTTTGACCAGTCGAACGGTATTCGTTGTTGATAAGGTCTGGCTGTGTTTACTTTGCTTGCTACGCCAGACTGTTTAGCCGCACTCTGCAGGTTATGTGTACTTGTGTATGACTCGTAGCAAGATGAGTGCCACACAACATTTCTAGATTTGAGCACAGAAAAATCAAAATGCAGGCGATTGAAAACTTCATCCTGGCGAACTTCTGAAGCAGATATCAGTTTTTCAATTGATGATACCTCAGCTTTTCTTAAAGCAATTTCCTTTTCTCCCTGACAGATTATACATTGCTCAAAATTGGTAGTTTTCTTTCGTTTTGGTGGTAAAAGATGAAATCCATCTTCCTCATCCATTTAGACAGCTTACATATCTACAGAAGAAAATATTTGATATGGGATTTCTATACTAAATAATCTACCACAAAAAAACAGTAAAGAATAAGAATAAACCGATATTATATATCTCTGACAGCAGACAACACGGAGTATGTACCTCATTAAAAAAAATATTTTGATGAGAATCTTTCCAGCACTAACTATATGGACGAAACACTGGATTAAAATTTAGTTATCTATCATTCTGAAAATCATGTCCTTAAGGTAACAATGATTGCCACCTTTATAATATTCAGTATAAAATATTAGTTGACAGTGAGCTCATATTTGAAGTGAACTAATGATTTGCCAAGCCGTAGTGGGGTCGACCGAATCCACTCGATATACTTACAGTTATTATAGATATGATAGTAAGGAAATAAAACTGAGAACACAAACAAAACATATATAAATATCTACCTCGTTGCGCTGGTGTACTATCTCCGTCAATATTCTGCTATAATATATTGAAATGACTGGACAAAAAAGGTAAAAAATGTGATTTGTTTGCATACAACAAATCCAATATGGCTGCCCTTGAAGAAAGGCCTGGTTACATTGTAGCAATGCCTCGACCCATTCCTAATCTTATTAAAATAGCCGCAGGGGCATAGGCAGACTTTCATTGAAAGAGTCACTTCCTCGTAACTCAAGGGTCGGACATAGTTTTATAAATACTTTGTTTATTTGATATTTAAAAAGGAATCTCCTGTCTCAACTTTCATACTTCAGGGCCTTTACATTCGCCACATTATTCATCCTGAGTCACGTGACTCTTGTCACGAAAACTTATTTTCATTCCAAAAGCTATAGCACAATAATGCAGATCTTTTTCCGTTCTTTCCAGTTTGTTTTAATACATATTTTGTACGTTTTAGGCAGTTTTACAGTTCAGCCTCGTTTTCATGCTGACACCGACTTATGGAGGATGCTTCTTATTTCATTTGTTTTCTTTTAATTACTCACTCCAATTCAGCTTTTCTTTTGTCATTGTATTAATTATGACCCAATTAACAATCGTAAACCGTTTATTAAGCAGAAAACATGTCATTTTGGGTTTTATAGAAAACGAAAATTGTCTTTTGTTTAGAAAAAGACGTTTTCCTGGATTTTGCTATCACGTGACAAGTCACGTGACATATCCAGTCACCCTAATTGTACTCAATGGCAAGTCTTCGATAGTTTCTTTTATTTCTGACCAGTTTTATGACAATTGTATCCCGACTTTGTATTTTATAAGCCGAAAATGCTGATTGCCTCGCTTCCATGTTGAACACGAGGTCGAGGCAGAAAAACCCCTTAATCTCGAAACTTATACCACAATCTGAGTGTACATAGTACCTCACGTTAAAGGGCAGATATTGTTCTACAAGAATCAGGTGTCAAACCTTTTCTGTAGTGTGGGTTGTGCAATTTCATTTTTTCAGATCCTAGCTCCTTGACTTTATACTGTTTCTAGTTCGAGATAGCGAGGTTTTCGAGATAACCGAGTTCGAGATAGTGCGGTTCTACTGTATATACTAAAATGTCATACCTAAGCATTGCATAGCTTATCTTTTTCTTTTTGCTGATATACAAAAGTCATGTTTTGTTCTTGTTGTTTTCTTTAGAGTACAAGACCAGAACGTACGCAGCTACACTGGAGATACTGCGCTGGTTTGCAGGACAACAGATACGAAACGTCGCCGTAAGTTGTTTACCTACCCTTTTGTGTCGTACCGTAGACCGTCACGTGTGATAGAACGCATGTCGTATGAGTGGGAGAACTACGGCAACGACTTACACCGTACGGCATGCCGGGACTTTCTGATCCGATCAGAGTTACAGTACGGTCGGTAAAGTTATAATACGTCGATCAATCACGATTTCTGGGAAACCCCCACCCCTCCCCCACACTTCACCCTAACTTTAATGGTTAATCATTAATAAAACGATGCATATCCAAGGGAGGGGTGGGTGGGTAGTTTCCCAGAACGGTACAGTCTTGCCGTATTTCTTACCCACTCATACGAAGTCTGCTCTATTGGTACGAAAGAAATACGTCATACTGTAGTCTAACCGTTACTTTAACCCTTCCGTATTGTATATAATGTTAGAGCAGATTTCGTATGAGTGGGACAAACCACGGCATGTCCGTAACCGTGCTGTAACCGTGCTGTACTGTATCTCTGTGATTTGATTGGATCAGCAGGACAAAAACAATGGGAAACCATTTCAATGTCATGGCATGTCGTACAGTAACCGTGCTGTAGTCAGAGCTGTAGTTTGTCTCACTCATACGAAATCTGCTCCACCGTAACAGTGCTCTACCTTACCGTAACTCTGCAGTACATAACTGGACCGGCAGGGGGAAAACACGGAGAAAGCCATTTCAATATCATGCGTTGCCGCACTGTGATCCTACTGCATTCTGGAAATTAGAGGAAAATACCACTAGAAACTGTTGCTGGTTCCAGCCGAGGCCCGTTGCTAGTGTGGTTCGATGGGTTCAAATGAACCCCCTCCCCCAAGTCTTCTCCGCAATGAATAACTTAACAAGCAAATCACGCCGTTTTTCACGATAAAAATGAAAAATGATAAAGCTCATAAATCGGTGTTAAAAGCTTTTCCTTATTGCGTTCGACGAAGGAGAACGCAATCCTAATCTTGACGGGATCCCTTTGTCGCCCAGATCATAAAGCAGGAATAAACTCGATTCATGTATTAGACAAGTACCTTCGATGCGCGCGCACCTATTAGCCGTGAAGGCTTGGAAACCAGCGGCCATTTTGGTGAATGCCAGCATGGCTTCTGTTTTGTTTCGCGATCGGTTAGTTACTTGCCCTATTTCGACAATGCAATGCAATGATGTTTCAAAGGTTCGCAAGTACAATTGAGCAAAGCCTGAGGAAAGTGTGTAGTACATCTGGAGGAGGACCTTGAACATTCAATTCGGCCATAATTATTTATTTATGCTGAACCCGAGTGAATGTGCGATCGAAAAATATGCTGTCTTGAATTGTGCTGTTGGGTTTGCCGATACCAAAACTGCAAATGGTCAAGATGCTGTAAATCATACCTGAAGGCTGAAGAGAAATACATGGATATGAATATTTCAGTGTGAGTTGTGAAGAAGCTTTTTAAATACTACACGTGTGCATCGTGGTGGTTTTATTAAAGTCAAACATGGTCTGTTTTGTCGGCGCGGTGACGACACCAGCGAAGTTTGAACAGAGAACTGAGTCAAATCAAATCACCATAATTTGTAAACAACCGAGTGAATTCTGTTGGCTTGCTCGCTGTACTGGATTCTGCTTTTTGCTGCTTTTTACATACAGATACCGAAACTACAAACAGTGAGATGACCTGGCTACCCGTGTGTGAGTTGCGACACTGTGTACATCTTGGTTATACAAATTAACGGATTCAAATTAACACTACATTTAGATAGAGAGTTAATCTATACCGACACTTTGATATGCCAAGGAACTGGAATATCAACACAGTACAAGGTGAGGGAAATTTAAAGTATTGACTTCATTGCTGTGTTCAATTAATCTACACTGAATTTCTAACGGACCTGAAACAAAGGGCTACCAACATTGACCATAAATTATTCTGGAACGCTATTATAGCGCTCAATATTCTGCAGCCAACCTTGTTCTCACTTGAAAAATACCCGGGAAACAATGTGAATGATCTGAATCGAAGGAACTGCATGGGCTGCACTTTATACACATCCATATATAGTTTATGTTCTAGGAACTGGAATTCAGTTTATACACATCTGAAAAGTAATATTTATTTATACGTACTTTATATGAATCCCCTTTATTTATCCTGTAATAATATACTGTATTTTATATATCCTGTAATTAGCTTTACAGCTACATTGTAAATACTATTGACACTCAAATAAAGTTCATGTACAATGTATGCATGTATGTATGTACATTTGTAAATGTAATATGAAGCTATAGCCTGTGTTGATTTGTGTTCTACACTCACAGCAAAATGTGCTACTAATTCTCAAATCAATGCCATAACCATATAAAACACACATGTATACATATAGCCCCATAAGCATCTCATCCAATGATTTAATGTTACACAAAGATAATTACAGTTTTATACCCAGATGCTTCCCCTTGTATATTAACATTTAAGTCAAGACATCAAAATTTTCACATTAGTTAAAAAACAAGCACTTTTGATCAGGATTGTCTACACCATCCACATCATTGCAGCAATTTTACAGCTTTTCAGACTGTTACCACAGTCTCTTTCAAAAAATATGGCGAACGCACTTTGATAATCTATGATTACTAGTATATATATATATATTTAAAAAACACCGTTCTATTAATGATTAACCATTAAAGGTTAGGGTGAAGTGTGGGGGAGGGGTGGGGTCCCTTGGATATGCATCGTTCTATTAATGATTAGTATAAACCAACTAGTGGACTATTACAAATCCTGCATTCTGATTGGCTACCCTACTATAGGTCTATTTGTGATAGCCCATGCTAGAGAAAAACCGCACGCATTTTCACGAAATAATAATGTTTTTTCAACTTCAATTTGTTTCTTTCTATTATTTTCTACTGTCCGAGTAGTTAGTTTATACTAAAACAATTAGATCTCTCGCCCTCATGGGCTACGAGTTAAATAGCCCATTCGGCTGCGACTCATGGGCTATTGACTCGTAGCCCATTCGGGCTGCGGGTCTAATTGTTAATTAACCATTAAAGGTTAGGGTGAAGTGTGGGGGAGGGGTGGGGGTCCCTTGGATATACATTGTTCTATTAATGATTAACCATTAAAGGTTAGGGTGAAGTGTGGGGGAGGGGTGGGGGTCCCTTGGATATACATTGTTCTATTAATGATTAACCATTAAAGGTTAGGGTGAAGTGTGGGGGAGGGGTGGGGGTCCCTTGGATATACATTGTTCTATTAATGATTAACAATTAAAGGTTAGGGTGAAGTGTGGGGGAGGGGTGGGGGTCCCTTGGATATACATTGTTCTATTAATGATTAACAATTAAAGGTTAGGGTGAAGTGTGGGGGAGGGGTGGGGGTCCCTTGGATATACATTGTTCTATTAATGATTAACAATTAAAGGTTAGGGTGAAGTGTGGGGGAGGGGTGGGGGTCCCTTGGATATACATTGTTCTATTAATGATTAACAATTAAAGGTTAGGGTGAAGTGTGGGGGAGGGGTGGGGGTCCCTTGGATATACATTGTTCTATTAATGATTAACAATTAAAGGTTAGGGTGAAGTGTGGGGGAGGGGTGGGGGTCCCTTGGATATACATTGTTCTATTAATGATTAACCATTAAAGGTTAGGGTGAAGTGTGGGGGAGGGGTGGGGGTCCCTTGGATATACATTGTTCTATTAATGATTAACCATTAAAGGTTAGGGTGAAGTGTGGGGGAGGGGTGGGGGTCCCTTGGATATACATTGTTCTATTAATGATTAACAATTAAAGGTTAGGGTGAAGTGTGGGGGAGGGGTGGGGGTCCCTTGGATATACATTGTTCTATTAATGATTAACAATTAAAGGTTAGGGTGAAGTGTGGGGGAGGGGTGGGGGTCCCTTGGATATACATTGTTCTATTAATGATTAACAATTAAAGGTTAGGGTGAAGTGTGGGGGAGGGGTGGGGGTCCCTTGGATATACATTGTTCTATTAATGATTAACCATTAAAGGTTAGGGTGAAGTGTGGGGGAGGGGTGGGGGTCCCTTGGATATACATTGTTCTATTAATGATTAACCATTAAAGGTTAGGGTGAAGTGTGGGGGAGGGGTGGGGGTCCCTTGGATATGCATCGTTCTATTAATGATTAACCATTAAAGGTTAGGGTGAAGTGTGGGGGAGGGGTGGGGGTCCCTTGGATATGCATCGTTCTATTAATGATTAACCATTAAAGGTTAGGGTGAAGTGTGGGGGAGGGGTGGGGGTCCCTTGGATATACATTGTTCTATTAATAATTAACCATTAAAGGTTAGGGTGAAGTGTGGGGGAGGGGTGGGGGTCCCTTGGATATGCATCGTTCTATTAATGATTAACCATTAAAGGTTAGGGTGAAGTGTGGGGGAGGGGTGGGGGTCCCTTGGATATACATTGTTCTATTAATGATTAACCATTAAAGTGTGGGGGAGGGGTGGGGGTCCCTTGGATATGCATCGTTCTATTAATGATTAACCATTAAAGTGTGGGGGAGGGGTGGGGGTCCCTTGGATATACATTGTTCTATTAATGATTAACCATTAAAGTGTGGGGGAGGGGTGGGGGTTTCCCAGAAACCGGGATTGATCTCTAATTTCAGGCCCTAAAAATTGCCAGTATTGACGGCATTACATGTTCGCTGTCCACAGGGCGTTGGTGGTAACATCATAACAGCCAGTCCTATCTCAGATCTGAACCCAATATTCATGGCAGCCGGTTGCACTCTTACTGTAACATCCGTTGGAGGTGAGCTACCGACTGGAGAATTCTGGATCCCTGACCTAAACGACTTATTAGTTGAAGCCAGTCTGTTCACACTAGAAAGGAAAGGCCAAACGCACTTGCTAGTCAGGAGCCAATTCGATAAAACCTGTACACGACGTGTATTTTACAAGTCTTAGGGCGTGTTTACATGCATGAAGGGAGGTTAACCCTATGTTCATTGTTTTGTAACAGGGATGTAGCCAGGGGGGGGTGGGGGGGTCCTAACCCCACCTCCCCATCCCCCCCCCCCCACCCCTGAGGAAAATGTCCCTCTCCCTCCTTTTTCCAAGCCAGAAGAAAAATGTAATAAAGAAAAGAAAAGATAAAAAGAAAGAGCGAGTGTGTTGCTTACTCTCATAATACAGGGAAATGCCATTGAAGAGACCTTAGATTTTCGACATTTCCCTGGACCCCGTAAAACCCATTGGTCAGACTTTCAAACTACAAATGTAAAAGCTTTATCGAATTTGCCAAAGACCTTAATTAAATTGAAGGAAGCTTAGCGAGATTTTTTTTGAAATAAATTAAGAATTTCATTCGTAGAATCATATTTAACTCGCGATGAGCGGCCATACGATGATTGCATGGATGAGGCCTTTTGCAGGAAACATGCACGTGCTGATAGATCACTTCAGTAACTAATGATGTGAGGTGGAAAATAGCATGTACAAACAGGTTTCGCTAATAACACTATCGATCTCGTGATCGTACAAGTGCCTTTAAATAAGTGAAGTCAGATTTTTGCCAACATATACAACTACGTAATTGCATTCATGCAAAAGGCCCATTTGAGCTCAATAAAAGTACACACAAGAAAACGCAAGTTGACGCAAGTGGATGGTCAAACGAACTTTAATTTACTTTCAAAGCTTGCGTTGAGTTGGGTCGACTTGTGAGTCCCGCCCGTTATGAGTCTGGGCTATGTTTCGGTTATAAATCTCAGATAATTCGTTTTCAGGGAAGAGAAGAGAGATAAAGTTTGATGAGCACTTCTTCCGTGGATACAGAAAGACCTCACTGGAGCCCAACGAGGTGCTGGTGTCAATCCACGTGCCTTTTACAAGAGAGGTACAATTATAGTTTTAGCAGTAGTGACACCATTGTCATTTGCACATTTAAAAAAATATTTGCGGCTAATATCAACCTTATATTGTCAGTAGAATTGGAGAAATGCGAAGGTGCGAAAAAGAGCCTTGTGAAAAAGAGGTTGTAAATATGGCCATTCAATACATTCTCATTTCAAAACATAGTATGTTAATACTAGTATGTTAATACGTAGTAATGTTGTCTTGCATTTCATTGACACGGCATAAAATTCACAATTTCTCGGCATTGAAAGTTGTTCATTGCTATGTAAATCTCCAGGGCTATACCTGCAAATTGATGTAAGGTGATTGGCGTGTTTTAAACCTGATTTTCCTGTCATTCCAGTACGAATACATGTTTGCTTACAAACAAGCTCGTAGACGTGATGACGATATCGCAATAGTTAACGCAGGCATGAGAGTGAGGCTCGATGACGGTGATAAATGGCGGATTAAAGAGTGTAGCCTTAGTTACGGAGGAATGGCGCCAACCACCGTTATGGCACTTAAGACATCCAAGGCACTTGTGGGCAGGTAACTAGTGTCTTTAAAGTGTACATACAGTTGAACCCCAGTGAAAGGGTATTGTCAATCGAATTGAATCTTTAAAATAAAACTACAAAAATAACACCCTGAAATAGAAGATAAATACCATGTAAATATCTTGACATGCTTTTAAAACCCTTTCGATAGAGGTTGGAAAAAACTAATTAAAGTGTATTACAAATTAAAGCTTATTTTATAAACTTGATGTCGGTTACAGAGTTGCTCTAAATTTCTCTTAAAGGTAGTATTTTTCATCCACTCGAATCTTTGCCATCCTCCATCAAAGTTGTCTCCCATTTTCTCCAGTATACCTGGAAAGCATACTCTGCTAATCTGAGTAGTTATTTTTGTCGTTCGTCATGAGAAAGTTTATCATTTGGGGGTTGGCAGTGCCCGTTTAATGACTACTTGAGTGCGAGTGTCACTATTGCATGGTGTCATAAACACAGCATCAATTTTTCGAATAATTATCCCATCCAGCTTCCTTATTAGAGTTATTCTAATAATTTTCTTACGGCGCGTTTTTGAGGGACTTATTCCAGTTAAGTTTAAGAAAAGAAATCCTAATCCGAGTTACCCAGTGGGACCTACCTTATAAGACGGCGGTCTGTATATCATCAAAATGATATACAGACCCGCGCTGCCTCGGGCACTCAGGTAGACTGAAATTCGTAAATATCGAACTGGTTGAGAGCATGCTCGCAAAGAGCGCTGGGAAGGAAGAAAGGGAAAGAAGCTTTCTCCCAGCGGCCTTTGCGGTCGCGCGTCTTCCTACAAAGGACAAAGCTTTAAATGTGTGCTTTATGAGTAGTGAATTCATCATGATAATTCCCCAATAAACTCCATTGTATTTTAGTACCAGAGACTGATGATTGTGTTACGGTCATGAGCAATCCTACCGTTATGGCGCGGGTACCTGTTGACATTCCGTTTAGTTTTCTTCTCTTAAGGGATTCTTTTTCAAGGAGGGCAATGTCGCTTTTTACGAGGGTTTTCCGATTTGGACTTGCTGTCGCTGCATGTCGTACTTGCTCTTCATCTCTTTCGCTACCAGTTATGCTCTATTTAAAACTTTTCCTACCTGACGTGATTGCATCGACCGGATGAAGTTCCACTCCTCAATTAAAAACAGTTCTGACCAATCGGAATGCAGCAATGTTCGCACGGGACAACAGTCTGCCGCCATCTTGTCCCACAAGCTCTTCCAAAGGAGATAAAAACACTCGATTTCTTCGCGCAAAGATTTCTTAAGAAATTCAGCGAAAGTTATATATAGAAAATCAATAAATCATTTTCCTTTGCCGAACTCAGCTTTTCACCATGTTCGTTTTTAATTTTCTCGGATTAAAATCTACAGCTTGTGGGTAACTAAGGATGGAGCATAAGTCGCCACTGAAATGCCTTGTATGTACTAAATGCGGTTTCCTGTGATAATTTTCGGTTACTAATCTACAGAACCTGTTGCTAAAACGGATATTACAACGGTGATGTCAGTCAGCGACTCAAGATTCGTATGTCACGTTTTTTCCCCATTCCCACGGGTCACGTTACGTACCAGAAAACTGATCTAACTCCAAAGAACGATTCCTTTAAGCCCCAAGGGTGATCGACATCTACCTTCTCTTTAAGATAATAGACCAATGAAAGTGAAGCAGACAGGGCATGAGAATATTGGAATTGATCACCTGGGGAAAATGTTTTGATGTGACACCAAACATTTCGTGTGAAAATGATAGGGTTCGGATAAACCTCTGGTCAAATGTGTAATGATCAGTAAGACGAATTTGGATGTCACTTTTGGTTAATACTATAAAGGTATTTTTTAAGGCAAGCAACTTCATGTCTTTTATTGATCATTTATTCAGTTTTACTGTCCGCAAAAGGATAAGCTTTCTCAGAATCAAAGACAAAAATAACTATTGAGACTTGCAGAATATGCCTACCCCCAATTTCTAGCTACAGTATACTGGAAGAAATTTGACACTATTTTGAAATACTCGACTCGATGAAAAATACTACACTTGAGGAAATGTTAGTCAGTCCACGGTGGACCGAAATTAAGTCGATTGAATAAAATGTGTTATTTATTTAAATCCTTGCTATCTTTTATCAAAACAGTTTCGAAACCATATCATGACATCCACAAGGTCTACCCTAGCTGGCATAATTGATCAAGCGCTGTAGCTTTGTTTCAATTTAGATGGTTGATCAAATCATATAGATTGCCCTTATTAATTTATTTGCTTAATTTAAACTCGCTAAAGTTTAAACTGTTTCTGTTTCTTGGCCTATTTCCCCTTTTCTTCCCTTCAGTGCCCTTGAATATCCTTTACTTGTGTCCTAGACTAGTCACTAGAATAAAATTTGTTATCCACTTAAATCTTTGCCATCTTTTATCAAAACGGTTTCCAAAGCATATCAGTACATTCTTATCCCAGACGATGCAATAAATAAGTGCAAATAAATAATTGGTAAATAAACTACGGTCTCTACAGCAGTCATTTTCGTTTGGCAAAGTAGAGAAAAGCTGGATTGAAATTTAAGGAAGTGAAATGTTGTGAAAATCTGACATTTGACAATCCTTTTTGCTGAAAATCGCTCAACGTTACTCTCTTGGAAACGACACGACTAGCGCTATTAATGCTTGATAAAATATGGAAAATATAGATACAGTGCTTGTAAAGCGGTAATGGGGTGCACTGCAATGTTTATGAGACGTTAACGAAAGCTTTCGCAAATTAGGTGAATGTATATAACATGGCATACAATAGGGGTTGTTATAGACATGTATTAGGTGAATGTATATAACATGGCATACAATAGGGGTTATAGACATATTAGGTGAATGTATATAACATGGCATACAATATGGGTTGTTATAGACATATTAGGTGAATGTATATAACATGGTATACAATAGGGGTTGTTATAGACATAATTATTAGGTAAACGCACATAACATGGCATACAATAGGGTTGTTATAGACATATTAGGTGAATGTATATAACATGGTATACAATAGGGGTTGTTATAGACATAATTATTAGGTGAACGCACATAACATGGCATACAGTAGGGTTGTTATAGACATATTAGGTGAATGTATATAACATGGCATACAATACAGGGTTTTTACTTTATAGACATATTAGGTGAATGTATATAATATTGTATACAATAGGTGTTGTTACTTTATAGACATACAGTATTTGGTGAATGTATGTAACATGACATACAATAGAGGTTGTTACTTTTCTTCGTGAAATCAACGTGTTCAGTGTCCTGGAAATTTTCTTTTTGTTCCCTGAAAAGCACCTGGAATACTATCAATCTCGATGCAGTACGAACCCTTGTTTTCTAACTCCTACCTTCGACTGACCAACGAAACCTCTTTTCTCGTTAGATTGTGGGATGAAAGCATAGTGGATTTCGCATGCCCTCTACTAGAGCAAGATCTTCCTTTATCAGCCGATGCGCCTGGAGGACAAGTGTGTTACCGACGATCTCTCACCACAAGCTTCTTCTTCAAGTTCTATCTCATGGTCACTGAGAAACTGAGCCATCTAGAGGTTAGTAAGTATCCCGTGAATTTTTGTATTTGATGACTAGGTACTTATTGACTGAGAGAGGGCCGGACGGGAACATATTTGGTTCGAGGTCGTGACGCATGGAATGAGCGCGTACAAAATGACCGAGAACCGAATTGTTTTCCCGTTCGTCCCGACCTGACTAAGTCAATAAGTTTTAGCATATGACCACTTAGTGTGTTTTAATAACGGGTGGAATGCATTTGACCAGTCACTATCTGTAGCTTTAGTAGAAATATTTGTTACAACTTTATTTTTCCGGGGAATCGGCGGTGGTGCGTCAATATCTACCTTTTCGTAATCAACATCATCATGACACTCATTATCAATGCTACGAACGTCGTCATAACATTCATTATCAAACACGTTGCCGAATTAGTTTGCTGCTCTTAGCGCCTTCTCTTTCTGTCGAGGAGCCACCGGTGGTCGCCAGTTTTGATAGTCACGAACATCGACGTAGTCGTATATTCTTTCCACCGTATCCTCGTTGTCGCCACTCTGATGCGTTGCAGATCCGTATTTTCAAGCTGATGAAGCTGGGTTCTTTTATGAATCAGTTGACAAACTCCTGTATATGCTACGTTGCCTTCCATCGCGTCTAAAGCCACAAGAACTGTAACTGCAACATCAACTGGAATTCGGAGAACTGAGATTTTATTCCCGTTGCAAACGCTCGTGATGTCTTTTCTGTACTTATAAACCTCAAGTATATTCACCCAGCCAAAGCGAATCAATCTCAAGTACTTTTCAAATTCTTGTTGCTTATGATCCAAAAACCTAACTTTGCGATGAAGATTGAAACGCTCTACAAACTCTTTCAAAGTCATAGTTACCTTTTCCTGTAAGACTTGAAAAGATCCATTGTATGAGAGGAGAATGTAAATGTCTTCGTGGGTTTTCCCCACAAAAGAACAACGGAGGTATTCGACACGTTTTTTTGGTTGTCCTCTCTTCGCGTTTCAGTATGTCGCCTTTTGTTATTCCCAACCACGGATGATTGTGGAGCGATATAACCAGTTCAGGGAAGTTATCGCTGACCTCTTGAACACTCTAGTAAACTCTCGGTTCGGAGGAAACTCCAGGTTAAGATCAGATCGTGAATGTATTCACTGACACCTTGCCATCTGACTCTCCGTTAAGTAATGAAGCGTTATAATTTGGTCTTTGGATAATGTTTCTTCATTCTCATCGTAAAACCATCCTACACGTTAACAATCTGCGGCAGTATAAACGTGTCCACGAAGGTTTTTAGTTCGTACGAATTCTCGCTCCATATGATCGAATCGAATGCCATTTGAGTCCGCTCCTAAGCAAAGAAAAATGCGTTTATCCGGTCTCGCTGCTGTACCCTTAAAAGACAAAGCCAATTCAAGCAAATGTGACAATCAAGCATACTAAAAGCGTCCACAAAAAAACCTTTAATCTTGAGAGTAGAATATAATGAGGAAAAAAATCTGAATTCCTAACGACACCTGAAACAACCATGGGGGATGATCAAAGCCAGATCCCGGCTAATCCACAGATCGAATTGGAATTTAGCGTGTTGGTTTTTGCGGAGGGAGGAAAACCGGAGAACCCGGAGAAAAACCTTCGGAGCAAGGGTGAGGTACACATGTACCAACAAACTCAACTCACATATGGCGCCTCATCCGGGAATCGAACCTGGACCACAGAGGTGAGAGGCGAAGCGCTTAACCACTGCGCCACCCTGGCTCCCGTTGAGTTTAGACATTTGAACCCGGTTTACACCACAATGATTTTGGGCGCAACAACGTTAAATGTTTGGTATGCGTGCCAAAATTGTACGGCACGGCATCCCTTATTATTTTGTCATGTATAAAAATGGAAATGATCTAGGGGTGCCGAGACCCTGCGAAAAGGTAGTCTCGGCCCGCATGTTTGTCCCAAACAGAGTGCCGTGCCCAAGTTAGGAGTGAGTGAGTGCCGTGCCCAAGTTAGGAGTGAGTGTCGTGCCCAAGTTAGGAGTGAGTGAGTGCCGTGCCCAAGTTAGGAGTGAGTGTCGTGCCCAAGTTAGGAGTGAGTGCCGTGCCCAAGTTAGGAGTGAGTGAGTGCCGTGCCCAAGTTAGGAGTGAGTGCCGTGCCCAAGTTAGGAGTGAGTGAGTGCCGTGCCCAAGTTAGGAGTGAGTGTCGTGCCCAAGTTAGGAGTGAGTGCCGTGCCCAAGTTAGGAGTGAGTGCCGTGCCCAAGTTAGGAGTGAGTGAGTGCCGTGCCCAAGTTAGGAGTGAGTGCCGTGCCCAAGTTAGGAGTGAGTGCCGTGCCCAAGTTAGGAGTGAGTGAGTGCCGTGCCCAAGTTAGGAGTGAGTGAGTGCCGTGCCCAAGTTAGGAGTGAGTGTCGTGCCCAAGTTAGGAGTGAGTGCCGTGCCCAAGTTAGGAGTGAGTGTCGTGCCCAAGTTAGGAGTGAGTGTCGTGCCCAAGTTAGGAGTGAGTGACGTGCCCAAGTTAGGAGTTAGTGTCGTGCAAGTTAGGAGTGAGTGTCATGCCCTAAGATCTGTGGTCGTTGTCTGAAGGTTCGTTCGACAGCCTAATAAAAAATAAGTTATATATTGGTTAAAAACCAAGTGGGCGGTCTTTCATTGAAATCAAAGACCGAGTGCGCTGCCTGAGGTCCTTAATTTCAATGAAAGATTGAGCACGAGGATTTTAACTGGTTTAAAGACTTCTCAAAACGTCTTGGAATCAGCATCTTGTCTTACAATAAGGTAATAACACAATAAGCCGGTTCCAAATGAACTTACATAACTGTTATTATTGAGATAAGGGTGAAACGATCAAATAAACAGATATAGGAAGGCCCTGTTAACTCTGACGTCATTAACGGATGCGCAATTTCAGTTGCAAGCAACGAACGATATCCCATTTGTGTTACGCGCGACCGAGACATTAGGTCTTGCTTGTAAACAATGCACATAGTTTCCAGCCAAGTCTAGACCTGAAATATGGCTGACGCTGTAACAGGAAAAGGACTATGGTACTCCTCCTTCTGAAAGCTGGGGGCGGCTTTGAAAAGCAGCAGGGGAGACAGGGGCTGATTTGGAGGTTTCTATTTCAAATAGAAACCTCCTACGAGGTCTTTCTTTTAAATAAGGACCTCGTAAGAGGTTTTTACCTCAGTCCCCTGCTGCTATTCAAAGCCCCCCTGATTTTAGAATGAGGTTTTTAGCAAGGTACGAAGACCGCGTGGAAAGAAAAGAAAAGGGCGTGGCAAGTCTATAAATACATGTACATTAAAAATATCTTTAACTGGCACGAAGCTCAAAAAAAATCTTTTTTAACGAATGAATTGAGCTCGTGATCCCTATGGTAAAGGCATTGCCATGGATGCTGGAGAGCAAGCTATCTTTAAATACGCTGATTTAGAAAAATCGACAATCGATTGGAGTTGGAAAATACATTTACAAACAGGTTTTGCTAATACTACCGATCTCGTATAAGTAAGATATGTTTTTCTCTCCAGCACAACCACGTGATTTGTTAGCTGCAAAGGGCCTACTAGTTTTCGATACACATCTTTTTTGACAACATTGCTTAATTGTGAGTTGTGTTCGGTTTTCGCTAATCCTTCTTTCTTTAGCACCACATGCTGACCTGAATACACTTGGTTGACTTCTCTTAACATCCCTTTTTTAGCCAAGGAAGACATTGGTAGTTTAAAATCAGATTACGAAATTCCAACCAAATATTTTGGATCGGGCTAGGGCCACGGTTTTCGCAAATGTATCTTCGCTTTGTAGCTTCGCGTCTGGCGTAGAAAACATGCTAAAGTTTTCCGATCTCCGACTTCTTTCCACTCAAGGCAATCATTGAATAAAACCTTGGCTAGTTAGGTTGTTCTTTTTGGGTTTTATGTGTTTATCGTCGTCCTCGATAAATGAGAACCGAAAAAGCGGAGCTCTATACATGTAGAACATCAATAACAGAAAAAGGGAAAAGTAAAAGTGGGAAAAAAAGATAACACTGCGAGTAAAAAAAATCACACCGAGTGCGTGCCTTGCCCGCTCGCTCCCTGCTCGTGTTTCGTAGTCGTTCGCTGCCCGTTGGCTGCCCGTGCCTCGTGGTCGTTCGCTGCCCGTTCGCTGCCCGTTCGCTGCCCGTGCCTCACCTGCTCGCGCTACATAAGGTATAATTACATTATTTGGGTAGTAACATAAAATGTGTTGGTCTAGTAGGCTGCACTGAAAATCCGTTGGATGGTGGGTTCGACTGTTAGGTGGGCCGCGTCACACAGAAATGGCCCGGACGACATTTAAGTGAAATAATTGATATGATAGTGTTTGTAATAATGGATTGAAGGTTTCGTTTTATTCTTGACATGGAGCGCTACATTTCATTCCTAAAATAAAATGTCATTTTAATGAAATTGACAAGAAGAATCTGATGTGAAATTTACGTGATTTTGATGCGAATGCCCGATTACAAATATGACCACACAAATTAAGAATCCTATCATTGGGGATAATTTCGATGTATGACATTCATGTATACCTGCTGACGCTAAAGAGTAATAAGATGAGCAAAATGACTATAATATACGTTTTCGTTAAAAAAATACCTTTTCTGCGGTAATTCTGCCCCACATAGCTCGTAACATGATTTTAGCAGCAGTTATATCTTAAGATAATCATCTCATGACAGGCTATCACTCATTTGTGTTCACTACAATTGCGGTCAACCGCACGTCTAAAAATATAGTAAATTTCGTCGGCAATTTCACTTGTCAATTTCCTGAAATCAACACTACATGCCAGTAACATATTTAAGGTATCCTAGCCTGCAATGCAGGCGTTTTATTTGGGAAACCGCAATATATTTGGACGAGGGAAGAATGGCGCGAGGACAAAAAGGAAGTATGGGGAGGGGAGGAGAGGAGAAGGAAGGGAACGCCTGCCCGCAACTGTGATTTTGAAAAACGCCTCCTAATTAGTTATGCATGTCTGATCTGTCAAAAATTATCAGTACAATTTTCCTCGCTGATTGTAGGCCTCAGAAAATGTACATTTCCTCCAAAATTAACAAGGTTATCAACCTCTAAATCATCAACGTAACTTCTCTGATATAAAGCGATTTTAATTAGTGTTTTTGTAACAAGTTTTCTGTAGGAATTTGGCCGCCATCAAGATTTGAATTTGATAAGCAATCTGATGTGATGTAACCGCAGTGTTGGATTCGTTCACAGCATTGTTTGCAGATATAACTCGAAAGAATTTGAAAACAGCACTTTCGAAATAAATTCAGAAATAGAATCAGGCACCATCGTAGTTCTTACATATGAAACAGGCCCAGAAAATGTATGTTTTCTCCAAAATCAGTCGGAGTAGTAATCCTGTAGGGAAAAGTCTGAACCGGACATCCCCCCCTTAATTATCATAATGTCCGGTTGGCGGGACGCGGGACAAAGGGGCGTGGCAGGGTGTGTGTGTGTATAGGTGCCGCACCGCGTGCCGGGCAGGAAGCAGGGCGCGCAAGGGCGGGGCGCGTGGTGGGGCGTCCAACCCCAGACAGAGCCGAGCACGGAGCGCGAGAGCTCCGCCTTGCCCGACGGCCAACGTCGACTGAAGGGGGTGGCGCGTTGGAGTGCGGGTATTTGAAGGCTCGGTTGGCGTTCGTTTTGGGGGCGGGCGCACGCCCCCTGGTCCGGAGCCACTGGACCAGGGGGACGCTCGACCAATCCGGAGTGTTCAGCAGCGTCCTTGACGAGGGTATTTAAAAACCGAACCGGCATAGACGGTGTCATGAAAAAAATATTGGTGGAGAAGAAAAAACCACAAGTGGAACAATGGCGACGACGATGACCCCGGACACCCTGCGCACGCTTCTAGAAGACGCCAGGCTGCTTCACGATTTCCACTCGGTGCTAAATGGCCCCAGCAAGAAGGTTGGCAACATTGGCCCTGGCCCTTGCAACGCCGTGCACGCGTACGCCTTCGGCATCAGCCAGTTCGGCGGGACCCACAAGAGCCTGAACGTGAGCTTGACCCCCAGCATACCCCGGGGGTGCGTGGAGATCACGCTGCTGCAGGAGGGTAAGCCGTACAAAGCGTTGGACACCCTGCTTTACTACCACAACGTGGCCGTCATCGTCCCGTACAATGCCGTCGTGGAGAAAGTTTTGGAATTGGGCCAAAGGGAGGTGCCGGACTGGGACCCTGAGGCGTGAGAGCCGTGAGAAAGAATGAGTCCCGACCTACTATGACACGTGAGGGCACCCGGACCTTGTCCTCGGAGAGAAGTATAAAGAGGGGGCACGCGCTCCGGTACGAACCATACCAACGGTCATGAAACCGATCAAGAAGAAGACTCCGCTGAGGAATCGAGCGCGGCACTTGACGTTGAAGTTGACGGGCCTCCCTTTTGGCCCTACTCTGGAAATACCGACAGCGCCCCCCGAAGAAGAAGAAGAAGAAGAAGAAGGCAATAAAAGGAAGAGGGGGGTGGTGGGGGATGCAGGGGAGGTAAAAGAAGGTCGAAAGAAAGCGGGTGTGGAAGCGGTGGTGTCAAAAAAGAAAGAGGCGGGACACCAGGGAGTTGGCGATGGTACCGCGGT
Source organism: Actinernus sp. WN-2022 (assembly GCA_030867875.1). Classification (NCBI taxonomy): domain Eukaryota; kingdom Metazoa; phylum Cnidaria; class Anthozoa; order Actiniaria; family Actinernidae; genus Actinernus; species Actinernus sp. WN-2022. Next base: position 55,162,339 of record JAOWCC010001589.1, read on the forward strand.
GGTGACCGCACCCACGGCGGCGGCGGCGAGGGCGAGCACGTTGGTCGTGGAACCCATTACCCTACCCCCCAACCCACCGCTGCCGCAGGGCTACCTGGAAGGAGGTCTGGACTACCCGTTCACCACCATGTACTTTATGGAGGACCTTCCCAAGAAACTGTCGTGGCGGTGCCACGGGTCTTACGTGGAGTTGCTAGTTGCTTGAGTGATGAGGCGTCGGCGGTGCTTGACCGTGTAACCCCCGTTTCCAAACTGCCGAAACAGGTGGCATTTCCGTTTGAACTTTTGAAGCACGTCGGTCGGGAGGTCGAGGTTGCGGTTCAAGACGTTGAGTGCCAGCTTGCTGACGGTATCGATCTGCTTGTCGCTCGCGTCTCGGATGAGCCTTTTAAGAGTGCAATACGCCAGCAACTCGTCGCGGAACTTCCACACGCGCCCGACGCGACCATTCGGCGTGCCACGTTCGAAGCGCCTCCGCCACGGCCAGCGGCATGCCGTCCGGGTCGAAGGCCGCCAACGAGGCAATGGGGCCTTCGTAGTAGTCTCCATGGTGCAGAAGAGCTGCTGCTTCAACCCGCACGTTTGGCATTGTTCCAAGTCGGGCAGCGGTAGGCACACGTCGCATGATTTGCGCACCACCACCAAATTCACGTAGTGCCCGTTGAGCGGTTGCGTCTCCAAATCGAAAAAGAGAAAGCGGGCGTGCTCCAGCGGGGTTTTGGGGACCGGGACGGGGACAAAGTACACTTGTACAGCCGCGTGTACGTCTGGTTCTCCGTTTGGTTCTGGAAACACACGGCGTTCCAGAACCAGCGGTTGCATCCGTTGCACCACACGCTGTCGCTGGCCCGTTCCCGCCACAGCCGCGTTTCCGTCACCCCGTCAAACCGCGGGCACAGGCGGCTCCTCGAAATCACTTCTCCTCGTCCATCTCGTAATCAGGCGATATGGTCTTACGCACTTCCTGTTGCTGCAGGTGGTAGCACAACCGGACTTCCACTTCGTAAAGCACTCCCTGGTCCGGTAACTTGTCCGGTACCTGACTCCAGTCGATCTTGCGCATCTCGTGCACGTGCGAATGCATCTGCCGTCATTTGTACCGGTGCTTCAACAGAAACGTCTCCAGCACATCCAACCCCTCCCAACTCCCCACCGTCAGCACCGTCACTTGAGGCCCGTGCCCGATCCGTGTTGCTACCCGAGAGGCCATCGCACCCATTCTGCCAGTCGTCCGTCGTGGGCGCTTTTATATTCATCGAAACAGAGGTGCCGGATGGAGTAGCGCTGTCGTCCTCCTCCTCCTCCTCCTCACTCATCATCTCTTCTTCTTCCTCTTCAGCGCCCCACGACTACGGATCCACCACCGACCACGGGCTCCCGCACTTTTTCCACGCGTCTTCGTCCGCCCCCGCCCACACGTCCGCCACCATGAGTATGGTCCGCACCTCCTCGTACACCCCACGTGCCCACCGGATGGCGTTGACCGAGTACTCCACGTTCGCGTCCCTCTCGCCCCCCGACACCCACGCGAACGTGCACATCTTGTGAATCATGACCCCATACCCCGGCCACAGGCGATCCAACCGCCTCCAATACGCTCTCATCACATGCCGGCATTCCGTGCTGTCTATGGAGATCGGGACCTGCAGCGGGGGTCCCGGCAGCGCTGGTAGCGTCGGGATCTTTTGGACATAGTCCTCCATGCTCTGAAAGTTCGCCATCATCACACCGCTAACGCCCCCGTACGAATGGAATCATGTTGTCCTTGATTCCCTTAAATGCATGTTTGCCCAACATCTTGGCAACCGTCCCAATCCCTGGTGCCGGTCCCGACAACAGCATGCTCATCAGCTCGCCCGCCTCCGCCAATGGTTAAATCATTTGGCGGTTCCCTGCGTTGTACAACCCACCCTTTTGCGGGAGGTTCTTGACCGCATTGAGTAGGAGGAAGGGTAAAAAAAAACTGTCTGGGCCGGCAGTTTCCTCCCCCGCCGCCGCCCTTTTTTCCGGCGAAGCGGGGCGGTTCTTCTCTTCCTACAACGTGCTATGGTCCCGCACCGGACAACACTTTCACCCTGGGAACCTTCACCAGGCTGAAGTCTGCACTGAGGTCCGGCTGCACAGCCCCGATCTGATGCGCCCAAGGTCTCATGGCGTAGGGGAGCGTCTTCCTTTCGTGGAGCGGGTAAAACAACTTCCAACCTTGAGACCAGTCGAGGGGGAGCCTGCCCTGCTGTATATACCGCAGACGGTAAGACGCTGTCATGATGTACTGGCGCCGGAACCGCCCCCACGTGGGGGTCAGCCCTGCCGCCCGCATCACTCGGCGGTGCGTCCAGCCCTGGCGGTGCCACCGCTTCTCTTCCCGCACCCAACTCCGCAGCAGGGCCGACCGGACATTCCACCCGCGCGCTGCGGCTAGCCGATGCGCGCACACGTCTTCCTCCAAAGAATTGCCGGTCTGCCGTCCCATGCTTTTTCCCTTCTGGTCCCTCCGCTAGTCAAATAGTTTTCTTTATACTTTCTTCTCCCAGGGGAATAGCTTCACCGCTCCCCCGCCTAATGTTCGGCTTCACACAGTTGTGGTACCACCAATGTGCGGCTTATCTACGGGTGCGGCTCATACACGGGTGTTTATGGTACTCAAGCATTTCAATATATAGAAATATTATTTGGAGGAGTATATTGAAGGTCGTGCAGACTGAAATATCATTTTCGTTGTTGACCTATTGAATGTGGTAGTGTTCTTGAAAATAAGTGTTATCGAAAGTGAAGCATTATCTACTTGGAGTTCCACTTATCGGCTTGACTATAAATACTTTCTATTATTTCTCCCGGTGCGAAGCAAACTTTTTCTCTTTTTCGGAAGCCATTTTCACTGTCGTTTCTTTCCTGCGTTCTCCAGGCGCTGGCTCGTCGGATATGACGTCTCGCGATATCACTGTAGCTGTGACGCGTATTCACAGATATTGAGAATTCTTAGACTCAGCCAATCAGAAATGAGATTGTGACGTGATGTACTGTATAATAATATAAATTGTCATAAATTTTGAGAATTCTTAGACTCAGCCAATCAGAAATGAGATTGTGACGTGGATGTACTGTATAATAATATAAATTTTGAGAATTCTTAGACTCAGCCATTCAGAAATGAGATTGTGACGTGGTGTACTGTATAATAATATAAATTGTCATAAATTTTGAGAATTCTTAGACTCAGCCATTCAGAAATGAGATTGTGACGTGGTGTACTGTATAATAATATAAATTGTCATAAATTTTGAGAATTCTTAGACTCAGCCATTCAGAAATGAGATTGTGACGTGGTGTACTGTATAATAATATAAATTGTCACAGATATTGAGAATTCTTAGACTCAGCCAATCAGAAATGAGATTGTGACGTGATGTACTGTATAATAATATAAATTGTCATAAATTTTGAGAATTCTTAGACTCAGCCAATCAGAAATGAGATTGTGACGTGGATGTACTGTATAATAATATAAATTGTTATAAATTTTGAGAATTCTTAGACTCAGCCAATCAGAAATGAGATTGTGACGTGATGTACTGTATAATAATATAAATTGTCATAAATTTTGAGAATTCTTAGACTCAGCCAATCAGAAATGAGATTGTGACGTGATGTACTGTATAATAATATAAATTGTTATAAATTTTGAGAATTCTTAGACTCACCCAATCAGAAATGAGATTGTGACGTGGATGTACTGTATAATAATATAAATTGTCATAAATTTTGAGAATTCTTAGACTCAGCCAATCAGAAATGAGATTGTGACGTGATGTACTGTATAATAATATAAATTGTCATAAATTTTGAGAATTCTTAGACTCAGCCAATCAGAAATGAGATTGTGACGTGATGTACTGTATAATAATATAAATTGTCATAAATTTTGAGAATTCTTAGACTCAGCCAATCAGAAATGAGATTGTGGCGTGATGTACTGTATAATAATATAAATTGTCATAAATTTTGAGAATTCTTAGACTCAGCCAATCAGAAATGAGATTGTGACGTGGATGTACTGTATAATAATATAAATTGTTATAAATTTTGAGAATTCTTAGACTCAGCCATTCAGAAATGAGATTGTGACGTGTGTACTGTATAATAATATAAATTGTCATAAATTTTGAGAATTCTTAGAGTCAGCCAATCAGAAATGAGATTGTGACGTGATGTACTGTATAATAATATAAATTGTGATAAATTTTGAGAATTCTTAGACTCAGCCAATCAGAAATGAGATTGTGACGTGATGTACTGTATAATAATATAAATTGTCATAAATGTTGAGGTCATAAAAGGTAAAATCACTATCTGCTGTAACACCTTTAGGTAGATCATAATCTACTGATAAGGACATGCAAGATAGTGTCTTCTACACACCTTCAAACGCAACAGCCGAAAACTTTTTTTTCTGATGCAATTTTTAGGGTTCACCGTCATCAGCCCTTCCCATGACACACCGCAGTGCAGCAACGTTCTACGAGAAACCCCAAATTAAGAGTGCCCAGACATTTCAGGTAAGTATGTTAAGAGTATTCAGACTTTGGAGAGGAGGCTTGGGAAGAAAAGTGGGGAGGAGAATCAAAAGAGAAAGTAAGGAGGGTTTTTTTTTTTCACGAGAATAGTGCATGTCTTGAAGGTTCCCTTTAAGAATGGAGTCGCAGTACCAAAAACCAACGTTTGCTGTCAAATGTCTGTTATAGATACCTAAATCTAATGCTGTGTTTGTTTTCTGTAAATTGTATACTACCGATTTTCTCGTCCATAAAACTCATTTGAATTTCCCGTGCGCCGCCATCTTGGATCTTATGACGTCAGACGGCTGCCGCCATTGTCAGAAAACAATAGCTCTTTTGTTGTGTAACAATAGGACAACCGTGTGACGTCATAAGATCCAAGATGGCGGCGTCCGGGAAATTTGAATGAGTTTTATGGACAGGACAATTGGTCCATAACTGAAATGTAATGTACAATTTACAGAAAACAAACACAGCAAAGCCATTCGCATCACGCAGATAAAATATATATATATATATATATATATATATATATATATATACATGTATATATATAAAATAATTATGTTAACTTAAATTATGTAAACGTTTTAGAGTGAAATAATAGTAGTAGTAGTAATAATAATATTGATTCCTAATGATAATCATAGAAATAATACAGTCATTAAATAATTAATTAATTAATGTTTGCTATATAGCGAATAGTTAAAGACAAAAACTAGCCTATCTAATGTATTTTTGCCCAACTAGATGAATTTTTGCGTAATTACTCGCGCAAATGAAGTTAATAAATTTGCAGCGTTAAAATCATGGTTTTGGTACTAAGCACGACGAACACAACATGTTGTTTTCAAATTTGGGGTAAGATATGCGAACCTTGCAAAACTGAGGGGCAGGGGTGGAAAATGGTATGCATTTCCTGTTAATAACGGTGCCCTCTCCATTAAAATTGTCTTGAATGAAGTTGCAGCTTAAAAATCATGGTTTTGGTACTTAGCACGACAAACACAACTTTGGGGTAGGATCTGCCACCCTTGTAACGCTGAGGGGGGAGGGTGTGGAAAAGCATATGTGTTCTTTGTTAATAGTGGTACCCTCCCCCTTCAGAAAGGGATTTAATGAAGTTGCAACATCAAAATCATAGTTTTGGTACTAAACCTGACTAACACAACATTTGCGAATTTTGTGTAAGATCTGCGAAGCTTACAAAAATGGGGGGGGGGGGATGAAAACCATTGTATGATTATCGTTGGCGGTATACACTTGTAATAATAGTAATAGCAATAACACTAGCAATAGCAATAGCAATTAAGAAAATAAATGTGTAAAAAAGAATTGAATAAGGGAATAGGTGAATGAGTAGATGAGTTAATAAATATGTAAATAAATAATGTATAAATGAATAAATAAGTAAATATATAGATAAATAATTTAACTTATTACTTATTGACTAATTGCTTGTGCTAAAATGTTGGAAAACTGAAATCTTAAAATTATCTACATTAAGGAACATTTGAGAGCAAACATTGTGTTTCAGTGAAGGTTCCTTTAACACCAATTTTGCATTGTGTAGGAGGTTCCCGCAGGACAGCTCGAACAGGATGTAGTAGGTCGTCCAATAACACACCTGTCTGCCTGCAAGCAAGTCACGGGAGAAGCAGTCTACTGTGACGATATGCCACAGTACAAAGGTCAGTTGCACTGCGTGACTGTTCTTTCCCTAACATAGATGTCAATTGGTGACGGGAGTTGAATCTGGGAAATGATCCAAGGTTTTTCATTGATATGAAACCCTTATAAACTAAGCCATATAACAGAAGCTAGGGTTATACACCTCATTATACCCCTTACTATACACCTTATTGGAAAGCTGGGTGGCGCAGCACATATAACCGTTCGCGTCTTATCACTCTTATCGTCATATGTGAGTTGAGTTTGTTGATTTTCATGCACCCATCATTGGGCCGAGATTTTTTTTCCGGTTCTCCAATTTTCCTACCTCCATAAAAATCAACGTGAGTTGAGCATTGAGCGCATTGACTGCCTTGACGTTTTTATTGGTACTTTGTACAATACTGTACATCCGTAGTTTTCCAATAATAATAGTATTGTTGGGGTGCCAAAAAAAGTAAAGATAATGACAGTGCTAAAAGCGTATTTGTTGAGTGGGAAAGGGCATCACTTATTCAGAGCTTGTGTCCTAATGCCCAGACAGTCGTGAATAAATTTTGCCGCTATACGAGATATTTTAGGAGCCGGGTTTAGTACCATAGATAATAATTTGCTTTGTGACACATTGGTTAAACTTATATTTAGCTTGTTTTTCAGCGATATGAAGAAGTCCTTCCTTAAATCTTCATATGTTCTACATTTGAGTAGAAAATGGACTTCGTCCTCAATGCCTACATTGCATTATTTTAATATACATGTAGGATACAATCTGTCCTCGATACTTTTTATACGGTCTTGCATATATTCCTTTTTCTATTTCTAAGCAGTGATAACTTATTCTCATCCTTGTTAATGATGAAGACTCATCTATACAGGTGAATGTAAATCTCAAATGAAATTAAACTTTTGGGAACTCTGTACAAGAGATAATGAAGCTTATTAGAACCTTAAAGTGCTACTGAAGCGAAATTTCATCATTAAAATTAAGATCTCACTTGAAAGTCCTTTCGAAATGAGGAAGAATAGCATTTTCTGTTTGTCAATATCTCATCTCGTTTCAGAGATATTAAGGTTTTTGGAATATGCAAATTAGATGGTATGTGACGTCATAAGGTTGACACAGCCATGAAGACAAATCACAAAAAGAAGAATATATCTGCAAATAGTGGGTAAAAACAATTGAAATTTTGCACATGTGTGGTACTAAGGAAAATACACATCAATGTGGATATCATGATGTTGCCATGGAAACACTCTTGGCCCCAGGCTCCTTTTACCTTGAACTTAAAATTGTAGTTTTTATCTCTGTTACAGAAAATACTTTACTTTAAGCCACTCACATACAATGCTTACACTGTTCCAAACCTTCTGATATGCCAACAGTAGAAAAAAAATGTTTGGCAAAGGAAAAATCAGGAAAATTGTTTTCCTCATTGAAGGAGCCTGGGGCCTAGAGTGTTACCATGGCAACATCTTAATTTGCATAATGACATGTATTTTCCTTCGTGCCATACGTGTGAAAAGTTTCAATTGTTTTCACCCACTATTTGCAGAGATATTCTTCATTTTGTGATTTGTCTTCATGGCTGTGTCAACCTTATGACGTCACAGACCATCTAATTTGCATATTCCAAAAACCTTAATATCTCTGGAACGAGATGAGATATTGACAAACAGAAAATGCTATTCTTCTTCATTTCGAAAGGACTTTCAAGTGAAGTCTTAACTTTGATGATGAAATTTCGCTTCAGTACCACTTTAAGCTTTCGCTTTCAACTGAGAGCTTGATCACAAGTGAGTGCGAATGTGATGCTCGCTTGTAGTCACGGAAAGTGTATTGTTTCCGAGTCGAGATAACCACCTCGTGAATAACCGTGGCGTATAATGCCATCACTTCACTAACGAGGTGATTCTTAGAGAAACTAACCCCGAATTCGCCTTAACACAAGATACAAAGCAAAGTAACCGTTACCATCATAATAGCCTATATCTTTCCTCCCGCACAAGAAGTTCTTGCCTTTGTAGCAAGAAGGCAAGACCACTTAAAGTGCCTATCACCCTTTTGCAATTTCGATAGCTTATGAACCTCCGAAAAGTTTCGAGTACTTCTGTGAAGAAAGTTTTGGTTTAAAGTGAATACTTTACAATGTATGTTCTACACTTGTTTGAAATCGTGCAAATGCGACCTTTCCTGACCCAAAACCGTGTAAGTAAAAGCCTGGGTTGAAACCTGGGTAGACGTCATCTCATTAATGCATTATTCTCCATGGCACCTTTTTATCACAACAACATCGATGCATAGAAAATATACACAGTTTTTGAGTTGTTAGTAAAGAAAAAAGTAATTTTAGTCAACGTGTTAAGTATTTCTTCAAATGATTGCAAAGCCGAATTAATTATATGACGTCAAGATGACGTCTACCCAGGTTTCGACCCAGGCTTTTACTTAGGCGGTCATGGGTCAGGAAAGGTCACATTTACGTGATTTCAAACAAGCGTAGAACATAAAGTATTCACTTTAAACCAAAACTTTCTTCACAGAAGTACTCAAACCTTTTCGGAGGTTCATAAGCTATCACAATTCCAAAAGGGTGATAGGCACTTTAAATTACTAAGTGTCACAGCCATGCGGAGATCTTACAGAACTATTTTATCACCTAGCGTGAGAGACGAAGAAAAAACAATTAATTTTAACGCGAACTGAAACAGCCAAACCACAGATCGAATTGGAATTTAGCATGTTGGTTTTTGGCGAGGGAGGAAAATCGGAGAACCCAGAGAAAAACCCTCAGAGCAAGGGTGAGATACCAACAACCTCAACTCACGTGTTACCGGGCTCGAACCCAGGCCACAGTGGGGAGAGACAAAGCACTAACCACTTGCACCATCCCAACTCCCCAAGATTCCCAATCGTGTCACAACGTTTGACCTAGCGACAAGCCGCCATCTTGATTACTTTTACCCACAATCCTTTGCACATGTTCAGCCGCCATATTTTTCCGCACGGCAGATTGTAAACTTAATCCATTTTTAATTCTCTGTGTCGTAGACGAGCTCTACTTGTGTCTTGTCCTGAGTCAACGTGCACACGCCAAGATATTGTAAGTATTCTGAATTACAAAATACTAGTTTCTCGGGGACTTGTGGTTCTCGCATCTCGAGAGAATTGAATGTTCTGAAATTTTGACTGAAGGATAAAAAAAAGTCTTCTAATAAAGATATTGTAATGACAGAGGAAAAGATAAACTCTTCGGTGTACTGATAGAAACAAAGAATACTCACCAAGCATGATCCTTTGCGAACCTCTATTGTTCTTATATAAAGGAGTTGTGTCGCGGTGAGGGGTCTGCATTTCTTTTCAGGGCCGGAACATAATTATTTTCATACATTTTCATAGAAACTGACGACCCTTGCACACGTGTGGGATGGTGGAAATCAACAGGAAATATGCAAAAAGGGCTAACAAACTCTACAAGATCTAGTATTCAAGGAAAATATTGCATACCTCAAGCATTAGGGAGCGAGGGGTGCTTTAACTGTTTGTAGCCAATCAACAGCCACCAATAGAACACTGACTCCAGACATGCGCAGTACCATGACACAGCTCCTTCGAGCAGACAACAACAACGAAAACTGTTATAATGTCGGTCCCACAGTCATGCTAGAGACTTTGTGGCCGTTTGTTTTGTTTGAAAATTGAGCTATTCTTTGATATTTGCTCTGATTGGTTGGTTATCAAGTTTTGCTCCACGTGTGCCATTTATTCGACTGCAACAAAATGGAGATTGATCGGGTGTGTGCCTGCAAAGCATCTAGGATGACTGTGGGGCTTTAAGTAACAAATATGGTCTACATAACACTATTGTGCTACATAACAATTGCGACAAGACGCTTTTACACTAGCAATGAATACAATTGAATATGATGAATTCAATTTTACAGCAATGAATACAATTTTAAGTTTCAAGTTTTATTTTGCACTATTTACATAAATAAACACAACAGTACATTTTGAAGAAGAAGAAAAAGTGAAGAAATAAATACAGATTATATTTCAAATAGTTGGTAGTGCGCAGTGACCAAAGGAGCAAAAGCTTTCGAGTTGATCACTGCAACGTTTGTATAGACTAAAGTTAATGATTAAGCTGATAAATATTTGAAAAAGGTAGAGTCACTTATTTTTGTTGTTCGAGAAGAACGGCTTTATATCGTTTTTTTTAAATAAATTAATAGAGATTGATCGTTTGATATCTGCATCAACTGTTTCCCAAATTTTTGATGAAATAAATTTAATGTATTATATTTGTGGCGTTTTGTTGCTGGTGTGACAAATTCAGAAAAGATTGTTGGGATATCTTTACCATTCGAAATTCTGCAATGTATAATGAGTTGCTTTTTCATTTTTAAATCAAGTTAATATCTTAATTTATTTATTATTCCAATATTTTTTGCCATTTTGCTATTTACATGTTTAATTTGATGTTCCCAGTTAAGAAGTTCATCTATATGCCTAAGTATTTCAGATAGCTTTTTTGCTCAATATTAGCAATTTCAATTTTAGAGACTTTCTTTGATGAGGCTATAATCATCATTTCTTTTACTTAAATTAACTGATAATTTGTTAATTTATTGGAGGATAAATTTAAACTCTTCATTCATTACAGTTTCTAGTTCTGATATGCTGTTTCACGATTAGAAAACATTCGTATCATCTGCAAAAATGCGAAAGGGCATTTTGTTTAGCAATTTGGCATATCATTTACATGTATATAGAGCAAAAGAAGTAATGGCCCCTTATATAGGCCTCTTTGTTAAAGTGCGTATGAACCTAATTTTTTAAATTTAGATATCAATTCTACATCAAGTGAATAGTAGAATGGTACAATATATCTTGCTTCGAATGCTGTGCCGCTGAGTTTTTATAGAGGTTTTAATATCCAAAATGCTAATTACATTACGACAGGGGAAGCATCAATTATTATACAAAATGTTTTGTTACAATTAAACAATTTGTTTTCAAATTATCAGTGTTATACCCATGGTTGAAATAAAATGATGTTAGAAATTTGTTTTCCTATATTAGTAGAAACGCCCATTCACAACCACTAAGAAGTGATTGCAGATACCTCCCCTGACGTCATGTAATTAGCATTTTGGATATTAAAACCTCCTTACCTCAGCGGCACAGCAGTCAAAGCAAAATATATTTTACCATTCTACTATTCACTTGATTTAGAATTGATATCTAAAATAAAAATCTATTGTTCATAGGCACTTTAAATTTGCTGAAATCTCTAAAAAAATGATAACGTTTTTTCTTTGTCTCTTCTTATTGGTGTATTAATTATACAGAAAATAGGTAAATGAACTGATATATTGAAAAGGCCTATTCCTGAAGAAACCTGTTCAATAGAATGATTTGTGTATATGTGATCAATCAATGTTCTAGTATGGTCCGTTAATCTTGTGGGTTTGTTATAATAGGTAGAAAATTATTCGCTTAAAGCATATCTAAATATTTTTCTGTTGGTAAATGGCTGGTAAATTTAAAGAAATCAATATTTATGTCACCTAATATATATACTTGGTATTTACATTGATTTAAATGTCTAAGCAACTCTTCCAATGTTTCCATAAACTGCTCTATATTTGCTTTCGGGTGCCTATATATACAACCAATTATTAAATTGTTTTTATTGTGGCCACGGTCAAGAGCCCATAACCAAGAGCGTCCATATCTCTTATATAGATGCTACGGCGTTTTCACAAGTTGGGCTATTTTTAGATTACTTTTGCCGCCAATTATTGGGTTACACCCGTGGTGGAACAAAAGATGCCTCATTAGCTTCTTTTGTTATACCAACAACACGTCTGCTACGCTTTTGTGATTTTATTCCCTTAGGAATGATTGCAGCCCAATAATAGCGGGAAACCGTTCTAAAAGTAACCTAACTTGTGAAAATGCCATAGCATAGAGGTACATTGTACGCAGTATGGGAGATTCTCGCTCTTGGTTATGGGCTCTTGCCACGGTCTATTTCGACCCAGCAGGATTCAACAAGTCTATATTAATTTTAATATCAGGCCTTGGAATAGTTTTAATATCATTAGCTACATATATTCCAGCAGCACCTGCTGCTGTTGACGAATCCGTATGAAAAAAACTATATCCCAATATATCAGTATTTGAAACGGTATTAGTATTCAATCTAGTTTCAGTGACGACTACAATATCATGTTTTTTGAGAGACTATATAGCATGTCATTTAAAAGCACTAAGTTTTTCTATAAGCTCCTTATATTGCAGTGAAATAACGTGAGAGAATGTGCTCCTACTTTGTCTAAAACACTATTTATTTTATCTATTGTATAATAATTAGATACGGGAGTATTAAGCATAATATCTGAACCATATCTCATCAAATTTATCAGGATTTAACATAATTCATTAGAATCTGTATTAAAATCCAGTTCACGTGATCAAGTGCCGAGTACAGCACTGAGTTCTTTATCAGTTAAGTTATAATAAGGCAAATATTCTAATTCACAAATACTTGACATTGTTCTTGTAAAAGTTTATCTTGGTTAAAATAACAAAACTTTCAGTCATTTGCATTGCAGATCCATTCTAGTTGTTTTCTACAAAATCTTCAGATTCCTCGACTCTTGTAAATCCATATATCTTAGAAGTATCTGATTCTCTAAGTAATATCTTACCATTTACGGTCCACAGATACTTGAAATGGTGTTCTCTTCTGAAGGAATTGATCCGTCCGAAGAGTCGCTTTCGATATGCTGTGAGCGATTCGTTGATATGAATATCCGCCGCTTCGATTATGCTTTTCCCAAATTCTTCGGCGATTAATGGGAGGTCCCTTGTTGTTTTAGCGGCAAGTTTTCCCTTCCTCTTGTAAAACTCATCTTTCATCTCTCTGTGTACGAATTTAATAATAATTCTATCATTCACCTTCTTAGTGGGTGGTAGTCTATGAGCGATTGAAATATGGTGCTCAGTTAGTTCGATTTCCATTAACTGGCCCAACTCCACAGCTATTCTTTTAGGGTCGTCTTCCGGTGGAATAGGAACGCCGGTGATTTCAGTGCTGTCTCTCCTGCTATATTGCTGCATTTCATCCAACTCAACTGCAATTCCATTCGCTGTCTTCTCCAGCTCATGACCTTAAGCCGTGTTGCTTGGTTTCTTGTCCAACTTCGTTTACCTGTTTGTTTGTTTGTTTGTAGATTGAAGCGCTTCCATTATGTTGTCGTATTTCGAAAACTTTTCAATTTCATCGCACTTGGCCTTAACTGCCTTGATATCTTGTAAAATTGGTGCAATCTCTGTCTGGATTTGTTTCTGTTTGCTAGGAAGTAACTCCCTTTTCCATAATTCCTTCTGAAGTTAAATTGATTGCCATTTCAGCTTAATCATTCCAGCATTAATTGTCATTTCAGCCTAATCATTCCAGCTTATTACAGAGCGTCTTGAAAAGAAAACATATATGAAAGTGACTGAAGGATTTTTTTTCCCGCCAGATCCATTGATACAAGTGAGGCTACCAAGATTCCAGGTGTGCGTGCGTTTATTAGTGCTGATGACGTGCCGGGTAGAAATGAGTCTGGACCTATTGTTTCTGACGAACTGGTATTCTACACTGAAGAGGTATTCAGTAATGACTTGTAATGATGATGATGATCATGATAGTGAGGAGGGGAGTACGTCGTCATTATTACTAGACATCATAATATTAGTGAATATGAAAATACTAATAGTCTAAGAACTTTTCTTGCCATTTAAAAATATTCTGTATGGGGAAGACTGTTAACCCCTAAATGATCTACTTTCTCATAACAAAAGACAATAACTACTCAGATTAGCAAAATATGGTTTCCAGGTGTACTGGAAAAAAATCGAGAGGATTTTGATGAAGGATGGCAAAGATTCGATTGGAGAGCAAACTTGAAATCGGTTCAGTGTAACCGAAATCAAGGTTCTAGAATAAGCTTTTGTAATCCACTTTCATCTTTGCCATCCTCTTTTAAAAATGTTTGGAAACATATCAGGACATTCGCATGGTTTTGTTTTAAAGAAACTTGACAATTCAATTGACAGTGTCCCTTTAAACAACGACAGGCCATGTCCCTCTCGAATATTGAAGGTTAGAGTGTGGCGTGTGTGTTACGGACACAAATTGTGCTCAGCATGCTGTGGTCAGCAATAAAGCACTGTCGTTAACTAATCACCTGCTTGGATTTTACAATGTGCACGAAGTTGGAATATTAATGTATCATACAACTAAGATCATATTAACAAGTTGCACTCTGTTTCGATTGTCAGGTGACTTCTACCGGACAGGTGATTGGTGCAATCGTAGCTGACACTCAACTCCAGGCCCAACGTGCCGCCAAGGCCGTGAGAGTGATGTACGAAGACTTGCCGAGAATTGTTACAATCGAGGTAGGATTACCCGCTGTACCACATCGGGCAGAATGGCTGGACACTTTGAGGTGTCACTCTAATCAGCGCTCAGCGCCCAGGCTGACATGGGTCCGACAGGGTTCGTAGGACAGACATTACTTGTGCATGCTATGGATATGTACGCCGCCATTACTTAGGCGCCATCACTAGACAAACGGATTGAGATGGAGAGTTTATTTGCACTGAAAATAGGTCAAGGATCCTCAGATTGTAGACTGCGAACAGTCCCTTTATTTTTCTTGGTCTCTGGTCACGGAAAACTCGAAAAACGATGTTTTCGCCGAGCGTGGATTTTTCCGCGAACGAAATTCCCAGAGGGTAGGAGGGCGGAGGGAGGGGGGACAAAATAAAAATAAAGGGACTGCATCCTTTTTCCACTGGTGCGCGTTCAGCAATTTCAGTCGCTCCAGCAACTGAAAATCGTGATTGGTCAATTAAACAATAGAGATGTCAGACATATATTCCATTTCGCTCGAGAGAGATTTGGATTTTTACTTTCTCCATATTTGTTGAGGGACGAGTCTACTCCATTCAGCAAGAATCTGTCGTCAATAGTTGTAGATTTGGCTTCTACTATCTGCATGAAATAGCACAAGTTAAGCCGAGGTGGTAAACTTAAACTTAGTTGTTTGTTTATAGTTGCAGTTACGAAATGTTTCCCGCATAATTTTATACATTACCTCGCGAGATTTCAAGTCATTTTGATTTGCATGAACTCCCGCCATGAACTGCAAATTTTTGATGGAGAACGTCCAGATGGTTATCCAACTTACCAGGTATAAATTAACCAACTGTGGCATTCATCCACAACTAACTATTGACGACAGATTCTTGCTGAATGGAGTAGACTCACCGCTCAACAAATATCGAGGAACTCGGTAAAGACAGTAGACAGAACTTGCACGGCGGCGCGTATATTGTTGTCACCAATATCCCTCAAAACTTCTTTCATCTTTTCGAAAGCTTTCGCTTTCAGGCAAAAGTCGTTGGACTTTATCTGTTCTTCGATAATGCTTCTCAGAGGCACGATACCAGGACAGAATGGCTTTGCTCGGATTGTTGTTCTGTTTGGCGAGCAAAACATTTTGGTAAATTAGGCTTTTGCCAAAACCCATTGGAAGCACGGCCAACACATCTTTGTTTCATAAATTATACGCTCTCAATGGCTTGCTTTTGTTTATCCTTTAAAATTAAGCCACCGAGCTGACGAGAAAGTAAAAATCAAAATCTTTCTCGAGCGTATTGGAATATCTGTCTGACATCTCTATTGTTTTAATTGACCAATCACGATTTTCAGTTGCTGGAGAGACTGAAATTGCTGAATGCGCGCCAGTGGGAAAAGGATGCAGTCCCTTTATTTTTCTTTTGTCCTCCCTCCCCCCGGCCTCCTACCCTCCAGGGATTTCGTTCGCGCCCAATCCGCGCTCGGACAAAACATCGTTTTAGAGATTTTCGTGACCAGAGACCAAGAAAAATAAAGGGACTGTTCGCAGTCTACTCAGATTGCAACTGATCATGACCATCCACAGAGAAGATGACCTGAAGAATCACGCGTTCTGGTTGGCTAACAAATTTTTGAGTTTCAGATTACTAATGTTTGCGAAAGTTTCCGTTGACTGAGAGAAAGTTTTCGTTGATACCTTGTGTTTTCAATGTGTTAAAGAGGTTTTCTCTGTTGATCTTATCAAACGCTTTCTTAAAATCGACACAACATGAAAACATCTCTTCGTTTAGGTTTGTTTCTGACATGTCAGAAATGTCAGTTTCTGTTGTCACCTGTTGAAATCCTTGCGAAAGCCTGCTTGTATAGATTGAAGAATGTTTAGAGTTGAGGTGAAAAGTTTTTCTAAGCAGGATAATAGCGTGATGCCTTCAGAAACATGAGTGCCCCACCCCTCCCTCCAAGGTATGATACTAATATTAATAGTGTATATTAAGCAGCTAATCTATGAATACGGACGCAGAAAATTGTCGTTCGCAGAAATCAGTACAGCTTAAAAAACGCTGTGGCCTATTGCGCGCGTAATATAAACTTTGCCTAAACCTTTGTATGAGATCAATGTCTTGACTGTTCGAACTTGCAGGAGCAGGTTTTGTTATTTTGATCAACAAGGTGTGAATCACGTGAATGTTGTTTAGCTATTTCTAAATAGCTGGTACTCTAGGTTTAGTTTTAAGTCATCTGACCATGTAATATGTTAGGTACATAATAAAGTTGTTGTTGTTGTTTTCCGATGCATGAAGAAGGGAGCAAGACTTCGTTGATACTACCACTAATTGTAATGTCGACCCTTGCAGGATGCAATCGAAGCCAACTCATTCTTCCAGCCTAATCCGTCCATCCAAAATGGCGACCTGGAGGCGGGGTTTGGGGCTTCTGATCACGTGATTGAAGGAGAGATGAGAACAGGAGCACAAGTGAGTGAGACCAAACTGAGCCTGTTGAAAATGTGCATTGATTTATTGTTTAAGTTTGTTTCTCTTTAGAGTGAAGAACTGTTCAACTGTGATGAAAATAGAATTGTTGGTAAAAACGGGGAATGGGGGTCTGATCTGGGAATTACAAATTAGTGGAAAACACAATAATTAGTATCCACGGTTAGGTTAGGGTTGGGGTTGGAGTAAGGGTTAGTAAACATATCCCAGAGACATTAGAATGGAACAAAGACCCTAATCCTAACACAGCCCAGACCCCCATAACCCAGTTCCCGTTGAAGTAACATCCTGAAAATACTAATAGTTATAGAGAGTATATGTTACTTGGGAATGTAATAAGAGAAAAGAAAGGGAAGGTATTTTAATAATGTATTCTTTGTCAGTTATCCTTTCATGTAATAAGTGCACTCACTCCTTTCAATTCCAAGAAGAAAGGAGAAACTGATAGCTTGGCCGGATGTGCATACACGGGATGTCTCCCAAATTCCACTGAAATACAAAGCAAATGTTTACAAAATAGCTTGTCGAAATAGTGACAATTACGTCCTCTTTTTCCATTAACTAGGAGCACTTCTACCTGGAGACTCAAGTAACGATTGCTGTACCAAAAGGTGAAGATGGTGAAATGGAGTTGTTCTGCTCTACACAGCACCCTACCGGAACACAGGTAAAGGAACAATGACCAACGCTGTTAAATGTTCTGTATTCCTGTAGTAAAACCTTTTTCCAGTTTTCAGTACTGCGTATTGAGTGGTTAATTGCACACTGAAGCAATTGACCACAAAACATGGAGAACCATCTATTTGTTTAGTACTGCAAGATATATCAGGACTATAGCTCGACATTTTAAACGAGGTGAGCTTCAGGTTGGAGTACGAGTACAACCTTTAGACTCCAAACATCTCACTCGCAAGGGATCTTCCTATTCTGCCAAACGTTGCTAGAGACATGCACGAGAACAAGCTATTAAGAGTGTTTGTTTGTTTGTTTCTCAATCATGAAAAGTTGTACTCGTTCTTGTTGTTGCACTCGAATCAGAAGCTCGCTAGTATTACTAAATGGGACCCTGTTCTGAAGAGGGATGGGAGTACTCGTAGCACTGCAGTATCGCTAGACTGTCTTAAAGAGGAACTAAATGTGTTCAATTATTGTAACAGTCACTGGTGGCAGCGGCGTTGGGCGTTCCTCGTAACCGAATTGTGGTGCGTGTGAAGCGAATGGGTAGGTGAAGTTGTTGTGCTGACAAACCTTATTCCAAAATGGCGAATATTTCTGACAGAACTTGATATCTTCTTAAATTACTGCAATGCCATCCTCAACCTAAACACAAGGAACTATGAAAAAGTCATACTTGTTTAGGAATTTTGAAAGGTTGAGTTTGATTTTACCTAAGTTGATTCAATTTGACCTAGGTTGAAAAAATATGACCTAGGTTGAAACAAATGACCTAGGTTAAACAAAAAGGACCTAGGTTAAAATAAATTTGACCTGAAACTAAATTTGACCTGTAACATATACGTGAATAAAAATTGAAAAAAAAAAACACTATAGATTAAATAAATATGTCTTAAGAAGAGACTTAAATTGCGTGACGGACTCAGCATTTCTAATGCTGTAAGGCAGAGCGTTCCAGAGCTTAGGCGCCGAGATTGAAAATGCGCGATCGTCATATGTGCAAGACATAGACCGAGGAACAACAAGTAAGCTCTTTGTAGATGAGCGCAAGTTACGTCGTGGGGCATATGGCATAAGAAGTTCACTTAAATAAGTTGGTACGCAACCGTGTATAGCCTTATAAGTAAAAAGTAAAACTTTAAATAAAATGCGCTTAGTAATTGGCAACCAATGCAGAGCACGCAAAACAGGGGAAATATGATCCGTGCTCTTGACTCTAGTGACTAGCCTAGCAGCAGAATTTTGAATGCGCTGTAACTTATAGATGTCAGTTAAGTAGGTAGCCCGTATAACAAGCTCATTTTAAGGCGAGACTTCAATATTGAGCGAGACTGAAGGTCGAGTCTAGACCTAAATATTTCCATATTGGAGGAGGATGAATCTTTAAGTGTTTTATTATACCGAACAAATAATCCTCCAATCGGTAAGCACAATAGCGTGAATAGCTTGTGTGAACTGTCCAAAAGGTAGCTGTTCTACATGGCAAAATATTGGGCTGGCACGTGACACTAATACACACATTTGATTGGTGGATTATTTGTAAGGTATAATAAACATAGTTACCATTAACACAATAGTGTGAACAGCTCGTGTGAACTGTCCAATAGGTAGCTGTCCTATATGGCAAAATATTGGGCTGGCACGTGACACTAATACACACATTTGATTGGTGGATTATTTGTAAGGTATAATAAACATAGTTACCATTAACACAATAGTGTGAACAGCTCGTGTGAACTGTCCAATAGGTAGCTGTCCTATATGGCAAAATATTGGGCTGGCACGTGACACTAATACACACATTTGATTGGTGGATTATTTGTAAGGTATAATAAACATAGTTACCATTAACATAATAGTGTGAACAGCTCGTGTGAACTGTCCAATAGGGGGTGTGGATAAAACGCGGACACGGACCGGCGGACGTGCGGACCTGCGGACCAACTTTTTCCATTTTTAGTCGTCTAAGCGTATGGTTGTCAAATTTAAAGGTTTAGACGTGTAAGTTTTTTTATCTACAAAGCACGTACACAGCAAAAAATTCATTGCGTACATTGTATGAATACAAAGAGCTTATTACACGGAAAGTTGTGTAATACGGCTGGGAATTTTTACGAGTCAGTTTTATTTTTTCGAGCCTGAAAGGCGAGAAAAAATAAAATTGACGAGTAAAAATTCCCAGCCGTCATTACACAACTCTTCGTGTAATAAATTGTTTATTATACGACAGCTAACACGAACAAAACATGTTTGTTTTCGCTTACCGTACTGCTCTGTTTGAAGAAAATCTTGAGAGAAGAAATCTCGAGAGAAGAAATCTCTCAGCCCAATGTCGGGGGCGGGCGCGCACTGAAAAGTTTTTTTCGCGCGCTAAAAGCTGATTGGCTGTTACTCAAACAGCCCCATTTCGATTGGCTCGCGCGCTTACAAAACCTTTTAAGTGTTGAATAAACCTGTGCAAACCGGTTTGTGACCCGTGTAATACCGTCTCATATTTGCACTCGTTTTAGCCCGTATTTGCACTCGAAAACGCCAAGTCGTATAATAATGCTTACTATGTCATGTTCTACTCCATGGTGTTTTTTTTACTTACCCAATAATATACGGTTTTCGCATTATGCACATTAGAGCAGCCAATTTTAAGATGGGAACCTCTGAAACATCTCATCTGTGTGGGGTTTTTTTCTTCCTTTTTTGAGACGATGTTCATAACATTTGACTCGGTGTTTGGCAAACCGTCACGGGTGTTTTGTCTTTCACCAGGTGGTGGTTTTGGTGGAAAGGAATCGAGGAGCTTGTTCTTATCTTGTGTTGTGGCTGTTGCTGCTAACAAGTAAGTAGTTGGAAGTTTTCATTCTTTTATATTTAAAATTCAACACGCAGTTGGGGAGGGGGTTTATACCGGTGAGTTGAAACTATAAAGTGCACCATTCTCTAGTCTCTGCGAAAGTTCTCTCATTTTTTTAATCCGGTAGTAGTAAGAAGGTGCACGTGCTTGTGAACGAGAGTCGAACATGCGATGCCTGTGTGGCTAAAATGTATATCGGTTTATGTATATCAGTTTATGTATATATGTGTGTTTTATATGGTTGTGGCATTCATTTGAATATTTGTAGCACATTCTGCTGTGTGGTATACAGTGTAAAGTAATAATTGGAGTTAGTGTAGAACACAAATCAACCCTATAGCTAGCTACGGCTATTCAGATGTGTATAAACTGCTTACAGTTAAAGGGGCTATGTCATGGTACTGCGCATGTATCGAGTAATCGCCCGTTGGTGGCTGTTAATTGGATACAAAAGTTAAACCTCCCTCCCTCAATGCTTGATTGAAAGGATTTTCGATATTTTCCTTGAGACTGTTTATATACACTGTTTGTTAGTCACTTTTGCATATTTGCTTAGATTTTAAGCATCCCACATGGCCGAGAGGTTTCTTAGTTCATATAAAAATCGCGGGCAATAGCTATTTCCGGGCCGGAACGCGAATGAAAAGACTAGTACCGTGACACAGCCCCTTTAATTGTTTTACACAATTTTCAAGTGTTTTATTGGCAATTGCAATGATTGGGTGACAATGATCTTGTGGAGTCTCTGAAATGATCTGATGTTGACTGGTGACCTGTTAAAGTGCCTATGAAGCTTATTATTTTATTTTAGATATCAATTCTACATCAAGTGAATAGTAGAATGGTACAATATATCTTGTTTTGAATGCTGTGCCGCTGAGTTGAGGAGGTTTTAATATCCAAAATGCTAATTACATGACGTCAGGGGAGGCATCAATTATTATACAATTTTTTTTTACAATTAAACACATTTTTCAAACTGTTGAAATAAAATGTTGAAATAAAATGATGTTAGAAATTTGTTTTCCTATATCAGTAGAAACGCCCATTCAGAACCACTAAGAAGTGATTGCAGATACCTCCCCTGACGTCATGTAATTAGCATTTTGGATATTAAAACCTCTAACTCAGCGGCACAGCATTCAAAGCAAGATATATTGTACCATTCTACTATTCACTTGATGTAGAATTGATATCTAAAATAAAAAAATAAGCTTCATAGGCACTTTAAAGACCGGTGCGAAGAGGATAATCGTGCAATCAATATCCTGTTTAGGACAGGTTCAGACCCTGTTTGGGACAGACTCGCATGAAATTATATACCTTGTTCAGGACAGAGGCCAAAAACCGTACCCCTGTCCAGCGGCACGTCTCCGTATAGGGAGTACCCCCCCCCCCCCCCCCCGTGGGGAGTGGAATAGCCTCTTCGACCACGTAATCTCGAGTACATCGCCTACTGTGTTCATGAACAAGAGCCCATTTGGGCTTTCACTCGGGCCACATGAGATTGAAGATGAAATACACTTTCATTTGAAATCCTCTTAGTAATAACCAAAGGGAAGAATTATTAGCAGTCTTTAGGAGTGGCCGGTAGCGCGGTGACTTTCATTCTCTGCTCCCCTAGTATATATATACATGTATGTAATTTAATATTTTTGTTTTCTCGTATGTAAATTAAAGTAGTTGATCTTTTATTGAAAACACTACTTATTCATGTGTGTATGTATGTTCAGACTACTATCGTGCAGCTAGCTAGAGTCTTGAGATATCTGTCAGCAACTCGCAGCTAGTTAATAAATTAGTACTGTTCAGACCTAGTAACTTAGTAGGTTTTATTTTTTGTTTTTCCCTCTTCTGGTTTGTTTCTATCTCTAAAGAGGGCATGAATGGGGTTAACTGACTACTGACAAACAGCCTTAAAAATAACTGACAACTGACAAATGACGATTTTCTTACTGACAACTGACAACCGAAAAATAACTGACAACTGACAAATTTGGTTTTTGTGGGTCAAACATTGTAAATTTTCTCTAGTAATGATTAACTAGGGCTAACTAACAACTGACAAATGGCCAACATTTTAACTGACAACTGACATGTAGACCCCCCCCATTCAGACCCTCTCTAAAAGATAGAAATTTGGTCTATAACTGCCCTTGGCGCAAGTGTTTCGTAATCGCAAATAATTGACCGCCAAAGTGCTCAATTGAAATTTCAACCAAAATATTAAAACTGTGCGAAAAACTGCTACTGACTGGTGTTTGGCGATCCTCGTTATCCATGATGGCTCAATTGACGTACAATACACCCGGTAGTTGTCATCGATGGGCTTTTAGCGCGCTAGATTCTATTCAAGCTACCTCGCTAGGTAGCCTGGAACTTCAAAGTATTCCACCGACCACTAGCTAGCTAATCACCAGAGCAGAAAAACTGTTCAGACTAAAGAAGCTCGCTACCTCCTGTGGTTAGCTAGCTAGATTTACTAGCCTGAACACGGCCACACGTTTACAATTTAGTCTGCAGGTCCGATAAAACTGCAGGTTCCAGTCGTAAACAGTCCGAGTTTGACCAAATTGAAACGATCGAGCTGCTCGCGTCCGTAGATATATATTTCTTCGTTTGCACTTTTGACATGATATAATTCTTCAAATGGCACCATTGTTTTATTTCTTATGTTTAATAATACAGTTCTCAGCTGTAAATAAAATAGAACATTCTATGGAAGATTTCTTGTCCTAAAGTTTGAAAACGTAACACATGCATTTGACGCTAGAAAGTTCAGTACTCGCAAGGTCAATTTACTAGTGGCAGTTTACTAGTTTGCACTATCGGCTGTTATGGAATGGAAACATACTTTCACAGCTTAATATGTATGTCGATTGGTCAGAAGGATATCTTGTTTAAATGCTACGGTCCTTTCGGCATCAGGAAATTTTTAAACGGGAGTTTTCGTACAGTATTTCAAGCTATGCTGTAGTGCGAGTTCAGTTACGCCACAAATGTCGGTGAAACTAATACCGTGTTCATTATTATCGGTTTTCTCTATGGGTTCTCATGTATTCAATAATTACTTCTGGAGCTTCATATTTATGTCGATTGGTCACAATGATTTCCTCTTTCAGTTTTTCCCTTTAGTTTGGACATTAGGGATATATCCTTGGAGATTTCGTACAGTTTAGCGACCGTTGTGTCGAAAGTAGAAACGTTCGTTTGTCATGAAAGTGCGTAAACAAACTGTCACAAGCGGTTTCATAGCAGCTCGATGTTTGACTCCCATATAGTCGATGATAACGTATATAGCTTCATATGTACGTCGATTTCTCACAAGGATTTCCTCTTTCAGTTTTCCCCGTTAGTTTGGATATTAGGGATTTATTCTTGGAGATTTCGTACAGTTTAGCGACTGTGTGTTGAAAGTAGAAAAGAGCCCATCTGGCCTTTCACTCGGGCCACATGAGATAATTTGAAGATGAAATACATTTTCATTTGAATTTGATTGAAAATAGATCAAAAATTCGGGGAAATGTCCGGCTAAAACTGTATGAATAAATGTGAAATGAAACATAAATTTCATAGCAAGAAAAACATGTAATTCCTAATTAGAAAGCTCTTCTAAGTCCGCTTCTCAAATTCACAGACTGTTTTACAAAAACATTTGGGCAGTTCAGTTGACCTTTCAAATAATTTATTCTGAGGTACGCATACTCTAAATCACAGAGATGTTAAATAAAGCGATAATTAGAAGAAAAAGTACATTAACAGACAAACTGAGAGGAAATGTTTTAAATCTAAAAGAGTTTACTTACAGTACTTACGTAACTGAATCTTTCGTTTTGGTTCTATTGTTACTGTTGCTGAAAGCATTCCACCTTCGTGCACATATGCACTGAATCGGAATGAAAGTCGAAGCCTACCTCGAACTTAACTTTCAGCTAACCTGTTTCCTTTCATTCCACAATGAATAATAATCTCATAAAGTAAGCCCGTAGCTTTCAATAAATTTGCCAGTGTCTGAATGAAACAGCTAGATCTTTTCCAATTTCTCTCACGAGTCACGGCAGAAGACAGTCTCAAAGAACTTGAATTTTGATCCTCTTCACAGACACAGTAACGTAATTTAACGTCTCCGATCAATTCCTCTCTCTTTGCTGGCAGTTCATGCTTCTTGTTCGTGTAGTTGCCCCACTGAGCCGTAACCACAAAACGAGCACAGCATTTCAGTTGGCATACACTGCGTACATCTGCTTAACTAATTAGATTTGTAAAAATCTTAGCGGATCATGTAAATATTCCGCTTGGCTCAAATATGAGGGTTTCTGCCGTCAAAGTTAATTTTTTGTTTCAGTTTTCCCCATATTAGCAGACTTGTATAATGTCTCGAGCTCTCCGAATCCAGTAGAAAGATTCTGGTTATTCTGTCGTAAAACATGGACCTGACCCAAATTTAGGTTGTATTGCATCATTGCCCACGATGGAATAGATTTCTGACAATGACTATTTGAAATTGATATCTCCTTGTCTCGCCTAGTCTGAGCTTGGAACTTTCTTATCTGAGCGCGCCTGAGGAAATCTAACCTTTGTTTGCGTGACCAGCACAGTGCAATCCGATTGGTTCGAATTTGACCTTTAACGCATGCGCAGAAGCCGTCTGACACCAATTATAAAAAAATAAAATAATAACGACTTGCATTTTAAGACTCGGCGCTGCCACAGGCAGCCCGAGTAATAAGCTAAATACCAACTAGAACAAAACATCCCCAGTGTTACTGCGCTAGGAGATTTTTGCTGCAGTATTAATAATAGATAGATACATGTACATGTAGATAGAGCATTCACATTGTTATAGTTTTGGTTTCGGTTGTTATGTACCAATCAAATCGAAACCTCAACATCCTCCCGGGCAATCCCTGGGCATTTGAATTTTTGGAGTTTGTTTTTTTCAAATTCCCATCCTCCAGGCCAAAAATGTTGTTCAAATGCCCTACCCCGTCGTCGTATTAGGCGATCAAATGCCCCAACCCCCGGGGCATAGTATTAGTTGTGTCACCGCATTTATGTTTTTAACAGACAGTTTAAATATTCGTAGGCAATGTACATTTGTATTTTAATACCTTCAAATACAATCTTTTGGAGTTCCTTTGCTTTTAAGGCAGTCGCTTACAAAAGCAGAATTTTGTCCTTTGAAGTCGTCTAAAGTGACCTCCCCGCTCCAATTCCACCATGATTTCGATCGAGGAAAACCACACAGCATAAAACATGAAATCGAGACGACACCAAACATCTCTTCCGGTGTCAAATTCCCCACCCCAATGATAGCTACCGATGTCAAATTCCCAACTCCCCGGGCACGAAAACGAGTCAAATTTTTTTTGGGGGGGAGTGTTGATTTTTCGATTTTATCAGTACATTACTGGATAGTTCAGCACAAATTTTGACAGACCATGTTTGACTTGATATAGTTTGGACATCGAATGTAACAGAGGTAGCACACACTTTCCTCAGGATTTGATATATGTGACCTCACACGCGAAAACGTACACTAACGGTTATCCGTTAAACGGGCAAATGTTAACGGTTACCTAACGCTTTTTCAGATCGTTTAACGGTTTGGCAAACCGTTTAAACGGGCAGCCCTGAAAAGCTAACGATTTTCGATAACCGTTAAACGGTTTGGCTTGAAGAGCTAACGGTTTGCATAAACGTTTAAACGGCCTATAATTTTTTTTACGATCTAACATATTGATTAAACGGTTTCTCTCTAAAAACTAATGCTCTGCATAAACGATTAAACGGCCTAGCCAAAACTTCTTTCTCAGCACAAACGGCGATATCAAACGATCTGTTGAAAGTCAACAAATTCTGGACTGAGAGAACTTTGTTGTGAAGTGGTTTAACCTCTCCGGTCATTTATGATGTAAATTGATCAAAAGTGAACTGTACCCGGAATCCCTGTACTCAAAAGCGCTAGGGGTCCAGCGCTAGCTGGATGTAAATAAGCAGCTCGGCTTTAGTTGTATCAATTCTCGGCTTTTATTGGGCTTTGTTGTTTGACCTTCGTACGATCGATCTACCGATCGAAGCCAAGCCAAGGAGTCCAAGACCGAGTGGCGCCGTACAAGTTATTTCGAAGATTTAAAAGTTAGTAAATCCAAGGGTAACGTACGACAAGAACGCTTTGAAAATTCATGCAGGGCTAGAATCAAACGATCAACAGGTTGTTTCATTAAACGGTTTCCTTGTAGAGCTAACGGTTTGTCAGAGCAATTAAACGGCCAAGCAAAAACTTCTAACGATCTGCCAAACCGTTTAAACGGTTTGTCTCCCAAAGCTAACGGTTTCTGAAAACGTTTAAACGGGTAGACTGAAAAAGACCGTTTAACGGATAACCGTTAGTGTATGTTTTCGCGTGTGAGGTCACATCGTACTTGGGTCATGGGTCACATGATTTACAGTGTGATAAAAAAGGTCACTGACCATCCACGAGTTGCCCTTAGGGGCCCTATGTTCTTCCTCAATCTCCCTCTCCCCTCCTCCTCCTCCATTTCCTCTTCCTCCTCCTTGTCCTCATTCTCCACTCCCCCTTCCCTTTTCCCTTCCCCTCCTACTCCTCTCCTTCTCCTTCCCCTTCCCCCTCCCCTTCCCCTTATTCTCCCCTCCTCTTTCACTTCCTACTCCTCCTCTCTTCCTTGTCTTCCTTTTCCTTCTCTTCCTTCTCTTCCTCTTCCTCCTTCTCTTCCTCCTTCTCTTCCTCCTTCTCTTCCTCCTTCTCTTCCTTCTCTTCCTTCTCTTCCTTCTCTTCCTTCTCTGCCTTTCTCTGCCTTTCTCTGCCTTTCTCTGCCTTTCTCTGCCTTTCTCTGCCTTTCTCTGCCTTTCTCTGCCTTTCTCTTCCTTCCCGTCCTTCCCGTTCTCGTCCTTCTCGTCCTTCTCCTCTGTCTCCTCCTCCGTTTCCTCCTCCATCTCCTCCTCCTCCTTCCCTTTCCCCTTCTCCTCCTCCCTTCTCCTCCTTCTGCTTCTCGTGATTCTCCTCCTCTTGATTCTCCTCCTCTTGATTCTCCTCCTCCTGATTCTCATCATCCTCCTGATTCTCCTCATCCTCCTCTTCTTCCTTCACCTCGTTCTCCTCCTCCTCCTCCTTCTCTTCCTCCTCCTCCTTCTCTTCCTTTTCCTTTTCTTCCTTCTCTTCCTTTTCTTCCTTCTCTTCCTTTTCTTCCTTCTCCTCCCCTCCTCCTAATTCTCCCCTCCTCCTAATTCTCCCCTCCTCCTCATTCTCCCCTCCTCATTCTCCCCCTCCTCCTCCTCCCACCTCCTCTTCCTCCCCCTGCTTCTCCCTCTTTCTCCTCCTCTTCCTTTCTATTCCAGCCTCTTTCTCCTCCTCTTTCTCCTCCTCCTTGGATTTCAATAGGCTATTATAATGTACTCAAAGCGAACGACTGTGGATGAGACTGAGAAACGAAGAACGTCCGTCACCTTTGGTACTTATCCTTGTGGCATTAAGCGGTATTTGGTCCCAAAATATCGACTTCCCGACCTTACAAAAATTACAAAAGGGTTGTCAGGTTTTGCAGAATTAAACTGTGATCTTGTAGAATTTGAAGGTTGGCCATGCAACAGCAGTAATATATATTGGGATGTTATTTATAGAATGGGACGTCCCGTGCGGTGCATGCTGGACCGTGATGAGGACATGAAGACAACGGGAACGAGACACTCGTTTCTTGCTAAGTACAAAGTAAGGCTCACTAAAAAAAAACTCACCGAAATATCGTAAGGGACTTGAAAATACCACTGGACTAGGTGAACCAGTCCCACAACTGTAAAACAATGCCTTCCATATCACGAAAATCAGTCGAAAGACAGGGCTACGAGCATGCTCACAAGAATGACAACACGAGAGGCCATGCTTCAGAGACCTGTCTCTGATTTACTCGATATGAAATGGACGGTTTTACAGTCTAGACAGCACCCAGCTAGACCATAATTGGTGTTAGAATTTAGCATGTGTTCTTTATTATTACTTGTGCATGGAAAACATGTTAAACGGGCGAATGGCTTTCTATTCTCACTCAGTGTAAGCATAACAGGATAGTGAGTTAGAGGCTGAGAAGCAAAGGCTCTACCAGGTTAATACAAAACACTCGAATGAACTCGAGAAACTTCGCAGACAACTAGTAGACTACGAAGTGTATCAGCGCCGTGAAAGTCTTCGCTTTTACGGCATAGCGGAAGAAGAGAAAGAAGAAGTGATAACGAAAGATATTTTATATAATTTCCTGGAGAAAGAGTTGAAAGTCGAGGAGCCAAGGGAATTGGAGTTTCAAAGAATCCATAAAGTAGGAAATAGGAACGGAGCGAGCGGTAAACCAAGAGCTATTATTGTTCGCTGCCTCCGCTACACGGATCGAGAATAACTATTCTCTCTTCGAGACACCCTGGAGAAGGATTCCCGTTACGGTATAGGGGTTGATCTGCCTAAGGCAGTTAAGGATATGCGAAAGAAGTTATTGCCCTAGCTTGATGAAGTGACAAATCTTGGCCAGAAGGCTTTCTTCTCCAGAAAGGAACCGTGAAAACCTGATAATCGACGGTAAGGTTCACGACTCCAGTTCCGAATTAAATAAGTTGCAGAAAGAAATAGAACAGAAAACTACAGAAAGCTGAGATATTGAAAGTTAAACTTGACAGGTTGATGGACTCGAAAGTTAAAGGCACAATTATACGCAGCAAAGTTAGATGGTTCGAAACGGAGAAAGAAACTCCAAATATTTTTACGGCCGTTTAGAAAAGAGAAGCTTTAATAAGAAACATATCACAAAACTAAACGTCAGTGATTCGATTATTGAGGAACCTTCATCTATTTTAAAAGAACAACAGAAGTTTTACGAAAAGCTATATTCATCGGAAATGCCAGAGGCCAACAGTGAGCAAGAGACTTTCGTAAACAGCGTAAAGTTAAACAATAAGTTATCAGAAGAGGAGGCACAATCGTGCGAGGGCTTGCTGACGGTAGAAAAATGCTACTCCACCCGAAAAATTTCAAGCATAATAAAACGCCCAGGTCCGACGGGCTACCTGCAGAATTTTAGGTATTTTTTTGGGACGACTTGAAATCACTAAAGCTTACTGCTTTTTACAAAGCGCCCATAAGTTACTGGCAGGATCTTAAAATCGCATGGTATAGGAAGCATTCAAACCCACCAATCCTGAACGAAATCATATGGAATAAACGAAAAATCAAGATAGTAGGTTTTCCAGTTTTATACAAGAATTAGCTCTCTAAAGGCGTGTCGTTTACATCAAAGACCTGCTCGATGAGAACTATCAACCACTCAAGTTTTGTAACTTTGAGACACAATTTCAGTTAAAATATTTTTTATGTATATAGGTAATCAGCATGTTGAAAGGGTAACTACCTATAAGTTGCTAGTATTTATTATTATTAGTATATAGTCATTAGTATCTGATATTCATATTTATTGTTATATAGTTATTACATAGTTATATTCATATTTGTGTTACCACTTGTTAATTCAGTTTTATTCTACAGTAGAGTGCAATAAACAGTATTTATTATTATTAGTAATGTCATCAGTATCTCATATTCATATTTATCGTTATATAGTTATTACATAGTTATATTCATATTTGTGTTACCACTTGTTAATTCAGTTTTATTCTACAGTAGAGTGCAATAAACAGTATTTATTATTATTAGTAATGTCATCAGTATCTCATATTCATATTTATTGTTATATAGTTATTACATAGTTATATTCATATTTGTGTTACCACTTGTTAATTCAGTTTTATTCTACAGTAGAGTGCAATAAACAGTATTTATTATTATTAGTAATGTCATCAGTATCTCATATTCATATTTATTGTTATATGGTTATTACATAGTTATATTCATATTTGTGTTACCACTTGTTAATTCAGTTTTATTCTACAGTAGAGTGCAATAAACAGTATTTATTATTATTAGTAATGTCATCAGTATCTCATATTCATATTTATTGTTATATAGTTATTACATAGTTATATTCATATTTGTGTTACCACTTGTTAATTCAGTTTTATTCTACAGTAGAGTGCAATAAACAGTATTTATTATTATTAGTAATGTCATCAGTATCTCATATTCATATTTATTGTTATATGGTTATTACATAGTTATATTCATATTTGTGTTACCACTTGTTAATTCAGTTTTATTCTACAGTAGAGTGCAATAAACAGTATTTATTATTATTAGTAATGTCATCAGTATCTCATATTCATATTTATTGTTATATAGTTATTACATAGTTATATTCATATTTGCATTACCGAGTAGAACGGAACCTCGAGTCCTGTATTGTGATTGCAGCCATAATACTATACTTCTATTGTTTTTGTATGGCACATTGTAAAGGTTAGGGTGTTTTCTATTGTTGGGTAGACTGTCGCTCATTTCGAGAAGTTCCACACGACCCGTATTACCACTTGTTAATTCAGGTTTATTCTGCAATAAACACTATTTATTATTATTATAAACAATAGTTATTTAGATTTGATGCCATTTTTCGAATTGGTCTATGGACCTAACGGCTCAATCCCGGTTTCTGGGAAACTACCCACCCACCCCTCCCTTCAAAGCCCATACTGAACTCTTATTTCTGTGATTTTCAAAAGCTTGTTATTCAGTTCTTATTTACTCAAACATCAAATTCAGTAAATATAATAATTTCGGTGTGATCTTTCATGTGGTGGGGTTTATTAAATTACGTATGTATTTTTTTTTAATTCGATAAATTTCCATTCTCGGTTGCAGTTCTTTATCAGTAGTCTACGACGTGGCTAATAACTGGGTGCATGTTGTTCCTAGAGATTTTGACTTCAAAGGGAACCTTCACTGCAAAAACAATGTTTGCTCTCAAGTGTTCCTTATGGATACGTAAATCTAATGCTGTGTTTGTTTTCTGTAAATTGTGGACTAGCTGTTATTTATGGACAGATTTTCTTGTCCATGAAATTCATTTGAATTTTCCGGGGGCTGCCATATTGGATCTTATGACGTCACATGGTTCCCTCTATTGTTATACAACAAAATAACTATTGTTTTTTGACAATAGAAGCAAGCATGTGACGTCCCTTTAGGGATGAATCGACTTAGGTAGATGGTTTCAGAGGTATCTATTTACTTAATACCTTGATTCCCTCGGTTTTCTTTGTTTGTTTGGGGACATTTAATCTCTAAATTCCCTCATCAGCAGGTATACTTGCTCTAATTTTCCCTCTTTGACGTGCAAGAGGGAAAATTAGAAGGGCATGCACGCTGATGAGGGAACATTGGACTGCCCCTTGGCACACTGGGTTATCACGCCCTGTAACCTACCTATTTTATGGCTCAAGAAAGTTCTTCTCTTCATTTATCAAACCCGCTTCCATGTGGGACGTAATTAAACTCCATGCATGCTCTTTGAATATTTTAGTCAACCACATAATTACATTGTATTTTAGTGTTATTCTTCTCAATAACAACACACTTGTCCCCAGGGGAAGCCAGGGTCATTCAATGAATAGCACTCAATAAAGCATAATAACAAAACTTTTTTGAAAGCAACTCAACTGCAACGTCTTAAGTTTAGGCAGAGAAAACTAAACTTCTCAGAGATTTGTTCCATTCCTCAGTGATAATACTATTACAAAGTGATAGCATGACATTTTGTGAAATTAGTGATTAAATTCCCCCTCGAGCCTCGGGAGGAGCTGTAAAAGTCTCTCCACTGCACAAATCCTCCCTCGGCTCTTGGGAAATTTGATCACTTATTTCCCTCATGTCATGCTTTACCTTTTTAATAATACCAAATGTATGTTTGTTCACCAGGTTGGCTTTACGAGAGATGGTAAAATACAAGCACTGGATGTCAAGTTGTACTCTAATGCCGGCTACTCACTGGACCTGTCGAAACCTGTGAGTATTTTATCTAAGACATTGGTTTTAACAGATTTTAACTTACAGCACGCCACTGACAAATCGTGATATTTTGCTCATCCTCATCCAGTAATTGCTTATTATTGCTACCGCCTATTTGTCTTTATTTAGTAACATTCCTCCCTAGATAAGCATCTTTGCTTTTGGAACAATTGCTTCAAATATTGTTTAAATAAATAAATAAACATTCCTTATTGTGAAGGTTACATTTTTATGCATACAGCAAGACAGAACACACTCTGGTTAAAGTGGTCAAAGTGCATAAGCCCAAACTTTGTTATCATTAATATCGAACATACCTAATGCGAATAGTTGAATAGTAAAATATTTATTGATTTGAGTGTTGCGTCTACAAGTTATAAAGGTTTATATGTGGAATATGTTAACTGTGTGATGTTGCAGGAGGCCAACAAATTTAAAAGGCCATTTCTTTGTCATTGTGAATAAATTTCTTATTTAAAGAAAATATTTGATAAAAAAACTGATATAAGGCCCAAATAGCAAAAATGTCTGCCAGCACGTTTTTGTACAATAAATGAGGCCTTCTATGACGTCACATAATTAGCATATTGGAAATATAAACATTTTATAGAATGATGCAACACTCAAATCAAGAAATATTTTACTATTCATATATTTACTTAATGAAGCTAGAATCGATATTAATGTTGAAACATTTGGGCTTAAAGGCACTTTAAGCGGTTTTCCTCTCACCTGACCCGAGTAAGATTCCCGCAGTGTGCCGCCGTGCTCTGAGGGTTTTGGTCAGATAGAAGACTAAAAACGTAAATAAAACTGTTATTATCATCTGATCATCATCAGCTTCAAATAATGGATCAATCATTTTTTTCTGGGAAACCCCCACCTTCATAACCTTTAATGGTTAATCATTGATAAAACGTTGCATATCCAAGGGAGGGGTGGGTGGGTAGTTTCCCAGAAACCGGGATTGAGCCCAAATAATAATTTTGACGTTTATATTTTAACCAGGTTATGGAGAGAGCATTGTTCCACTCTGAGAACTGTTACCTTGTCCCCAATATTCGTGCTGTTGGTTACATTTGTAAAACTAACATCCCCTCCAACACGGCGTTCAGGGGATTCGGTGGCCCTCAGGTATGTATTGAGGGCAAAATCTGATTAAACGTTTTACTATTAAATGTTCACTCCATACGTTGAAGCTACAATCCTGGTCAAAAATCTTTGGGACACTAAGCAAAACACGGTACTTCTAATAGTATTCTATAATCACCTACAATATTCGATTAGTATTTCGTTAAAATGTGACCCCCTATCCCTAAAACAATGATGAGATATTGGGGCATTACAGGGAGGTGGGCATAACAAGCGACCTCGCTATTCAAAATAAAAACAATGAACTGGGGGATAAAGATTTGAGATTTATTTAGAAAATGTCCAAGTGTCACAACACTTTTGACCACGATTGTAGCTTCTTTTTCGAAAAACGTACTATGATAGGTTTTGATATGTGCGGTAGGTTCTCGTTTAGTTGTTATATCTTGTCACGACAGACTCAAATTACGGTTCTTGTCGTACCCAGACAAGGTACATGTAAGATTGATAAAGATGATAGATAGTATAGCATACGTGAAGTTTAATGGTAAAATAGATTGCATCCATGACAACTTCGTCTATTTAGTTGGCGTGCAAAGTAGTCGTGCACTCCACTTCCCCTCCTCCCCTGGCACACAAAAAAAAATGCACAGTACTTAACTGAGGATGCGATCTTTTTACTATTGGTAAACCCACCCAGTACTTTACAAAAGCCAGTTGCTAAATATATATCTGAATGTTTTGAAGTCAGAAACGATAGTTGTAATTTGTTTGGATAACAACTAATGTATTTAAGTAATGATTCAGCTAATAAGTAAAGCAAAAGACGATAGGCTGCAGCAGTTAGTATATCCGCACATACGATTTTGCTAGAATATGCGATAAGTGCTGTCTGAGATTCCACAGTCAAAGTTACAAGCGAAAATTGTATGCTGTATCCTGGTTACCATTTTAACTGTGAAAACGTAAAGAAAACACCATCTAACCAATCATAAATTTGATAACTTCCCTCATATATACGAATTTCTCCAAACTCAAATTAAAGTTAGTTTGATCAAAAATGAATTTAAACTTCAAAAATTATCTCATGAAAGTGCTTTACTTCGATGGTCTTCTATTCGGTTAGACTTCACTGTTCTGTAGGTCGTATCCTATTGGATAAAGAATCCACTGATAAAGAATCCCATTTTTTTAGGGTTAGGGTTTGTATTGTTTTAGGGGTAGGCTATCGTTTGGGTAACCAATAACATTTCAGGTTGCAAACGGTGAAGTCTGTCCCCTTCTATTGAATTTATGAGTATCAACCAATGAAAAAGAAGAATAGAAAATTAACACCTTTTACATTCCTTGCCGTTCAGCCCTTTTTTTCTTATCCGGAGCATTACTTAAAGGGGCTGTGTCACGGTAAGACTTTACATTCGTTTTTCCGGGTCGGAAAGAGCTATTTCCACCGATTTTGATATGAACTAACGAACCTCTCGGCCATGTGGAATGCTTAAAATCAAAGCAAATATACAAAAATGACTAACAAACAGTGTATATAAACAGTCTCCAGAGAAAATATTGAAAATCCTTTCAATCAAACATTGAGGTAGCGAAGTTTAACTGTTTGTATCCAATTGACAGCCACTAAACGAGCGATTACTCGATACATGCGCAGTACCATGACATAGCCCCTTTAATGTCTATACAAGGTCCAAATAAAATAGTGTTTAAGTCTACATGACCAATTCACCAAACTGACCTTCACACTATATTTAGTTGGCCTAATCTCCAAGCTCGGAGGGATTACCTAAATGTACCTTATTGTTGAAATGTAATAATGGTATGTCTTCAAATTAACTCGTAACAGAGTTTAGGCATGCATATGAATTTCACCATTATAACACAAGAAACAAGGATCCTCTTAGGCTACCGTTAGCAAAAACAACTAAGTTCCAAGACTCTTTTAGGTACAATGGGCGCTCGAACCTGGAATAGTTTATTCGTCGTGTCGAATAAATCTCTGGTAAGAAACGTCCTTCGGCTCCGACAAGGTAGCCTGCTATGCAGACGTATTTTTTCACTCATAAATTCGAAGAAAAAGGTAACGTCTGCTTACCCGAGCGCTTAATTAGTTTCCAATATGCAAGCATGACGTCAGCATGTTTGTTTTATTTTTTCTGCCCAATCAAAGCCATTGTTAGAATTTTAGTGAATTGGCGCGCCAGTGAACACTCACCTATGATTGGTCAATGGCAAATGTATTGTCTGAATTCCTTTTAAATGTAACATACGTCACTTTCCAGGATATGGAAGGTCAAATTTGATTGATTCCTAACACAACGAGGTGTGCATATTGGAAAATAATTAAGCGCTCGGGTAAGCATACGTTACTTTTTTCTTCGAATTTAAGAGAGTGAAAAAATAAGTCTGCATAGCAGGCTACCGACAAGGGCGCCAGTTGAAATATCCTGAGCCTGTTGGAAGGCTTTCCCACGAAAGGATTTAAATACAACATTAAGCTGTTTACATTTGAGAGATGGGACTCCAAATTTGAGAGAAATTTCCTCCGCGACCGACTCTCTCCCGGGTCTCCGCCATCTTGTTTTCAGTGGGTTAAGTTGTGTAAATAAATTAAGTCCCGAAGTCTCCCGAGCGATATCGAATGTGATTGGTTGACCCTGTCACGTGTTGAGTCAACTCGAAACACACACACAAAAACAATTGCGATTTCTGACTCGTGCCGGCCGAAGGCCTGGCCGGAGTAACTACGGTCAGTAGTGTTAATTACAAGCGGAATGCCTAAAATGGTACATTTCATCAGCGTGTTTTCAATTTCTTCACGTGTATCCAGTCATTCCTTCATGACGAACATTGATAAATTTGAAGGTTATTGTTTTCGACTTTTTGTTTCAAATTTAAAAGTAAATGAAAAAGTTTACAACAAAACAAAACATATTTTCTTACTTAAAGCACAACTTAAAGTGCAAGTACCGCCATAAAACAACATTAACTCTTTTTGCCCGAAATTATATTTCTAACTTCAGTTGTCTAAATTAGTTTTCTTCAAGAGACTGGAGCAGCAATTCAACTACAAAAATAGGTACGCAATGGATACATGTGTCTACTGTATACTTTTAATAAAAAGTACACTCTTTGCTATATGATGAGTGAAATATATATTAAAACTGGGCTTGAATTGGGAATGATCAATAATATTATTACATTAATATGCAATGAATATACCACAAGTTTTATTGCAATATCATTTTAATGATAGTAAATAATGTTACAGTATTTGTGAGCACTTGTGCGACATCATTAATTTTGTGGGACATTTGAATAAATTGATCATAAAGTCAATGACAATATTAACTGTAACGAACTTGTTGCTGTTAGGTGGCCATGGTACTGTGCAGAGCACTGTAATTGATGTACTTAACTAACAGTAGGGATTTCAAAATATGCTAGCTTTGTGAGTAAAGCTAACTATGCTTTTCAGATATCTCTTTGAGAGAAGATATTGTTGGTACAGTAGAGGTGGAAAGGTCTTTGCGTTGAAAGGGCAATGATGCAGTTGCTGTAACTGAAGTGGTGTTAGTTGTAACTACCCGTATATCCTTTTGACCATCCTTGGTGCTTTTTCTGTATTTTGATATTTTGACAGGTGCTTTCTGTTGTTCGTGATGATATACACTGTCTCTCTTGTTTGGATTGAAGCAGACAGCTTTAACTACATTTTCTTCAGAAGTTTGTAGATGTGCAGTGACGTATGTAACTTATATTGCTTTTTTCACTGGTGAAACATTATGCACGTAGCATAAGATGTCTTTGTCTTTATTTGCCATGTTGTGGTAGAGAGAGCGATATAATTTTATAATACCTTCAAAATGCCATTAATAATTTATGAGCATTTTGTCCAATCAGATGAAGCGAATCACTCGCGTGCATGCTCCTTTATACCCGATAAAACGTAAGGGTCTTCATACAACTTTTCACTGTACGAGTGTGGCCCTATAAAACTTCATAGTTGAGGCCTTTTTCCTTTGTTCAAATCGTATAAAGTCCCTCCTACTCAATCCTCACGAAACCAAGGGCTTTAACCGTGAATCTTTATAAAGACCCTCACTCGTACAGTGAAAGTCCTTTAAAAAAAAAGACTCTAACGGGAAATCTCGTGACCTCGTGAACACGTAACCATCGGCATATAGTCGTCCTCTTCATTGCCATTTTTTGATTGGATATTGTCGCTAAATGTACATGCAGCTTCTTAAGAAGCAGTAGACACAATAAACGCAACCCGAATTGCGGTATTGACTCATCTTGTGATGTCACAATGGAAAGATACGGGATTTTATTGTAGTAGTTTTCTCTTGGAAGGAAGTTGATTCATCTTATGACGTCACAGGATCCACGACAAGTAACCAAAATTAGGGATTAAATGTCAGAAATTTGCAAAATTATACATTTTTGTGAGAAACACATACAACAGTACAATATAAATTTCTATTTTTTTGACATGATACTTGCACTTTAAATGTTTTCCCCTCGTGACAATAACTCAAATGAAAAATATATCCAGTGCTATTGAACGGGTGACTTAATACACGTGAGGAATAAGCTTATGAAATGTACGATTTTGCGCATAATTAGAAAGCTCGGAGGAGAAAAGGCTAGGTACATGTGTCACAAATTACGTTATCATACAACATACTCGCGAACGAGGCCAAAGTTTTCGTTTACATTTTTAAATACTTACATCAATTCAAAATTGCTCCTTTTCACCAAATTTTTGGGTTGCACATGACGTCACGGCGGCCATGTTGGAGGAACATTATTAACAAAAGATTCCTCATTAGTGTCTTCTGTTCCGTCTTCCAACCTGGCTGCTGCGTCTTTGGCTTTTGAATATCCAGGGATTGATTGCAACTCAAGAACATTCCCGCTTTATCAATTTTCTTGCAGTTAAAACAGTAGTTCCCATGGTGTAGAATTGAATCGGCAATCATATTTGCCTGAGTTTTTGCAAGAAAATGGCGAACATGATATTTTGCGATAACATTTCAATCTCTTTTGCTGTAGAAGAATCCATTCTATCGATTTTATTGAAACTCGTTACCAACAAAGTTCATGAGTAATTTATAACAACAATTTAAAACAAATATATCGCCTCGTTTTTAGGATTTTCGTATTTTACGTCAAAATAAGGGGTCTAAAGAAGCATTTATATCATCAAAAATATTATGTATCTTGGAATTCTGTTTGGTGTTTACTATTCTTCAATATCAGGTAATACATGGTCCAAAATATCGCAAAGATCGGCCAAAAACATCCTGCTGAAAAGTGTGAATCACAACGAATTGGAACCGCCTGTTTAAATATTTGGTTATAAATAAATAGAAAATACATGTATGTCTACAGACACAACAGTTATTAATGCATGTTACTCGAGATCACAACTGATTTTGGAATTCGTCCTCTTAAAGGCAAAGCCAGTTGTTTTTCAGGCAGTTAATCTGATCTGATCTACGATTACAGATATTTTTTTCTCTGCATTTTTCTCCGTATCACAGGGAATGATGTTCGTAGAGTCGTGGATTAGTGATATCGCTTTGCAATGCGGTCTGACACAGAGACAGGTAACACAACCTAAAATTTATCTCAATCATGATTTAATATCTATTTTGTGTTTACGTTCGCCTGAAAATCCCCTCGCCTATTATATGTGCAGAATGAGAAAAGATTTACAACTGTTTTCAGGTTCGGGAGGTGAATTTCTACAAGGAGGGAGATTTGACACATTACAATCAAGTACTACACCACTGTCAAATACAACGAGTGTGGCAGGAACTCGTCGACAAGTGCGACTACGAAAACAGAAAGACGGAAATAGAGATCTTCAACAAGTAAGACGTTTTCCTGATTGGACAGCAACAAACTGGGAAGCCATTACAGTGTCGGAAAACGTCACGTAAGGCTGTTACCACAAAATAATAAGTGGTGAAATCACAACACGATTGTAAGGCAGGAAATAAACACCAATAGCTGAGTTAAAGGAATTCTTCTCTGAAATGTGTGATTGATTATAACCTAAATATCGGACCCACAAGGAAGTTGAGGAAGGACGAAAAGGCTACGAAGGGGAGGGGGTAGGAAGGAAAGGCTACAGAGGGAGGGGGAATGAGGGAGAAAATGCTACAGAGGGAGGGGGAATGAGGGAGAAAATGCTACAGAGGGAGGGGGAATGAGGGAGAAAATGCTACAGAGGGAGGGGGAATGAGGAAGAAAAGGCTACGAAGGGGAGGAGGTAGGAAGGAAAGGCTACAGAGGGAGGGGGAATGAGGGAGAAAAGGCTACAGAGGGAGGGGGAATGAGGGAGAAAATGCTACAGAGGGAGGGGGAATGAGGGAGAAAATGCTACAGAGGGAGGGGGAATGAGGGAGAAAATGCTACAGAGGGAGGGGGAATGAGGGAGAAAATGCTACAGAGGGAGGGGGAATGAGGGAGAAAATGCTACAGAGGGAGGGGGAATGAGGGAGAAAATGCTACAGAGGGAGGGGGAATGAGGGAGAAAATGCTACAGAGGGAGGGGGAATGAGGGAGAAAATGCTACAGAGGGAGGGGGAATGAGGGAGAAAATGCTACAGAGGGAGGGGGAATGAGGGAGAAAATGCTACAGAGGGAGGGGGAATGAGGGAGAAAATGCTACAGAGGGAGGGGGAATGAGGGAGAAAATGCTACAGAGGGAGGGGGAATGAGGGAGAAAATGCTACAGAGGGAGGGGGAATGAGGGAGAAAATGCTACAGAGGGAGGGGGAATGAGGGAGAAAATGCTACAGAGGGAGGGGGAATGAGGGAGAAAATGCTACAGAGGGAGGGGGAATGAGGGAGAAAATGCTACAGAGGGAGGGGGAATGAGGGAGAAAATGCTACAGAGGGAGGGGGAATGAGGGAGAAAATGCTACAGAGGGAGGGGGAATGAGGGAGAAAATGCTACAGAGGGAGGGGGAATGAGGGAGAAAATGCTACAGAGGGAGGGGGAATGAGGGAGAAAATGCTACAGAGGGAGGGGGAATGAGGGAGAAAATGCTACAGAGGGAGGGGGAATGAGGGAGAAAATGCTACAGAGGGAGGGGGAATGAGGGAGAAAATGCTACAGAGGGAGGGGGAATGAGGGAGAAAATGCTACAGAGGGAGGGGGAATGAGGGAGAAAATGCTACAGAGGGAGGGGGAATGAGGGAGAAAATGCTACAGAGGGAGGGGGAATGAGGGAGAAAATGCTACAGAGGGAGGGGGAATGAGGGAGAAAATGCTACAGAGGGAGGGGGAATGAGGGAGAAAATGCTACAGAGGGAGGGGGAATGAGGGAGAAAATGCTACAGAGGGAGGGGGAATGAGGGAGAAAAGGCTGTTAATGTTTCAGAAAACTAATGGGTGGTCTATTTTGTTAGATAAATGCCGTGTCTTTAAAACTAAAAAGGCTGTATTTCTTTCTCACCCCGCCGTCTGCCCATATCTAGCCTGTATCATTGTGACCATTTCTATCTTTATCTTTTTACTAGAGAGAATAGATGGAAGAAGCGTGGAATATCGTTGGTGCCAACCAAGTTTGGTATCGCCTTTACTGCTGTGTACATGAATCAGGTAATTTAGCTAAGACACTGAACATTTCAAATTAAATATAATTTAGCCCTCGGCCATTGTACTCACTTGTATTCGATTTAACAACTGACTTCGCAAACCAGAATGATTACATTTAAACCGAGTTTACTTGAAAAGTCCTTCAGTGCTCATCTCGAAAAGTCCTTGACTCCAAATTGTTCTTAGTAAGCAACATTTTGTAGAAATAACATTACGAAAAATATAATTCAATACGATGGTTTCATGGTAGTTGATAAACGTAAGGACGCTTCGTTCCACACACTGAGTATTTGTCCTTGAAAAGACCTTTAAAACTGTACAAATCATGTTGTTACATAGCCATAAGCTTTCCAGATACAACGCACGCTCTCATTGGCTTATTCAATGTCACATGACAGGTAACAATCGCACTGTTACCTCTAAAGTTGAGCGGACAAGATTGTTTGAAAACTATGAGGTCAGAGGGTACCAATTCACTGGCGCACGTGAGCAGAGCGTGACAGAAGGTGGCGTGATGTTGTACGTTTTGGTAACACCAGTCTTTCCAAACGTTTTGGTTTACCATTTTTCTCGACAATATGGAATATAATTCTTATTCTATAAAACAAATCACGTAATGACTGGGTAGGGGAATATCGAGCTTCTTGGGAAACAAAACTCACTGTTTCCTTCGGGACGTATCTTTAAGTGTTTATTGTTACAAAGCCATATGTTTTTCCAGATACAACGCACGCTCTCATTGGTTGAATCGGGGTCACGTGGCATTCATCAAAATCCAATATATCCCGCACGGAATACGATTCAGATGTACCCCGTCACGTGATCACATCGTGACAGAAGATGGTGTGATGTGTTGCGCGCACCACTGGCTAGCTAAATATGGGGGAAATATTTGTTTACAAAATCTCAGGCAAAAGGAATTTTACTGATTTCTAAAAGCTGGCGTATTAAATAGTCCAGTTTCGTCTAAAACTACCGCTGAAGGCGATGACAACAGGCGCATGTACGCAACGTTAATTAAATAAGGAGATAAGGATAACTTAACTAAAATGAAATAAGTAAGCAAAATCAATATAGATAAATATAGTAGTGATAGTTAGAAAAAGAAAGTCAACTGTTGAAAGTCAATCATGTCAATATGTACTTCATATATTGTATTCAAGCTTTTAGGCCCTATAAGCGAATATTGAACTTTCCAAAGTTGGTTCTAATGGAGGGCAAATGAAATGTACATGTATTTTGAGGCTAGTCTTGTATTATAATTATGCACTTTATTTACAGGTGTAAAAAAAAAATCGAAGACTGGTGGAAGGTATTGATTATAATAAATTAAATGAGTAAATGTTAGGATAACAAGAACTTTGAACAAAGGACTTGAATGCTCATCAAACTTAGAAAATGTGATTATCCTCACAATTCTTTTCTGTAGTACAACAATTGGATTCAAGTTATAACTATATGTGTTTCCCCAAATAATCAGTCCATAAGTTACATTTTAGATGAGGATAGATTAAAGAATAATATAGCTGAGTAAGGATTTTAGGAGCTACAAAATTACGGATTTTATACAGGACGCCGCCTATGCTTCGTTTTGATTTTCTTGGCTACATGTTGAATTTGACATTTCCAATTCAGGTCGCAGTCTAAGTAAAGGCCAAGATATTTAACAGTATTTCCTTCCTTATAACATTATTATTAATGTGCAAATTAACTGAGTGCATTAGATTTTTTTAGGTGGATGAAAAATAACAAAATTTGTCTTGTCAATATTAATAGATAACTTATTTGAAGATAGCTAGGTGTTGACATAGTATAAATTGTCATTAATTAAAGATTCTAGTTCAGAGAGGTTCTTATGCGAGCAAAATAAATTAGAATCATCAGCAAATAAATGAAAATCAAAAGCCTAAGTACAATGTATGAAGTCATTAATGTACAATAGGAATAACAGTGGGCCAAGCACAGATCGATTAGGGACCCCAGGGAAATTGTGTTGCCAATTGAAACAAATTGCCTTCTGTTACTTTTACTTAAAAGTAAGAAACGAACCAGTCCTTTGCAATTCCTCTTATACCATAACGTTCAAGTTTCTTAATTAAGATTTGATCAAGAATAATACCGCAGGAGTAAAGGCCTTTCTCGATTGCTTTTTGGATTTTGTCGGTAATTAACAGAACAGCTTGTATGGTGGAGTGTTTAGAACGAAAACCCAAATTGACTATCATCTAAAATATTGTTTTTAGATTTTATTGGGGTTAGTGGTCCAAGCTAATTTATTCATCGTTTTATGGTGTGTAGATCGGTTTTTTCTGTGTACATCGGGGACTCTCCGTTGGCTGTCCGAATAGTCCGTATAGTGTTCGATTTTCCGAAGATATATTGACGGAGTTTTATGGTACGCGTCCAAATTTGGTCATGCTGGAGAAGATGTATTGACGGTGCCCTTCTAATGCCAGACACTTCAAACCTGGACAGGCATGGTATTGGGTCCCCACAAATCACTTTGTGACAATGACGTAACGATGACGTCATCGGTCACGTGCTTTTTAGTATATGCCAAAATAGCTCACTGACCTTCCACGAGTTGCCCTATGTATATCAATATAACTAATCAATCGCTTATATATCAATTTTCTTTAACATTTTATTAAAAATTGAAAGTAATGAAATAGGCCGGTAATTACTTGTTCAGATTTGAGACCCTTATAAACAGGAATCACACGAGCACTTTTGAATTTCTCTGGTACATTTATACAGGGTTAGCCTCGTTCTTAAGTTACACATTCATAAATACCAGCGAGAAGGTGGGCTATTAACAACTCTGCGTATTGTTGTAGTTTCGCGTTTTGTACCTCGCTGGTATTTAAAAAATGTTTAACTTGAGAACGAGGCTAATCCTGTATGAAAGCGTCTGTAGTCATCGCATTCAGCGGTAATTATAAAACACGAATCGTAGAGGATCTCGAGGAAACAAAACTCACTGTTTCCCATAGCCTTCTAGCGGCTCTTATGGGTGATTTGTGTTCGGATTGGGCTACCTGTGGCACGCCGTCAAAATAGGGCGAAAAGAAAGGGGGAGGGGAAGGGGAAGGGGAAGGGGAGTAAATTCCCCTCCCCCTCCCCCTCTTTCCCCTTTCTCGTTGTCCCATTTTGACCGCCGCGTTACATGTAGCCCAATCCGAACACAAATTAGGAAAAATCACCCAAGAGGCTATGTTTCCCATCTATTTAACTATTGTTATTCTTAACGATCGTTGTACCTAACACACAGACAAGGCTCTCACAAGTTGTAACGTTGCAGTCATTTTTACAGGAAACGTTGAAAGAACACACACACATTACAGGCTGTCGCTCGCCATATTGTATCAGGCCTTAGCGGTGTTTACATGATACTGGAACGAGTTCATCCCGGTTCCCACTTGTAGCTCTGTATTATTACGATATCGTTTACCTGATACTGAAATGTCATACCGGAACGAGTTCATCCCGGTTCCCACTTGTAGCTCTGTATTATTACGATATCGTTTACATG
The DNA here is from genome assembly GCA_030867875.1 of Actinernus sp. WN-2022. Lineage (NCBI taxonomy): Eukaryota > Metazoa > Cnidaria > Anthozoa > Actiniaria > Actinernidae > Actinernus > Actinernus sp. WN-2022. The sequence continues at coordinate 55,207,208 of JAOWCC010001589.1, forward strand.
ACACCGAAATGTTATACCGGAACTAGTCATTCCAGAATGAGTGTACTCCAATTCTTGTACCGGATCCGGAATGAAACTCGATCTGGTATCATGTAAACACCCGTTTAAGTCAGTGATTAATTTGGTAATTAACAGGCGGGTGCTCTTGTACATGTGTACACGGACGGCTCCGTACTGATAACGCACGGAGGCACGGAAATGGGCCAAGGACTACATACTAAGATGGTACAAGTCGCTGCTCGTGCCCTCGACATACCAACCTCAAGGATCTACCTCAGCGAGACTAGTACCAATACTGTTCCCAATACCTCCCCCACTGCGGCGTCATCGTCAACTGATCTAAACGGCATGGCCGTCAAGGTATAACTACATCGACTATTAAACATGTTTTGCCGTAACTTACCCCATTCTCACCAAAGCTTATTGACCCTGTGTCCTAGCCCATGGTGCTTTGCGCCAATGTTTTGATTGGTTTGTTTATCAAAGGCTAGCTTTTAGTCGAACTAAAAAAGTACACATACGATTTCATAATTTCTACCGGATTAAAAACCCAATCGAGTCCATGAATTTTCACCGGATGCTTCGAATATGATTTGAACAGTATTCGGCAGGAAGCCAGTTGGTATATATCTTTAGATTTGAATTCGGTTTACGATGCGGCTTTTCACAATCCACAGCAAACAAATACTCTTGGTAGCTTAAAGGGGCTGTGTCACGGTAATAGACTTTAAATTCGCGTTCCGGGCCGGAACAGCTATTTCCACCGATTTTGATATGAACTAACAAACCTCTCGGCCATGTGGGATGCTTAAAATCAAAGCAGATATACAAAAATGACTAACAAACTGTATATAAACAGTCTCCAGGGAAAATATTGAAAATCCTTTCAATCAAGCGTTGAGGGAGGGAAGTTTAACTGTTTGTATCTAATTAACAGCCACCAACCCAGCTATTACTCGAACATGCGCAGTACCATGCATGACATAGCCCCTTTAATTGTTTTCATGTCTCCAGCATTGGTTAGCTGTATTTGAAGATATCTACTTTCCTTGCGAATGAGATATTTTTAGTGTAAAAATCGTCCTCGCACTCGAGGCACACTCGCAGCGAAGAAACAGTTCAACTCGGACATTCTGGACGTGCTGGAGGAGGAAACAAGGTTGAGGGCATTGCTTTCTCTCTTTTCTCTACTAATAAAAAAGGAAATCTGACGTTTCACATATAAGTGGTATAAACACCTCAGTGGATTATTACATGTAATAAACCCTTCGCAGCGCCTTGGTTGTGTTGTGTTTCCAACGAAACCCACCGGTCCTTAGTGAAGCAAATCCTTTTGAACCGCAAGTGTTCTCTTGTAGACCTAGAGAAAGCAAAAGGTGGACTGCTGAAGGATTATTTGTCGAGTCGCTTCGCCTCGCTGACTGTTGTCTGTCTTCGGCATTCCTCTACTCGCCACTCTAGACCGGGAGTCGAAATGAAATGGTATATATACAAAAATTAAGATAAAAGGAAGACAGTTAAACATATATATATATATATGTTTAACTGTATATATACAGTATATATACAGTCAATGCCAAAAAGGTTGTCCAGCAGAATATAATATAATACTATAATATCCATTGTTTTGGGCTATTGTCTAGGCCAAAACAATAGGACAAAACAATGGATATTGTAGTATTATATTATGTTCTGCTGGACAACCTTTTTGGCATTGACTGTATATATATATATATATATAAATAATTACACGATGGCCCAAACTAGAGATGGATTTCGAAAGATTCGAGAGTCACACAATAACAACACTGATCTTTCTATTTGCGTGCACAAAGCTCCATGGGCTCAAGCACAGGGTCTTTTAAAACCTGTTTAAAAAACTGTTTAAGGTTACTGGATACTACCAGCTTGCGTAGAAAGCGTTTCTGTGTTTTTGGGGGGGATTTTTCGCCTTTTTTACAAAAACACAGCTGAAACGCTTGCTACGCAGGCTAACCGGATACCTTCAGGGTGCGTTTCCAGCGTAAATTATATAGCTCCTCGAGAAAGCATCGTAGATACCTCAACCATATATCATTTTAAAGCTTATAAAATTGGCTACGAGAATATATTAAAAGTTTTGAGTTATTTGAAAATCTCGAATTTTTCGACATCCCGTTTCTCCGATCTAGTGAGATAGCTTTCAGAAGCTCCGGCGCCGAAAATATTTTAAGGTTCTTAAATCTGTTTGCTTTATATCATTTTGGAGGAATTGTGTTACAAAACTGTGTCGGGCAATATCGAAACAATAAAACCCTCGAGGCTACGCTTCTCAGGATTTATTTGTTTTCTCAATATTTGAAACCTGCTAAAACATTCCCCTTGTATAATAAGTGATGTCGGTGATGACATCACGTCATTAGCATATTGGAAATATAAATCTTTATATCTCGTAGACGCAACACCCAAATCAAGAAATATTCTAGCGTTGGACTATCCACTTCAATTCATGTACAATTGATATCAAAGATAACTGGCTAGGGCTCATATGCACTTTAACTAAACAATCTGTTCGAGGTAGTTTTAACCCCGACTTTGTGTAACTAAACACATTCGAGGTAGTGGCTAGGTAAACGCACTTTAATTAACCCTTTCCCTCCTACATGTATGCTTGAAATTAACTTCCATTTGAAGTTTATTTCAAATATTACACCTTACATGATTTTCATAAATTAGGTATTATTGAACACAGGAAAACACAACTCAATTTTTTCGCTTTTCCATTCTAATATTAGAAGTCTCAACCATAATTTTAATCAATTATCTGAACTTGTTACTGAGCTTAATTTTTAATTTAACATTGCCTTATCCGAAACCTGGTTGCCAAAGAGTAAAGACAATATTCTAGTCATACCTAAGCTTCAAAAACTCATGAATAATTAATGAGCATTTTGTCCAATCAGATGAAGCAAATCAGTCACGTGCATGCTCCTTTATACCTGATAAAATCTCATCATTCTAAAAGGCCCGCGGAGGGATTTGAATTCTGTCCCAGAGGGAAACGGGGTTAATGATTGAGACAATGGAATTTCTATTGATGTTTCAGCTTTCTCACTGAATTGCTAATTAGGATGAACGTTTTATATAAAGAATATTAATGAACATGAAATTTTATATAAAGTTTCATCCTAATTAAGAATTCACTGATAAAGACCCAGAGATAGCAAAAAGTACACGGAACATAAAGTACCTAGATAACAAATTTTGCACTAAATTTACTAATATCAGCAGACTACCGAGATACACAGATAATATTTTTAAAATGAAGTTATCCAACTACCATTACTTGTTTACCGAGCCACTGTTTAGTTCCAATTATTAAACCAAACTCAAAGCCGTAAAATTATAAAAACGTGCTTTAAACTTACATATTTTGTGCCGGAGTCAAAAATTTAGAGTCTGCCGTCATATCAGTCACATCGCTTTCCAAGTCTTAAACTTTATCGAGGTAAACCACGACACCAAATCCTTCAAGTGCAGATTCTTCTTGCATTGCGAAATACCGCTTCAAACAACATAGTTTTTTTTTTTTTCATGTCATTCCCTTGAGATGTTCGTAATTGCAGGCGGTGATTACTCGAATATTTTGCATGGCGTTGTGAATACAAAGGTTCAATGGTTCATTAAGTAACCATTCCCTTGAGATGTGCGTCTTTCTTTCATTGCATTCTTAAAGCGTTTTTGAAGCCGTTTTAAAACACTCACAGCACGTGTTTTATCAAGTCTAAAAATTATCGGGCTTCGCCCTCGAATTTTTAAACTTGATAAAACACTGCTGTTCGTGTTTTAAACAGTACTTAAAAACTATTACGATTTTGAAAAACTCTCTGGGACAACTTCTAATAGTGGATTTTTTCTACATAAAGAGTTAATATATATTAGACGAGATGATCTGTCAACATCAGTTTATTCACAGGATTGTGAATTTCAAATGCTTTGGATTGAGTTACTAAATAAACACAAATCAAATTTTATAATTGGTGTTACATATGTACACCCAAAACGTAGAAACTCTTCAATTTTTCTGGATTATCTTGACAAAACTTTATTTACAATAACCAAAGAAAACAAGACCATTATATTAACAGGTGATACAAACCTTGACTTATTCAAGACGGACACTAAAGACCATATAAATGACTATCTACACATATTATTTTCTAATCTTATGATTCCACAAATCACTCAACCAACTAGATTCACTGAATATTCTACTCCATCATTAATTGAACATATACTAATTAACTCACTTAACACAAACCTTACATCTGGTAATTTTATTCCACGCATCACATATCACCTACCTAATTTCCTTATAATCTCAGATTCTAACATGTCTTTTAAATCCATACATAATGCATTTAGAAGAGATTACTCAAACTTCAATAATGATATATTTATTAAAGACATTGAAGATCTTAAACTAAGTGAACAAATATAAAACTATCTAACCACTAATGATAAGTACAACTGTTTCCATGATAAGCTGCTGGAAACAATTAACAAACATGCCCATTAAAACAATTGTCTAAAAGAAAAATGAAACAGGAAAATTATAATATCCTGAACTTTTATTTGGGTCTAGGTTTATCGATAAGGCTTTCTATTTCATTAGGTGAGATAGGTTCAGTAAAGTAACTATCTAAGATACATGTTTCTAAGTATTGCTGATGTAATTTATTTGAGGTTTCATTTTGGACACTAGATTAGATGCAAATTTGTTGAAGTAGATATTAAATTTATTTGCTAATCTGGTAGGATCTGTGATTAATTTATTATCTAGTTTTTTTAAGTCATAAATTGTCCATAATATTTATTTTTCTTATTTATTGATTTACGAATGCCCTTTGTAATCCATGGTTTGGTTTCCAATTAAATTAATCAAAGCAATTAGCCAACAGTTATCCTTCCCTCTTGAATTAATTATTAACCACTCATTTATAACTGGAAATTTTCCTGTTAAACTAAAAATCCAAAAAATTATACCTCTTCGTAAAAGTGGATCGAGGCTCATTATTACTAATTATAGACCAATCACTTTATTACCTGTATTTTCTAAAGTATTCGAACAAATTATGATTAAAACATTTTCTTGAAACTAAAAAAATAATATTTGAACATCAATATGGTTTTCAGAAAAAAAGTCTACTGTACTTGCAGTACTTGATCTAATAAATAATATTACTGAATCAATTGAACATAACTTGTATTCCACAGTGGTCTTTGATTTTGCAAAAGCATTTGACACAGTAAATCATGATATATTAATCAAAAAATTAGAACACTATGGAATTAGAGGTATTCCACTCAACTGGTTCAAATCTTACCTCACAAATAGACAACAAGTAGTTTCTATTAATGAAACTTTATCAACCCAACTCACAGTCCAATGTGGTGTATCACAGGGTCTGTATTCGGCCCTGTACTTTTTCTTTTATATATCAATGACATTTCAAATGCTTCAAAATCATCAATTAAATTTCTCCTATTTGCAGATGACACAAGTCTATTTTATTCTAGTAAAAACATAGATGAACTCGAAACTACTGTCAACAATGAGCTAAATAAAATACAGGATTGGTTACTATGTAACAAACTTTAACTAAACGTCTCAGTGTCAAATTTTGTCAAATTCAGCTCAAGACAAAAGAAATACCCAAGATCTCCTGTATTAAAAATTGGTGATGAAACAATAGTAGAAAAAAAGTAGCACTAAATATCTTGGTGTCATAATTGATAATAATTTAACATGGAAAGATCATATCTCCCATAAATACAAAACATATATAATACACGGATAACTAATTTATGAAGGAAATGGGTACAGTTCACTTTGATTTTTCATTAACTTTTACAACTTATACTAAACTAAGTGGTAAAATTAAATTGTTCCATTTATCCAAGTGCTTCTTAAGTAAAGCTTTCTCCATTGCAATAATAAGTTCCGTTTTGTAAACTAACTTAATTTTACTTATAAATGGTTTTAAGGAGGGTTTTTGTTTCTTACATTTACAATAGTATAAATATCGTTTCCCTAATATTACAATATGATTAATAACCAAAAAATGTTCTTCCAACTCAAACACCCCAAAATAAACTTCTTCTAAAGTAAGAGCATCCAACTTAATGTCTTAATGCTCAAGGATTCTTCCACGTTTTTACAGAAAGAGCAGCATATAGACTCAACAATTTTCATTTTATAAAAACACGGTTTGTATATATTATTCGATTAAGGAACTTGAACTGAAATTCTCTAGTTTGAGAGTCTAATGCAACTTGGAAAGGCAAAAGGTGATTTTTTTTTCCAATCAAAGTAATGGTTTGGAAATTTAGCCATAAATTTGGCTTCTGAGGATGGAGGTACCTGGACCGTGGAGATCAGAAAGGCAAAAATATTCTTAGAGGTGAGATTTTCTATGTAAATGTCTTCACTTCCTAGACGGAAATTCAATCGTAATTGGAAATGCTCAATTACTTCATAATCAGATCGAGCCCTAATAATTTTCCTCCATTCTTGGGGAATGGTTTCTATAACCGCCATAATAGTGTCCATTCATCATTGCGTTTAAAATTAAGTTTTTATGTCTAACATTTATTTTAAATCTGTTCAAATTATTAACTAAGTCATCAATTCTAATAATACCATGTTTAATTAAATTATTTTTATATAGCGATTTTTTTATTTAAGCAGATCCACCTATTGTTCCAAATTATCTCTCTCTTGATATCTTCATATGTTGTGGGCTTTGTATGCATAAAAAGAGCCCAAGTTTCTAAACATTCTTTGTAATAAGGCGGGAGTTGAACCAGTAGTTTAGTTATCTCAAAATTGCAATGTAATAAAAATGTACCGTCAATATTTTCAAGCTTTTTATCGAGGATAAATTTCCAGTATGCTGGATAGTGTTCAGCATATCGTTTCATACATATTATTCTCTGAGTTTTAATGATAGACTCAATATGCGGCATCTTAAGACCGCCATTTGTAAAGTCCGCAATCAGAGAGAGCCTTTTTATCTTATCTGTTCCTTTCCATATAAAATGAAATTATACCTTATTAAGTTCTTTGATTGCACTATTATCAGTGCTAATCATAAATGCCGTGCACAAAAACTTTGGAATAGCAAACGTAAGGGTAAGCCCTCCATTTCCACATATTTAGATTTTGTTTCAGCATCTTAAAGGCGCAGTGTCACGGTACTGCGCATGTCACAGTCTCCAGACATTGAATTGACAGCTGCATTGTGTAACATCCAATGAGAATCAATCGACATAAATTGCCGGAAACGCCACACTGTTCGGGTGATAGCCGTGATTCACAGATTGTAGTTTTGCACAGTATATGGCGAGATTTACAAGGATTTTTTTCTTCCTACATCCAAGGTAAACAGCATTGAATAAAGAATGGTTCTATATTTCATTACTTGCTTGTATTTTTTGCTGTTTCCAGTCGTAAACAGTCCGAATTTGACCAAAGTGAAACAAGCTCCTCGCGTCCGTAGATATATATTTCTTCGTTATGCACTTTTGACATGAAATAATTCTCCAAATGGCACCATTGTTTTATTTCTGCATGATTAATAACACAGTTCTCTGCTGTAAAAAAAATAGAACATTATATGGAAGATTTCTTGTCTTAAAGTTTGGAAACGTAACACTTGCATTTGACGCTAGAAAGTTCAGTACTCGTGGAAGTACAATGTACGCAAGGTTAATTACTAGTGGCTATTTACTAGTTTGCTCTATCGGCTGTTATGGACTGAAAACTTACTTTCATTGCTTAATATTTATGTCGATTGGTCAGAAGGATATCTTGTTTAAGATGCTATGGTCCTTTCGGCATCAGGAATTTTTTAAACGGGAGTTTTCGTACAGTATTTCAAGCTATGCTGTAGCGCGAGTCCAGTAGTCACAAATGTCCGTGAACCTAATAGCGCGTTCATTATTATCAGTTTGCTCTATGGGTTCTCATGTATTCAATAATTACTTCTGGAGCTTCATATGTATGTCGATTGGTCGCAAGGATTTCCTCTTTCAGTTTTTCCCCGTTAGTTTGGAAATTAAGGATTTATTCTTGGAGCTTTCGTACAGTTTAGCGACCGTGTGACGAAAGTAGAAAAGTTCGCTTGTCACGAAAGTGCGTAACTGTCAAGCGGTTTCATAGCAGTTCGATGTTTGACTCTCATGTAGTCGATAATAACTTGTATAGCTTCATATGTATGTCAATTGCTCACAAGGCTATCGTGTTTGAGTTTATGAGTTTTTTTTGCCAGCAAATAAAGGTTTTATCTAACTTTTCGTACAGTCTTTGCACTCCGGTCGGTTCATATCATTTCAGCCTCGTTTCTAAGCCGTAGATATATATTTTCCCTATCGCTGTTGAAAACTGCCATATCATTTATAATATGAATTGAAAAGTTGCCATGTGTTTCGTGAACTCTACTGAACAACCAAACCCTCTTAGTTTCAAGTTGGAATACCAAAAAGCTTCCAATTTCTTGCGTTTTTCGGCTGCTGTATTCAGAGTACTCAGTGGCCGTTTTCCCCGCCGGTAAGCATCACTGATGCTTTTTAACTCGTGTATGCGCAGGAACGCGTTTTTGCGTGAGGTGGGCGAATGATGTCTAGCTAGCTAGCCAGCCGTTAGCAAAAAATCAATCAATATCAAATCGTATGCTATTCGGAATACGAGCGAGGAAGCCTCGGGGACGAGTTTGAGGCACTATGAGCTGTCGGGCGAGTGGCATTCAGAGCTGCAGAAGTGTTTTACACGGAGACTACACACTGTGAGTGTGATGGCAGAAAAATCAACTTTATGAAATGATGGACTTGTTTACAAGGTTCTGTATTGCACAGAAGGTTTGGTTTCCCGGGAATATTTGGCCACTTGACTCGCAAACACGTCTCACGCCGAAGTCTAGCGTTGAACGGTCCTTGAAGGGGATGAGTTCCGGAGTGTAATAAATCACAAATATAAATGTATAGTTTAAAATAGTTTAAAATTGTACCTCAATTCTAAAGTAGAATTAGAATCTGTTTACTCTTATTTACAAGTATTTGATCGAGTGTGTGTTCTTCGTGAAATTACATATCGTGTATGAGAAAGATCTTCACTAACCTAGTTCTTTAGATAAGATTTCTAACCAATGAAATGAGACCTTTCCTACGGTAATTCCAAGATGTTGATCACTTTATATTTTACTGGGCGTTCTGCCAACTCAGGGAAGGCCCAGGAACGAACATATAGGTTTTTTTTTTTAATTTTGAAATATAGAAGCTCTGAAATGCCATTTTCAGCTATTTCAGATAGGTTACATGCGTAAAACGTATGTAAAACTCTCCAAATGGTTAAGCGAGTATTTTCTAATCTTAAGTTTCTATTATTCTTCACTAGGTTATTTGGGGGGTGGGGGGGGGGGGGGGTGGGGGGGGGGGGGGGGGGGGGGGTGGGGTGGGGGGGGGGGGGGGGGGGGGGGGGGTGGGGGGCAGATACCCCGCTTGTCTCCCTGCTAGCTACGGCCAGGGGCCCGTTTGTCGAAAGCCCCGATAACGTATTAACTTACCGGGCCCGGTAAGCAATACGTTTTTTAGCATTTTTAATGGTATTACCGGGTCCGGTAAGTTATCGTGGCTTTCGAGAAATGGATCAGTCATCTCATTTGTTCTGAAGAGCGCGCAAGCTTTATTTCAGCTCTGAAGTTTGGATAATATCTAGGTTCATGTAACTTTCATTACCTATCCTGAAAGTTGTCACATCATCAACAGTACATCTCATTGTTACACCAAATAGCATGAAAGTTAAATGGCAATATGAACTTCACTACTAACAACAAAGTTAAAGATTACATGGCTCCTGTTCATTCCAAGCATAATAGACCAGTGTTGTATACTTTTCAGATGAAGGCTTTTCTTAGCAATCCACTAACTTCGTCACTACATCCACGAGTTCACCATTGGGTGCCTATATGTTTTGCTTTAGTTGTGTTGCAGTCTGCAACGACTAATTTTGAATAAACAAACAAATGATCAAAGGAGGCAAGCATGAATTAAAAAAGAACACTGATGGAAGTCGATTTAAAAATCGATATTTCACCGCACTGAGAGTTTCGTTCCGGGCCGGAACATAAAAGCATCAGATTTTCACACATGCGCAGTACCGTGACACAGCGCCTTTAAGCATTAGATCAAAATTCATTTTTCTTCGTAATGTATGATCATAAGAAAAATAAATACCAATATTTAAACTAACTTTGTATGTTTCTTTATTCCCAACTGGGCTATAATATCATCTGGTGTTAATCCCAAACTAACTACTTCTGTTTTGTCTCTATTAATCCGGCTTAAGTACAGAGTATTCACTAAATACTTCAATCGTAGACATTAATTCAAAACAGGATTCTTTGTCGTTTAAAAAGACTGTCAAGTCGTCTGCAAATATAGTTTGCTTCATTTGTTTATCACCAACTTCTACACCTTTTACATTACTATTATTTCGAATATTAATTGCTTCTAAAGCTATAATAAACAAGTAAGGACTCAAAAGGTCACCTTGTCTAACACCTCGATGGACCCGTTAAAGAAGTTTGTAACAGTACCATTGTTTATAACACAGCTAGTTCATTTCCAGATCGCGTGCGAGAAAATATCGGAGAGACTCGCCCCCTTCAAGGAAGAGAATCCCAAAGGCACATGGGAAGACTGGGTGAGTGACGACACTGGAATTATCTTTCAATTCTAGCTTGATGGAACTTGACATAAGTTTCATTTAGGTCATGTTCACACTCTATCGGATAGTTTTTGTGCCGGCTCGAAAACCTATCCGTTATAGTCTGAACATGCATGGAGCAAGTCGGTACAAAAACCTATCTGATACAAAGTACTATTATATCACTTTCAGCGATCGGAGCGGTGCAACATCGCTCCGGCACAAAAATCCCGCCGAAACAGCGTTTCAAGTGTAAACAGGAGGCCTATCCATTATAGTGTGAACAGACCCGGAGCAAGTCGGTACAAAAACCTATCTGATACAAATCATAACACTTTCAAGATCGGAGCGGCGCAACATCGCTCCGGCACAAAACTCGCGCCGAAATAGCGTTTCAAGTGTAAACAGGAGGCCTATCCGTTATAGTGTGAACAGACACGGAGCAAGTCGGTACAAAAACCGATCTGATACAAAGTATATCACTTTCAACGATCGGAGCGGCGCAACATCGCTCCGGCACAAAACTCGCGCCGAAACAGCGTTTCAAGTGTGGACAGGATGTCTATCCCCGTCTATTTTTATGGGGAGCCCCCCCCCCCCCGGGTCTATCCGTTATCGTGTCGTCACAGAACGTATCCGGTGCAGATAAGATAGAGTTATTTTCGACTTGTCGCAAAACCGAAACCAAAGTAATTACAGAACCAATCACGGGAGCAAGTAAAAACGTAATGAGCCAATCACGAACTGAAGTAATTCGTGATTGATTTTACTTGAACTAATCACTAGGAAAAGTAAACGCAATCGTGGATTACCCTCGCTAAAACGAAAATTGATTGCATGACGGACCAAACCAATGTTTGCATGGTTTTAGTTTATAACTAGATCGGCTGATATTACAAAACATTTTTCACTGCCAATAGCAAAGCCAAGCAAACGCAAATCCAAAGCAATCACTTATAACTTTCGAAACTTGATCGAAAACCGCTCTATTTTGGACTTATTAACTTATTACGTCGTTAAATTCTATACAGCTATTTCAATTAATGTTGTCTCAGGGAATAGGGCATTAGGGTTCAGTTCCCAGACCGAAATTTATTATGGTTACGTATTACGACCTGGACGACTTAGTTGATTTACCTTACGGTTTTTTATTATCCATTATCCGGGTCCATGTGCTCGCAAAGCTCAGTGATAAAGATTGAGTCCTCGGAATCCAGTGTTGTTGTAGCACTGATTTAAAATTTCTTTTTTCAAATTCAGGTGCTTGCTGCCTACTTTAACCGTGTCAGCCTGTCCGCCAACGGCTTTTACAAGTAAGTGGAAATAAAACGTCCTATTGCTTCTTTCGTTTCGCTCTGTTTTAGAGGAGCCAGAGTTTGATCCCGAACATACCCCGAGCCGAACCGAGTCTAGCCCGAACCGAGCCGACCTCAATAGTCACAAGGTCTAAACAGGAAGTTCCGGCATAAATAGGCCATTGTTATTTCAGTTGTCACGGCCTTTGTGGAGTGAACATCTCTGTGAACATCTTTGTACTGATTTCTTACTGCGCGGAATTCATCTAAAAAAATTGATGTTGCACTTCAGAGTAAGGACCACAGAGTTCTTAAGTTTTCTTCAAAAACTCATTAATTCATGAGGAACAAAACAAAGGAAATGAATGTTTAATGAGTGTTTTTAAATCTGATATAGACACGGTCTCGTTTACATAAACTTTTGCTTCGATTTATATATCGCCAAAATAACTTAATTACGTGACTCTAAACATAGTCGTTTTTGAAGCCGTTCCAAACACTCGTAGCGCGTGTTTTATCAGATCTAAAACACTCGATATACGCCCTCGTCTTTGTAAATCTGGTAAAACACTGCTGCGAGTTTTTGAAACAGTACATAAAATACCAGTGGTAGTCATTCTTCGCTTGTTTAATTTTAACTTGAACCATAAGAATGTAGCATTCTAACAGGAGAGGCTGGTATACTCGCTCGCTTTTTTCACTGCTCTGCAATTTGATTTCAAAGGCGTGAAAACGGGAGGGGTTAACCCTAAAATACCGGAACTTCCTGTTTGAGTACGTCTTATTCCGAACACAGGACCCCCGATATTGGACATGACAGGGAGAAGAACACAGGCAACCTGTTCAATTACTTCTTGTTTGAGTATGTGTTATTCCAAACACAGGACCCCCGATATTGGACATGACAGGGAGAAGAACACAGGCAACCTGTTCAATTACTTCTTGTTTGAGTATGTGTTATTCCGAACACAGGACCCCCGATATTGGATATGACTGGGAGAAGAACACAGGAAACGCGTTCAATTACTTCTTGTTTGAGTATGTCTTTTATTTCGAACACAGGACCCCCGATATTGGATATGACTGGGAGAAGAACACAGGAATCGCATTCAATTACTTCTCCTATGGAGCTGCCTGTTCTGAGGTGGAGATCGATTGCCTAACGGGTGATCACCAGGTATGAACGCACTAAATGGGCCACCACGGGAGAAGGCCTCATCGGTTAAAATGTTTCAAAAGGTGTTTTGGAACTGCTATTAAAATATTTGTAATATAGTGCATATTAACATTTTCAAATAAAAAATCAGCAGGGAAAAAAAAAAGATGTAGAAAAAAATTCGAATTTCTCGCGCGGCCGCCATCTTGAAAGTGATGACGTTTCACGGTCGGTCAAAATGACGCGTATTCATAGAGAATGTGTTTCAATAGTACATTTGCAGTCTAATTCAACCTTTACATTTAGGAAAAAATAGACTCAATCTCTCCTTATCTCACAGACACATTAATAATGTTTGAAAATAACTTCATTTATTGAGGCTGTACTTTTTATCCACGTCTGTCCTATTTTTCCTAGCAATAGTAGACGTAGGCATAGCCTGCTATGCAGACGTATTTTTCCACTCTCATAAATTCGAAGAAAAAAGTCACGTCTGCTTACCTGAGCCAACTCAGGGACCTTCTTTGTTATAGGTCTTCACAATAGAAATTCCAACATGTTAGTCAATCAGCCAATAGAAACGTGAGTTTAGTCGTTCAGGGAACGCTAATGAACTATGATCGTGCACAATCTTTTGTCTTACCCCCTTCCAACCTAAATCGCAGCGCCTTTGTTAGCCTTTTGAAGTTTGCCGGGTTTCCTAACCATTCCACTCTATTAACTATGCCTGAGCTTACAAGCATGACATCAGCACATTTGTTGTATTTCTCTGCCCAATCAAAGCCATTGTTAGAATTTTAGTGAATTGGCGTGCCAGTGAACACTCCTATGATTGGTCAATGGCACATGTATTGTCTGAATTCCTTTTAAATGTAACATTACGTCACTTTCCAGGATATGGAAGGTAAAATTTGATTGGTCCATAACACAATGAGGTGTGCATATTGGAAACTAATTAAGCGCTCGGGTAAGCAGACGCTACTTTTTTCTTCGAATTTATGAGAGTGAAAAAATACTTCTGCATGGCAGGCTAACGTAGGCAGTGATCAACACGAAAACTTCTTGCTACTTTGATCACTGCGCACGAACAATTGATTATAGTTTATTTTTTAATGTCAATGTTACTATTGTTATGTCTTTTATTTATTCTGTAATTATCCACTATCCTGTTAATTAGAAAGTGTGCGAATAAACTGAAAGTCTGAAAAAAGTCTTTGCATGATGGCGTCACTTACTACAACTACCAGAACTCTATGCACGGATCCTTTTGTTCCTCTAATGTGGACCATTGTCTTGGTATTCTCAAAGGAGTTTTAACATCTGAATGAGAAAAAGAAATTGAAAAGGATTCTGGTAGTTGTAGTAAAGTGACGTCAAAATGCAAATGTCCTACATCAATTATTACCAGCATTAATTAGGCGATGTGTTTTATTGATCATGTTCCCTTTCAGCAATTCGCACCAGCTATTTCCGTTCTATAATGTATAGGTATAATGCTTATTCTATGAAAAACAAGGGGAAATTAAGTTCTTCTGCGGTATCTACTGATAACCAGACAACTGTTTGTTTTTCAGGTACTTCGTACCGACATCGTGATGGATGTTGGCAACAGTCTCAACCCCGCTATCGATATCGGACAGGTAGGTATACTGTTTACAATAAAAGCGCCTCTGTTGAATTGGACGGGAGAGGTGCATCCGATAAAACACAGGCAAGAATAACGGATTTTCAGAGACTCGTTCCATAGCAGAGTAAGGCCCACTGGGCAGGCGCCAGACAGAAATTGAGCGATGTTATTACAAACAACGTGAACCTTCGCTATGTTCATATATACTGTAGTGCTCTGAACCTTATCGCATAGGAGGTTAACATCAGGCTAGAGCTACATTCTTTATATGTAGGTCCTCCTGTTCGACTGTTTTTCACGACCGTTTTTGTTATTTCATTTTCTTCCTTTAACATTTTAGACAAACATGAATATGTGTGTTTGTAATTTTCTATTGTTGTTTGCCAGATCGAGGGAGGTTTCGTGCAGGGCCAAGGCCTCTTCACGTTAGAGGAGGTGCGTTTCTCACAGACTGGTACGTTATGGACGACAGGGCCTGGTGCCTACAAGATCCCAGGCTTCTCTGACATCCCGGTCGAGTTCCACGTCCATCTTCTTCGAAGTGCTCCTAATGAGAAGGCTGTGTACTCGTCAAAGGTACTCGGCGCTGTTAGCTTGATCACCAGCCTGCGAGCAAGTCCCTCGAGTTTTCTTGGTCGCTGTCCCGCATGCGCGACCTGACGCGTAAATCGGCGGGAATTTTGCTGTAACCGCTATCACGTGTCGGTCAATGTCTCGTGTTTATCAATAGTAAATCTTATCTCAGTGTTCAAAACTTAAACTACTGTTGTTGATCAAAACATGTTTTTTTTCTTAGTTTCTGAAGGAAATGGTGTATTTCAGCCTTACGTTTGCCACAAAACTTGTAAAAATTGTAAAACAAGAGCGCCAGTTGAAATATCCTGAGCCTGTTGGAAGGTTTTCGCACGAGTGAAGTTAAATAAAACATTAAACTGCTTACATTTGAGAGATGGGACTCCAAATTTGAGAGAAATTTCCTCGCGGGTCTACCATTTTGATTTTACTGTATGAAGTTATGTAAATAAATTAACCTGACGTTGTTACGTGACCAGCACAGTGCAATCTGATTGGTAGTGAACTTGAAATTTAACGCATGCGCATAAATTTTGCTGCATGAAAGCAAAAAAAAATTACAGCCTGCAGATTTAGACTCTGTGCTGCCACAGGCAGCCCGAGTAATTACCGCCATTTTTATATCCGCTGCTATCGTAATTCATCACCCTGTTTTGTTGCTCTTTGTATTTTGACTGAGCGAAGACTGGGAATGAGCCAAAGCTCACGATTAAGACGGGAGGTGGATCAACTGAGACGATACAACGACAAAAACACGACCAGTTACCAAGGGAAATCGAGGGACTCACTCACATGCTACTAAATCTCCAGTCAAATAACTCTTTAGTAGTTTACTTGTATTTGACGCTTTTTTAAACTTGATTCGGAAATGTGCTACCACATCAACTGAAGATGCTCTAATAATTATTGAAAAAGCTATACTCCTAAAGTAGATTTCGTTCGAGTTGACAAACTATAGCAATGACTACGGTACGGTTTATCGCGCAGAATGGCGCGACACATCAGGGCATTTTATTAGATGCAGGAGCGCTAAATTCAAAGCCTACACAATGAATAGCGATGCAAACAATAGAGGAATTGGACTAAAATGCTTAAATGAACTAGAAGTTTTGCTTATTTATGGTTAAATGATATGTGCTAGAGCTTAGGTCCTACCTGGCTTTTGAAGAAGAGATATCAATGAACAATTTCCACCCAATTTCAACTTATTTGAGTGAGTATAAGCATTATCGGTTGGACCATGAATTTTGTTTTTTTTAACTGTTTCTACAGTGGAATATTCACTTTAGCTCACTTTGAGGCCAATATTCTCGCCAACAATCGTGTTTGGTACTTAGGTACCGCCTGGAAAAGTTAGTTTAATATGTTACTTACTACCAGCCGTTTTTTCATAGCAATCTGACCTGTATTAGTATTATCGAAATCAATATTTCCTGGCCATGTCTTAAAACCTCGAATTCGCCTCCCGTTTTGAAGTTTGAATATTCCCGCGGGATTTCCCCTGGATTCTCTTGGCTCCTCCTCAACGAACAATAGCACACCCGCCGCATGATTGGAATTGACACAATACGGCTCACCTAAATGCCGAGGTGCAAGATTAATCCCACTTATCTCACTAGGATGGTTTTGAATGTAAGTTTAGAAATTTAAATTAAAAAACCCGCGGACGTCTTGTCTGCTTGTCATTCCAGTTCTATCAGTTACCCGACTACTTGCGATCGCTTCAACATTACATATGTCTCTTGAACAAGAAATTCAACGTGATCGGGAGCTCTTTTCAGAGCTCATAGAACCCCCGATCACTCCAGTACGTATTCACGTATCTACACCATTGGTAGACGGCAGCAACCATTCAAAGAGTCCATTCAAACTAAAGCCTAGTTGAAAGCAAGCGCGGCGACAAAACAAATCTCGGAAAGTATTGAATAAAAACTATGGTGTTGCGCGTCAAACACAAATCATAAAGTTGAGTTCAAGATTTTCCAAGCTTCAAAATGAGACGTCACTGATTTTCGTACGTGCTCCAGAAGTATTTAAAAGCTAAAAAAATCGCCCAACCAATTTGGCAGCAAAGTACTTTCAAACTGAAGCTGAGTAAAGGCAACCGCGACAAAACAAATCTTTGTGAGCATTAAATAAAAACTATAAACTTAAGCGAGTCAAAAGCAAATCATAACGTAGTTGTATTCAGAATAATTCAAACTTCAAATTGAGACGTTGCTCATGTACGTACGTGCTCTAGAAGTATTTAAAAGCTAAAAACATCGCACCGGCGATCTCAAAGTTATAACTTTCTCCGTTTTATACGATTCATAGGAAAAAATTAAACCAACACGATTCTTTAATTTCTCAGAGATAAACTAAGCGGCGATTCGAATCATGGATTTAACCCAAAACGTCAGTTTACAAAGACAAGGTATCTTAAACTTTGAATTGATAAGTTTTAAGTCTGTATCTGTGTAATTGGCCCACCAAGGAAATAACAAGTCGAACAGACGAAAGGCTTTGCTTTTGAACTTCAGGGGCGGTAATGACAAATGGGCTTCTGATATAACAACATTAGTTAGTGTGATGACCTTCTTTAACGAGCTTTGGGAGTCCACTATTCCCATGAAGCGAGCAGTTGACAGTGATTGACATGTGTTTCATGTGATGTGGGAGTAGAGTATTCCCAAACCGATTTGTCAAAAGCCAATCACAATCGCTCTCCCGCAGAATTAATTAGCAATGTTATAATTATCCGTCCTCACTTTAACCTCTCGGCCGTAAGTACATGTCGCCGAGAACAATAGAATTCTGCGCGATGTACTGTACGGCATGCCGTGACATTGAAATGGTCTGTCTATTGTTTTTGTCCTGCTGATCCAATCAAATTACAGAGTTACGGCACGGTTACAGTACGGTCACGGTAAGTCTACGGCATCCCATAGTTTCTCACTCGTACGAAATCTGCTCTATACATACAGATAATTGACAATTCAGAACACTAATAATAACAATAATAACTTTATTAACGTGTCATATGTAAATTTAGCATTACTGCTAATGGGGGACACTTACTAAATGAATAAATACAAAGATATGCATAGTACACTCATACCAAGAAAACAACGCTTGAAAATTAGCACACAATGAACTTAAACTCCGAGAGAATTAGCAGAACTCTTACTAATCTATATTAATAATAATAGAGTCGCTCCAGCGTCGGCGTTGACTATTTAGATGAACTAGTTAGCTAACTGTAGTACTAATTTACTTTACGTCACCTAGTTTGAAATGTCACGTACCAACGGTCTTCATATCCGAGAGAGATTTATTTTCAAAATGAAGTTTGCATTCAACCCCCCTGATTTCAAGTCATTTTCTGTGACCGTTGGTCTTGCGGATACACTAATTTAGTTAGCTAATTTAGTGAATTGATCTATACCGTTAACACCCACGTTGGAGTGACTCTAATATAATAACGTATTAAGAGGGAATTTTTCTAACTGTCGCGTAATATAAAAAAAACGCCGAAAACTAGCCCGCAGACTAATCTGAATTTCATTACTCGCTTTGGGTTAACACTTTAATTACTATTTTATTAGTCACCAACAAACATGAATAACATAAACTCTTGACTAAAAACTGTTTTAGTGTGGTACAAAGTTCATTTCTTGCTTTTCTTTATAAATTTAGTCGGCAATTGAACAGCTTTAAGTTTGGTGTTTCATATTCAGGTCTAGCCCTGATGAGATAATTTTTGTTTTAAATTAACACTCCAATTTAACTTTCACCATTCAAAAAGAAACACAAATATCGTGAAATCTTTGCTAAACTCGATTTTAGG
This sequence comes from Actinernus sp. WN-2022, assembly GCA_030867875.1. Classification (NCBI taxonomy): domain Eukaryota; kingdom Metazoa; phylum Cnidaria; class Anthozoa; order Actiniaria; family Actinernidae; genus Actinernus; species Actinernus sp. WN-2022. Next base: position 55,226,432 of record JAOWCC010001589.1, read on the forward strand.
TAGGCACAAAACTGTCTTAGCCTGGTAGTTTTTGGTGCCCAGTACGCGGTTTTGTAAAATATCTCCTTAATTTTCTAGCATGTGATTCTTATCTACAGGCGGTAGGTGAACCTCCTCTTTTCCTCGCTTCATCCATATTCTACGCCATCAAGGATGCCATTATTAGCGCAAGGTAATGTGTCTGACATTTCTGCCCACCAGGGCCCTGTTGTTCGAAGCAAGCTAAGGGTAAGCGGTATCCCGGGGTTAAACTGTACAGATTACAATTACAGATTTAGCGCTATCCTGGAGATAAAGTTACCCTTGCTTTGAATAACCGGTCCCTGGCAGTTTACCTCTTTAATCTTTGATTAGCGCTAGGTCGAGAGGTAATGTTAGCCGGCGCCAACTAAGGTGTGGCTAATTGTATCGTCTGCCAGAACCATTGTATTCTTTGTTTGCGCCGCCATATAGAAAATAAAAATCATTTGACTCTCGATATCTCAAGATTTCCAGATTTGTAATCCAAAGACAGCACGTCGAGCTTCGTACATACTGTCGACTCTCGTTATAGCGGACACCTTCGGAACGGTAATTTGGTGTTCGTAATAGCGAGAGTCTGCAATAGCGGGGTGCGAGGAAAAAAACGTAAAAACGTAATTCAAGCATATAAGATGTATATTTCTGTCCGTTCAATACAAAGCTATCTCTTACTGCGATAAGTTTGTCACTTTCTACATTTAAAGCGAAAAACAGAAGAGTTAAACATTACTGTTAGTATTTCAACTGGCCTATCTCGCCGTACGAAACACAATACTGTAAAACGTGGGAAGAGAATAAACAGAGATGGCAGCTTGGGGCTGGAGATTCCAGTCATTTATAAATTATATGGCGGGACGAAATATCAGGAAATACTGGATGAACTCATCAATAGCAGTGAAACTACTAAGCAGTCTTTAAGAATCAAAGATGAGGGACTGACTCCTGTAGAGCCTGGAAGGAAAAAGCGAAGACAAATCGAACAAAGAACCCAAGGAAAATATACTAAATGGGGCGAAAATAAACATTTCGGAAGTGTATTTATAAAAATAACGCATGAGGAACAACAGAATACTTTCAATGTATAAGTATGTCATATGATATATCAAAGATGTCCGCTTTATCGAGAGTTAAACAATTAAATTGTTTTGTTGGGACCACATAAAGTGTCCGTAATTCCGTAATAGCGAGAGTCCATAATAGTGGGAGTCATTTTCAGTCAAGCCTTTGTACGGACAAGAGCCAGCCCCCGGCGAAAGTTATCCGCAATAGCGGGGTGTCCACAAGGCAAGAGTTGACTGTAGTACGCGATGAAAGCAAGCCATAGTTGGATGTGTAATTGTTTAGATAATTATACCTCGTGCACTTCCATCGTGTTTTAATACTGAGTACATGCCTGGTTTTTCGAGGAACCACCATTTTATCCATTCGCAGCTCATGTCACTTGACAGGTCAATGGACGAATAACTGCACATAGGATGTTTGGAAAAATATGTACATCACACTGAAATTATCTGTAATATGTACATCATACTGAAATACTCTGTAATGTGTACATCACACTGAAATGCTCTGTAATATGTACATCACACTGAAATGCTCTGTAATGTGTACATCACACTGAAATGCTCTGTAATGTGTACACCACACTGAAATGCTCTGTAATGTGTACATCACACTGAAATACTCTGTAATGTGTACATCACACTGAAATGCTCTGTAATGTGTACATCACACTGAAATGCTCTGTAATGTGTACATCACACTGAAATGCTCTGTAATGTGTACACCACACTGAAATGCTCTGTAATGTGTACATCACACTGAAATACTCTGTAATGTGTACATCACACTGAAATGCTCTGTAATGTGTACATCACACTGAAATGCTCTGTAATGTGTACATCACACTGAAATGCTCTGTAATGTGTACATCACACTGAAATGCTCTGTAATATGTACATCACACTGAAATACTCTGTAATATGTACATCACATGGAAATGCTCTGTACGACTCGGAACGAGTCGCGTTTCTTAGAGAAAGTGAGGTGTTTTATCCTCTTGAATCTCCGCGATATATTGTTGAAGAAAAACAAGCGGAGAGATAAGTCGAGTACAATGGTTAGTTTCCGATTGGTTTTTTATACCGACTCGCCCCATGCGAGCGCATTTTACTGATTGTGATACTCCAGACTCGCTCATCGTCGTGTCTTATGACTGACAACAGCTGCCCCACCTCCCCCTCCCCTCATTTTCCCCCTGCATGATTAACGTTCATATGTCAATTGCTGGTTTGCACGTGACGTCATAGCCGCCATGTTGGTACCCTTAAACAATAGATTCCTCCCTCATTAGCTTCTTTTGTTGGGGCATCAACATGGCCACCATGCCCTTTGTCATTTGAATCTCTGGGGATTGAGTGAAAACCAGCAATAGAGACGTACTTATCGCATTGTTTTGCAGTCTCTTGTCAGTCTCATCATAACCAACTGTAACTGTTTGTTTTACAGACGCGATTCTGGTGCAGGGGAAATCTTCAGGTTCGACAGTCCAGCTACGAGTGAACGTATCAGGATGGCTTGCACTGATCAATTCACTGAGCAGGTAAGAGAAAGTTTACAGTTTTGTCTATAAAAATACACCACATTCAAAAAGATTGTCTCGTGCAGTCTTGTTGCTTGTTGCATTATACACATTACGTTGTCCATTACAAGACAGCAACTTCATTAAAGGCGCTATGTCATGGTGTTATGCATGGCTAGAGTCAATGTGGCTGTTAATTCACTCTTTTCACTTGGTCCGGTTTGTTCGAAGCAAGGGTAACTTTATCCCTAGGATAGCGCTCAATGTATAATTGTATTCTGTACAGTTTACCCTCGGGTTAGTGATTTAACCCTAGGATAGCGCTCAATGTATAATTGTATTCTGTACAGTTTACCCTCGGGTTAGTGATTTAACCCTAGGATAGCGCTCAATGTATAATTGTATTCTGTACAGTTTACCCTCGGGTTAGTGATTTAACCCTAGGATAGCGCTCAATGTATAATTGTATTCTGTACAGTTTACCCTCGGGTTAGTGATTTAACCCTAGGATAGCGCTAAATCAGTAATTGTATTCTGTACAGTTTACCCTCGGGTTAGTGATTTATCCCTAGGATAGCTCTAAATCTGTAATTGTATTCAGTGCAGTTTACCCTCGGGTTAGTGATTTAACCCTAGGATAGCGCTAAATCTGTAATTGTATTCTGTACAGTTTACCCTCGGATTAGTGATTTAACCCTAGGATAGCGCTAAATCTGTAATTGTATTCTGTACAGTTTACCCTCGGGTTAGTGATTTAACCCTAGGATAGCGCTAAATCTGTAATTGTATTCTGTACAGTTTACTCTCGGGTTAGTGATTTAACCCTAGGATAGCGCTAAATCTGTAATTGTATTCTGTACAGTTTACCCTCGGGTTAGTGATTTATCCCTAGGATAGCTCTAAATCTGTAATTGTATTCAGTGCAGTTTACCCTCGGGTTAGTGATTTAACCCTATATAGGATAGCGCTAAATCTGTAATTGTATTCTGTACAGTTTACCCTTGGGTTAGTGATTTAACCCTAGGATAGCGCTAAATCTGTAATTGTATTCTGTACAGTTTACCCTCGGGTTAGTGATTTATCCCTAGGATAGCTCTAAATCTGTAATTGTATTCTGTACAGTTTACCCTTGGGTTAGTGATTTAACCCTAGGATAGCGCTAAATCAGTAATTGTATTCTGTACAGTTTACCCTCGGGTTAGTGATTTATCCCTAGGATAGCTCTAAATCTGTCATTGTATTCTGTACAGTTTACCCTCGGGTTAGTGATTTAACCCCGGGGTAGTGCTTACCCTGGTTTCGAACAACTGGGCCCTGGTGGCCATCTTGGTTTCAAAACGAGGTAATCGTTTGTTTTTGCTTGGTAGCCTCTCATTGAGGGATATCAGAACGTGTTTAGAGGATTGCCTCGCTTTGAATCCAAGATGGCCACCGGGTGAAAATCATGATTTGGCTACAAACAGTTAACGTACCCTCCCTCAATGCGAGATTGAAATGCAACGCAATATTTTCCTTGAAGACTATTTTAAATTTTAAATTTGGACTTATTCCAGCTCAGTGCGAAATTAGAATACCTCTAAATTCTGGAAATATCCGTCCTCTGCCAAACCCTGAAATAATACAAACCCTAATGTAACCCTAAAACAATGGAATTCTTTGTCAGTGCAGTCCAAATGGGGTCCAATAAAATGCAAGGTTTTGAGAGGTGAAGGCCTCCTGAGAAAATTGAAGCTATAGTTTATGTACTGATCCTGAGGAAATCTGTATCAGATTTACAGATCACTTATCGCTCAGTGATTTCCTTTGTTTTATTTTCATGAATTATTAATGAGTTTGATAAGTATTAGGACGATCTTTATGGGATTTACAAACTCGAGCTGAAAGCAAGAGTTTGTACTGATCCCATAAAGATCAGACGCGAATTCTTTATCGCACACTAGATGTAGAGCGTCGTGTTTTCAGTTATTTTGGCGATACGACTTAATTTAAGTTTATGTAAATGAGGACGAAATCTCTAGTAGAATTAAAGACACTGATGTTTTATTAATTTTCTTTGTTTTGCGTCACGAATTATTTATGAGTTTGATAATGGTTAATCATTAATAGAACGATGCATATCTAAGGGAGGGAGCCAAGGCCTCTCAACATGACACAGCTCCGTTAATTACAGTCTCCCTCGCAGCCGTTTCCTTTGTCGTCACGCAACGCTCCCTCCAGCGTTGCGTGACGACAAAGGAAACGGCTGCGAGGGAGACTATTAATTACATGGTGTCTTATAAGTATTCAGTTTAATAACAATACGAGGGATTCACTATTTGCAATACGTTTTTTTTTTACATTTGCTGAACCCGGTCTTTGAATACACATTCACAACACAACCTTGTTTGAAATAGTATGTTTTGAGAAATGTAAAGAAATTCGAACTTAACAGCGAAATTGTTTTCTGATAAACGAATAATTTTCATATCTGAGAAGATTTGTTTTAGTTTAGTTTTTCTTCCGAAGTTTCTTGATTTGTTATTTTTGTTTTGTGGGAACCCACCAAACAATACGATGAAATTGAGTTCCGAAATAAATATTACATCAGATTTCCTTGCAGTATTTCTAAGATTTTGCTTTAAAGTATCCGGCCTTATTTCTGTTTATCAATAAATGCATATTTTGTCATATTTTTATTACTTTGTGTGTTTCAGTTCCCAGCCAACACAGATCCCATGTTGAAGGACTTCAACGTGACAGTCTAAAGAGAGATGGGATATTTTAAATTCCGCAAATTACTACAACTAACGTAAACTATTTTAGATTCATGATAAATGTCCCACATGGGTGTCGAGTGACAGGTACTACAAATAACTTCCCTCAACCCTTTCAGCCACAAAACACCCAAATTCTCCTTACTGGTTTTTCTACATTTTTTGTAGTGTGAGTTAAGAGAATTTGATGTCACGTCAAAACATTTTCCCAGGTGATCAACTCCAACATTCTCATAACCTGCCTGCTTCACTTTGGTCTGATATCCTAAAGAGAAGTTAGATGTTACTCACCATTGGACTAAAGGGTTAAAATTAATTGAAATGGGAGAGCTCTGGGGAAGGACGCTCTTAAGGGCCCATTGACATATTTAAATCGGCCGTTGCTAGGGAAAGTTTGCCGCCTCGTAAAACCCGGGAAATTAAAGAGTGAGTAATAATTATGTCAAGGTGACTCCTAGGGTAAAGTATTGTAGTCTGATGACGTCATCAAAATCAGAAAATGTCTAAACTCCAAGGATTTTTGATCTACTAGTAATTTATGAATATTTCCGAACCTACGAATTAAGGCGCATAAAACCGAGCATGCGTCTGCCATTACAACACTTTTCATTCCAATTTTAAGCTTTTTTAGCGAATGGAAAGCCATAACTTTGGCATTTATTGTCGGTTTCCAAAATCCATGCTCGAATTTGTGGAGAACGTGGTCAACAACATTTTTACGGGAAAAAGTTTGGTGTTTAGTGAAAGCGCACTAAATGTTTAGGAATTTTAGAAAGCGGAAGTGAAAAATAACGCATACGCAAAAGTGCCTGTTTTGTGGTCGTGAAATAGTCGCAGAACTGTTGTTGCAGTAAAGTCTACAATAATTGGTTGAACAGGATGTGCATTTTCTCCTATTTCTTCCGACAATGGCCAGTTTTGGGACTTGGCTGAATACTCCAACAACAACGATTTATTGTACCCACAATAAGAAAAATATAATTATTACAATCATAAATTTAAATATTTAAAGGGCACTGGGTTCCCGAAATAACCAGAAAAGCTAAAAATGCCAGGAATCCAGTTACATGCAGTAATTTACAATACTAGGTCGGAGGTACTCAAATACATACACACACACACACGCACGCAAGCACACGCACACACAAATACTAAATCTACCAAAGCTTATTAATATATTACATAATACAGTTTACAGAAGATAAATGTGTTAATAATTACAGCTTAGTATTTTGAGAATGAAAGAAGCAGAATTCAGTCTTATTAGCTTTTCAATGAAACATATCGAACAACAGAATGATACTAGGAGACTAATATTTGCATAGGAATTCTGTTTTTAGGTTTTCTTTAAATTTCTTGAGGGAGTTGGATTTGACATGTAAATCAAATGAATTCCACACTTTGGGCCCTTGAAACCTTATATTGAATTTGCCATAATTTGTTCTTGCTCTAGGAAGATAATAAGACTGTCTAGCTGCAGATCTTGTGTTATAATTGTGAATACTTCCAACTGAGGTAAAAAATGTATTAAAGACTGAAGGTAGCATTTGATTGTGGAACTTGAACATAAAAACTGCAATATGTAGTGTAACAAGATCACGCAGCTTAATAATATTTTGTGACTTAAATAAAGGGCTTGAGTGTTCATCAAATTTTGAAAAGGTCATAATACGCAAGGCCTTTTTTTGAAGAACAAAGAGAGGTTGAGTAGTTGTCGGGTATGTGTTACCCCAAACGATTATCCCATATATCAAAAAAGGGTAAATGAGGGCATAATAAAGGTTGGTTAGGATACTAATGTCTACATAATAACGAAGTTTAGATAATATTCCAACACTTCTTTTTATCTTTTTGGCAATGTATTCAACCTGTAATTTCCAACTAAGATTTGAATCAATTAATATGCCAAGATATTTAATGCATTTCTCTTGTCGTAATTGCTCATTATTCAATGTTAATGCAAAATTGGACATTAATTTCCTTTGAGGAGGATGAAACAGAACAAAATTAGATTTTTCTATATTTAATGAAAGCTTATTAGCACAAAGCCAGATGTGAATATTGGCTAAATCATTATTAATACTAGATTGTAGTATATCAAGATTCTTATGTTTACAAAATAAATTAGCATCATCAGCAAAAAGGTGAAAGTCAAAGAGGGATGAACAAAGATGAAAATCATTAATATAAATTAGGAATAATATTGGACCCAGGACAGATCCTTGGGGAATACCGCAGGAAATAGTTGATTGGGTTGAAGTTACATTATTAACTGTTACAGTTTGCTGCCGGTTACTAAGATATGAGGTAAACCACTTTTTAGCTACACCTCTTATACCATAGTACTCCAGTTTTTTTATTAAGATTTCATGATTAACCGTATCAAAGGCCTTGCTAAAATCTAAAAAAATTCCACACGAAAAATCACGCTCATCAATTGCTGTTTGTATTTTTTCAATTATACTAAGTACTGCATGGTCAGTGGAATGTTTAGTACGAAAGCCAAATTGCTTGTCAAATAAAACGTTTTTTCTTTTAAGAAAATCTAGCAGTCTGCTACATACAAGCTTCTCTAAGAGTTTATTGAAAATAGAGAGGAGAGAAATTGGACGATAGTTGCACAGGCAGGTTTGAGAATCTTTTTTATATATAGGTATTACGTTGGCTATTTTAAGACTGGTCGGTACTATCCCAACTGAAAAAGAAACATTAAACAGGGTTTCTAGAGGCTTTGAAATTACGGTTTTAAGAATCTTGAGAACAGAAACAGGTATACTAAAAGGGCCAGCAGCCTTACCAATTTTAAAGTTAGCAATCTCTATCTCAATTTCATTAGTAGTAACAGGGAACATGTAAAAACTATTACATGATGGATGCTTTAAGTAATCTAATGGTGATTTCTGAACATCTGGTATTAAATTAGCGAGATTATTTCCTACATTTGCAAAATATGCATTAAAAGCATTGGCAATCATTTTGGGGTCAGTTATTTCTGAATTATTTTCAACAATTTTAACAGCCTTCAAACTAGCCTTCGGCTTAAAATGTATTATTTCTTTAATTCCATTCCAAACTCTTTTGCTATCATTGATATTTTCTAAAAAATATATATTATAGTATTGTCTTTTACTAATCTTTAAAAGGTGATTTACTTTGTTTCTATAGTATTTAAATTTAGAGTGGTAATAAATAGATTTTGTCTTTAGATATTTCTTATATAATCTATTTTTTACTTGTATAGACACTTTAATTGCAGGTGTTATCCAGGGTTTAGACTTAAATTTCAATTCTCTTCTTGATATTTGCTTTATGGGGATATGTTTATCTATTATTCCTGATATTTTATCATAGAAGGAATCAAACATACCAGATGGTTCACAATCAGATGTAAAAACAGTTTCCCAGTTAATGGATTGTATTTCATTAATCAAGGTTGTTTCCTCGAATTTAGAGTAATCTCTCTTATAGATTTTTACACTAGGTGGGAGAGTGGAAAATTTATTGAAGATAATAAAATTAGGCAAATGATCTGTTAAATCATATACTAAATTGCCACTAATAATAAAATGTTCAATTGAATTAAAGAATATATTAAAGAATGAGCTAGCTTGATTGTCTGCAATGACCTTCGGACTGTGTCAGAGGCTGTGGAGCACATACCAGGAACCCATTTTGCGGCAAACCGAAGAGCCAATAGAAATCAAGCTAAAATTGACCGATATTCTACAACTTTCACTTGAAGTTGAATCTCATGGCGTTCACAACAGTTTGTTTTCCGACATCAAAAATACTTTTTTAAGGATGAAAACTGACCTGTATTTTAATTAGTTGCACTGAGGTACAATCACAACTATACCAGGAACCCGAAAGCATTATCTGGAAACAAAAGTGTGTATGTTTGTGGAAGATTTGAGTTGAAAACCGCCGTACGCTTGCCGTTACTTTTTTGCTCGGTACAAATTATTAATTATTCACTTTTTCTAGGTTCAAGTACAGTTAGGTGCCTTTCGAGTCCTGGACGATTCCTTCAATATTATCGGATTGAGTTTCTTGTCAAGTATTATTTTCTTTCACACGATAAACCAAGCTTTTCATTTTCCAGAGACAAAAGCACTTGCGCCCGCTACGGCTTGCTCCGACTTTTGGACACTTTACTTCATTCATTCATGAAAACCTTTCAGGTAAACCACGAATAAAACTTACAAACATGTGTAAGTATTAAAACTATTGGGTGGCCGGTGGACACGCATAAAACTAGCCTGAAAAAACAGCCGACTCATATCACCCGATTCGGCTGTTTACCGGAAATCAAAATCACATCCGCTCCTGCGAGCACAGCAATGGAATATGTCAATGGACCCTTAATACCGAATATAAAGCGGGTAGGGCTAAGTGTTTTGAAATATTTATTCCATATCCCTTCAGATTTTCATGTTTTATTATACAAATCTGCAAAGAACGAACACAATATGCACAAGAACGCAAGAAATACGAGACTCTATTGGAGTAGTAAAAATAAAATCATATAGCTTCTCAGTTACCTGCATAGTGCAGTTGTTTTGCAGATTTACATAATAAACAACTTATAAATCGGCTAACCAGCTCTTAGGCTCGCCTAAAGGCTTGCCAAAATCCATGGCTAGTAAAAACACAAGTTGTTGGTCGGCTTAAAATCTAATACGGCTGTGTTGTTTTACGAGTCATTCATATTTTGGCGAGCCTTTAAGGCGATTAGGCGAACCAAAATACGAATGAAGAGTAAAATACAAAGCCGTATATAATTATATCTTATAATATATTGTAGGCTACCCTGGTTCTAGAGGTTTTCTTAGGTTAAGCCGCGAAGCGGCTGCGAGAAGGGAGAGAACCTCTGGTTAAAGTGGTCATGAATCTCACTTCCATGCGGTTGACAGCTCTCAAACATGTTACTCAGTAATTGCATGCACTTGACCAATCACCGAGGAGTTATCACGTGGTGGTCACGTTCTATACTTTTTGTAATGAGAGGAAAAGGACGTATTTAGTCAAGCGACTAATTATGTGTGTTTGTGGGATAAATGTGATTGGCAGGTCTTAAACGAATATATCTTTGAGTTTGAACATATGATTGTTTAGTACCTAAATTCAACCTTTAATTTCGGCTTTCATTTCACCTTAACATTGTCAAATTCTTCGTCTTTCGGCCACTAAACAACCATGTTTAACGTCGGGCCCCTGATGAGAAGGGGTAAACAGCCAGTCTTACTTTGCGCGTTCTCCAGTCGTTGTGAGCTCATTTGATTACCCCACTTAGTTATACAGATACCATGCCTTTATGAAATCTCAAAATTAACACAAGTACCGTTTACTGGTTGATTCTAAACATGATAGATGTTTCATTCATAACCATTATGGTAAATTCTAACCGGCCTGTATTCATGTTCGTTATATACACGCTGTTTCTTGTTTCGCGGCATGTTAGGCATTGTGCAAACACCACTGTGTCTAGCTTTGGTGTAGGTCACAAGTAACTCTCAATCTAAACCAAAACGCTAATTTTAAATTGTAACCGGGCTTAATAGACCAATTTGCGGTTAATTCCGACATTTTGAAAGGGGTGCAAACATGGCACAAAATCCAGTGGTTGTATTTTCAGTTTTCCATACATTTGTCTGTAATAACGAGGCAAGTCCGCGGGGAAATTTACAGACAAATGTATGGAAAACCGAAAACACGATTGCACGCTTCCCAGCACAGCTACATCCCTCAAAATTTGATCAGTTAATCTTTTACCTGGTATCTTAAGTTTGCAGAAAGTGCATATTTCAGAAATTTGATTTTACGGAAATTATTTGGCATCGGATTCCCATACAAACACTATTTCGGGCCTTGTTTGCACCCCTTACCAATGTCGGCATTAACCGCGAACTGGTCTGTTCATAACGTATTGACTTTGTAGATGGCCGTATATTTGTCGTTTTTAGATACATGCACTTCGACTCCACTCAAGGTTGTCGCTCCGAAACCATGCTTTGTTAACTGAAGTATGTGTGACTTCACCAGAGACTTCAGCGAGCAAACAACGACAATTATTGCACGATGAGGGTAGTCCAAACCTCTCGAGGACAATTCTTTGCAAAGGTCTGGAAGCAACTGAAAAATGAATGACTTGCCATGACCATTGTGCAAATTATAGGCGAACGTATCCTGCCTGTGAATAACTCCACTGAGCGCTTTCCTCTGCTCGTTCGACAGACTATCTCAGGAAAGCGATTACCAAGAATGGATGGCAGGACTTCCTCGACTATACCGGCCTTCGATTGTGGTTACCGAGGCCACATACATGTATTATGGAACTGATTCTGACGCAAAGCTCGTGGTGGTCAAAATGTCCTTACTAGCTCCCGATCGGTATAGTTTTTTTATTACAAACAATAATCTCGTCTCCTCCCTGCTAAAGACGTAAGGAACCAATCAGGTTTCTAGTTTAACCAATTAAAAATTCCTCCAATCAGGAACGAGGGTCCTATTCTGACCGTAGTTTATATTTATTGGCATGGTGCAATCAGTCAACTGACCACGTTAACCAGAGGTTCGCTGGCGTCGCTACGCGGCTTAACATCAGAAAACCTCTACAACCAGGGTAATTGAAGTCCAGTATTTGAATTTGAAATATTTGATGCGATTCGATTCTGGTAACAGATGACCGTTTAAAAAATGCTTATTGTAAACATAACTCGGATGGTACTATTTTTGTGTGAGGGGTATTTTCCTATCAAAGGGGTGAAATTATTTTATCATAGTAATAATTATTCAATTATATAGTCTATTCTTGGTATTTTCCTGTTACTATTTAACAATCAGACTGCGAACTCGAAGTTTCTATCAGCTGATAGTTGAGGCGGAGCGGGATCAGCCATCTGAAGAGCGAATAGTCGAATTGTTTTAGTAGAAACCAACTAGTTGTTCGATCTTAAACTGAAACAATAGGAATTTTGACATTTTAACGACTTGGCAGCCATTGTTTTGCTTTGGAAAACCGGCTTTTTCGCTACTCATTATCTATCACAGAATAGAAATCGAGTAGCTGAGCCAATCAGATGCAGGATTCGTGATAGAACACTAGCTGGTTTCTATTAATACGTGTTATAACTAAAACCTTTTCAGTAAAAGGGTGCGTATGTGGCGTCGTTCAATAGCCGTTGGCTTAGGTGTTTTTGGTTTGTTTTTCTTGTAGAGGGGATGTTGCTTTCGATGAGTATGTTACGTCTTGATCCTGTGATAATTGCACTATTCAATATATCAGTATATAGTATATACTACGTGTTATTCGATTGACCGTATCCAGGAATATAGGAATAAACAGAATGATACAGTTACGGTACTGATAGTTATTTACTCTCGGATTGAGGTTTACTAGTCCTCTAAATTACCGAGATTAATCAATTCTCAACAGGTTCTTTTACGTCTCCATTTATGAAGAGAAAGTGTTGGGAGACAAGGCTATAGCTTTTACGAGACTTTAGCCGATCCCCAAGGATGCGGCCGGAGCCTGGATTCGACTGCAAAGGCTTACGCTACAAATAACCATATATTCTTGGGGATATTTAGATAATTTGGAGATATTTAGGAAATATTGGAATATTTAGAAAATTCTGGGATATTTTCAGAAATATATAGAGCTTTTCGGTGTGCCTCAGACGACACACATATCTATATATCTCGAATATTTCTTAAATTGTTCCCCAGTGAAACCCTAATAACTGTCAAAAAGATATTTATTTGCAACCAAAGGGTCTCTACGCGCCTAATCCGAACTGGCGCCGTAACGTGACCCGGCCAATCTTGGAAAAGGCGCGTAATGAAATAAGTTCCCTTAGTTACCTGAAGGTTATGCATGAGTCATTTGAAAGCCCCCCCCCCCCCCCCCCCCCCCCCCCTTCGGGCTTTACCGGGGCAAAGCGGGGACTTTCACATGTAATTCACACCGTTTGAGCGCCCTGGTAGGCGGGAGATACACTTCCTTTCACAGCTTTGCATCGCGCGCCGCGCCGACATAAGCGGAGGAGTCACTTCTGGTCAGCAGTTGTTTTTCACTTCTGGCCAGCGGAGCGGTTGGTTTTCACTTCTGGTCAGCGGTTGATTTTCACGCCACGAGCCAACACGAGCGAACCATCACTCTTTGTAGAGCTTAGCTGTAGAATAACTAAACTTTAAAACTGATCTGAACGACTGAACCATGCTTTGCAAAGTCTGGAGAGACAAGTTGAAGAAGGCAGTTGTTGCCAAAACAATGGAGGAGCTATTAATAAAAGGTGGGCAAGTTTTGTTATTTATAAAACTCGAGTCATTTGAATATATGTTTCAGCTAGGCGGTCTCAAGCATTTAGATTGTTGTAGCAAAATGCATATAATATGGGACAGCCAAGACCAGCATTAATACACAGTGAAGTGTGGTCATGAAACCCTGTTAGTTATACTAAAAGTCACTAAATAAAAACTATTAAACAGTAGCAATTATTTTATTTCATGGATATAGTATTTGCGCTCTATTGTTGATAATATGTCATAGCAGGTACAACGTGTGCAGTGTTTCAATGTGCAGGCTTGCGTTTTTTTACCTATTAGGCTGTCAAAAGAGAACAGAGAATTGTAAGAAGGAACTTGTATAAACTGCAAAAAACGTGAAATAAATTGTTGCTCGTTCATCAATCGTATTATCGTATTCTAGTGTATTCACTATAAATTCAAGAGCGAGGGGAGTTCACATTTCACTTTTTCCTCAGGGACCAGGGAGTTCACCTCTTACATTGTCCCCAGGGGCTGAGGCGTTCACTGACTTTCACTTGACAAAAAAGTGAATGCCCCGGTACTGCCGGAAAGGGGGGGGGGGGGGGGGGGGGGGGGGGTGCGGGGCTTTCAAATGGACTCATGCATTAGTGCATACAAATACCTGCATGTATTGGGATTCAGTACAGTCAATGTATTTGATATGGTCTTTTTGTTCGATGTTCTCAATTTGGATATTTGAAGTTGTTTTCCTTTGAGAGCTAACAAGAGCCCATCTGGGCTTTCACTCGGGCCACATGAGATTGAAGATGAAATACACTTTCATTTGAAATCCTCTTAGAAGAATTATTAGCTGAATATTAGCAGTCTTTAGGAGTGGCCGGTAGCGCGGTGATATACTACTCCCCTAGTATATATACATATATGTAATTTAATATTTTTGTTTTCTCGTATGTAAATTAAGTAGTTGACCTTACGTTTACAATTTAGTCTGCTGTTCTGTTATACTGCAGGTTCCAGTCGTAAACAGTCCGAATTTGACCAAAGTGAAACGAGCTGCTCGCGTCCGTAGATATATATATCTTCGTTATGCACTTTTGACATGATATAATTCTTCAAATGGCACCATTGTTTTTATTTCTTATGTTTAATAATACAGTTCTCAGCTGTAAAAAAAATAGAACAGTCTATGGAAGATTTCTTGTCCTAATGTTTGGAAACCCTAACACATGCATTTGGACGCTAGAAAGTTCAGTACTCGCGGAAGTACGCAAGGTTAATTTACTAGTGGCAGTTTACTAGTTTGCACTATCGGCTGTTATGGAATGGAAACATACTTTCACAGCTTAATATGTATGTCGATTGGTCAGAAGGATATCTTGTTTAAGATGCTACTTTCGGCATCAGGAAATTTTTAAACGGGAGTTTTTCGTACAGTATTTCAAGCTATGCTGTAGCGCGAGTTCAGTTAAGCCACAAATGTCCGTGAAACTAATACCGTGCTCATTATTATCGGTTTTTCTCTATGGGTTCTCATGTATTCGATAATTACTTCTGGAGCTTCATATGTATGTCGATTGGTCACAATGATTTCCTCTTTCAGTTTTTTCCTTTAGTTTGGACATTAGGGATATATCCTTGGAGATTTCGTACAGTTAAGCGACCGTGTGTCGAAAGTAGAAACGTTCGCTTGTCACGAAAGTGCGTAAACAAACTGTCACAAGCGGTTTCATAGCAGCTCGATGTTTGACTCTCATATATAGTCGATGATAACTTATATAGCTTCATTTGTACGTCGATTGCTCACAAGGATTTCCTCTTTCAGTTTTTCCCGTTAGTTTGGACATTAGGGATTTATTCTTGGAGATTTCGTACAGTTTAGCGACCGTGTGTCGAAAGTAGAAAAGTTCGCTTGTCACGAAGTGCGAATACTGACAAGCGGTTTCATAGCAGTTCGATGTTTGCAGACTCTCACGTAGTCGATAATATAAACTTCTATAGCTTCATACGTACGTAGATTGCTCACAAGGCTATCGTATTTGAGTTCATGAGGTTGTTTTGCCATCAAAGATAGGTTTTATCTAACTTTTTCGTACAGTCTTTGCACTCAGCTCCGGTCGGTTCATATCATTTCAGCCTCGATCGTTTCTAAGCCGTAGATATATATATTTCTTCGTGTCGCTGTTGAATTTATATGTAAACGAGATCTACAGTCTTCTTTAAGCTGTTTATCCACTTTGTGTTCATATAAATTTATGTTTACCATTTCTTCAGCCTCCGATCCGGATGTTTTTGTTGATATTTAAGATATATACAAGTTGCATTTCCCCATAACTCATAAGATTAAGATTATTCCCCAGGCAAAGCTTCGTCAAATTCAAACAGATAATCGCTGTTACAAAACACAACGTAAAGAATACTAGAATATCTTTGAGCATGAACACCCTGTACAGATCACTCACATTACAATCATACACAGTAATCCACAATAAAAGACCAAAGTAGATCTTTAATTTAAACTTAAGTTTACCTTGAGGCTTGAGAGTTGAAGAGTGCTTGTCTCATCATAATTCTATGCGGAATGTGTATATTTCTGCCTTCGTGTATACTGTTAACGTTGCTCTCACAGTTCAGGAATTCAGATGTTTTCAGACTTCGATAGGAGTACAGCAAGCTATAACTGCTCAACCACAGTATATATATTTGCTAGTAAATCGCTATATTTCGCTATAAATCAGCTATTCAGTATACTTGTATAGTATAACGTACACAAGTCTTGATCATACGAGGTCGGTAAACCTGCCCACAACGCGGTCACAATTATTTTAGTGTTGGCCTACCAATCACGGTGTTTGCGCTGGTATGTACTATGACCGAAAGTAAAATGAAATGTGGCATAAAACCTACCAAACGTACCTCAAACTAGCCTATGTACAGTCGTCCGTCAAGTCCACCATCTTGCTTTTACTGTATTAAATTATGTAAATAAATTAACCTGGCGATTGTTGCGTGACTAGCACAGTGCAATCTGATTGGTGTGAATTTGACCTTTAACGCATGCGTAGAAATTTTGTTACACGGAATAAAAAAAAATAACTACTTGCATTTTAAGACTCGGTGCTGCCACAGGCAGCCCGAGTAATAAGCATATAGTTGGTCTTTTTCATGTTGATAGAGAGTCGATTTGTAGCACAGTAGCGAAATATACCTCCCAGCCCTTCATTCATTACATTTTCAATCTCTTTCATATTTTTACTTGAGTAGAAAAACAGTATCGTCTGCAAAAATTCGAAAAGAGAGTTTCTTAGAGCAGTTTGGCATGTCGTTTATGTAAAGTAAGAATAAGGGTGGTCCAAGCGTTGATCTTGTGAAACCCCACAAGTCATCCTCAGTGTATGCGAGTCGGTATTTCCTATTGTGACATATTGTTGACGATTGTTCAAATAATCAGTAAACCAAGATAATGGCGTGCCACGTATTCCATATTTATGTAATTTTGCGAGGAGAATCAGTTTTATAATACACCGTGTCAAAACCTTTGGAGAAATCTAAAAATAGACCACATGTGGTCTCCTTGTTGTCAATTGCAGTTTTCAAATTGTCAGTAATTTCAAGGATTGCCTGTTCTGTTGAGTGTTGAATGCCCTTTTCTAAAGCCAAATTGGTAGTTAAAGATAATGCTATTTTTTTTCAAGAAACGACCCCCAATTGATTATAAACTAGCTTTTCGAGGATTTTGGCAAAGGGTGACAATATGGATATTGGTCGATAATTAAAAGGGTCAGTGGCAGTGCCGCTTTTATAAATAGGTGTGATTCTCGAGACTTTTAGAATATCCGGAACAATGCCTGTTCTAATAGATTCATCGTAGATGTACAATGTAAGTGAATATTGGCGAGATTATCGGGGCTGCTGATTTGATCAAATTGTTAGGGATATTAATAGATGCTTTGTTGCCGTCTAAGCCTAAAAAGAGCTCAAGGACTTGTCTCAGTAATAGGGAACATAACGAAACTTGAGACTGGTGAGTTATGGATATAATCAGTAGGGTTTTAGATTCGTTGGATTAATTCAATTAGCTAAACGAGGTCCTACGTTAACGAGATGTTGGTTTTAAAAATTGATTCACTATGTCAAGATTGTTGGAAAATGTCTTATTATTTTCTAATTATTCGAGTAGGGTATAACTGACCTTTGGTTTTCGCTTAATGAGCGTTCCAATGAGTTTCAAGGTGGCTTTCAAATTGTTTGTGGCATCTCTTTTTGCTCTCGGATTTTATTTTGTTTAGTCTATTAGAATATTTCTTATATTGGTTTATTTTTTGCAAGTTATTACTATGGGAAATGAGTCGTTTAATTTTTTTGCTTTTCTTGATCGATTTTCAATATTCCATTTGTAATAAATGGTTTGGTGAATTGTTTTAGTTTACTTCGTGGTACTTCTCTGACGGGCGCGTGCTTATTTGCCACCTCATTTATTACTCGGGCTGCCTGTGGCAGCACCGAGTCTTAAAAATGCAAGCCGTTATCTTTAAAAAAAAAAAAAGGTTGGGTGGTCGCAAAATTTCTTCGCATGCCGTAAAGGTCGAGTTCACCACCAATCAGATTGCACTGTGCTGGGTCACGCAACAATCGCCAGGTTAATTTATTTACATAATTTAATACAGTAAAATCAAGATGGCGGAGGACCCGCGAGGAACTTTCTCTCTAATTTGGAGTCCCATCTCTCAAATGTAAGCAGTTTAATGTTTGATTTAACTTCACTCACCCAATTAGCTCTACAGCATAGGTTTACTGACCGGTTAGGGGTTTTCAGTTTTATTATCGGGTAAACTTTTGTATTTTTTCTCTAAGTTTGTCGGATTATCGGTTCCCGACAAAAACCGACACAGAAATTATCCCCCCTAGATCATGACGGGATAGAAATTTGAGTGGCATGTTCCCAATTGTCTGATAATTATAGGGCATCTAGCCTGTGCAGGGTATGATCCCTAGTGGCTCGGGCCACACAGGGTCTAAGCCTGAGTTTAGGGGTGGTTAATTACAGTGTTTGAACAATTTCTATACCAGTAATTTTAACGGAGTCCCATGTTTACCGTCGTTTGCACCTAAGTGTGAACATGCGAGGCAAAAACATGTTCTAATTGTGTATCAAACGTAAGATTTGGACGTTAAGCCTTGACCCACCTTTCCTCCTCGACATCCACAAATTGTAAAATACAAATCTAAGTTATTCCTAAAGTTTAAAAAAATATTATCTTAATGTCCAGGCCAATACCACCTCCCCCCTTATCATCCAAACTCCAGCCTCCACACATTTTTTAAAAGGTGTTTCCATGAGTTCAAAGCACAAAAAAACATCAAGTGTCCGATAGTAGGTATTACTTGTCCGATAAGGCGATAGTACGTTTCTCAACACCGGATATCTTCAGTCGATTTTCAGGAAGAACAGTAAAATTCGAAAGGAATGGGGTTATGCAAACTTAGTTACAACTACCAAAGATCACGAAGGAAGAAAAACATTGGCAATAGTGCTCTTCGTTGGATGGCTGGAAGCGATAAGTTAAACCATAGTTAATAGAGTGGAATGGTTAGGAAACTCGGGGACCTTCTTTGTTATATGTCTTTGTTAGTTTTTTTCGACCACTACCGTGCACAAAACACAATAGAAATTCCAACATGTTAGTCAATCAGCCAATAGAAACGTTTGAGTTTAGTCGTTCAGGGGACGCTAATGAACTACGATCGTGCACAATCTTTTGTCTTACCCCCCTTCCAACCTAAATCGGAGCGCCTTTGTTAGCCCTTTTGAAGTTTGCCGGGTTTCCTAACCATTCCACTCTATTAACTATGGTTAAACTGTGCGATAATAAGACACTATAAATTTAAACCTTAACAGTTAACTTCATTTCTCCCATCCAACAATATATTTCACCGTTTGACAATAAGGTAAGCAATTTCATAAATTCAAGCATTTGTTTTAAGTATAAGCTACGAGTGTAAGCAACGAGTATTGCCATTATAAATTTATCCATCAGAAAATTTAAAAAGCAGATCGATTCAAAACAATTTTAAAAACTACAAAAGGAGACACGAATCGCGCCACATTTACTTTAAAAAAAAATGTTTTTAGTAGATGACACGTTCAAGAGATATAAACTCACCTTGTGCCCAGCTCTTGCTTGCAAAGTGAACCAACTCTCTGGTGGAATCTGGGACGAGTCTCCTGTACGTACATCGGTGACCCCTCACGTACTTCAGTGATCCTCTACACGTACATATGGCGGCCTATTGTGTGTCCTTATATGGAAGTCGTACGATAGATTGGAGTGGGAAGTTTTATAGCACCCCAATTAGCATTTTGAGAGACATGGCACACGAAAACATCGAAAACAGATCGAAAATGATAAGTGAAATATTGAGTAAATCATGCCAAAAAAAAACAGATGTAGTTTTCTGAAGCCGTGATCTCAAATTTGCCGTTTGTCGAAATTTGATTGAAGTAGTAGACTTCGCCGACTTTCAGATTTTCCGACGTTAGAACGTGAGTGGATGTGTGACCACATTAGGCGGCTTTCAACCGTTAACTTAATTATCTCACGGCTATTTACAAATCGGACAATTGTAAAGTCTTTTGTTTGCTCTTCGCACCCAACTAACAATACACTGTCCAGAGCACAGCCTTAGAGGAAAGCCCTTGGAGCATACATATCAAGTGCTTGCGCTAACAGTATGTCCAATTCAAAGATCGCCAAAATTCGGAAACAACCTGACAGTACTTGGGCTCTGCTACACAAACGCTTAATATCTTTACCTGATCCTTCTCAGTCAATTTTCCCTCAAGATGTGTGGTCCTTTCTTCAGAAGAAAGCACTGAGATTCTCTTAGCACGAATTCTGCATTTCTCGTTCCCTGCCTTCTCACGACGACTGCTTTTGTTGCCGGAATGAATAGTACGGTTCAAAGTGGTTCCAATGAAATGCCAAATAACCTGTACATGGTATTTGCTGCTCCACCTTCGACAGGAAAATCTCAGGCCATGAAGGAATGCTCCACAAAGTCAATGCTGGCTGTATGTGAAGACCAGGATTTGCCAGATATGGTTATCCATAAATGTACTTCCTCTGGGCTGATCAGTCAAATCTATCTCGAAACAAGGGAAAGCTTTTATACTATCGGGAGAAATCTATGATGTTCTCAACAAGTTATTGAGGTCAGATGAGGATAACGCAACTGGAGATGTGCAAGTACTTTGTGAGTTGTTCTCTGGCGAAGGCTTCAGTCGTTCAGTCTCATTTCGATACGCCACAGAAAGCACAAGACGAATAGCTGAAAATACACCCTTCTCCATTCTTGGATCAACTCAGCTCCCATTTGCTGCACGTCTTATTTCACAGCTTGACGAAGGACATGGGTTGTTGGATCGGTTCTTGTTTACATTTCCGAAGTGCCTGAGACCAACGCCTCAAGAAACGGCAGATGCCAATGCCCTGCTCAAGGATAATTATCCAGTTAAGGCTATTAGTGACATTTTCACTGAAATGGCACAGCTGCACGAAAACCAAAACATCACCTACAGCTTTGAAGATCACGCCGAAGAACTACTGATACTCGAAAATGAACGTTTCATAACTGAAATAAATCAGGCCATCGAGGAAGGCAGAGCACCACCGAAGTCTAAACAAGTACATCTTGTCCAGAGAGTAGCGGCAAATTTACACGTATTTATCCATATTACCAGCAAACTATTGTCAAGGACCAAACCAGACTTGCCCCTCTCCACAGTGCAATAAACTACGTTAAGTGGGCAGAATCGCAGAAAGAAATCTTCGTTGAGGTAAGCTGATGCTTGACTTGAGTAAGTTTTCTGCGCACATGTTATAACCGCTGTCTTATCTTTTTTTAGAGAATCATCCAAAAATGAAACATGTCACCGAAAAATCAAATAAATAGAAGAATTTGGCGAGTGCGAAATATACAAGAGTCTAGCCTTCATTCAAATCTCTCTTAAACGCTGTATCATGTTATTTTCGATCTTTTATAGTTTCTTCACACGCTAATGCAACCAACAATGGACAGCCATGCATCAGGACCATGAAATCTGGCTGCCTTCTATTTGCGGGACCCGTTGTGACCGTCCGGAGCTTCAAACAGGGTGCAAGCCGACAGCTTCGAAGTATCGCGGAGGCAGAATTTGTCGCAACTATAATGGAGCTTGAAACTTCGAGTTTTGGTAAAGTGGTACAAGTTAGGGTCCCAAGAATTCCCAGTCCAACAGTTGTATTTGTCAAGAGCAACGCAGGCAATATTCGCTGGCCGTCCATCCTATGCTCGGAGCACGAGTATCGTCAGAGGTTAAACATGCTAGCACACAGAAGTGTGACTCCCGCTATTAGGCGCATCCTCCAACAACATGGACATGTACCTCATGGATTTCTTTTGACACCGACTAAATTACTGATAATCTCCTTGAAGTGTACATAGGCACTAATGTGGAATTTTATACTTGTTCTATCCTAATGTTTGTCGTTCGGGTCAACCAACAATGGACAGCCATGCATCAGGACCATGAAATCTGGCTGCCTTCTATTTGCGGGACCCGTTGTGACCGTCCGGAGCTTCAAACAGGGTGCAAGCCGACAGCTTCGAAGTATCGCGGAGGCAGAATTTGTCGCAACTATAATGGAGCTTGAAACTTCGAGTTTTGGTAAAGTGGTACAAGTTAGGGTCCCAAGAATTCCCAGTCCAACAGTTGTATTTGTCAAGAGCAACGCAGGCAATATTCGCTGGCCGTCCATCCTATGCTCGGAGCACGAGTATCGTCAGAGGTTAAACATGCTAGCACACAGAAGTGTGACTCCCGCTATTAGGCGCATCCTCCAACAACATGGACATGTACCTCATGGATTTCTTTTTGACACCGACTAAATTACTGATAATCTCCTTGAAGTGTACATAGGCACTAATGTGGAATTTTATACTTGTTCTATCCTAATGTTTGTCGTTCGGGTCAAGTATAGTTTACGACTCCTATAAAAAAATTCCTATTGAGAATCACTAGAAAATCAAACATTTTAGAAAGACAAAACTCCACATGATTTTGCCATCCCCCTGTCAATATTTGGGGAATTTGTCATTCTAAAATGTTTGATTTTCTAGTGATTCTCAATAGGAAATTTTCGATTGGAGTCGTAAACTACACTTTATCGTGTCGTTCTACTAAATTCTGCGTAGCCACTTAGAAATACAGCTTCGAAAGTTTAAGGGGAGGGGTGGTCCATAGAGCTCACTGCGTATCCGCGTAGCCACTCAAAATACAGCTTCGAAAGTTTAAGGGGAGGGGTGGTCCATAAAGCTCACTGCGTATCCGCGTAGCCGCGTAGCCACTTAAAAATACAGCTTCGAAAGTTTAAGGGGAGGGTGGTCCATAGAGCTCACTGCGTATCCGCGTAGCCACTTAAAAATACAGCTTCGAAAGTTATAATATCTTCGTTCTTTAAATAAACGGCATTACAGAGCTCTTGAAAAATAGAAGGAGAGGGGTGGTCTCACTGAGCTTGAAAAACAGAAAGGGGAGGGATGGTCAGGCATACTTGAACTACAACTTAAAAAGTCACTGCGTACGCGGTGAATCTTTAGAGTGTCGGGGTATTCTGTAGTTGCTCCAATTAACGGCTAAAGTTTGGTTTAGTAATATAATAACATATTTTTCATTTAGGTGTTTTACACCTCATGCTTATTGCTAAACTTATTTTTTGTCTAGTAGCGTTTTCTGCGAAATTTGCATTCTTTTATATTAACACCCGCTCCCTCATTATGCAAAGGTTCAAATCCGTGGGTGAGAGAGTAGAGTTTTTCCGCGCTAGACGCTTTCGATACCGTTGAGATGCGCATGCAAATTATGGAGTCTTTTGTTCGAAAAAAAAACAATTAAGGACGGTGCCTACTATTGTCAGCGCGCACGCCGTTCTGCGCATCTTGCGTCCCGCGGGTCATCCCGCGAGACAGGCCATTTGCAGAAATATTTTGAAAAAGCTGTGTTAATTGTGTAATTTGACAGACAGAAAGATGGAGGTTTGAAAATACGGTCGAAAGATATGCTTGAGAAATGAAGGCGATTTGGGAAATCTTTAAATTCCACTACACGGCCACGAAAGACAATTTTCAGCTGAAAGTGAAATGGGATTAAAAGAGCCGATCATTTCAATGATTTATCGTGGGGAGATGGTCGAAGAATCGTAGATTTAGGAGATTTACCCGACCAATTGAATGAAGGTTGTTTGGACTGCCATGAATTGCTGCTGTCTTTTCGCCCAGCGCCTTGTGCTTTAGGCCTGTCGATGCTTTCGAGTTTCGTCAGTTTCTCCAAACATGGACTTGGCCGAGTATAAACAATGTGTGAATACGGTCAAATAAGCTTTGTGAAAACGGGTTAAACCTCTTGGAAATCCAAAGAAGAATGAAGAAGGAAGGACTGTATGGGGTTTGAGCACAAAGGAAGCAGCAACAGGTTTGATTTTCAATGAAGAAAGTCGAAAGACGGGACTGACTCTTTTCCCCACCGCCATCTTGAAAATCTCCCAGAATGCAATAAAAGAAACCAATTTTCAGACTTACTAGGGAGGCCTTGGTAAAAAATGTCCATTTTTGAAAATGAAATTAGCGATAAAGAGGCCTACCGTCCACATAACTTTTTAAAACGCGTGGATACCGCCCAGATAACTCAAAATATTAATCGAATTAAAAAATTGTTTCTCGGACAAAGAAAAATGCTGATTCAGCACTTTTTTCGATTTTCATCCTTAATTATCTCTGTTAAACGTATTCATACCCCATAAAAAAAAATTTGATTTCAAAAGCTTCTTGGGGGGTTCAAACAATCCATATAGATTTTTAGAAAACAAATTGGTTTGCAATTAGTACGCACCGTCCTTAAGCTGAGAAAGGCTTTTCTAACCGGCTTTTGCTCGCTTCTAATCAACTGGTAAAGTTGTGAATCAGAAGAAACGTACGAATTGCTTTTCTCAGGCTAAGCGCAGGTTTGATCAAAGAAAACAATGTAATTCTACGCCTACATGAGCGCGAGTTAAATGCCAACAACACACTAGCCACAAAACGTACTCAGTGATGTTTATTAAACTTTCTCCATTAAAATTCATCTAACGTTTTGTCCAGTTTCTTTAAAAAGTCAGTCATTAGTCCCATACTTGCGCCGGCCTGCTCGCACATTTTAGAGTGCGCCTTCTGTGCCTCGTATGAAGCTTCGCGCACCGTTTGCTTCTTCTTCGCTGGCTTGGGCTGGTCTCCTGCGTCCTCGTCAAGTCAGAGTCCACGAAAGCACGCAGTTTATCTTCCCTCCTTTCTGCGGGTGTCCTCTTTTTTTTGCGTACCGCATCTGTTCTTTCACAACGCCAACGGCTTCCGTCTGCTTCACTTTACCGCCCTGTCCCTGGCGATACAATTCGGCCTGTTCCTTCTGCTACTCTCTAACAATTCTCTTAATCCGTCTTCTAGATACAGCTTCTACAGCTTCAATGTAATAATCGACCAGCCTGGAGTTGAGTGGAACCGCTTCTATATTCGCTTTGACTGTGTCAAGGACGGCTCCCCAGCCGCTGTCACCCTTCTGCCGATACGCCTCCACGACTATTTTTGCCTCCTGCTCACCAACTTAAATTTTCATGCGATCTTTCTTTTCTCCTGTCTTACTGCTTTCTGCGCTGCCGTCAATTACAAATGGCCTCCATATAGACATGGCGACAAGTGAGGAAAGGTCGGGTAAAACTTGTTCATAACTCTTTACCGCATCAATAACAATACAACTGTATGGAGTGTGCTATTGTACTGTCGCCGAGGTGTGCAACGACAATAGTAGATTTATTATAACGTAACTTACAAACAAACAAGTACTATAACTTCCATAAAGAGTTCCGGCCCTTTACGTCTATAATAGCCTATAATTCACGTGTGTCACAATAACTTTACACGTGTTATAATAGATTACACTTCGTGCTATAATAGCTTAGGCTTCACGTGTGTCACAATGACTTACGCTTCACGTGTGTCACAATGACTTACATTCACTGACGTGCTATAATAGCTTAAAATTACAATTTACGTGTGTCACAATAACTTACACTTCGTGCTATAATAGCTTACGCTTCACGTGTGTCACAATGACTTACGCTTCACGTGTGTCACAATGACTTACACTGACGTGCTATAATAGCTTAAAATTACAATTCACGTGTGTTACAATGACTTACACTTCGTGCTATAATAGCTTACTAGGCTTCACGTCTGTCACAATGACTTACACTGACGTGCTATAATAGCTTATAATTACAATTCACGTGTGTCACAATGACTTGCACTTACGTGCTATAATAGCTTACAATTACAATTCACGTGTCACAATGACTTGCACTCACGTGCTATAATAGCTTACAATTACAATTCACGTGTGTCATAATGACTTACACTTCACGTGTATTACAACAGCTTACACTTCACGTGTGTAAAAAGACTTACACTTCACGTGTGTAAAAAGACCTACACTTCACGTGTGTTAATGACTTACACTTCACGCGTGTCCTAACAGCTTTACGCTATTCGTGTGTCCAACGACACTTACACTTTGTGTCTATATTAGTTTAACACCTTGTGTGTACAATAAGGTTACATTTCATCTATATATGTCTACAATAACTATGCACTTCACGTGTGTCCACAATGACTTGTCCACAATGATTCTAATTAGGTGTATGTGTATCTATAATAGCTGTACATTTAAGTGTGAACACAAGACTTAACACTCACATGTATGTATAATAGCTTTATAACCTTACGTATGTCTATGTAGAATGACTGACACTTACGTATACATGTATCGATAATAGCTGTACACAACGTGTCTACAAAGACTTCGTGTATCGAAAACAGCTTTACACTTAGAAGTGTCTAGGCACTAGGACTTACATGTATGTGCTCACAAAGACTTACACTCACATGTCATGGGTATATACTAACTTTACAACGTTACGTATGTGTGTGCACAATGACTTACGTGTCCACAAAGACTTACAATGTACACATACATACATGTATAATAACTGTACATAACGTGTGTATACAAAGACTTGCCTAAAACAGCTTTACACTTACATGTGTCTAAGCACTAGGACTTACATGTTTCCACAAAGACTTACACTCGCATGCATATATAATAGCATAACACCTTATGTGTGTATCTATGCACAATGATTTACATGTGTCCAAAATTACTTTACACGTGTCCGCAATGATTATTACTTACGAGTACAAGTATCTATAATAGCTGTACCAGGCTTACGTGTGTCCACAACAATTTACACACCACGTGTATCTATAATAGCTTACCGCCTGCATGTGTCTGTGCACAGTGACTATATGTGTGCCACAGTGACTATATGTGTGCCACACTGACTTATACTCTGATGCATCTATAATAGCTTTACACCTTACGTGTGTGTCTATACACAATGACTATAATTATACGTGTGTCTACAATGACTTCACGGCACTCCACTGTATCTATAGTAGCTTTACACCTTAGGTGTGTCTGCACAACGACTTAATTGTGTCGATAATGACTTTACATGCATCACAATAGCTTACAGTGTACATGTGTCCAAGACTTCACGGTTTACAGGTGAAAAATAACTTCACACGTAACTGTATAATATTAAATTTTACAGTGCTAGAGTGTCCAATGACTTAACACTAATGATTCACACTTACGTGTTTTATAATAAAATACGTTTACATCAATAAGATTGTCTAAATGGAAATAACATAATCTAAAAACGTGCTCCGCCCGATACGAAAAACCCAGAGATAAAAACCTTCTTCAGGCAAAAAAACTCTGGGAAACGTATTCGCCGATCGAATGGGTCTCAGGGGTTAAGACCTTAAAATAATTATCTAGTAAATAATTTCAAGTTGAATAAAATTTGCCTTCCGGACGCTGCACGAACGGCGAGATATGAATTGCTCTCTGAAGTTGCTCGTTGTATACATGCACCATTGCATGCCGGCCTTTTGTCACCAATGACATGCCAAATATAAACAAAACTACGACACCTTACTACAATGATGCTCTTAAGCCGTTATGAATACGCTTGCCGACTTCGGCCATCCCTTCATGTAGGACGACACGAATTGCTACCAAATTCAGCAAATTGTATTCTATTGTATTGTATTGTGTTGCGTTCTATTGTTGTATTGAATTGTATTGTGTTGTATTCTATTGTATTTTTGGTAAAAATTCGTGTCGTCCTACATAAAGGGATTGCCCCGACTTCACCTTGTTCCGTCGGAAAGCTTAAAATCTAGTCAAACCTGTATTAAGCGGCCCTGTATTAAGCGGTCGCCCTCTATTAAGCGGTCACTTATCAAAGTTCTGGATTTCGCTTCTCTTATTTACTGTAAACTTGACCTCTGTTAAACGATCACCTCTATTAAGCGGTAGCAGGCACCTTTTGGAAGTCCCAATGGCCTACGTGTATTGTCTTTACCTTGGTTATTACGACATATTTGCTATCATTTTATATGCAGTTTCTTCAACACCTCGCTAAAGAACCATTTATAAAGACCGTTCCTGAATTCGTCGGCCTCTTCAAAAAAATTGTTAACCAGGTTGCCATCAATTTGGGAACGTGGCCTATAACATCAAATTCGCCAGTCACCATATTATTCAGATGAGATTTTGGATCAGCGACTGAGTCGCCTTCTTTCGTACTCGCCTTCTTTCGTACTTTCATACTACAGCATGATTATTTCTTGGCGTTACTGTTCTTTTAACAAATGTGTATACATTTTGATCAAACACGGCATTTGGTGTAGTTTTCATCATGTTTTATGTGTATTTCGTTAAAGTGCCACTACGACGAAAATTTACCATTTCGATTTGCCACTTTTTCAGTGTCTATAGGTCAATCAGTATTAGAAATATCAGAAATAGTAAAAAATATTCCCAAATGGGCATCTTAAACCACAAATTTTAGGAGAGTTTACCGGTAAAATCCTGTCCGCCATTGCTGGAAGCCGTGCCCTTTGTTCAGCTTTAAACAAAGGTTTATTCACCGGAAGTGATGTCATACACTTAACACGACAACCTCGTGCCAACCTCGCAAAGATAAATATAACTTTCTTCTTATGTACGTGAAGACGTTTTTAGTAGAAATATGCCTCCAGGCGTTGTGTTCTGCAGGCGAGCGTTAAGTGTATGACATCATTTCCGGTGAATAAACCTTTGTTTAAAGCTGAACAAAGGGCACGGCTTCCAGTAATGGCGGACGTGTAGATTCAATATTCGGAGCTAAAAAAATAAGACTTCCTGTCGTTGTATCGAAAAACAATTTGAACTGGTAATAATATATGAACTCTACTTTATGAATATGCAAAAACATTGATATGTCAAAATTTGATCGTAGGGGCACTTTAAACCTGTATTAAGCGGTCAACCTGTATTAAGCGGTTACCTTGCTATTCCCCGAGTGTGGCCGCTTAATACATGTTTGACTGTGCTGAATTCTTGCACCATTTTGCTCGTCGATAATACCACATATAGTCAAAGAGCACGCCCTTCCCCTAACGATAATTATTTACAATGAACAGCGAGATACCATTAATTAATGGTTGTTAGTGCAAAACTATCACGAACAAGAAAACAATTCAGCAATTGTTAAACGGCGCCGTTCTATTAAAGCAAACTAACGCAAGTAATTTTTAGATTGCACCGTATCCATGTTTTGCGCTGTGATTTCTTTCACAAACTGGACAACTGAATTCAGGCAAATAAATAAACCCTAACAAAGACTTGCTGGTTTTTGTTATGTGTTAAACTTCATTGACTTGTGAACACCCCGCCCTGCCGGAAACGTTGTTAATTTTATCCTTTCATGATATATCCCTAGCGCGTGGCCTTTTAACAATGGCCTGTAATTGTTACAATTCAAACATAATTATCCCGACTAGCTGTCCTTTATAAAATCAAATAAAAGCCACAAGCTTTGGAATTTGTTTTGTTTTTTCTGGAAGACAATCGATGCGAGCCATGGATAACAGACGACTGCGTCTAATTTACACTGCCGTCTTGGCCGCGCAAGCAACAACTCGCCTTATATCACTTATACCTGCACCGGTATTTTTCATAGAACAGGAAGAACAGCTTCTCGTCAATTTACTACTGAACGTTTTGCCGCAGCTTTTACTTGTAATTACATCCATACCACCTCCGCTCTACAGTACAATGACACTAAGAGACCGATTGCTCCCTAATTTCCATGGACCGGCACAACTTTGGAGGGCGTGATGTGTTTGCCATGATGTGCGAGCAACGCTATCTGTTCTGGCTCAATACGGGTGAAACCCCAGAATCACTTCTTGTTTATCAGGTTGCTCCGCACTTGTCAATCTTAACAAGGCAAGGTCACCTCAGGCGGAGAATTGGACTGTACAAGTTAAATATTGTAAATCGGGTATTGCTTGTATTCATCTGGGTTCGAAAATATCCAAATCTAGACACTCTTGCCCTATTCAGTTTGATATCAGCCCTCAGACTGCATCAGCGTTACTGTTTCAAGGCATTCTAGTTTTGTGGCGGCATTTTCAACAAACAGTGATATGGCCCAGTATAAGAGAGTGGAATGCTATGCGAAGTACCTGGGAAAAAATTCCTAACGCCCTTGGCTGCATAGACGTCACTCCTCATGAAATATTTATTCCTTCAACTGAACCGCAGAGGCAATTTTACAGCGGACATAGACACTTCCATCTTCTGAACACTCAGTTAGTTTGTGACAATCAAGGCCATATTTGCTTTCTTCAAGCTGGATTTCTAGGGAGCACTCTAGAAAGAAACGAGGCTGAAATTATATGAACCGACCGGAGTGCAAAGACTATACGAAAAGTTAGATAAAACCTTTCTTTGATGGCAAAACAACCTCACAAACTCAAATACGATAGCCTTGTGAGCAATCGACGTACATATGAAGCTATAGAAGTTTATCATCGACTACGTGAGAGTCTGCAAACATCGATCTGCTATGAAACCGCTTGTCAGTATTCGCACTTTCGTGACAAGCGAACTTTTCTACTTTCGACACACGGTCGCTAAACTGTACGAAATCTCCAAGAATAAATTCCTAATGTCGAAACTAACGAAACTAACAGCCTGGTATTCTGAGGTACTAACAATCACTCATGATTGTAAACTGCACGGCAGCACATGCGCCACAATAGCAGTCCGTATCACAAATATAACATTGTGAAGCGCATTTGGATATATTCATATAGAATTTGCGCTATATAAATGAATACCTTTACCTTTTTTTTTTACTCACGACTCTCAACGTTTTCGGCTAATGGAGCCAATCGGACCCGGCCTGCCACTTCCTTTTCCCGCGGATGCCGTTTTACTTGCGGACAAAGGCTACCCAGACATTCCTCCATTACTAACACCATTCAGACAAATTCAGATTAGACGACTATATCACAGGGACGTGGGGCTAGACGCTTTAACCGTGAACTTTCACGAAAGCGTATAAAAGTCGAGCATATATTTAAAGTCGCAGTGTCACGGTACTGCGCATGTGTGAAAATCTGATGATTTTTGAATTACGTTCCGGCCCGGAACGAAGTTCTCAGAGCGGTGAAATATCGATTTTTAAATCGACTTCCATCAGTGTTCTTTTTGAACTCATCCTTGCCTCCTTTGGTCATTTATGGAAATGTAAGATGTGCTTAAATAAGTTTTAGTTATTTGTTTATTCAAAATTAGTCGTTGCAGACTGCAATACAAAAAGCACAAGTGATGCTTATCGGCGGGGAAAACGGCCACTGAGTACTCTGAATACAGCAGCCGAAAAACGCAAGAAATTGGAAACTTTTTGGCATTCCAACCAGAAGCGAAGAGGGTTTGGATGTCCAGTAGAGTTCAAGAAACACATGGCAACTTTTCAAGTCGTATTATAAATGATATGGCAGTTTTCAACAGCGATACGAAGAAATATATATCTACGGCTTAGAAACGAGGCTGAAATTATATGAACCGACCGGAGTGCAAAGACTACACGAAAAGTTAGATAAAACCTTTCTTTGATGGCAAAACAACCTCACAAACTCAAATACGATAGCCTTGTGAGCAATCGACATACATATGAAGCTATAGAAGTTATGATCGACTACGTGAGAGTCTGCAAACATCGATCTGCTATGAAACCGCTTGTCAGTATTCGCACTTTCGTGACAAGCGAACTTTTCTACTTTCGACACACGGTCGCTAAACTGTACGAAATCTCCAAGAATAAATTCCTAATGTCGAAACTAACGGGGAAAACTGAAAGAGGAAATCATTGTGACCAATCAAGATACATATGAAGCTCCAGAAGTGATTATTGAATACATGAGAACCCATAGAGCAAACTGATAATAATGATCTAACGTGCTATTAGTTTCATGGACATTTGTGACTACGTACTAAACTCGCGCTACAGCATAGCTTGAAATACTGTACGAAAACTCCCGTTTAAAAATTTCCTGATGCCGAAAGAACCATAGAATCTTAAACAAGATATCCTTCTGAGCAATCGACATAAATATTAAGCTGTGAAAGTAAGTTTCCAGTCCATAACAGCCGATAGTGCAAACTAGTAAACAGCCACTCGTACTTCCGAAAGTACTGAACTTGTTAGCGCAAATGTATGTGTTACGTTTCCAAACTTTAAGACAAGAAATTAATCGTCCATAGTATATTCTATATTTTTTACAGCAGAGAACTGTGTTATTAGTCATGTAGAAATAAAACAATGGTGCCATTTGGATAATTATTTCATGTCAAAAGTGCACAACGAAGAAATATATATCTACGGACGCGAGCAGCTTCTTTCACTTTGGTCAAATTCGAACTGTTTACGACTGGAACCAGCAAAAAATACAAGCAAGTAATGAAATATAGATACCATTCTTTACTCAATGCTGTTTACCTTGGATGTAGGACGAATAAAATCCTTGTAAATCTCGCCATATACTGTGCATAACTACAATCTGTGAATACGGCTAACACCCGAACAGTGTGGCGTTTCCTACAAATTATTTTGATTGATTCTCATTGGATGTTACACAATACAGCTGTCAATTCAATGTCTGGAGACTGTGACATGCGCAGTACCGTGACACTGCATCTGAAAGATTATAAATGCGTAGCTGGGGCGACAGGAAAGGTGGCTGTTACCAACAGTGATAGAATTGTGCACTCTGTTAACCGGACGCCATATTTCTCTATTTGAAGAGTTGTAGTTTCCTGAAAGGAAAGCCAACGAAAGTATTGACTTATAACTGATATTCTGAAGAAACTGGAAAAAAGTTAGATGAATTTTAACCTAAGGTAATGAGAAAGTTAAATAAACATCAGTACGTTTTATGTGGCTAATATAGTTTGTTGTTGGCATTTAACTAGCGCTCATGTAGACGTAGAATCACATTGTTTTCTTTGATCAAACCTGCGCTTAAACCTGAAAAAAGCAATTCGTACAACTCTAGACGTGTTTCTCCTGATTCACAACTTTACCAGTTGATTAGAAGCGAGCAAAAGCCGGTTTGAAAAGCCTTGCTCAGCTTAGGTTAACATA
This sequence comes from Actinernus sp. WN-2022, assembly GCA_030867875.1. Classification (NCBI taxonomy): domain Eukaryota; kingdom Metazoa; phylum Cnidaria; class Anthozoa; order Actiniaria; family Actinernidae; genus Actinernus; species Actinernus sp. WN-2022. The sequence continues at coordinate 55,259,725 of JAOWCC010001589.1, forward strand.
TTGCAAATTTGCATCTCAACGGTATCGAAAGCGTCTAGTGCGAAAAAACTCAAGTGAGTTCAAGAGCCCCGGCCCCATGCAAATTCGTTGTTCTCGTTCTTACACCCATATTAAATGCTTCTTTGAAACAATACATAGATTTTTAGTTGATTGGCTATTGATCTAGGTTTCTTTGAAGCTTTTGACTACAATTTGTAATTGCTTTTATTAGTTCGATTCTTTTGTGGCCTTCTCTTCTTCAAACTAGTCATATTCGTTTATATTGATTTAATGAGGTATTTTCTATTTTCATTGGTACCGACTACAAAGCGGAACATCCGCATCACGTTAGACAAAATTGTTTACATCTGGATGGGGAGACTTCACCGTTTTCAACCTTTCATCGTATTTACCTCATTTTTGGTATGTAATGTTCTTTTATCTCAGTGCTCTTTCTGGATCGGTGGTCCGGAATTCTAAAACTAAATTTTGCAAATTTGTGACGTACGTCACACTTCGATAGTCTATTTAAAAAACCAATGCAGAGAAACAATGTTGTTGACAAGTAAAATGTCATTATGTTCGATTATTGCAAGTTCAAAATGTGTTCAATGGACATAAGACCTAGCATAATAGCTATTCAGCCACTTCCGCGAATCTGGCTTTTGAACAGCACTGAGGCTCCTGAGTTTGTGCGGGTCAAATTATTCGGCTCTTGAAAAAAAAATTTGGCTTCCTGTGAGTACAACTTAAAACGAATTTGCCTTACTTAGCTTTAAATTTGTTTGGCTCAAATTTGCAGGATACCCGCGCATACAAACACACATCTGTAGCAGAATAAGTACCGTTTATTTAAGGAATGGGTTCTTCGTTGATTATTTCAAGTGGCACCATTCAAGTTGCCAGTTTACGGTTCATGCGCAGTTGTACGAATCCTTTGTTTATTTGATGGGCAGGCAGATGGGCAGGCAGATGTTAAACATGGTGACCCGTCAGTTGAAACGTTAACTAGTGCAGAAACTCACGCTGGTCGAGATCAGTTTTGATCAAGTTTCTTACCACTATCAAAAAGACACGAAATCTTTGCCCAAGCCCATCAAGCGATGAGAGATATGCCTTCAGTGACATATGAGGATATTGTGTTCTTTGTGAATGGCAAAAAGGTAGGAGTCGTAGGATAATTCGAAGTTCGACCATATGTAATTTCCCCTATCCTATTCACTGGCTGCCAGTTAGAGATAGCTAGGACACTTTTAAATTGATTTTAAATTTGACACTTTTAAACACCAGATTACGTTAATAGCATGCTAAGGCTTAACAGCGAGAAGCACAGTAGAAGAACTCGAAGTGCTCATCGTAGGTTTGAAACACCGCGCTATGTTATATAGGGGCCTCAGTATTTTATATTTTACGAAATTTGACCATTTCTTTTGCCACTTTTTTGTATTCCATAAGAACAAACAGTGGCAGATATATCCAAATCAGTGAAAAAAGTTTGCAAAGGGGCCAATTTAGCCTGCTATGCAAACGTATATTTTCACTCTCATAAATTCGATGAAAAAAGTAACGTCTGCTTACCCGAGCGCTTAATTAGTTTCCAATATGCAAACAGACGTCAGCACGTTTGTTTTATTTTTCTGCCCAATCAAAGCCATTGTTAGAATTTTAGTGAATTGGCACGCCAGTGAACACTCTCCTGTGATTGCTCAATGGCAAATGTATTGTCTGAATTCTTTTAAATGCAATATTACATCACTTTCCAGGATATGGAAGGTAAAATCTGATTGGTCCATAACACAATGAGGTGTGCATATTGGAAACTAATTAAGCGCTCGGGTAAGCAGACGTTACTTTTTTCTTCGAATTTATGAGAGTGAAAAAATACGTCTGCATAGCAGGCTAGGGCCAATTAGACCACACATTTTAAAGAGAGTTTACCGTCAAAATACGCGAATCCGTTCCCGTGGGCGAGGAATGCCTAGTCATTTTTTAGCGTATGTGACGTCATACACTTAACGCATCGTTCTCAAGTTGCTTTCTTCTTATTACTCGGGCTGCCTGTGGCAGCACCGAGTAAGTCGTTCTTTTTTTTTATATATTATTCCGTGTAGCAAGCTTTCTGCGCATGCGTTAAAGGTCAAATTCACACCAATCAGATTGCACTGTACTGGTCACACAACAAGCCAGGTTAATTTATGTACATAATTTAATACAGTAAATCAAGATGGTGGAGATCCGCGAGGAACTTTCTCTCTAATTTGGAGTCCCATCTCTCAAATGTCAGCACTTTAATGTTTTATTTAACTTCACCGTGCGAAAGCCTTCCAACAGGCTCAGGATACTTGTTATTTATTTATGCTGAACCCGAGTGAATGTGCGATCGAAAAATATGCTTGGCTTCAGTTGCTCGCTGCATTGAATTGTGCTGTTCGGTTTGCCGATACCAAAAATGCAAATAATCAAGATGCTATAAATCATACCTGAAGGCTGAAGAGAAATACATGGATATGAATATTTCAGTGTGAGTTGTGAAGAAGCTTTTTAAATACTACACGTGTGCATCGTGGTGGTTTAAGTCAAACATGGTCTGTTTTGTCGGCGCGGTGACGACACCAGCGAAGTTGAACAGAGAACCGAGTCAAATCAACTCACCATAATTTGTAAACAACCGAGTGAATTCTGTTGGCTTGCTCGCTGTACTGGATTCTGCTTTTCGCTGTACATACAGATACCGAAACTACAAACAGTAAGATGACCTGGCTGAAGAGAAATTCTAGATACCCGTAATCGGCGTATCTTGTGTGTCGAGTTGCGACACTGTGTACATCTTGGTTATACAAATTAACGGATTAAATTAACACTACAATCAGACAGAGAGTTAATCTATACCAACACTTTGATATATGCCAAGGAACTGGAATATCAACACAGTACAAGGTGAGGGAAATTTAAAGTACTGACTTCATTGCTGTGTTCAATTAATCTACACTGAATTTCTAACGGACCTGAAACAAGGCTGATCAAAGCGATCAAAGCCGGTACCCGGCTAGCCGGCTACCAACATTGACCATAAATTATTCTGGAACTAACAATGGCGCTCAATATTCTGCAACCAACCTCGTTCTCACTTGAAAAATACCCGGGAAACGTAATGTGAATGATCTGAATCGAAGGAACTGCATGGGCTGTACTTTATACACATCCATATATAGTTTATGTTCTAGGGACTGGAATTCAGTTTATACACATCTGAATAGTAATATTTATTTATACGTACTTTACATTAATTCCTTTATATATCCTGTAATATAGTGTCCCCAATTAGCTTTACAGCTAAATACTATTGACACTCAAATAAAGTTCATGTATGTATGTAAAGCCTGAGTTGATTTGTGTTCTATACTAACTTCAATTATTGCTTTACACTGTATACCACACAGCAAAATGTGCTACTAATTCTCAAATCAATGCCATAACCATATAAAACACACATGTATACATATAGCCCCATAAGCATCGCATTCAATGATTTAATGTTACACAAAGATAATTACAGTTTTATACCCAGATGCATCCCCTTGTATATTAACATATAAGTCAAGACATCAAAATTTTCACATTAGTTAAAAAACAAGCACTTTTGAACAGGATTATATACGTACACCGTCCACATCATTACAGCAATTTTCAGCTTTTCAGACTGTTACCACAGTCCTTTCTCTTTCAAAAATATGTTGAACGCACTTTGATAATCTATGATTACTTCTAGTAAATAAATAAATATGAAGAGAAAGGGGACCAACCTCGTATGAATTTTTACTATTTGTTGTGCCCTATACCAGGGGGTTTGATTGGGCATTTGGACAAATCCCCAGGGTACCTGACCCCTGGGGGAAGCCACTGATACATGCATAACACTGCTGTGGTAGCTGCCAGTAAATATGCAAAGCTACTGATACAGTTCAAAACTGAATGCTAAATCACTGGGAGGAAGTTAAAATGAACATTGCATGTGTTATTTTAAAGACTTGTTGTTGAGGTTGTACTTGGCCTCTTGTCATTACGTGACAAGGAGATATAGATCGATGAGTCATTGTCAGAAATCTATTCTCTGGCATAACATTAGGCAATCTGTCAATGGTAAAACTGGTAAAACTTGACAGTTTGGGTCAGGTCAACTACACAGCTAAGGCATGTTTTACGACAGAATAACCTAGCTAGAGAGAGTCTGCTGGATTAAGATACTATTACATGTCTGTTAATATGGGGAAAACGGAAGAATCCTTCATTTATCTTGATAACCATGTTTGGACTTGGAAGCAGAATTGAGACTTTAGATGTATTTTGTGAGTCCCAAATCGCTAGTTCCCATACAGTCCATACAAGTCATACAAACACGCGGTTTTTTTGCCAACCAGATTATATATGCAAATATATAAATGACGTCTTGTTTACAAACAGTAGTATCGCTATAGCAAGAACAGCAGATAAAGTTACATAGAGGCACACAAATTGACATAGCTAGCTCCATCACAGGATGGACAGGATACAACTTATAATATGGTACAAATATAAACATACATTTGAGACAATCGGAACCTGCAGTATAACAGAACAGAAGACTAATATGTGTTACTTGAATAAGTAGTGTTTAAATTAAAATGTCAACTTCTTTAATTTACATACGAGAAAAACAAAGTGACTTAGTTCCACTCGGGCCACATGAGATTAAAGATGAAATACACTTTCATTTGAAATCCTCTTAGTAATAACCAAAGGGAATAATTATTAGCTGAATTTAGAAGTCTTTAGGAGTGGCCGGTAGCGCGGTGACTTTCATTCTCTGCTCCCCAAGTATATATGTAATTTAATATTTTTGTTTTTCTCGTATGTAAATTAAAGAAGTTGACATTTTAATTTAAACAGTACTTATTCAAGTAACACATATTAGTCTTGATGCCCAGATGGGCTCTTGTATTGTCTACAAACTCGCACTGCGAATTTTCTGAATTTTGCTGTGGTTTTGTAAATAACGACCTAAAATCTGCATCAGATTCTTCAGAACATAGTAATGTGTCTTTCTGTTTAAATTTATTGTCGGCTGTTACTCTATCTGTACTATCTTTTCAAACCTATTTCGTAATTTCCTTTTATGTGTACTATTATATAAAACATATGTCATCGATTTTATAGTTACGTAATTAGCAATTTATATAAGCCTTGTATCCATTTGTGACCTCCACTGTAAAATAAACCTGAAGAAGGCTGGTACTGGCCAGCCGAAATATCGTATAAACCTCGACAAGCGTTGTATTTGATCAGCATTGCAGTAGTCTTCGGACACTTTATCATTATATTTTCTTCTTCTTGCTGATCAAGATCTGTTTTTTGATCCAACGTCTGGCAGGATTGATTGTACACGGTTTTTGCTGTGGTTTTCTAACCTTAACTATATATATTAAATTTATTGCCGGATGTTGATGATCAGTTAGGGGGAAATAGAGCCGCTGGCGACCGAGTTGAAAGCTTGACGAATGAATAGTCGCTAAAATCGCTTGGGAAGTGGCCTGCTAGTAAGTAGTGCTAGCTAGCAGAGGTTTCTTATCTTTTTGGGGTAATTTTTCCCAGGGTATTTTCCCTGGTTCGGCTTTCAGGTTGTGCTGTTGCTGGATCCGGGCTACAGGGAGAATTCAGCGGAGAAATCACTAAGGTAATCACAGGAAGCCCAAGCTCTGTTTATGTAAATTTAATTTATAAGGGTTTGTATGGGAATTTTTTAATCTGGCTTTTCGATAAATATACTGTAATAAAGTGAATAAAACTTACCTGGTGTCTATGATCTGTGTCTTGGCTGTGTCTGTACGTAGTTTCAGCGAATTTGGGATTTCTACTATAGTATGAAGAGTAAGGGATTCAAAATTCGCCCAAATTCGCTGAAACTACGTAGAGACACAGCCAAGACACAGATCATAGACACCAGGTAAGTTTTATTCACTTTATTACAGTATATTTATCGAAAAACCAGATTTAAAAATTCCCATACAAACCCTTATAAATTAAATTTACATAAACAGAGTTTATAGGAAACAGCAATATGATTTATTTATGATAAACTATGTTCTCAGTAAACGTAGCCGCTTATTTTTCGGTCAATTTACTAGTACGGTCTTACCGGCTATCCCATGTGATACAAACAATTATGAAGAAGCTTCTGTTCTCAAAACGTACACAAACCATCCTTGCAATGAGGCTTGAAGAGAATTACAAACCGTATTCTTGGTACTCAACTAGAAGGCTTGAATGTAGCGAAATGCCAGCTTTGTTGTTCGTTAAATTGCTACAGTCCTGTACAATGCACAAACTTGAACGATTATTTCTATTCAAAACGTTTTGTTTGCTTTTCAAAGCGGGGAAATGGTACACTTTCTTACTACATATGTTAGTTCGCGTGAAGGTTTGTACGGGAAAAGTAGCCACACGTGTTGTTGTGGGAAGTTTTGACTGTGACATTTCCCAGTCAATATCAATCAATATTTTTAATAGCATTCCATATACATAAATGGTATTGCCTAAAATAAACAAACAATTAAACAAACAAAAACAATTACAATATACAATCTACATAGCTGATCGAGAAAGTAAAACGCTACGTCTATCAAAGGCTTCATAAACATAATGAGCTAACTTTTTACATATAAATGGATCAACACTATTGAAGAAAAACAGGATCTTGTCAGCGTCATTAAGATGTGAAAAGTTACTGCTGTAATTGTTTACGTCATCGAATAAATATTTCCTGAGGTCAGCATATGAAGCACAGGAGAATACGAAGTAATTTTCATCCTCAATATTTGTTGAAGGGCAGCACTGGCAAGTTCTGGACTCTCTTGGTATCTTAGGTTGTGCGTGCCTTCCAACTTCTAGACGTAAATTATGATTTCCTATTCGTAGTTTAGCTAACAAATATTTCTTCTGTGCTTCATATTTTTAATCATGTCATAGCATTCTGAGGTATTGGTGTCAACTTTAAATGTTGAGTAAAAAGAAAGTTTCTTGTTTAAATGAATAAGTTTCATCTGATGTAACTTGGATTCATTTCTTATATTCAAAATGTCGTTTTGTGAAGGAAGTCGGGATCTTAAATACCGTTAAGGGCCATAGAAATATCTCCGAATTCATTGGATTCTGTCAAGAGCCTTATTCGATTCTGATGGAGTATACTCATGTTTTGATTTTACTCCTTTCGGAGTTGAAAAGAAGGTGGGCTCTCTTGAAGATTTTGTCCATTTTGTTGATGCTGAGTTTGATTTCTCTTCGTTTGCGGATGTGTTATTAACATGCGCCAGAGACATAGTGACTGGGTTGGAGCATCTGCATAAACATAACATAGCTCACAGAGACTTGAAGCCAGGCAACGTCTTAGTTTGTAACCAGTACTATGCCAATATGGGTGATATCGAGGTTGCAAAATTGTATGCTGAGTGCCCAATTGTCTGCAAACTTGCAGACTTTGGATTGAGTCGATCCTTGGATTTGCAAACCAGCTAATTTTTGCAGACAAAAACTAAGTCAACCTGCCGTGGTACTCCCGTATTTATGGCGCCAGAAATCCAGTTGGAAGATCTAAAGGTAGCAAGCCAAGAAGATCTTAAAAAGGCTGACATTTGGTCTTTAGGACTAGTAATGTACTCCATGATTAATCCAAATCTTCCTAGCCCTTATCGCGCCGAATTGAAGAGATCAGGTGTCCCGTTCTCTGAGAACGCTTTGAAAACATTCATGAAACAACAACAACTTCCTTGTCACGACAACAAATACGAGTCTATGCGCGTAACTCAGTGGTGGCAACTTCGCCTCAGTGTCAGCCTACTGATGTTTTGGGCATCCCAAAAGCAGCACCTATCATCCATGATTTTCTTTACCCACCAAGCCACACAACCCTTGGTGCACAGCAGTGTTTATCGGCTCAAAATATGCGTCCCTCGTACCCTGAACGACCAAAACCTACGCCAGGCATCTTTGTTTTTGCAAGGCTTTCATTTCTGGACAACAGAGTGTCTCGATGTTATGGGTGTGGAGAGTCACTGAAACCAGGAGGAGCGATACCACCCCCCCCCCCCCTGATGATCTAGTATTAACCACAAGACTTCGCCGATAATACTACAAAGACGGGAGACAACAAACCTCATCCAATATTTCCTCAGTCTATTACCATGTGAATCCTTACTGTCTCAAAATAAACAATCCTCTCTTTCATTCAAGCTTGTGTCAGATGCCAACCGACCTGCAACAATTCCTTCTCCCCCAACACAAGGAGATAGTTGTCAGAAGGCTTGGTGTTTTGTATTAGTGTGTAATGATAACAATATGATTGTTACTTGGACGAGGAGAACCAATCACATTGCAGAACGAAAACAAAGCATTTCATTCTAACTTACGGTTCTTTGAGCCAATCGGCGTCGAGTAGAAGCCAACATACATTTCATCTAGCTTTTGCTTCGAACCAGTAAAACGAAAATTTGGTGGACTAGCTAGTTCTGAAGTGAAGTCCTTTGAATAACGAAAATCGCGTGTATATATGCTAGGATTTATATTTTGGAATACTTTATTTTCGTTTTGAACTTTGATTGGTTCTTGTTGTGTAAGTGACCCTGGTTTCAGTAGTCACACTCAAAGATCGTGACAGGAGCACTCGGCAACTTTAGTGGATTGAGTGTAAGATAGGCCATGTGTACATTTGTGCACACTATTTTGTTAGGTTTGACCTATTCCCTTTTGTGTTAAGCAGGATAAGTAAGTAGATAAGCATGGCTAGGAGCCCATACCGGACCATCTATCTCCTTTACAGACCAGTTTATTTTTAGAATATGTTAGCCAATCACAAGCGTTTGCGTAATTTGAATTCAAATGATTAGTGATGAAGCACCGTTGGCTGCCACGATAAGAGCGAACAACGGGAAATGAAATCTAAGAATTGAATAAACCTCTCGGAAAACGCTGCATCACGAGTATATGATCGTGACAGATGGACGTTTTGCGACATGGCCTTATTTTTTACTAGATATAAGCCAATGATTAAAAATATTTCGTTCTTCATAAAGTATCAGGGGACCGTCCCTGTCGGTTTTGATATATAACAAACGACTATACAGCTCAGTGAAATATCGGAGATGATACGTATACGGTCTAAGGTTTTAATTCGAGTTTTGTTAACAAGAAAACAAATTTGAATTTTGTTACTGGCTAATTTGCACACGCGAAGTTGTGCATCGTCACTGATTTGTTGATTATACGTTCAATAAAGAGAAATATTAACTAGTATTGTTGGGAATTGCGTGAATTATTATTATTGTTGGCAAATGCGTGAATTCCATTTACTAGTCCGCGTTTTACTAGTCCGCGTTTTACTAGTCCGCGTGTTACTAGTCCGCGTGTTACTAGTCCGCGTTTTACTAGTCCGCGTTTTACTAGTCCGCGTTTTACTAGTCCGCGTTTTACTAGTCCGCGTTTTACTAGTCCGCGTTTTACTAGTCCGCGTTTTACTAGTCCGCGTTTTACTAGTCCGCGTTTTACTAGTCCGCGTTTTAATAGTCCGCGTTTTACTAGTCCGCGTTTTACTAGTCCGCGTTTTACTAGTCCGCGTGTTACTAGTCCGCGTGTTACTAGTCCGCGTTTTACTAGTCCGCGTTTTACTAGTCCGCGTTTTACTAGTCCGCATTTTACTAGTCCGCGTTTTACTAGTCCGCGTTTTACTAGTCCGCGTTTTACTAGTCCGCGTTTTACTAGTCCGCGTTTTACTAGTCCTCCTTTTACTAGTCTGCGTTTTACTAGTCCGCGTAGTCCAGTCCAGTCCAGTCCAGTCCGCGGTTTACCACATGCCGTTCTCAAGCATGTCGCGCGTGACCTCTGTTTCTTCATCCAACGACTCCGAAGTATCTTTAAGATTAACAAGAGCCCATCTGGGCTTTCACTCGGGCCACATGAGATTGAAGATGAAATACACTTTCATTTGAAATCCTCTTAGTAATAACCAAAGGGAAGAATTATTAGCAGTCTTTAGGAGTGGCCGGTAGCGCGGTGACTTTCATTCTCTGCTCCCCTAGTATATATATACATGTATATGTAATTTAATATTTTTGTTTTCTCGTATGTAAATTAAAGTAGTTGATCTTTTATTGAAAACACTACTTATTCATGTGTGTATGTATGTTCAGACTACTATCGTGCAGCTAGCTAGAGTCTTGAGATATCTGTCAGCAACTCGCAGCTAGTTAATAAATTAGTACTGTTCAGACCTAGTAACTTAGTAGGTTTTACTTTTTGTTTTCCCCTCTTCTGGTTTGTTTCTATCTCTAAAGAGGGCATGAATGGGGTTAACTGACTACTGACAAACAGCCTTAAAAATAACTGACAACTGACAAATGACGATTTTTTTACTGACAACTGACAACCGAAAAATAACTGACAACTGACAAATTTGGTTTTTGTGGGTCAAACATTGTAAATTTTCTCTAGTAATGATTAACTAGGGCTAACTGACAACTGACAAATGGCCAAAATTTTAACTGACAACTGACATGTAGACCCCCCCATTCAGACCCTCTCTAAAAGATAGAAATTTGGTCTATAACTGCCCTTGGCGCAAGTGTTTCGTAATCGCAAATAATTGACCGCCAAAGTGCTCAATTGAAATTTCAACCAAAATATTAAAACTGTGCGAAAAACTGCTACTGACTGGTGTTTGGCGATCCTCGTTATCCATGATGGCTCAATTGACGTACAATACACCCGGTAGTTGTCGTGGTAAGAGAAATTACCTTGGAGCGAGTAGTGAACGTGGTCGTAGCGAGAGCTAGAAGTCGGCTAGATCGGATGATAACACTGACTTGACATTTGTGTACATTTCAAAACCTTAAAATAACTAAAATCTGTCATCGATGGGCTTTTAGCGCGCTAGATTCTATTCAAGCTACCTCGCTAGGTAGCTTGGAACTTCAAAGTATTCCACCGGCCACTAGCTAGCTAATCACCAGAGCAGAAAAATTGTTCAGACTAAAGAAGCTCGCTACCTCCTGTGGTTAGCTAGCTAGATTTACTAGCCTGAACACGGCCACACGTTTTCAATTTAGTCTGCAGGTCCGATAAAACTGCAGGTTCCAGTCGTAAACAGTCCGAGTTTGACCAAAGTGAAACGATCGAGCTGCTCGCGTCCTTAGATATATATTTCTTCGTTTGCACTTTTGACATGATATAATTCTTCAAATGGCACCATTGTTTTATTTCTTATGTTTAATAATACAGTTCTCAGCTGTAAAAAAAATAGAACATTCTATGGAAGATTTCTTGTCCTAAAGTTTGGAAACGTAACACATGCATTTGACGCTAGAAAGTTCAGTACTCGCGGAAGTACGCAAGGTCAATTTACTAGTGGCAGTTTACTAGTTTGCACTATCGGCTGTTATGGAATGGAAACATACTTTCACAGCTTAATATGTATGTCGATTGGTCAGAAGGATATCTTGTTTAAATGCTACGGTCCTTTCGGCATCAGGAAATTTTTAAACGGGAGTTTTCGTACAGTAGTTCAAGCTATGCTGTAGTGCGAGTCCAGTTACGCCACAAATGTCGGTGAAACTAATACCGTGTTCATTATTATCGGTTTTCTCTATGGGTTCTCATGTATTCAATAATTACTTCTGGAGCTTCATATTTATGTCGATTGGTCACAATGATTTCCTCTTTCAGTTTTTCCCTTTAGTTTGGACATTAGGGATATATCCTTGGAGATTTCGTACAGTTTAGCGACCGTTGTGTCGAAAGTAGAAACGTTCGTTTGTCATGAAAGTGCGTAAACAAACTGTCACAAGCGGTTTCATAGCAGCTCGATGTTTGACTCCCATATAGTCGATGATAACTTATATAGCTTCATATGTACGTCGATTTCTCACAAGGATTTCCTCTTTCAGTTTTCCCCGTTAGTTTGGACATTAGGGATTTATTCTTGGAGATTTCGTACAGTTTAGCGACTGTGTGTTGAAAGTAGAAAAGAGCCCATCTGGCCTTTCACTCGGGCCACATAATTTGAAGATGAAATACACTTTCATTTGAATTTGATTGAAAATAGATCAAAAACTCGGGGAAATGTCCGGCTAAAACTGTATGAATAAATGTGAAATGAAACATAAATTTCATAGCAAGAAAAACATGTAATTCCTAATTAGAAAGCTCTTCTAAGTCCGCTTCTCAAATTCACAGACTGTTTTACAAAAACATTTGGGCTTATCGACACAAGAGTTCAGTTGACCTTTCAAATAATTTATTCTGAGGTACGCATACTCTAAATCACAGAGATGTTAAATAAAGCGATAATTAGAAGAAAAAGTACATTAACAGACAAACTGAGAGGAAATGTATTCAAATCTAAAAGAGTTTACTTACAGTACTTACGTAACTGAATCTTTCGTTTTGGTTCTATTGTTAGTGTTGTTGAAAGCATTCCACCTTCGTGCACATATGCACTGAATCGGAATGAAAGTCGAAGCCTACCTCGAACTTAACTTTCAGCTAACCTGTTTCCTTTCATTCCACAATGAATAATAATCTCATAAAGTAAGCCCGTAGCTTTCAATAAATTTGCCAGTGTCTGAATGAAACAGCTAGATCTTTTCCAATTTCTCTCACGAGTCACGGCAGAAGACAGTCTCAAATTAAAGAACTTGAATTTTGATCCTCTTCACAGTAACGTAATTTAACGTCTCCGATCAATTCCTCTCTCTTTGCTGGCAGTTCATGCTTCTTGTTCGTGTAGTTGCCCCACTGAGCCGTAACCACAAAACGAGCACAGCATTTCAGTTGGCATACACTGCGTACATCTGCTTAACTAATTAGATTTGTAAAAATCTTAGCGGATCATGTAAATATTCCGCTTGGCTCAAATATGAGGGTTTCTGCCGTCAAAGTTCATTTTTTGTTTCAGTTTTCCCCATATTAGCAGACTTGTATAATGTCTCGAGCTCTCCGAATCCAGTAGAAAGACTCTGGTTATTACTCGGGCTGCCTGTGGCAGCACCGAGTCTTAAAATGCAAGTCGTTATTTTTTTTTTGTTGGGTGTCGCAAAATTTCTGCGCATGCGTTAAAGGTCAAATTCACACCAATCAGATTGCACTGTGCTGATCACGCAACAATCGCCAGGTTAATTTATTTACATAATTTAATACAGTAAAGCAAGATGGCGGAGGACCCGCGAGGAACTTTCTCTCTAATTTGGAGTCTCATCTCTCAAATGTAAGCCAGTTTAATGTTGTATTTAACTTCACTCGTGCGAAAGCCTTCCAACAGGCTCAGGATATTTCAACTGGCGCTATTGTCGGAGCCGAAGGACCGCGTTTTTTACCCAGATGGCCAGTGATTTTATTATACGACACGTACGACGACCTGAAGCCAGTGTAGGGGCCAGGATCCGGAAAGCTAAAATTCGAAGAAATAGATATTGGAATCTATAAGCCATCGGCTCGCTGTGCTGCATTGAAAACATCCGAGGAGAACATCTTATTTTGGGTGAAGGCACTTCAAGACCAATATTATGAGTCTCTTAAAAACTGTCAGAGATTTACATTTACCGTAAGTTGGATCAGAGAGTATTTAGTATTGAGATCAAGTTATTTCGTTCCAGCGAGGATATCTGACCTAGCGGAAACGGTACAAGCTGTCGAAGTATTTTACTTATAATCATCCACGTCTACTTAACAACAGGAATAGTTATGTGCCATGGCATGGGCAAAGATAGAGTTTCCCAGATTACAGATGAAAGTAGAGAACTTAATGAACGAAGAAACAGAGGTCACGCGCGACATGCTTGATAACATGAACATGTTCAACACTTTATGTTATACTAAGAAAACAAAACAAATTACAGAGCCTGCAAGTTCACAAGTCAATGAAAACCCCCAAGAGCCTGTAGTTTTGGATCAACATATCCTTGAAACTCCAAAAGCAACACACACATGAGTCAAAATCAAACCGGAAGAGACGGAATTCTTGAAATTCTTCACGAGGATAAAAATATTTGTTAGCCCGCAATAAGAACTCTCTCGCTGCTTTAACGACCTTGATTTGTAACATGGAGGCTGACCTGATATGATATGCGTAATGAATTCTTACTCTCGTCACATCAAAACACGAATCAAGAAACCAAACTCAGTCATTTGGAAGACAAATTAGTGCAGCAAGATAATATATACAAGACCGAAATCAAGATGCTGTCATCTCGAATATATTATTGACCTAGAAGTTGAAAATGGCGAGTTGAAAGCGGATATAATAAAGCTGAGATCAGACTTTCAAACTTTAAAAAAAATCAAGAAGACAAAAAAGAAGACAATGTTCTGAGACTACCCAACCTACTGAAGCTTATCAGTTTGTTCAAGAGCCATATTTCTTACATGACAACCCGATCTCTATTCATCAGAATACATTTTCTGTGCTAAATGACGAGAGTTTACAATCACCTGACCGACAACCCACTACTAAAGAAAGGGACCATTAAGTACGGTAGTACGGTTAATTCTCGGGTTCAAAACAATGAATATATGCCTGCTCAAATGCAGTGTGTTAAACGAATAAGTAGTGTTTAAATTAAAAGGTCAATATACGAGAAAAAGAAAACTATTAAATTACATATATACTAGGGGAGCAGAGAATGAAAGTCATCGCGCTACCGGCCACTCCTAAAGACTGCTAAATTCAGCTAATAATTCTTCCCTTTGGTTAATATTAGAGGATTAAGAGGATTTCAAATGAAAGTGTATTTCATCTTCAATCTAATGTGGCCCGAGTGAAAGCCCAGATGGGCTCTTGTTCTGTCGTAAAACATGGACCTGACCCAAATTTAGGTTGTATTGCATAATTGCCCACGATGGAATAGATTTCTGACAATGACTATTTGAAATTGATATCTCCTTGTCTCGCCTAGTCTGAGCTTGGAACTTTCTTATCTGAGCGCGCCTGAGGAAATCTCACCTTTGTTTGCGTGACCAGCACAGTGCAATCTGATTGGTTCGAATTTGACCTTTAACGCATGCGCAGAAGCCGTCTGACATGAAATAAAAATAATAATAATAATAACGACTTGCATTTTAAGACTCGGCGCTGCCACAGGCAGCCCGAGTAATTAAGTTCTCTACTTTCATCTGTAATCTGGGAAACATGGTTATAAGTAAAAATCCTTCGACAGCTTGAACCGTTTCCGCTAGGTCAATATCTTCGCTGGAACGAAATAACTTGATCTCAATACTCTCTGACTGTGTCTCTGCCTCATTTAAGTGGTCGATCCAACTTACGGTAAATCACTGACAGTTTTTAAGAGACTCATAATATTGGTCTTGAAGTGCCTTCACCCAAAATAAGATGTTCTCCTCGGATGTTTTAAATGCAGCACAGCCGATGGCTTATAGATTCCAATATCTATTTCTTCGAATTATAGCTTTCTTTGTTTTCCAGTCTTCTCTTGGAAGCACTTGATATGATATTTTTCTCGTATTTCATCCATTCGGCCCAAATCAAGATCAGGAGGAACTCAGAAAAATGGGTAAAATCTGAGAAACATCACGACCATCACAAAGTTAATGCATAATTTAACGCATGCGCAGAAATTTTGTTGCACCAAACAAAACAAAAACGGCCTGCAGATTTAGACTCGGGCGGCCAAAGGCCTGGCCCGAGTAATTACAAACCTAAGGTATATCGTTGTAGCCAATTTTATAAGCTTTAAATGAGGTATAATTTATCTAAATACGACGAATATTCGAGACGCTACTTAAGGTTACCGGATACCTTCAGTGTGCGTTTCCAGTCTAAATTATGTAGCGCCTCGAAGAAACATCGTAGATAAATCATTCATGTATCATTTTAAAGCTTATATAATTGGCTACAAAAATACATAAAAAAATTGAGTTCTTTGAAAATCTCAAATTTTCCGCCATCCCGTTTCTCCGATCTAGTGAGATGGCTTTCAGAAGCTCCGACTCCGGAAATATTTTAAAGTTTAAAAATATGTTTGCTTTGTCGCATTTTAGAGAAATCGTATTACAAAAGAGTGTCGGGGAATTTCAAAATTCGGTTTAGTTCAAAAGCTATCATGCTTTCCGTGAAAAGGGGAAAAATAATCCGAGTAGATATGCGGGAAACGTCGTCAAGAACTCTCTTTTCAAAATTTCCCAATTCCCCGAAACCTTTTTTGCAGCGGAGATATCAATTGACATTTTGTGAAAATTTCGCACAAATCGAATAAATTCCTCTTGAGTGGGAGCTTTTTTAAAACTCTATTTTGATTGAAAATCGAAAGCGAGAAAAATAGCCGTCTGCCGTGCGTGAATCTGAAGCCCCGCCTCTCCAACAAATTAGCAAGCTCTTGGCCAATCATTTCTCATCACAGTTCAACTATCTGTCAAGATATTGTTGATTTCCAATCAAAGCTACGCGCCGCATCGAGAAAATGTTTGTTCTTTTTTGTGTGACTTGAAAAATTGTAGCGCCGCGGATAAGAGTCGGCTGGTTTCCCAGGCTAGAAAAATGGGAAAGACAAAAAGACCTCGAGAGGCAAAGCCAAGGTGAACACCTATAGAGACGCCTTGAATGCCAGCATAGTTAGTAGAGGAGATAGCAATTCGCAGGCGAGATCGTGGTTCAACCGATTCAGGGTCACCTTCAGACTACGTTTCCGTCTAAGCTTTCTTGGAAACAAATATTCTCTCGGCTGGCTCTTATCAATTCTTCTTTATGTTCAGATGTGGACCACTCGGCACTCCGTCTGAAAGTGAAAATACGAACGCTTGTCGGGTTTTGCGAGGACTCCTATTTGGCTTTGTAGTCGTATGCATTGTTTGGCCTCGTTTTGCTTTTCTTTTTCTTTGTTTTTCAAGCTAAGGGCATCCTGCTTGCTTTTTGTAAGATATATATAAGGCCAACAACCGATGGAATTGTGGAATCGTGTGTGGAAAAAACTTTTCTCAATAAACGTAAAAAACATTGGTATATGAAGTGCTATTCCCCTCACGGTCGTTACGGACGAGTGAGCATTTGTCATGTGTTTATTGATCTGCTGTCAATCAAAAAGAACCTTTCACTTCCGGTTAAAAACTTCCTTTTGGTATTTCTCCGTCAATATATTTTTTTTTTTAACGGAGTTTTTGGTATATGAGACACTACTACTAAAACTACATTTCTGTGCGTAAAAAATATTTCCTCATCTTTTTCGTTTTGAAGGTATCCGGTAACCTTAATTGTATCCGGAACAGTACCCTGAAGGTATACGACAACCTTAAGTGTATGACCTCACGTACGCTAAAAAATGACCAGGCATTCCTCGCCCATAGGAATGGCGGCTGTAAAATTCAAGATTCGGATTAAAAAAATAAGACTTCCCGTCATCGTATCGAAAAACGGTTTGAACTGGTAATAATATAGCCACTCTACTTTACGAATATGAGAAAAAATTGATATGTCAAAATTTGATCGTAGGGGCACTTTAAGCTTACACGTTGAAATGAGTCCATTTGATCTTATAATATTGTTGAAAATGGGATTTGAAAAAATTGTGTGATTGGAAATCCATTGTCCTGGTTTTACAACGCACGATATCAGGTATTCTTACAAATAAAAGTTAAATATAAACAACGCCGTACCAAAAATGATTGCCGTGATTTCCAACCACACGATTATTAAATTCCCGTACGAAATGAACGCACTGCAAACTGGCTGGAATGCAGCAGCTGCGAATTTTGGCTGCCGAAAACAGCGCCGAGCAGCTATTTGGCATCGCAATGACAGTGGGTCTGCAGCGGTACTAGAAACACGAAAAGTGCACTAAAACGCTTCATAACGCTGCAGAAAGGCTGCAAACATTACAAAAATGCGTATACATAGCAGTGGTTTAGCAGCGCGAACAGCGTTCTGCAGCGGTAGTTTGAGACATGTTATGAGCGCCACAGATAGGCTGCAAAAATTACAAAATACATATTCATTGCATTACAAAAATTATAACAATGTTTATTTTTAGCAAGCCATCTACAGTGTTGTTTTGCGTTTGTAGCCACTCTTACAATCACAGACTTTATTATAGATTATATATTCCGGCGTGTTGAAAACGTATCTTGCCTACGATATGTCTTAGCTTGTCGTTCGTACATTAAAATAATTAGTACTTCATGTTTAATCCTTGGTCTCCTAGTACAATAGAGATCTAATTATATTTACGACGACTATAGGTAAATTATACATTCAACACTTCGATACGAACCGAGCTTATACTGACCTGTAGTTGCCTAGGAACTTTTACATTTTAGTGCAGACGGATACTATTTTTTGTGGCACTTAATTATAGCTGAAGATTGTTCTTCGCTGACCTGGCCCACGCTTGTTTCGAATCTTCGAATGGTTTTGGAAAAATCTGACTTTTCTTTCCCCTTCCACGCCACTGCACATCGTTTCACATACGCTGGAAATAGAAATACAGATATGTATCACGATTCACTGATCATTTTGTTTACTTTTGAGACGCCAATATAACATGGGCCGCGTCAGGCAAAAAGGGCCCGTACGACATTCAAGTTAAATAATTCCTACAACGGTGTTCCTAATAACAGGTTGAAGATTGTATTGTAATCTTGACGAGGAGCGCTACATTTCATTCATAACAATAAATGTCAGTTTCAAGAAATTGACGACAAAAATCAGAGGTGAAATTTACGTGATTTTGATGCAAGGGCCTGATCACAAATATGACCACAAAAATTAGGAATCCTGTCATAGGGGATGATTTTGATGTACGACATTCATTTACACCTGCTGGCAATAAAGAGTAAAAAATAAATAAGATGAACCAGATGAACACTTTTTGGCCAAAAGATGTCTTTTCTGCATGCAGCCGTTCTGCTCCCCGTAGCTCATAATATGATTTTAGCAATAGTACAAGTTACACCTTGAAACAATCGTCTGATGATAGGCAATCATTTGCGTCTGCTAAAATTGTGATCACACCCTTGTGTAAAAATATCGTAAATTTCGTCTTCGATTTCACTTGTCAATTCAGCAAAATAATAAGAAGCCAAAGCCGGAATTTTGAAACCGAAACCGTGTCAATATAAATCAATATAAATATTCACTTCGCCAGCAATGATCGAAAGCGCCAAAAAAATAAGACACGAGCTACGATTGGTCAATTTCCGAGCAAAGAATTTGGCGCGACTGACTTCTGATTATGAAAGCCACGCTGTGAATGGTTAAATCTGGGGAAAGGAATGTTGTTCGGGTTCAAGCAGCCGTTAGTGGGGAGAAGCATTGCGTGACGACACAAAAACGGCTGCGAAGGATTCTATGTTGACAGGGCCTTAGTCGTTACTATTACTGTTATGCGTTTGTGACAAAAAAGAACACGTCCTTTTTAAATCCAAAATGAACAAACAAACAAACAAACAAATAAGCAAACATAAATAAATAAACAAATAAATAAATAGCCTTGCTATATATTGACTTTTCCAGAAAATTGGGTTTCCTGTGCCTTACGGTCAGAAATATTGTGGTAGGGTTCCCTGTGTGCAACTATCCAAAATGGCGGACCATAAGCGATACAGCGATTACCCGATATAAATGTATTATTTGCTGTCGTTTGGAAGTGAAACTTGGATCTCTCCAAGAAAGGAATAACTAGCGCACTTCACTTGGTGATAGCCGTTTTTCTCTCAGTGGTTTTTATTCGTGGAAATGTTTTGCAACGAGAGTGTTTTCACTGAGCAAAAATATGGCTGTGTTCGTGGCCGTTGCAGTGATCGGACTAAAAGGAAACACGTCCATAGATTGGAGGTAAGTTCATAACGAAACTCGGATTGAGTGTAATCCCTAACACTGCTGAAATTCTGCTTTTTTCGAATTTTTGGCATCTTAGGGGTCTTAGGGGTATTCGTTTTTGGAGTCTTAGTTTTCCGAACACCCGGACGAGGAACATGTCACATGAAAAGAAATTCAAAATACGGTTAAAGAAGTTGAAAAATCCCTCGAAAGCGCTGAAATAAATGAGTTGAAGATCGCCGTAGGAAAGCGATGTGTATTTTAATGTTGTTAGAGTTAGATCACGAAGAAGAAAACAATAATAAGAGACGTAGGACGATGTGGGTAAAGCCGTGGGCTGCTCGACGTGAGGAAAAAGGTTGCTTTCATCATGTAAACAACACAAAAATAAGATTTTTTTTTAGGTACGCGTATTTCGCTTGGGAAACTGCATATATGATCAATAAATTTTGTTGGTCGTTATTCCAGCTAGTTGTAGTTGTGAGATTTGAGATCCACCGTATAGCTTAAAATCGTCAATTTGTAACATATCGACTCACCCGAATCTCAAACATTTTGAGATTTGAGATCCACGATATAGCTTATTATGTAAAATGGTCAATTTGTAAGAGATTGAGTCACCCGAATCTCAAACATTTTGAGATTTGAGATCCACGGTATAGCTTAAAATGGTCAATTTGTAAGAGATTGAGTCAGCCGAATCCCAAAAAAATTGAGATTTGAGATCCACGGTATAGCTTAAAATGGTCAATTTGTAAGAGATTGAGTCACCCGAATCTCAAACATTTTGAGATTTGAGATCCACGGTATAGCTTATTATGTAAAATGGTCAATTTGTAAGAGATTGAGTCACCCGAATCTCAAACATTTTGAGATTTGAGATCCACGGTATAGCTTAAAATGGTAAATTTGTAACATATCGAGTTACCTGAATCTCAAAAATTTTGAGATTTGAGATTCTCGGTATAGCTTATTGTGTAAAATTGTCAATTTGTAAAAGATTGAGTCACCCGAATCCCAAAAATTTTGAGATTTGAGATCCACGGTATAGATGCTTCTTATGGCTGGTAAAAATATCAGCCGGAGATTACGTGAATAAGTGCATTTTGTAAAAGTTGGATTTTCTTTGCTAATAAAACAGCACTTTTATATTGAACTCAGTTTGAACCACTAACAAAAGTGTCAAATTTTACGAATCTGGAAAAGCGTCTTCTGTGAGGCTTGCTTTCTTGGCTATTTTGCAGACAGGAGAGGATTAACCCATTTAAGGAATAGCAATTTAGGAGTGAAATGTGAGTCAAATAAAATAGTTTGGAAAAACCGGGAAATAGTTTGGAAGAGGCAGTTGGAATATTATCTAAACGTCGTTATTATGTAGACATTACTATCCTAACCAATACTAGATTGTAGTATATCAAGATTCTTATGTTTACAAAATAAATTAGCATCATCAGCAAAAAGATGAAAGTCAAAGAGGGATGAACAAAGATGAAAATTATTTAAAATATAAAGTAAGAATAATATTGGATCCAGGACAGATCCTTAGGGAATACCGCAGGAAATAGTTGATTGGGTTGATGTTATATTATTAACTGTTACAGTTTGCTGCCGGTTACTAAGATATGAGGTAAACCACTTTTTAGCTACACCTCTTATACCATAGTACTCCAGTTTTTTTAAATTAAGGTTTCATGATTGACCGTATCAAAGGACTTGCTAAAATCTAAAAATATTTCACACGAAAAATCACGCTCATCAATTGCTGTTTGTATTTTTTCAATTATACTAAGTACTGCATGGTCAGTGGAATGTTTAGTACGAAAGCCAAATTGCTTGGCAAATAAAACATTTTTTCTTTTAAGAAAATCTAGCAGTCTGCTACATACAACCGTGTAATATCCTGACCAAAAATGTACGTCTTTAAATAAATGTGAACAGTTTTTGAATGTCTCGACTTATGAGTTATTCAAGGGGATGGACCTGTTCGGTTAAATAGGTAATCAAATATCTGGAATTGAAATCAATGTGGATCCATCTCGAGGAAAGTTTTAACAAATTCAACAGATATAACAATAGTTTAACCATGTGGTGTATAGCATTCAGATGACCAAGGCTGACTCCACAATACTGACTAATGTTGGCGATTGCACTCAAGTGTATAACTTAAACTATATACCCATGTGTGTAAACTACACTCCAGTTCCTTCAAAGCATTCAAATTATTCTTCAAGTGAGGTCAAGGCTGCCTACAGAATATTGAGTGTCCATTGTTATTGCAGAATAATTTCTGATCAATGTTGGTAGTTTAATTGTGCCTGTAAGCTTATATCTCAACATACACTTTATCAATAATCATGCACACATGATCTTCGTCATTGATTAGAGTACATGCACGTACACAGCAATAAAGAGTACTTTAAATTTCCATCCTTGTGTTGGTATTTTTAAAAGTTCCTTGACTTATCCGACTCCAAGTGTGATCATTATAGATCAACTATTAATTTGCCTAAATGCAGTGTTAATATGCATAACGGCAATATGCATATACGTGTAGTGTTTAAAAAGCTAAATCTTCACAACTCACACAAGACAATGTCAAATATGTAATGTTCTCTTCATGCCGGTATAAATATGTTTATAGTACTGGCTTGATGTTTGTAGTTTTCGTATCTGTTCAGCGAAAAGCACAATCCAATACAGCAAGCAAGCCAACGATCGCAGATTCACTCGGTTTGTCGATAGTTCAGCACAAATCGAAGGGCGGTGTGCAAAAACTGATCAAGTGACGATTTGCGTCGCTCGATTTCGTTTTTAATTTTACGGTCGCTTTTAGGTTTTTTCACGCAGAATTTTACGAAGTTCGTGTATGTAAAAATGCCGATCATGGAAAAAAAGATTTTGAAAAAATAATATTTCAGGCATGACAATGGTTAGACCCGTTGGCTCCCCTTCGGACTTAACACGGGCTGAAAGGAATTGTGGGTACACAGGAACATTCCATGGCGTTCCTCTCAATAATTTTTTATAAATCCCCAGGCGAAGCATAAACAAGGCCTGACACGACTATTATTTTTTGTAAAGCTCAGACCACGAAACTTACCGAAATCAGACCTTAGCTCCAAAATATTCAGTTTGCTTTGCCTGGAGACGTGACTCTGCGTGAATCTCCAGCGACAACGAATCGCCTTTTAGTCCAACAGTTCTTCGTTCAACCATGAGTTAAGCCGGCAACTTAATGTTGTCCAACGGCACTTTACACAGTCACTCTTTCCAAATATTAGTCCGCCATTCCAACAAGAACCTCCGCCGGTTTCAACCATCTCTCCAGCTTGGCGGCTAGCGAAAGTCCGTGCGAGATTCAGTTTACAAACGGTTGGCAATTTCCCGCCCAATATACAACGAATGAGCGCGTGCGCGACAATTTTGTCTTTCTAAACCTATCTCTCCCTCCATCCCACTCCCTCCCCCCCCGGAACCCTACCCCTCCTATTAAAATAGTAAAACAATAACAACTCTTTTCGCTGTAGAAATAACTGGATGGCTTGCTTAATTTGTGCAGTATTTCATTTATTTGACATCTCAAGTGATACCCTAACATTCTAGATTAGAAATTACGGGTTTTCTTAATCAAAAAGCGAAGTTGGCTATCAATAGTTTTCAAATCGTCACTTCATCAGTTTTTGCTCACAGCCTTCAATTATGCCCGTATTTATGGCCGAGTGGTTTCGATTGTTCAAGTACATGTTATGTACGTCTTTACGTGGCAACAGACTTTGCCAAAGCTCCAGAAGTAGTACACACTTTCCTCGGGCATTGTTAAATCGTACTTGCGAATTTTTAACTTTTTCGCTTTTGAATGGAGGAACCATGCATCGAAAGTCGAGCGAGCATTGTGTAGTTACCAGTTTCCCGGCCGAGATAATTTATTCCGAAAGTGTGCCACACCCGCCAGGACGGACACGAAACATTTCGATTTATTTTGCCTGGGAAAGCACAGGTAACCCACACATGACCACAGGGAGTCCAACGCAAGATTAGGATGCGTTCTCCTTTGTCGAACGCAATTATTATTATTATTATTATGAACATTAACATAATTTGATTGCGATATTATTTTGCAAGCAATACGTCAGCATGAAGAAAGAAGTATTAATGTGCTAATGTTGTGTTCATTTGTTCAGGTGGTGGAGAAAAATGTTCAGCCCGAAACAACCTTGCTGTATTACATCAGGAACAAACGTATCCAACAAAATGACACATGTTTTAATTTTCTTGCGTCAGACGAAGACATTTGCATTTTTACAACAATTGCCCAGTTTCTCGTTTTCTGATTGGCTGATTGCCATTGGAAATATGAGAACATACCACGGTAGCTTGCGTGATCGCTCATGCAAGATTGATTGCTTGATAGCGTGTGCTCGACTGATCCCCCGCCCCGGTAATTTTCCTTGTCTTCTTGGCCCTTGCTCGCTTCAGTATTTTGAGCTTGTTGTTGTAAAAACAAATGTTGCTGTAGTTTACTGTGGTATGTCCTCTTATTTACCACGTTTTTGTCATATCTTTTGGTCAACATTTGTTGTGGATGCACTTGGCTATCAGGGCCTGGTTTGGCTATCAGCGCCTCGTGAAGTCGACAACAATGTTGATGATGCAATGATGCAAAATGTGATAAATAAGAGGACATACTACAGTAAACTATATTATTAAATATATTATGTCATGATAACTTTATTGCAAATATGGGTATCTTAAATCCCTATTGCTGTCTTAAAATGGAGAGAGTGCTCCCATAATTATATAACCTGTAAAGAATTCGTACATAAATAAATACTTTATTTGTCAATAAGCAGGCTGAGTATTACAGCTTAAAGCTGGTGGGGGCCTGCTTTTACTCCTCACACACTCCCCATTACATTAACTGTTTTGGACACACTACATGTTACATTGTAACATTCTTTCTACATATTTTTCTAGAACAGGGTATTTTGTCAGGAGACCAGTCCCCCTATAAATAATGCCATCTAATAGTCCAGCCCCTATAAATAATCACTCCCTCTTGAATAATCCCCCACCCCCTTTTGATTCTATGCTCATTATAACCTCTATATATATGTATAAATCCCCCCCCCCTAGATAGTCCCCCTTTGTGATTATAAGTCCCCCCTCCAATATCAGATGTGTCTTTGTCAATATAGCTTGATTTGTTTAATTAGTTACTAAATCATAAACTCTGTCTAGGTGCAGGGCTCGCGTTTCGGCGAGAATTTGCACAATAATTTTGAAAATATCCCCCGAATTTAACAGGCGGGGGAGCCAAGTCTCCGCACTTTTCACACTTCGTCTCCTCCTTCTATTCTCAAAACGAAAACTTGCCGATTTGAATTTAATTACTCGTGTGCGTTTTTCTGGACGCCATTTTGGATTTTTCTCCTCTTTTGAGACTGGACAGTAATGGTTAGAGGGGGCATCATTTGTTGATGAAGTACAGCTCTGTGGAAACACACAACACTGACGGTTTGAAGGGATGCAAAAAGGCTCTTCTGTCATTCCAAGAGGAGGCTACAAATATATTCATTAATATATGTCAGGATCCCATTGCCAGGAGCGTGCATCTCCCAGATTAGGTCTGCCCAACAGCAGAACAGATGATGTAGCTATTTTTAGCTTTGTGTTTTCCGCGAGAAGAAACAAAGGCCGTCACTTTTAACCAATCAGGATGCACTGAATAAATGTAATTAACACGGTTCAAACTGCTAAAATTACTAAAACGCAAGAGAACAAAAGACAACGTAATCGCATACCAGAACTTCGCGACTATAAATAGCCACATCGTCTACTGTGCTGTGGGCACTACCCATCACATAGGTACGCTCCTGGTAATGGGCTCCTGGTGATATATACTATAAATAGCTACATCGTCTACTGTGCTGTGGGCGCTACCCATCACATAGGTACGCTCCTCGTAATGGGCTCCTGTATATGTTCAGTCTTGCTCATCATTATGTGTTGCATGTCATTGGAATTGAAATCGCTGTTGTTGAAACAGATGTGACTGTTTATACATGCATGTACCAGCTGCAGCAAACCATCAAAAATGTCCTCTCTCACATGATTGGTGGAATGGATCATGTGACCCAATATTTTCTCTACACCAGATGAGCAGCATGCCCAAGGGATATCATAAAAGACACTATTTGAAGGACTATAAGTTAAGACATTAACCTACATTGGCCTTGGACATAATAATTATCTGTTCCTCAAAATGCATGTAACTTTCCCTGAGCCTCTCTCTCGGAAACTGTTCACTTCTTGGAACAGATAATATCCTTGGGCAAAATTAATATCATGCATTTAAATGGCACAAGTAGGTTATTGTTATGTATAAATATTAATTATGGGAACATCCTAAGAATGCACAATTTCATTGGCTGCTCAGCATGCTTGATTTTCTTGTAATGCATGCTCGAGAAGTTCTTTCTGCGTACGTAGATCAATTAGTTTTATACTATAAAACAAATAGAAGATGGTTATCCTACTATGTCCTATAACAAAATAAGTACTGTTTAAGGTTACCGGATACCTTCAGGGTGCGTTTCCAGTCTAAATTATGTAGCGCCTCGAGGAAAGATCGTAGAAAAATCATCCATGTATCACTTTAAAGCTTATAAAATTGGCTACAAGAATACATAAAAAGTTTTGAGTTCTTTGAAAATCTCGAATTTTCCGCCATCCCGTTTCTCCGATCTAATGACCTATTTTAAAGTTTTAAAATCTGTTTCCTTTGTCGCATTTCAGAGGAGTCGTATTACAAAACCGTGTCGGGGAATTTCAAAATTCAATTTAGTTCAAAAGTTATCATGCTCTCTGTGAAAAGGTGAAAACATAATCCGAGTAGATATGCGGGAAACGCCGTCAAGAGCTCTCTTTTTAGAATTTCCCAATTCCCCAACAAGGTTTTAAATTTGCAGCTGAGATATGAATTGACATTTTGTGACAATTTCACACAAATCGAATAAATTTCTCTTGAGTGGGAGCTTTTTTAAAACTTTATTTTGGTTTAAAATCGAAAGCGTAGAAAATAGCAATTAGCGCCGGCTCTTGGCCAATCATTTCTCATCACAGTTCAACTATCTGTCAAGATTTTCCGATCAAAGCGACGCGTAGGCTCGGTTTCAGCCGTTGGAGTGTCAAACTTAGTACATAGGATATGAAGAATAGACCCTTCCACGGTTTCTTTGAACTTTTGATATATAACGTATAACAGCAAAACCGTCGATATTGCTGAAAAGAGCACCTCGAAGTTAGTCAAATCCCAAATTTGAGTGTTATATCTTGAATAGAAGCAAAGTTATAGGCCCACAATCTCGGAAAATTTCGGAAAATTTTACAGACGTTTGTAGTGAAATTTTGATTGGGAGGCAAACTTGTGCCCCCCACTCAAAATTTCCATACAAACGTCTGTAAAAATTTCCAAACTTTTCCGGAAGGGTCTATTGAAAAACTCTCTTTTAATATGGAGTCGTCCGTCTTTTATTGGCTCCGATAAAGGCAACACTAATTTTCTTTGAAGTATAAAGAATACCCGGGCTACCTGGTCTTGCATAGGTAAAGTTAAATGAGAAATGACTGTACATTACGAGCTTCGCGACCTTTAAGCTGACGGCGGTTTCCCAAGTGACTTTCCAGAGCCGGTGCGTTTACTGACAAAGTGTCTTCACCCAAAACTAACTCTCTTACTGCTGCTTTGTGTGAATCCTTGATTTCTTCGAAACAAAACTTTTCCAGAGCAAATTTAAACGCATTTTGGAACAGCAATCGAAAACCTTTGTTGGTCCGGTCCGGCTTTCAAAAAAATTACAATGTAAATTATGCAAATACATTCAGCGACAGGACAAGTTTGTGATTGGCTAAAACCAATAATGGCTCAGCTCGCGCGCCCAGCCGTGAGTGGGGAGAGGATCGCGGACTCACCGAAACCTCCACGGCTGGAACCGAGCTTAAGCGACGCGCCGCTTCGAGAAAATGTTAATATAGCTGGTTGTTCTAGTTTTCTTGTGTGACTTGAAAAATGGGAAATACAAAAAGACCTCGAGGGACAAAGCCGAGGTGAACACCTAGAGACGCCTTGAATGCCAGCATAGTTAGTAGAGGAGACAGCGATTTGCAGGCGTCTGAAATAGTACGGCAATAGAGAGATTGTGGTGTTGCATGGTTTCAAGCGATTCAGAGTCACCGTCAGACAGCTTTACGTTTCCATCAAAGCTTAATTTCGTGGAAACAAATATTCTCTCGGCTGGCTCCTATCAATTCTTCTTCATGTTCAGATGTGGACCACTCGGCACTCTGTCTTGAAGTGAAAATGAGAACCCTCAGTCGGGCTTTGCGAGGACTCCTATTTGGATTTGTAGTCGTATGAATTGTTTGGCCTTGTTTTGCTTTTCTGTTTTCTTTGTTTTCCAAGCTGGCATCGGTTCCTGCTTGCTTTTTGGAAGACATAAGGCCAACAACCGATGGAATTATGGAATTATGTGTGGAAAAACAATTCTCAATAAATTGGTATATGAAATGAATTTAATATAGACCGGTTACAGCGTCATTGGTTACCGTTGTCAAGGCCCAACTGGGGTAGTATCGTCGTGTACCGTTTAACCAACTGCGTCATAATATTCCCTTTGTTACCCACGTTCGCTATGAATAATTTGAGACTCAGAAATTTTATACTAACATCCGAATCGACACTTACAAAATTTTAGAAGGATTTACGTTATCCTCAGTATAAAAAAATCCCGCCTGAACCGGGATTCGAACTCGGGCCGGTTAAGAATCAATGCACTGGCTTACCCACCACCAACACAAACCCTAACCATTAGACCACGAGAGAATTCGCTGATTACAGTCGTTTTTTTACCAGATTTATATCAGCTGTCATTAGCATGTTCATAAAATATTCGTTCTATTATTGTATAATATATAATATAATAGCGGTATGACAACCCTCCGAGCGCGCGAGGTGCGATTCCCCACGGATCTCAACGGTCACCACGACGATACTACCCGAACTGGAGGTCAACCACAATCAAAACAACAGTCAAACACTGTGAATACACCGAGTTAATGTAGCGAAAAAAGCACCGTTTATTTCTCAGAAATGTCATCTAAAAGTTTTATACCCGACTATTTTGAAGGTTTACAACCTGAAGAGTCTCAAGAAAGATATCTAACGAAGCTGAAGTACGTAGATGGACAGGATCCATACGAGATTCCGAGGGCACTGTAGAAAGACGATCTGGAGACTTGGCCTAGATGTCGGAATGTAGCTGCTGTTTAAGGAAAGCCCGTACACACAGCTCATGAACTATAAAAGCCTTAAGTGCTACCAGAACTTTACAAATGGCTGGGTCAGGAAAGTCATTTGGCGACAAACGTCTGATGATAGCGAAGGTAAGTACGTGTGTGACGACTTGAAATTGTACCGTTCATTTGTGCATTATATTGCATTCCAGTGCATCATATTGCATTGTTCCGTAGTCTGAAATAAATTAATAAATGAAAAAGAGCTCAGCATTGGCATTAAGCTAATATCCTGAACACCAATACGTTATCTCTCCTATGGGGATGTGCTTTTGATCATGAGCTTAGAGAATACCATCCTGCGTAGAAAGGAAACAAAGCAGAATACGTTTTTAAAATGTTGCGAAGGGCGAAGGCCCGAGCCTAAATTTTTAGATTTAACTGCTTTCTAAAACACTGGTTTTCTGTGTTCTGGAGACTAAACATTGGCTTAGCATTACAACAGCAATTTCATTTTACATGACAGGTAAGTCAAAACTTTGATGACCCCCCCCCCCCCCTCCCAAGGAGTAGGTAAAATCTTTGATGACCCCCCTAAAATGCACTTAAAACTTTTTTGCCACCCCCCCCCCCCCATGATTTAACCGACCCCCCCCCCCCCCCCCAAGCCATAAATAATGAAAACTCCCTAACATGCAACATCAACTCAAAGTTAATATTTGTATCCGAGTGATGCACTTTTTAACATGCCAATAATGCTACAAAACAACAACAATTTAATGTATACACTCATTGCAAAAAAAATCCTAGAAAAATGTAAAAGCTTAAAAGCAAGACGAATTATGGGGTAATTAAACCTTACTTCTGATTGTGATAGGGAAGATTTTTCATTTGTTTGTGCCACGTTGGGCGATTAATGTTTGCTACCCGGAAGGGTTCGTTTGCTGTCCTGAAGGACGATTTTTAAGTGTTAGTCTCCGTAGATCAACATGCTTCAACGGGCGAGTCAATCTAGTACGAGTCAATTGCCAAGCGCATCCGGCGAGATACAGTCGGTCTCATTCGATAAAGATAATTTGTATCGATTGTGTCAGAGGTCCATGCACTGCTGAACTGGGCATACGACAGGGCTGCAAAACTCATAAAAGAACATTGTCTTCCTTTCGATACATCACTAAAACGTTTGTGACCCTGATGAATACTTCCAGCTATGAATAAAGCGGAGTTTCACATGTAATTTGATAAAATGGTACCCATTTGAAATCGGCGAACACGAAAATGCTACATCCGGGACATATCCTCTGAGCCCATGGCGTCAAAGCGAGGCGATCACCGGCGGTGGGTGACCATAAACCAAAATATTTTTCAAGGAAATGGTATGTACGAAAAGGTATGCGTGTGGTCACCCTGTGTTGTAACGTCAAGATTAGTGTTGTTGCTCGCTACGCTCGCAGCAACTACATTTCTGTGCAAGAAAAATTGCCCATCTTTTTCGTTTTGAAGGTATTCGGTAACCTTAATAAATGAGCAGTGCTCAGTGTTTACAGGAGCCCATAACCAGGAGAGTCCATATCTCCTATATAGCTGTCACAGCGTTTTCGCAAGTTGGGCTATTTTTAGATCATTTTTGCCGCCAATTAGTGGGTTGCACTAGTGGCGGAACAAAAGATGCCTCATTAGCTACTTTTGTCATACCAACAACATGGCGGCTACGCTTTTATGATTTGATTCTCTTAGGAATGATTGCAACTCAAGAATAGCGGGAAACCGTTCTAAAAGTAACGTAACTTGTGAAAACGCTGTGACATAGGCCTAGTATGCGGGATGGACGCTGTGACATAGGCCTAGTATGCGGGATGGACGCTGTGACATAGGCCTAGTATGCGGGATGGATGCTGTGATATAGGCCTAGTATGCGGGATGGATGCTGTGACATAGGCCTAGTATGTGGGATCATAGTTAATAGAGTGGAATGGTTATGAAACCCGGCAGACTTCAAAGGGGCTAACAAACGCGCTGCGATTTATGTTGGAAGGGGTCAAGACAAAAGATTGTGCAGGGTCATAGTTCATTAGCGTCCCCTGAACGACTGAACTCACACGTTTCTATTGGCTGATTGATTAACACATTGGAATTTCTATTGTATTTTGTGCAGGGTCACGGTTGAAAAAAGCTAACAAAGACATATAACAAAAAAGGTCGCTGGGTTTCATAACCATTCCACTCTATTAACTATGGTGGGATGGACGCTCCTAGTTATGGACTCCTGGTGTTTATCAGATTTACAAACACGATCGAGGGCATAGCCCGAGTGTTTTTAGTAATATATAAAAAACGAGAGCTAGTGTTTTACCAGGGTATCCAAACACCGAGAAAGATGAAAGGACGAGGCCGCTTCGGCCGAGTGCTTTTATTCTTTCGAGGTGTTTGGATTCCCTGGTGAAACACGAAGCTCGAAAACAATACCTGCATTCATAAATCATTATAAAGTATTGTTTGCCTGGAATTTATTGCATGCAATCATAGACTACAAGAGTTGTGATTGTTATTTTGTCACGGTCATTTCAACAAACGGCCTGATAGCGTAGTGGGCAAGACATCGGATTAGTCAGTCAAGAGCAGCCATGAGGATGATAGTTCGTGTCACACTCTGGACACCGATTTTTATTTCCGTCTTCTCCTTCACTTCTCCATGTAAAGTCATACTTATGCTGTAATCCTTGTAGCTTAATTAGGTCCAACACATGCATGAATGATGCCCAATGAGAACACAGATGAACATCACTAGTGATTTGGATATCCAGATCACTAGTGATGTTCATCTGTGCTCTCATTGGGCATCATTCATGCATGTGTGTTTCATTGGGTATCCAGATTCATGCATGTGACCAAATGCAGCCCTCTGATTGACTGAAAAGCTCATGAATTATTAATGAGTTCGAGAAGATCTGTTAAAACATGTGCTGCAAGTTTATTCAACATCTTCAAAAACATTACTTCTAAAAGATAATAATTTTCAGAAATTTTGATGAAAAGTGAAGAATTACTTGTTTATAGCTATGTTGTGCATCACTGACAAAAATTGGGTGCCACCGGCAATGTTAGGCCAGTTGCATATGTATAATTGTGAGCCAAGAGTACCAGGCCTTTGTTTTTGAGTTCCTCAAGTAATTGCACTTAATTAGAGCATTGGTTGAGCAACCCTGAGTCTCATCTTATGAACTGAGATTCCCTGTAAGGGTCTTTTTAGAGATTTTCACTGTACAAGTGAAGGTCTTTAATAAAGATTCACGGTGAAGCTCTTGGTTTTATAAGGGTTGACTAGGAGCGTCTTTATATGACGTTTCACTGTACGAGTGTGGCCCTGTATAAAACGTCATGGTTGAGGCCTTTTTCCTAAATTGTTGAAGAAAGGAAAAAGGCATCGTCCATGAAGTTTTATATAGTGTCACACTCGTACAGTGAAAAGTTGTATAAAGACCCTTTCGTTTTATCGGGTATAAAGGAGCATGCATGCACGTTAGTGATTTGCTTCATCTGATTTGACAAAATGGTAATTAATTATACATGAGTTTTTGAAGTACTATCTCAAACACGAATTGTAGTGTTTCATCAGGGATTCCAAATATTGAGAAAACAATTGAAACCCGAGTGGCGTAGCCTCGAGGGTTTTATTGTTTTCGAAATATTTGGAATCCCCTGATGAAACACGAACAATGAGTGTTTGAAATTACTTCTCATGCGAATGCAAAACCGACAATTTACATACGCTTCTTTTCAAACTTCATTAGAAAGTATTGTTTACCGTTTGACTGTTGTATCTAATTATTCAATAGATGGCTTATTATTCTTTTTTGATGGCAGTGATTTCAAATAGCGTATTAGTAGAGTAGTGGACAAGAGTTAGTACAAGCAGTCGGAAGGGTCGTGGTTCGAACTCCAGTGGAGGCAGACTTTTTCTTTCTATTTCATTCTTTATTTCTTTACTTCTTCGCTCCTAACTTGTAGTTTATCAGTATACAATTAGTTAGTGGTTCATGAATATGATGATTAAGAAATATTGATCACTAGGGTTGGAAATCTGATCAAACACTAGTGCATTTGGAACTGGTGTTTCATTGGATGTCAAGATGCATCCACCTGACGAAGCTTGGAAGAAGGGTTTCACCGGGTATCAAGACCCATGCATGTGACCAAATACAGTTCCTCCATTGGATGACTATCTCATGAATTATTAATGGTTTTAAGAATGTACTTTCAAGGTCTTGATTAGCTGCTAAGTACACTCGCAATTCACTTTTTCATCAGCAGTTTCGATACCTCGAAAGTGCTTTATGTTATAACATGGAGAACCATCTTTTATTTAAGAAATAGAAAACATTTGCCGTGTTTCTATATAGTTATAGAAACACGAGTGGCAGTTTGGGAGAACGAGAAATGGCAGTGGGAACACGAGCCCGAAGGGCGAGTGTTTCCACAGCTATTTCGAGTTCTTCCAAACTTCCACAAGTGCTTCTATAACTCTGTAGAAACAAGGCAAACATGTTTTCTATTTCCTTAAGTTTATAAAATAAACTACAGAAAATAAGTACTAGCGCGCTCAACTTTCTATGTTTCTATGGAGTTATAGAAACACG
This sequence comes from Actinernus sp. WN-2022, assembly GCA_030867875.1. Lineage (NCBI taxonomy): Eukaryota > Metazoa > Cnidaria > Anthozoa > Actiniaria > Actinernidae > Actinernus > Actinernus sp. WN-2022. The sequence goes on from JAOWCC010001589.1 coordinate 55,293,475, forward strand.
GCTTTCAGCCAATCAGAGCGCGCGTACTATCGAATCTATTTTATAAAACAAAATAATGCACTTTAGAGGTATTGAAAAGCTGCTAAATGTACTTGCACTCCACTTGTGCAAGATCTTTTTTAAGACCTTGAGTATGCATTATTTTGTTATAGAACAAGGAGAACCATCTTTTATTTGTTAACTAAACTAAAATATTAGATAATTCAACTGGCAGCTTTTGCACTGACTTTGAGTAAAAAAAGATGACCAGATAGTTTATGATATGCAAGAAACGTCAAAGCAGGGAATAAAATATTTCAAACAAATCTTGCTAGGTTTTTTGTACATTTATTGCAGGTTGATCTTGTTCTCATAAACTCACTCTTAATCACTGTCTCAAACTGAAGGGCATACATACAGTTTGTACCCTGTCAATGTCTCAATAATATATCTTGCATGTTATACTAGCTGTAACTCTTTTATTTTACTAAATTTATAATTACTGTATATAACAACTTGATACATGCTAGTGTCTGTGCAATGAATCCTTAACAGCCTGTACATATATATAGTACATCTGACAGGAACCAAGCTGGGGTGCAGTGAAGGTGGATGTGGTGCATGTACAGTGATGGTGTCTAAATATGATCACCAGAACAACAAGATTGTGTATCCTTGTTGTTATTCTGCAGCAATTATTATTGGGCCCTTCAATATGACATTGATAACATGAAATCTTGTAAGAATCCATGTAGAACTGAAGCCTGCATTAGCAATTACCCTGCTAGCAGAGGTTCTTTTCTCTTTCCCTCTCCACTGATAAACACCTCTGCCACAATCCGAACATTTTTTTAGATCTTGCAGCATCCAAAATTTTGGAGATAATAACAAACATAAATCGGTGTAAAAAACTGGTTTGGGTCACATGATATCACATGCGCATGACTTTTTGACACCTGACCACTGCCCAGTCTAGAGTCTTAAAAGCAGCTGTATCAAGTCTAAAGGAAAGCAATTAACATAACTAAGCTGAAAAATTATGAGTATATAGGTTTGTTTTCCTTCATAAATAGAAAAGATACATTCGTTAATCTTCCTATGCTACAGGACATGGCTAAGTGCAAATTATGTCTAGTTTCCATGTAGAAGGCGCACATGCTCAACAGGAAACCATTCGGATTGTGGCAGAGGTTCCTTTTCTCCCTCATTTGTCAGTGGAGAGGGAAAGAAACCTCAGTTCGCAGGGTAGCCTGAACATAGCAAGATTTCATTAAAGCTTGCTGGTTTTAATTGTAATCACTGACAGTTACATGTGGGTAATTGTGGCAACATATTCTGTTCTTCAATTAAGTGATAATTAGTAAAGATCTCTGATCTCTCTCTGCAAGCAGTAAATGGGCTAAATCATCTTTGTGTAAATTCATTCATTAAACTTAACTACTACCAGACATTTCTCCGTTAATGGTTGTTTAGCTCCCCTATGCTCAGTTGATGGAATGGCTGTCACAACTGTAGAGGGAATTGGTAGCACCAAGACAAGACTACACCCTGCTCAGGTATTCAATATTCATATCATTGGTTCGGTTATGTCTACGTTTATATTAAAGGCATCGGAGCTACATGTATGACCTAGCTACCTGCAGTTCTCAAGGTACTTCTGGTTCTACTACAGTGTTCCAGTACATGTACCTATGTATGTCTATAACTGATTGAATATTTAGGAATATATATATTACTGATAACAGGTTTTCTGTATGCAGGAAAGACTAGCAAAGGCTCATGGATCTCAGTGTGGGTTTTGTACCCCTGGTATTGTCATGTCCATGTACACACTTCTGAGGAACAACCCCTTGCCGTCACAGAAGGAAATGGAAAGTGCCTTTGAAGGTAAATTATAAATAGTTTATATAAGTAGGACTGTGTGAAAACCAGTCACGACTAATTTTTAAATGCCACAGTTGATACAGTCACATGCCGAAAGTCATTGCTGTAACACTTATTACAGTAAACAGTAGCCAACTCGAAAGCTTATGCTACTTTGGCTACTGTGCACAGATACAAAAATGTAGTAACTGCAGACCTCTGGTATTATTTTAAATTATGCTATATCCTTCAATTTCTTTTATACATAATTTCATCTAATAATATAAAATAATAGTGCAAAAATAAACTTGAACTTGTAACTTTCAGGACCTCTATTGATATTTTTTCGACACTTTTCTTATAAGCCAATTACCACGTAAACATGGGAGATAGTGTAGTATCTCCCACGTGTAAAGTAACAATTACTAATTGACATAGGTAAATAACTTAATACAATGTATAATTATCAGTCTCACTCTTTCTTCTATTTACTTACCAAAAAATAGACAGCTCTGTATGTAAATTACATTTCCGTTATTACTTAGCTAATTTTTCTTCTTAGTACCCGCCTCGATTAGCCTTTGCTAAATCCTCGATTAGCCTTTGCTAAATGCAGGTCTAGTAAGAGGGGGACATGGGGGTTTGCGGATTTGCGGATATTGCGGTTTTTCGGTAATGTTGATTTCAAAATGCGGTTTTGGAAAACACAGCTGTGTGCGGATCTAATGATTTTTGACAAACGGTATTCGGTGAAGGATTTTTAATTCCGGTTTGCGGTTTCCGGTATTGTTGTGATCTGATGCTCCAATGTCTTTAATATTGAACTCTGTGTGACGTAGTGGTGAATTGCGGTTTGTAATTCCAGCTGTTAATATTTCACTTGATTGTCTGTTATCCAATGATAATGCTGTTTTCAAGTTTGTGAGTTGTAATGTGAACTTTGGACCCTTTGCGACCTCGTTGCCTCGGCCAGATATTTCAGAACCTACATACATCGCGTCGCGCCATGTCGCAAGGTCCGCAAGCGAGTCCCGAAGGACCCGAAGCTATAATTAACTGCGTTGCTCTTTTTAAGAAGAGGGAAAAGGTGGGGAAACTACCTAAGGAAAAACAAATTTATATGTAAAGTTGGAAAGGAGAAGCGAGTGGTGAAGCTGCGAGAAACGATTTGGTAAGTTGATAGTAGCCTCAATTTCAGCCGTCTCCTCATGGTTCGTTCCTCACGGTAATAGACCGATTATGTTTATCACAAGCCACATTCATACGAACTGAATAAATCTGAATACTGTCACTATTTTCATACCGTTTCGAATCTCAACATATCGTTTGTAATATGACAATAATTGCACTAATCTGGCTAATCTGGTCCTAATCGTTTCGACCTTTTGCAGTCTTTGAGTCATGATCTTCAAGTAAAACCAAGCACCGAACACCCTAAAGCTGCACATTAAATTATGTGGATGACTTATCGATTGGACTGCTTTTACGGTACATAGACCGCATAGTGCAGCCATGCAGTTTACATTCATGAGTGTTGTTAATATAATGCCTCCGAGACCAGACCGTTGCACCGGGCGAAAATCCCCTACTCGTACGAATAGTACAGCGGGATCTTTAACGTCCACCGTATACAGGGTTAAAAGTGAAGGTAGACGGGAGATGTCGGAAGATGTGGTCTAACCGTTTGCAGATGTTAAGCAAATGCAGCGCCTTCTCCTCGATTATTTTAAGACCCAGCTGAGTGTTGGCCTGGCCGGGATTTGAACCCACTATTTTGCTAAACAAACCATAGACAGTAATCGTAATTCGTTACATTGAAAAAAAAAAGAGGAAAAAAGATATATTGAAAAAAAGGAGGAAAAAAGAAAAAGAAACAGATTTTAATTTGAAACTAAATTCATTATGTGCAGTTTCGGAATTTCATTGATTTGAGATACGGATTTTCGGTTTTTGATGATTTTTTTCGCCCCCCCCCCCCCCCCCCCCCCCCCCCTCCCAAAATGTCCCCCTCTAGTGGTAAGTTGAAGTTGAGATACATTTGTAACAACAAACTTCAGCCCTTTAATGTTTGTAGGTTTTAATTTGTTTAATTATTTTATTCAGGAAATCTGTGCCGATGTACTGGATACAGGGCTATTCTTGATGGGTACAAAACTTTTACTAAGGTATTAAATGTACTGTTTGAGAGGTCAGTCATCACAAAACCAAATGACAATGAATTTATCAGAGTTCCTGACATGGACAGGCACGAATTTCTCAATATGTTACACTGTACATATTTTTAAGCATTTTGTATTTGTAGGGATCGAGGGTTCTCTGTAGTTTTTGGGTAAGGTGGTATTAGCTACTAAAATAAGGCAGTAATAGCGAAAACATAATTATTTGTTTAAGTAACTACACAGTGTACTAATGGACCACTTGCTCCCCATGGCAATTATAGCTATAGCGGCTAAAGTGAACGATCTGCACCGTAAAAAAGTGGTCGGTAAGTGGTCGGCCAGCCAATTACCAACCACTTCAGGATTGCTGTGATTTGAGGTTTTTAATGCCCAAGGGTTCCATGTCCATGTTCTGGGAGTCCTCTGAAGTTCGCCAAATATGCTTTGAAGTTTTAAAGATTAAAGTTGATGTTTTTCTCGAAAGTACTGAACGATTCAGCGGCCTTTGAAGTTCAGAAAGACGTGCCGCAAGACCAGACTACTTCAGGATTGCTATCATCTAAGTTTCTTTCAGGTTTTGAACATCCAATAATACGAAGGGGTTATTGTTGCCAGAACATTGGAAAACTGGCCACACTAAGATGTTGTGAAACTATGGTAAGAAGTTCTTAAGTGGTATTTTCGTCCAGTGAATTGCGAAGAAAAATAGGTAAAAACGTAGCGATCGAGTCAACAGTTTACCGACCACTTACCGACCACTTACCAACCACTTACCGACACAGTTTTACCGACCACTTACCGACCACTTACCGACCACTTACCAACCACTTACCAACCAGTTTTTTTATGGTACAGATTGTTCACTTTAGCTAGCTATAGCATACATTAATCTACTTTTAGTTGATCAATTTACCAGTGCTAATCTTCACAAACAAGTCTTACTTAAATTTCCTTTTTCTGTGAATACTGACATTTATGGTCCTGTATATTTTTTTCAGGAGTTTTGCTGTGGAGCAAACCAAAATGGTTGTTGTATGCAGCGATCCAATGTAGCTGAAAATGCTGGCCAAAGTGTTTCATCAAATGAAGTGAGTTAATTATCACAAAACAGAACAAAATGTAACTGTTGAACATTTTATTACTGATTGGGGATATTTTTAAAGATTATTTCTGTAGCCAAAAAGAAAAGATAAAAGAAAAAGAAAACCAATTCAACAAACAAAATATTCTGTTAGACTGATTAGGCAGCCACTCTTCAAGGAAAGGAAATGGTTTCAGAAGAATTAACTGCCGGTGGAGTCCTGTAACTACTAAATACATTGTGTAGATTAAGTGTCATCTTACTGCCTCCCCTCCCTTCCCCTCCCCGCTACATACATATACACAGAAAACATTACTCTCTACTCTGAGGCTGAGTACCATAACAAACTGTATTATCACTCTTTTTGTACTTACTAGAATTCTAAGGTATCTCATGAACCAAAAAAGAACATGTATGTAAATTTTGTTAGGCAGATAAAAAGGAATCATGATATATAACAAGGAATAGAAACGGGGCAGTGTAGTCGTTATATGTAGTAAGAGTACTTTGCATATTGATCTACATGTAGCTATTCTGTCGTGTGATGGTATTCTATGATAGTAATTTATACTTTCATGTATATATGGGTTTGCCCCAGGGTACACTCTTGTTTATAATGTAAGATATGTGCGACAGTACCGGGTCCGGGTTTGAACCTAACTTCGATTTCTGGATACAAATTTTTCGTAAAAATATTTCGAATTCCGGGTTATATATTATGGACGATTCAGAATAATCAAACAGGGAGAAAATCCGGATCCGTTTCGTAAAACCGGGTCCGGTTCTGGAACGCACATACCTGCCAATTCACTCCTCAGGGGGTTCCGGCCAGGTCAACTTTTTAAGTTCAAGTTCAAGCCAGTGTATAAATTATTGAGAAACCCTGCTTTTTCTTTTTTACAGGCCTGCAACGAGCTCTTCAATGTAAAAGAGTTCCTGCCGTTTGACCCAACACAGGAGCCAATATTTCCACCAGAACTAATGGTAAACAGGCTATATATTTAAATTATTTCTAGCTTCCAAACGTTTTCAGGCTAAGTGAGATGTAATTTAGTCTTCAAAACACGAATGTATCAGTTTAATAATGTCAGTTTGTGAATTCTTACTGGCGAAGTGGAAATAAACAAAGTGCCCGCTTTACCCAAAAACACTTTTAACATTATGTGTAAAAAAGAAAATAGAAATTACAATTCTGTTTTCTATTTTTTTTAAAGAAACTTTTTAATTCTCATGCATTGAAATAATAACTAAAATAAATCCCAAAAGTGGAGGTTACCAAGCGGCAAGGTAAATATCCACTGTATGTAAAAATCTAAGTATGGTAATAAGTTTTACTCATCTATTCCTGCCCTCTTGGAAAACAATGAGTTTATTTACGATTCTAAGAAAATAGCCGTTCTACTTAATGATTTGTTATTAGTCAAACAATACTGCCAATGTCTAGTTCTACAGATGTACTTGTTCTAAGGCGTTTTTCTCAGATTTGTTCAACCGTGTCCGAGGTTGACGTACTTTAAATGTTCGAGGTTGACGTCCGAGGTTGACCTACTTTTAATGTTGGAAAGGCGTGTGAGCACGATGGAATTAGTAACAAAATTCTTAAAACGTGCGGCCTTGAAAGTCTCTTATGATCTTAATTATCTGTCGTTTTCTTGTGGTCGGTATCCTCTTTCTTGGAAACTAGCTAATGTTTTGCCTTTATTCAAGAAAGACAATTGTCAATCAAAGTTAAATTATCGTCCGGTATCACTCTTCCCTTGTGTGTCAAAGATATGCGAAAAACTGGCCTTCATTCGTCTTTATAACTATATTTTGGAATTAGTTTTTTTTTATCACCTGCAATCTGGTTTTCGTCCAGGCGACTCAACAGTCATGCAACTACTTTATATCAAACAATTATTGATGCCCTAGAAAGAGGTCATGAAGTTAGAGCTTTTTAGAGTTTTTTTAGGTAATATATATAAAGCTTTTGATAAAGTATGGCACGAGGGTCTGCTTGCTAAATTAAGACAATTGGGTGTAAAAGGTAATTAATATTTTGTACAATTGGTTTGTAAGCTATTTATCCAATCGCTCCCAAATGGTTGTTGCAAGGGAGCACGGAAGACTTGCCTGTTTTGTTTCACTCACGATATCTAGCCGCCATCTTGAAATTCTACAATGCGACTTTTCGCTGACAATAATTAATATTGGCGAGCACGAGACTCGTAGTGCCGAGCGAGCCCCGAAGCGGAGAGTGTAAACTAAAAAAGCAGGGAGTGAAACTGTGGTGCACGTGACGTCTATGAACCAATTGGAAACAAGAACTCGGTGTGTGTCTTCTCCTGATGCTCGTAGCAGTTTCCTAGGTAACGATTTCGGCAGTAGCAAGAATGATTGTATTGAAAACCGCAGACCGACTGCCTTGTGTTGATTTCAAAGTCTAAATCGCTGGGAAAATGTTTTTCTCTCAACTTATTTGAAGAACCGTTAACACTTACTATGTCAGTTATTAACAGTTACAATCAAACGAGGAACAACCTACAAACGGGGAAAATCCTTTGAATTCAACTGACCGGATATTTTTAATAGGTTCTATTAAACTTCAGAAGTTTTCAATTATTGGCAGTCGTTCTGTGATTTTGAAAACACTGGCGTAGCAATTAAACACAAACTTCAGTACATTAATTTGCCTCAAAATAAAATATAACTTCGCAATTTCTGGTCCCGAAACGTAGTTATCCTGAATCGCTTGATATCCTAGTCGTAAATAATCTGCTTTTTAGACAACCTAAGGCAACTTAAGGCTGCTATAGTTGGCCTAGTATATACAGCGCTGGTTGGACAAGAAGGGCCGCCATCTTCAACTGCCTTCGCACACAAAGGCGAGAAAATTGATTTCTGCATGGATTTTCACCGAATAAAAAATCCCTGAAACATCCAGGGTAAAAACTATGTATACTAAATTTCTAGCGGGAAATTTTGGCTTAAAGATACGATTTTCAACACGAAATAATTCACAACAGACTTTTGATTAATCGCACACCTCAATTTAATTACTTGGTTTAGGTACTCCCACCTTCCTTCTAGCTTGTGTTGTGTTCACAGTACTTTGTTCAAATCCGTGCCTAGCAATAGTTTCTTTATCCGTATGTAATTACGGATAAAGTAATTACGGCTCCTGTGCCTAGCAATTGGCTTCGAGCATCAAGCTACAGAATTTTAACGGTTTCACTCCCCGTCATTTCTCTCCCGATCCCCTTCGGGGCTCGCTCGACACTATGTGTCTCTTCGGGGCTCGCTCGGCACTACGTGTGTCTTCGGGGCTCGCTCGGCACTACGTCCCTCGTGAGCGTCAACATTAATTATTGTCAGCGGAAAGTCGCATTGTTGGAAGAGATCGTGAGTGAAACAAAACAGGCAAGTCTGCCGTGCTCCCTTGGTTGTTGTAGATAGCCATAATTCCGAGTGGAAATAAATTCAAGCTGGTGTCCCTTAGGTTCTGTACTCGGTCCTCTACTTTTTCTTATTTACGTTAATGATATTGCAAATGATATCGCCTCTGACTGTTTTTTATTTACTGATGATACTTTATTACTGAAAGAAGTTGTTTCACTCGTCATTTCGATTGAATTCTGACTTGCAAATTATTTCTGCTTGGTCTGATAAATGGTGGTGCGTCCAAAACGAAATCGATGATTTTCTCTTCTAAATGCATTAAACCTGTACATCCTTGTCTGAATCTTGGTCAATGCCCAATTGATGTAGTCAGCTCTCATAAGCACCTTGGTGTTATTCTATCAAGCGATATGTCTTGGCGCCCTCACATTTTTAAGGTTCATCAAAAAGCTTCGAAAAAGTTAAACATGCTAAAAAGTCTTAAGTTTCAACTGAATAGATCTACTCTTGAAATTCTTTATAAAACTTTGGTTCGATCTACCATGGAATATGAGGATGTTGTCAGGGATGGATGTTTGATAGGTGAAAAGGAATTGCTGGAAAGCGTCCAATATGAAGCTGCCGCTAGGGTGGTGACAGGTGCAATGAAGGGGACGCATAGGGCGAGTTTACTTCAGGACACAGCTTGGTATTTATTGGAACATAGACGTTCCTTTCATAAATTAATTATGATATTCAAGATTATTAATAATTTAGTGCCCTCTTACCTTCATTCTTTGTGTCCAATTTCTTTTAGTCGAAGAACAGCGTAGTCTCTTCGCACTTGTAACAACCTTAGTCTGCCCCAAGCTCGAACCGAAAGTTTCAAGAGGTCATTGATTTATTCCTCGATACAGCAATGGAACAATCTTTCAAACGAATTTCGTTCCTCGTTATCTGTGGCTAGTTTTAAAAGTAAGTTAAATAAAGAACATTCCAGCTCGCATCACAATCCTTTATTTTATCTCGGTGATTGCTATCCAGCAATTCTACATACGAGCTAGGTTACGATTACAAAATAGTTCTCTTATTTCGCATTTATTTGCAATAAATTGTATTCCTTCATCTTCTTGCCGTAGTTTCATTTGAAAACCCACAAGCACTCACTTTTTTCTCCATTGTCTCCGATATGCTGCTCTGAAAACATTCTGCTCTCCATCGCTACACATGAGTTTGGAACTATTTGGGTCAATTCATCTAATTCACAAAAGATTCAGTGGTTTTACATGGAGTTCCAAGCCGGGAGGTGAATAGTGACCAATTATTCACAGAAGTGGAGGTGAAAAGTGGAAGATATTTACCGAGCCGCAAATATTCACCACTTTTCACCAACACTGAGGTGAATAATCGTTTTATTATATACTACACAAGTGAATAGCCAGCACCAAAAAAATATTCTATTTTCTGTCAAATGGACAAAAACTCGCACGAGGTGATCGCTACTTCGCTCGGAGGTGAATAGCAAAGGATATTCACCTCCAGAGTAGCCAATCAGAGCGTTCGACAAGCACTATTTACTTGTGTGGTTTATATACATGTACTAATGCTGGATATCATTCTTGAGTTTGAGTAGCCAATCAGAGCGCGTGAAAACCACTATTCACTTGTGTGGTATATACTAATGCTGGATATCATTCTGAGTTTGAGTAGCCAATCATAGCGCGCGAGAACCATTATTCACTTATGTGGTATATACTAATGCTGGATATCATTCTGAGTTTGAGTAGCCAATCATAGTGCGCGAAAACCACTATTCACTTATGTGGTATATACTAATGCTGGATATCATTCTGAGTTTGAGTAACCAATCAGCACGCGAAACGCACTATTCACTTGTGTGGTATTCACCTTTTTCAAGAAAGGTTGTCCTGGTCAAGCGACATATGACAAGCGACATTCACAGACCGAAGTGGATTTTGGTAAATAAGGTTGGCAACCCTATTTACCCTCTAATTCATAACAGAGTGGTTACTTCAACTTCCAATTACTCGCTTAGATCAGGCGGGCGGCAATACCACATGGCCACTACTAAAACAGATCGTTTTCGGAACTTCGTCGCAGTTAAATATTTGGATCCTTAATTTGCATTATTATTATTATGCTAGATATCTATTTATTGACTGTTTAATCATTGTATTTATAATTATCTGTACAACTGCCTGCAATTCAGTAATTTTAATGCGAGAGCCGTGCGAATAAACAAATCATTGTTATTATTATTATTATTGTAGCTGAAAGTCTGGTGAATTCGTTTGTTTTAATATTTATGATCTCCTGCGAGTCGTAGCCTCCTCCGCAGGCAACTCTTAATTAAAATCGGAAAAATCGAGAGAGAAAAAATGTGAAACCGGGCTTCCTGTGGTATAAGAGAGACGAGCAAGGGTCAAGTCGGATCTAAAACATATAACAGTTGCCTGCGGCTATGCGAGTCGATTGTCAAATTACACTGTAGTTTACTGGAGAGTTGGACCCAATCTATTTCGGTCTGAGAATGTCGCTTCTCGTTCGTCTGGGACAATCTTTTTTGAAATAGGTGTAATTACTAACTGATAGATATTCGTCTTCATCCTTCAGCTTCCACAGGCAGCCCAACCACGTAGCCTGTACATCAAAGGCAATCTAGTGACGTGGATCAGACCGTAATCTCTCCAGGAACTCGTTGAACTCAAGGATAAGTACCCACAAGCGAAGCTGGTCATTGGAAATACAGAAATAGGTCGAGTATTCATAGCAAAATTAGCAATAAAAATGGTCTCTTCTCGGCCTCTTCTTGCAATGTTGTGCGCAATATTGCAGCATGTGTTTGTACCTTCAGTTTAGAAAACAGATACAGATATTAAAGCCTAGTGATTTAGGTACCGTGAAAACAGTTTTCTGACGACATGATATAGTAATACTATTTCAATCCTTTTCCCACAGGAATCGAAACAAAGTTCAAGAACCAGAACTACCCTGTTCTCATCGCCCCTACACACGTCCCTGAACTGAACGCAGTACAAGCAACAGACAGCGGGATTACATTTGGATCCTCCGTTACCTTGGCAACCATTGAAGAAGTTCTCACAGAAGCTCAAGGGCGCCTTCCAGGTTTGTATTTGTTGAAGCAGAATTAGAATGTTTATCATGGGATCTGGTCGAAAACTAATGTTGTTACATACATACAAGTAGTAGGAGAGGCATGGAATTAGCCTCCTTTTTGCGGCGTACGCCGCCAGAATTGCGGCGTACCTGCGGCGTATGCATTAATTCAATGACGTCACAGTCTTATTGTCTTAGGTCATGCATAAATTAATTAGGGCGTACGGCCCTTTTTTAAGGCGCTATGCTAATTTTTAAGGCGCTCTCATGAATAAAGTGGTGAGCTCATGAATAAAATGGGGGTGAATGAATTATCTATTGTTCCTTTGGATGAGGTCATCGATCTATTCGGGCATGTTTGGGCAAAGCCTATTGTTTGGGGTCCTCTATAAAACCAGAACCAGTGTCTCCGAATCAGTACAACCCAAAGCCTTGAACAAGATATTCATCGACCTATTCGAAATTGAGAAGTGAACAAGATGGAAGTGATCTACAAGCTAGGATCTCGAGGTTATCATGCCAGCGCTAACATTTTCCACGGCAAGATGAGAGTTCACATTCGAAAGTACATCCAAGGCCAAAACAAGAAATTTCCCACCAAAGAGGGAATTGCTTTGACAGTCGACGAGTGGATCAACCTCAAAGACATTATGAATGAACTAGACGATCTTATTGAAACCATCACAGAAAATCCAGAAGACCCCGACTATGAAGCCTTTGATCGCAGGAATCCACGACAGACTGATGCATCCGATGAACCAGAAGAAGTTTTTCGTCCAACACTTCAGAGACAAAATGCTAGCATGAAAACTACAAGCCCCACGAACATTCAGGCTGGACCCACACTTTTCTGCCCTGTGTGCAAGAAAACGAACTTTTATGGAAGTCACCAATGTGATGGATGTTATAACCCCGTCATAAAGGAGGAACCAGGTGAAATTATGGAAACTTCCTCCATGAGAACCGAAGCAGTAGATGTTGAAATTCAACAATCAGAGAAAACCCCACGGGTCTACTCTTGGGGTGTTCGACCGAACAATCAGTTCTACCGGTGCCCAGTATGTAAGAAAACTCCAAGTACCTTTGGACTGTTTTGTAATGTCTGTCACATAAGTTTAGAGACTGTCCAGTCAGATATTTAATCATGTGAGTTATAACCAACTTTGTTATATAAAATAAAGCAGCCATGATGTGATACTGAATTGTGTCTTTGTATTAATTAAGGTATTGTATTTATGTAAATATTTCTAAATAAGTACTAACAAATCCACTTTATACGAATCATTTCGACATGGCATCGACTAAAGCAGTAGCTCGCTTTACCCTACTGAGAAGTGTAGCAGCACAAACAGACTTTGGAAATGTAAATTGGTTTGAACTCATTGGAGATTATACTCAAATATCCCGATTAGAGATTGCTAAGAATGTCCTTCCAGCAGTTGAAATTGAGGTGAATATCGGTCGTCTATTAACCTTTCTACGCTTTGCTAAAGAAATGGAGCTATCCGAGGAGGAATGGGGTGAATTGTTTCTACACATGCTCCAACATCATCCACATTTCTTAGAGATTCTATAAAAGAGAGAGTCATTGACATTCTACATCACTCCTCACTTGACCGTCAAGCCAATAACACAATGGGTTGTTTCCCTCCATCCTTACAAGTGGGACTAGAACGTGTTTTCAGTCGAGTGCGTTGTATTTTGGCCTGCTGTGGAGGTAAAATTATTGTGCAAAATTCTGAATTTTGTGATGGACAAAGAACTGGAGAAGATATATTACAATCCCGAGAACGAAGGCAGTTTTCGTGGTATCGATGCTGTTTACCGTGCTGCCAAAGAAAGAGGACTCAAGAAAATCACCCGTAAACAAGTGCAGGCCTGGTTGAGAAAGCAAGATGTGTACACTTTACACAAACCCGCGCGTCGACATTATGGGCGGAACAGAGTCATTGTAAGCGGTCTCAACAGCCAATTCCAAGCGGATCTTGTGGACTTGAGTTCTCTCAGCAAATATAACAACGGATACAAATATTTGCTTATGTGCATTGATGTCTTTAGCAAGGTCGCGTGGGCTGTTCCCCTGAAAACCAAGACTGGGAAAGAAATCATCGAGGCATTTCGCAAAATTTTCAAATCAGGAAGAAAACCTCTCAAGCTACAGACGGACAAAGGAACCGAGTTCCTAAACCGAGAATTCCAGAAGTTTTTAAGAGAAAACGATGTTGGATTTTTCACCACGCACGATGATAAAACAAAAGCGTCTGTCGTAGAGCGGTTCAACAGAACATTCAAGACTCATATGTGGAAATATTTTACCTACAAAAACACTTTGAACTATGTAGATGTGCTTCCAAAACTTCTAAAATCTTATAACCACGCCTTTCACCGAAGTATCGGGATGAAACCTAGCGAGGTCAATAAGGGAAACGAACGAACTGTCTGGTATAGATTATATGGATCCCCTGTAAAACTTGTACGCTATAAGTTTCAAGTTGGAGACCAAGTCCGAATGAGTAAAACTAAAAAGACCTTTGAAAAAGGCTATCTTCCAAACTGGACCGAAGAGATATTTACCATATCTGAAAGAATACCAAGACATCCACCTGTCTATCGTTTAAAGGACTATCATGGAGAACTTTTAGAAGGAACATTTTACGAAGCCGAGTTACAGAGAGTCGAAAAGCAAGATGATTTCTACCGGGTAGAAAAAATCTTAAAAAAGCGGCAACGGAAAGGCAGGATTGAATACCTTGTCCAGTGGAAGGGGTATCCCGAGAGTTTTAATTCTTGGGAAGATGAAAGGGATATAAAATACTTGTAATTAGATAGCTGATCGTTTTAATAAATTAATAAAGAAAACCATTGTCTGTGTATAGGACTTATAAATTGACTCGTTTCCCGCCCCTCTCGTCATTTGTGTTTTACCACCATGGAGAACACACAGTTTTATTTGTGGCTTCCCTCTAACAGTAGTATGGATGTATTCCCCTCGAATACTTTAACAGAGTATCGAGTGCATCTCCCTCAATCGATTGAACTTTCTGGTGAGTGGGAGGTCGCTTTAACAGAAATCCAATACCCGCATACCTGGAATAATGTTCAACAAAACTTTTGGAACCGTTTCTATTTGTATGACACCACTGTTCAGGTTCACGATCCGGCTATATGCATCGTTCCTCCTGGACATTACCCTTCTGTTGAAAAAGTCATCCAAGCCATCAACAACGAAATTCAGAAGGCAGATCCTAAGTTCAGGACTGTGAGATTGACTTATGACAAGTTATTGCGCAAAGTCACCTTTCATACTTCCAACAACATCGGCATTATTTTCAATGAAATAGGAATTATGCTGGGATTCAAACAGGACACAAGGTACTTCAAAACCACAAAAGCTGAAAGAGAGGCAGATTTGGAACATGGCTTTCACAACCTTTATGCATACTGTGATATCGTGCAATCTCAGTTGGTCGGCGATTCTCAAGTGCCTTTGCTGCGAATCATTCCTGTCGAAGGAAAAGATGGAGAACGGATCAGTAAGACATTCTTGAGCCCTCAGTATTTACCAGTCAGCAGAAAGCAATTCGAGAGCATTGAAGTGAATATAAAGCGCGACACAGGTGAAAAAGTGCCATTTGAATCCGGGAGAGTGTTGGTGACACTGCATTTTAGGCGAGCCTCTCCCTATTTTCATTGACAATGCCAAACTACGAGTACTACAAAACATATTATATGCATCAAGCACAGCAGAAAGGCGGAAATTTACCCGCCTTTCACGGTAGTCCAAGTCAACACGGTTATGGCCTTGGATCGATGCTCAAAGGCCTTTTTCGTTGGGCTATGCCACATATTACTACGGGAGTAAAAGCTGTCGGTCGCCAGGCGTTGAAAGGGGGTCTTGGTGTAGCGCAAGACGTTATGAATGGAGAACACGTGAAAGACTCTCTAGCGAGAAGAGCTAAAGAAGTAGGGAGAGCTGTTGTGGATACAACTACTTCCCAGAAGGCAACGGGAGCCCAATCTGGTGGAGGACGAAAACCTAGAAAACGGAAAGCACAGACAAAACAAACCAGTTCACGTTCAACCACCAAACAGACCACATCTCCAGCAAAGAAGAGAAAGATATCGAAGCACTTTATATTCTCATAAAGATGGTTCACCCTAGATCTGGAGAATGTAGCAAATCTGAGTTGGATTTATTCTTAGCTCCTAGTGTTCAAACAG
Organism: Actinernus sp. WN-2022; assembly: GCA_030867875.1. NCBI lineage: Eukaryota > Metazoa > Cnidaria > Anthozoa > Actiniaria > Actinernidae > Actinernus > Actinernus sp. WN-2022. The sequence goes on from JAOWCC010001589.1 coordinate 55,309,273, forward strand.
CCATAGAGCGCGGACAATGGATTGAGTATTTTCCTGTGTCCAATATTACCGATTCTGGCCCGATCGAATTCAATGTATCAGGCAGCGGGGAAGAATACACCGATTTGAGGCAAGCATGGCAGTACCACAAAGTAAAAGTAACCAAAGCCAACGGGTAATCTGGTAGATGATGATAAAGTTGGGCCCGTAAACCTATTTTTGCAAGCTCTGTTTAGTCAAATCGATGTCAGTTCAAATGACAAGCTGATATCCTCCTCCACCAACACGAATGCTTACAGAGCATTCCTTAGTTCGCTTTTGACCTACGGGTCTGATGCCAAGGACTCACAGCTGACTGCAGAACTGTTCTACAAAGACACTCCAGGAAAGATGGACAGCGTGGACCCTTTAGCCGTGGCAGCTCATAGGAATGAGGGTTTACGTAGTCGCTATGACTTTATTAAAGGCAGTTCTACCCTTGAAATGATTGGGCCTTTGCACTCCGATCTATTTTTTCAAGACCGTTTACTGCTCAATGGAGTGACGATCCGCCTTAGACTGAATCGAAGTAAAAATGCCTTCTGCCTCGTATCCCCCACAGACGGTGCAGACTACAAGGTGGTTATTTTACAATCCATCTTGTATATTCGTAAAGTGAAAGTTTACAATGATACCTTCCTCGGTCACGCAGCAACCCTACGACACTCACCGGCCCTCTATCCTATTCGCCGAGTAGAATGCAAAGTGATGTCGATCCCCAGTGGTCAAATGTCCTTCGCCCCAGATGATATTTTTCTTGGCCAAACCCCTAAACGAATCGTCCTGGGTCTAGTAGAAAATACCGCCTTTAACGGAGCCTATAAAAAGAATCCGTTCCACTTTCAACATTTCAAAGCCACACAAGTCGGTGTCTACATCAACGGAGAATCTACTCCTATGAAAGCGCTACAGTTAAACTTTGACGAACAGCAATATCTGACGGGGTATATGAGTCTGTTCCTGGGAACGGGAACCCTGTTTCACAACCAAGGCAATCAGATTAGCCGACAAGATTATGCCAATGGTTATACATTGTATGCCTTCGACTTGAGTCCAGATCTCTCGGCCGGACCACATATCTCACCTATAAAACAAGGCAATCTCCGACTTGGTCTTCAGTTTGGTGCACCCCTACCAAGTACAGCCAACTGTATTATTTACGCTGAGTTTGATTCTTTGATCGAAATCGATGCTAACAGGAACGTAAATTTTAATTGGACCAGCTAAATGAATACCAAACAAATCACTGCTGTATTACAAAAGGACTCCTACACAAGGAAAAGCTTTCAAGGTGTTTACGCTTCAGACCGACTACCAAGAGAAGTGAATTCATTTCCAGCAGCTTTTGTAGCCAACGTGGATACGAGTGGACAACCCGGATCGCATTGGGTTTCATTTTACTTTACCAAGGACAGAAAAGCAGAGTTTTTGGACTCTTATGGACTGAAACCCCAAGACTACACTCAAGCATTTAAAGATTTTTTAGAACACAACGCCAAACAATGGACCTATAACAATATAGATGTTTACAAAGCCTAAGCTCTGATATGTGTGGACACTATTGTTTGTATTTCTTATTAAATCGTTCCCGAAATATTAGCATGTCAACTATTGTAAATCGTTTTAGTAAAAACACGAGAAGGAATGATGCACTGGTGTATCACTTCATAATCAAACATTTTGGTTTTGTAATTCATCGCTATCGTAAAAAGCTTGTAACCCACCAAGAATCCCTGTCAAAGCGTAGAAAATAACTGATTGTCATTCGTTTAACACTTGTTTATTATTAATAAAGTTACAAGTAATACAAGAGTCTAGTTCATCGATACTAATTCTTAGTTACAGCTTTCAAGATCGAAAATTTAACCAGCGTACGGGATGATTAGCTCTATATTTAGTCCTTCTCATCGGTCCTGGGGTCTTGGCTGAGGAAGATGGCGGAGTTGGTAATATTCGACTGTGATCTTGATCCTCTGCTTTTTTCTTCTTGTACTCTCTAAGCATACTTCGCCTCTTTTCATTTCTAATTAAATCTTCAGGGGCATTCATTTGAGCCAGTCCGCGAGCAAACACATGCATTCCGACCGGTTCAAACCCTTTTCGCTCGCGCAAAAAATCACCCACTAAATCACTAACATGGGAACCCGTCACGGGTTTATCATCGAAAATTAATTGGCCGCTAGAATTCCACCCCATGATTTTAGGGTTTGCCTTGATTTTATCGATCAATAACTTTCCACGGGTTTTTAGTGTTTTCGGTAAACCACGAATAATGTCTTGCTCTATTTGTTCGTCCACTTCAGATTTTTTCTCGGTTGGCTCTTCGACAGTTTGTTCTTCATGTATTGGGTGAACTACGTTCACGGATAAAGGTTCGACTTTTCTTTGATGGTAATACGTGAGGTAGTTTTGAAGCGTTTGGGTGTACTGGCGAGTTTTTTCTTCATCTGACAATTCTTTGTTGTTGAGTATCTGTTCCATTTGTTGGTCCAACAGTGTTAGCGTGGTAGTCAGCGGTGCCGTTGTTATTTTTTGCCGCTGTTGGAATTTTTCCAAAGTTTGTTCTGGTACTAGAACCATTTTCTTGGTGTGAAGCATTATAGAATACTTTCAAGTACTTTTAATACCGGAGGAAGTAGAATTCCAAGGAAATTTCCACCGTGTTGTACTAAAAGTTTTTTCTTACGCGACAAGGGAACTCCTTTCTGTGCCAAGGCTAGTAAAGGATTTCTAAATTTTTCAAGCTTGTTCTTTTGTTGTGGAGTTATAGGGACTGTGGCTCTCAGAACGTTGAGCACACACTCGCAAAGGCTGTGAATCAATGGATCGTCGGCGACTTTCAGTAGGGCCTTGGTTTGATGGGGTTTACTGGTAGCCAACACTTTCAAGTGATGAAAGTTGTTTCTCACTCGACGACTCATGGTAGAATGAACGGTTCAAGTTTATACACTCCCATTTATACCTTTTTGACATTGGCATACTGTGTTTCTCCCGGAAATATATTGGTCCGTAACCGGAAGTTATCAGGCGTCTGAGGCTTGAGATCACAGAATAGATACCCATGAGGCTTTGCGGTCGCATCATTGAAGGCTTCTTGCATATATTTTACGTTTCCCGGGAACATTTGTTTTCCTAAATGATTCACTTGACTACTATCACGTGGAGATTTAAAAAGGACCAAGTAATGACAGTTGAGACTGACATCTCTCATTTCTTTGCCTTGATGAAAAATATTTTGCAATATAAATATGCATGACATATTTCTGTGGTGACAGCCTTTGGTAAATAAATTCGAAATTCTTTTATCACTGCTGACTTCACTCATCAAATCATCGATAACCACAAGATTGCGAACGCTTGGATTAATCCTAGATTCCAGGTCACTTGGTATTCCCTCGATAAATGTTATGTTGGGAAGGGTTTGTTGCATTTCTTCATAAGCGGGTTGGTCTAATCCATAACACCAAATAATATTCTCGGCGGCGCCATCAATTGAATTTTCACCGGCTTGCAAAAGACGTTTCACAAACTTGGTTTTTCCACAGCAAGTGGGTCCGGCTATCACCGCTCCAAAGGGGTGTTTCAGTCTTGGGTCCATATCGCCAAATGGTAACATTTACGTTGTTCACGTGTATATATCGTCCCCTAACCTTTCTCATTAGGAATCAACCAATGGATATCCAATGGATTATAGTCTCGAACGACTTTATATTTCTGTAATTTTGCCTCTTGTAAATATGTCTTGCATTTTTCTCTTGGTAAATGATGGACATCAGCTAAATGATTGGAAAGTTTCACTAAATATTTGGATCCACAATTTGGTACTGGACAATTCCTACAACTCCGTTTGGACATGTTAACGTTTGCATGTTATGAACTCAAATGATTTTAAAACTAGAAAACTTGAAGTTTTATCGTAATTTGTCAGGACAAACAGGATGAAAAGGACAAATGAATGGAGACATGTTCATTTCCATAACGCCATTTTGGTGGAACTTTCTTTCTTGAATTGAGTTTCCTCTTTTCTTCTGGTAAAGGATCCGGTAGGCATGTTCTGCATAATGGCCCAGAGATAGAGGGCGTTGGCGTCGTACCCCACAATTTTCTGGCAGACTTTAGGTTCTTTTCCTTGGGCTTGTATTTCTTTTTCTCTGATCTTGGTCTTACCCGCTTCGTGGTATCGGTGGAAGATGATACTGGGTCCGCCCACCATATTTTTCTTGAATAGCGAGTAGAGATCTTTGTTTTTCTCATCGAAGAGAGAGAAGTGTGTGCCAGGTTGAAGGGTTTGGAAGAGGTACGTTAAGGTGATGCCAGGGATAGAAATACCTTGCCTCAACATATCGATGTTTCGGGCTTTCCAAAAGGCAGACATTTTCTCCAAGGCATCACAGAAGGGCTGAACATCGAGGTCGTTATACCAGACGAGGAAGTCGCGGAACGTTTGCATGTTATTTTCGTTCCAAACTTGCTGGCAGTACTGGTAGTCTTCGTCAGAAATGTTGGTGTTGGTCAAGGAGGAGTGGAAACTTTCGTGAGGAGGAAGAGAAGAGTGGTCTAGTTTGTCCAAAGAATCCATCCACTCGTACGGGAAGAAACCTTTCGCTTGAGGGCAGTCATACGCTTTCAGGAATTTCGCGTAACTGAACCCAGGAGCGAGAAAGTTGGTCACATCCAAGAAGCGAAGGTGTTCTGTTTTCAAACACATGAAGTTGTTGTTACGCTTTATGGTAAACTTTACTTGCTCATGTTGGACCAAGACGGGGAAGAGAAATTCCTTGACGGCATTCAAGTCATACTTGCCAGAATTGAAGCCCAGGACGGGAAGTTCTTTCAAGTACTCATCCAATCTATCTCTTAGCTTTTTTAACGGCTTTTCTTTTTTCTTTTTCTTTGGTTGTGCATTGCCTACTTTTGGTTGATTTTCAACACGCTGCTCTCCCCGCTCTCGATTAAATGCCCGGTAGAATGACGGATCTTGCTCTTCCACTTCACTATCATCTAAAAAGATACGGTCCTCTTCTGTCTCCGACTCGATCTCTTCGTCTTCATCATCCGTATTCATCAGATATTCGCCCTCATCATCACTGTCTTGACTACCCTCTTCAACGGTAGTGGCATTGGCTACTCGTTCCTCGGTTATTACCCCTAGCTTGTCGTCAATTGCTTCAAACAAATAGGCGAACTCTTGTTTCACGAGGCGATAACTTTCTTGGCTGATTTTCACAAGCTAGTCGACCATATCTTTGACGAGCTTTTTAGAGTCCCCATCCGTCACAAAACATTTAGGCTGCTCGTAGTTAGGGACATTGGAGCATACGCTGACACTGAGCGGGATATGCTTGGCTTGCCAGGTCAGTTTCGCAGTGTCTTTTGGGTGATTCTGGTGGTCGAACATACACTCAAAGTCGTAAGTGGCTCTGTAGGGGAAGTATTTTAAATGTTCGTGGATGTAGAAGCCTTCATCTTCCAGTAAATTAAAGATAGTAGGAGGCGTCTTGTAAGCCCCACCCGGGAATTGGTAGCGGACTTTCGCTTCACAGGTGCGCTCGTGACGGTTCAACATGAATCCATCTTTCCAGTATTTCCCGCACCGGGAGCAGCAGAAGGATTTGGAATATTTCTTCATGTTCTTGATGTAGGAGAAGTGTTTCTGGTACAGGTTCAGGTAGAGGGTACTGGAATAATGGTGGTGTGAGCGGTGGATGAGTTGAGCTGCTAATTCGGGTTTGGTTTCTTCGCTGTCGTTCTCCTCACTGCCGCCATCAGGTTGGGTGGGTTCCAGCGCGTACACAAAGACGTTCACCTCGAAGAGCTGTTCCAGATCAGACATTTCTTCTAGGGTGACCCCGCTGAATTTCTTTTTGGAGGGTTGTGTTGCTCGATACCTAAAACAAACAGACCAATATTGTTTTACGAACCAGCGATGCGTTACTCTGCATATGTACAATAAACGTTTGTTTTCATAAGACTAAACACATTTCTATCAATCAAAAGAAATGGCTCGTAATTTATACGAACCAGCGATGTGTTATTTTTGATATGTATTTGCATACGCTCTTAACACACTTAATTTAGTTCTAAAAGCTATAATTTTGTTTATAACGGATGTTCACACAAGACTGGATTAAAACCCGTTTTAGAACACCCGAACAGTAGTTGAAAAAAGGTATAACGCGTTTTGGCGAATAACAGACTTAGTAAACTGAAGTACTGAAGTATTCATCATGTTATAAAAAATATATATGTTGTACATGACAATGCTACTGTAAACAGATACACGCTTACCTTTCGTAATAATGTTGAGCATCCCGCTCCAGATTTTTCAGATGGCAGCCGTTGTGCAGCGCCAGAGCACGGAAGAAGCATAGGTTGTCGTTATACGGTTTGCCAGTCCTTTCATTAGTAGCGAGGGGAGCGATACCTCGGTTTTCTACAAGGTAGTGGGGCAGATTTTTACCGCGACCGATGGGATGACCACGGATCTTCGTCACAAAGAACGTGATGTTGGTGACTTTATCCACCACCCATTTCGAGTTGGGCCGCTGCTGTCTCACCCATTCCAGAATATTCAGGTTTTGAAGAGCTTCCCGGACCCGTTCAAGATCATCAGCATTGGCGATAAGGAAGGGTTCTTCAAAGGCCTGGTTGTTATTGCGGGAGGTATAATGGTACTGCAGCTCGCCAGTCTCGTTGTTACGGAGTAAGTACCCAAACGATACATTCAGCTTAAAGACAGTAGATTGGTCCGCGAAGATCTGGTCAAGATGAGGTAGGAGTTCTTGAGGTTGAAGGGAGGACAGGCGGAAATTATACCAGTCCAATAATCTGTTCTGGCGTTGGAACCGGGTCCGGATCTGAAACCAGTGGCGACGGTACTCGAGGACAGGGCTCTGTTGATCTTCTGGGAGGTCGGTGATGGCTTTAAAATCTTCTTGCCAGCTGGTGCTTGGAGTTGGGTTTGGTGAAGGTTTCTCAGCAGGACTGGGTTTGACTTTCTTGGGTTTAGGTCCTGAAAATTAAATAATTCAATAATCTATTTGCCTATAAATAAAAGACCGGTCCAAACATATTCTATTGGGATGTCTGAACACGAATCTACAGATGAAGTTAATGAGGACTAATACCCCACACAAAAGACTTACATAAGCTTCTATTGTGCTTAAGCAGAACATGGATTGACATATGAATATGTCACGGCTATCAAGCGGAAGTAAATTAAGAAAAATCCTACACAAAAGATTTTTCCAAGCATGTATTTATACTGTGGAGTTAACGATTTATTGAAGTTTATAGACCTCAAAACAAAGATAACGCGTGTCTATACGAATAGAGTGTAGCCTGGGAATGTTAACGTCGCGAAAATATGAAAATTATAGTTCCATACAATTACTGTAAAGCCCCAGAAAGGGTAAACACTTCAAAAGCGCATGCCACACTATTAACTTAGAACAAGAAAAACCTTGTACCACGTACAAACTATTTGTTTTCTCCTTCTAATTGTTAGCTTATCCCAGTTAAGCAGATGGAAAAGCTCGTTCGAATTTGCGTAATAATTGATTTCGTTATTACTCCGGCTTAGACCTGACACTGGACAACAATGTCAATTAAGGAAAAATATGAACTAAAGTTTGTCAATTACTAACTAACATCGCGCCACAAACTAAATTCTATCACACCAGCTATAAGTTTTAGGGCAAAATCTTTGCCTTGCCGTTGGAGTCGTAATGGTTTCGTAATGTTAGTAAAGTAACTGCAGATGTTTAACAGATATATGTCACAGATAACTGTCACATATATGTCGCATATATGTCAAATATATGTCGCATATATGTCACATATCTGCAACATATATGCTACATAACTGTGACAGATATCGGAATTTGATAATTTTATGCAGTTATATGACATATATGTGACATATATGCAGACATATATGTGACATATATGCAGACATATATGTGACATATACATGTATGCAGACATATATGTGACATATATGCAGACATATATGTCTTCATATATGTCACATACATGTACATATATGTCACATACATGTATACATAGCTGTTGGGAATTGTTAAAAGTATTTAAAGTATGTCACATACAGTTACATGTAATTCATTCAGGTATATATAATTTTATTTTTATTTTCCTCATTATAATACATAATTTGAAGTTGCCTGCATGCACATAGTTTTAACATAACTTTGACACACAGTACAAGCATGCATGCATGCATGAATGCATGTACAAACACTATTATTTTATGGGCTAAAATAAATCAAATCTGCATGTACTATTTGGACATATATAATATATACAGTATGTACATGTATACAGCTATGTGAGAAACATAAAATATGGTTTTATTACACAGTGTATAATTCTACCAAGAATGCACAAAATATGCACAAGAACACCAAATATGAGACTGTAATTGGTTAGTTAGGTAGAAATGGCTTCCCGTCACCATGGTAATTCCCATTTCTCGAGCACGCATACAAAGGTTTTGGTTATTATTTAAAAAAACTTTTGTTTCATTGCAGAATTTATATAATAAACAACTTATTGGTCAGTTAAGCATCTAATACAATATTTTTACTTGTCATCCGTATTTATGCAGGAATAAAAATACACAGCCGAATTAGATGCTTAGCCGACTAATAACCTATTTATTTGATATGTTAAGTCAAGGTTTAGCAAGTCAAAATGCTGATAATAAAACAATTTTGCATAATAAAATATAATTATCAATCTGAAGCCAATAAACATGCTGACACTACCATTTGCGAGCTACCATTAAGCGTGGACATTTTTCTGTGTTTGTTTATGTTTGAAAATTAGACATCTAACAGTGCAAACCATTTCAATTAACTTAATTTCAAACTTAAATTAGTTTCAATCTTGATGTTGGCAGCAACCTTTGATGTCTTCTACCATCATGAAACTCAGACTATGCCTATAGAGACAATTGTTGGCTTGCATCTCTCCAAATTCTGAGCATCCAAAACTTGAACCAACATTTCTATGATTTAGCATGAAGCGTGAAGGCAATTTAAACCTGGCTGAAAAGTTTCCAAACCTGAATCCCATGCTGCTGAAAGTAAATGCAAGACATGTACATATGTCAAAGGTGGTCAACATTGCGGTTTGGGCCTCCTGAGCTGTCTAGTTTTGAAACAAACAAACACAGAAAAGGTTTCACTCACTTCATGAATATGGATTGCTTGCAAACGGTAGTAAAACAATTTTAGGTACCAATATAAATATAATTATCAAGGCCTTGACTCTCAATATGAATCCTATAAAAAGTATATTATTTTAGCTGGCTATACATTGTACCTACAGCCTTAAATGGCCAAATTTTATCCTAAATTGTTGGTACAAAATAGTGGGTATTGGTTAGGGTTAGGTTTGAATATTTTCTTTGCTTTTTCAGGGTTGCCACCCGTCAGGAAAAAAATCCCTGAGTTTTCATTGGCAATAGGACTGTTCAATATTCCCTCGTCCAAAACAAAAGTCATTGTCCAAACCTGTAGCCTACCCTCACAGATGATTTGAGGGACTTTTCCCTGACCGTGAGAACCCTGTTTTTTTTTAAATACCCCTCCTTGCTCCACAGCAGTAATGTATTGCATTATCTTTCTGACTTGTGCCACTTTCACATCTTCAAAATTGGATCAGACAAATGCTGTAGATTGAGAAAATAAGCAATATTACTCTTTACTTCACTTACTTATAACCTTTTACATGTATGTTTTCAATGTAAAATGCATCATCATTAATTATCATTTGTTTTATACATGAATTAATATTTTTCCCTCGATATGATTTTGTGTGAGGAATAAGCTCCATCAAATGCTCGAGAGGGTTTTGGTAATCAAACGTTTTAATTCGACCCTCTTCTCGGTGTTTGATTTATTTATGGTTAAATGGATAATTACAGACCTGACTCTCATATATTATGGACATCAGGGCTCGAGATTGCGCCCGATACAGGCGTAAATACGCCTAGATTTTTACATTTTACGCCTAACGTTTTCCACTTAGGCGTAAAATTACGCCTAAATTTTGGAGAATTACGCCTAAAATTTTTAAGCTGGGCGTAAAATTACGCCTCCTTTTTTTTCTTAATTTCGAGCCCTGGACATACAGTACAAGTACAATAAAACTTCTAGTTCATAGTTCTGAACAGCCAATTACTGCTATTGTATTGATTCTTGGTGAAATTAATTGATGATTTTCTGAGTTTAAGTTACATGTACTACCAATGTAAAAATGAAAGGCAGGATTCCGCCAATCCCACCTGGGATTATTGAATGTCCCACCTCACAAATTTCCACCCAGGTTTTCCTGGCATCCCACCCAGGATTCCACCATCCCACCCGGGATCCCGTCATCCTACCCAGGATTACATTTTATTACATTATTTTGTAACAATCCCAGCTGGGATCTCAGCATCCCAACTGGGTTTGCAAAATCCTGTAGTATGGCATAACACACACAAAAGTTTAAATCATTGGCCTGATTGCCAGTAGAAGCCAGTGGCTTAATTTCTGCCAGCTCTCAGGACATACTGTAGCTGCCTATTTTCCTTTCATTTTTGGCATTCTACCCTATTATTATGACCTGTATGCATATGTTGTGGTTTCAAATTTGTTTTTGGTATGAGATTTCTCATACCAGTTTCAAATTTTCATACTGGTTTCAATTTTTCATACTGGTATCAATTTTTCATACTGGTTTTATTTTTTTCAATCCAAGATTCTAAAAAGGGATTTATTTTTTTAGGGGATTCATAAAAAAAATGGGGTTTAGTTTTTTTTGGGGGGAATTTAAAAAGAAAAAAAATCACCGCCACCTCTCCCCTACATAAAACTTTTTTGACAACCCACCCCTCCCATCTTCTATTTCTCCCCTCCCTTCCTATTTCCATCTCCTTTTTTCCTTGTCCCCCCTGATCTTATTTACTTATCACTTACCTTGGCGGTCACCCATCCACTTACTAACCTCGCCCGGTCGGGCTTAACTTCAGCTTCTCGATGAACCAGTCGTCTAACGCAATGCGCCACAGAAGCACTTGTTGATTTGAACACCATCGTTTATTGTATAATAAATTGTCGAACCCAGTCCCTCTCTTTATGCTAATTTGTTTCCAGTGCCTTAATTTTATTCGTGCATGCGCACTACTAACAAAATTGGACTTGAAACTTTGAAATCTGATGAACGATCGATGCGATCTACAGACAGTAAATATGGCAACTGGAGGCGAAGTTGAAGATCTCGAAGAGTTGTGTGTCGACGGTGAAACTTTCGACAAAGCAATAACAGAACTGAAACTACAGAAGAGAAGCAAAACATCGCCTCTGAACTTCTTTCTTGAAGATCAATTCTATGAAAAAGCGAAGGAATTTCTGAAAGTCCCAAATGAAAAATAGAAGAAAAAACTGTAAAAAGAAAAAAATGGACCTATGCAAACAACAAACTATTCACCCCAGAAAGAAAACTAGTAATTCCAAAGTCGAAGGAACGACTGCAGAATACCCCACCACAGCAAGTAGACTTTATTCATGTCAACGCGTCAACGAGTAGACTGCAGTTGATTGTAGAATGAAGGTAGTAATATATAGAGAACACTATTCATGTCAACGCGTCATCGCGTCAACGAGTAGACTGCGGTGTTTGTAGAACGAAGGTAGTAATAATATATAGAGATAATAGCAAGATTGATAATGGACGTTATGTCAAATAAAAGAAGTTCAAATTTTATTAATTATAATGCAACACATACATGTAACCTCACCCAAACCCAAAGGTAATTGATACTTTTTACTGCATTACTCATAAACACATGAATCATTTTGCATTTTTTAATACCAAAATACAATAGCTTACCCAATAATAATAAAAACCCTAACCGGTCAGTAAATCTAAGTTTCCAGTAAACTAATAAAAATAATAACAAAGACTGTAATCCTTCAATGGCCTGCATGACAACTAATACAAAACCTAACCCTACATTTAAAAACACCCTAACCGTCCACAACGGGTGCTCACTAATTTTGGGTGTTTAGAGCTAGTCAGTAAATAACAAAGACTGTAATCCTTCAATGGCCTGCAAGACAACTAATACAAATCGTAACCCTACATTTAAAAACACCCTAACCGTCCACAACGGGTGCTCATTAATTTAGGGTGTTTAGATCTTCATGTAGTCACAAATTTAGCAGCTAGTCCCTAGACGTTATGTCAAATAAAAGAAGTTCAAATTTTATTAATTATAATGCAACACATACATGTAACCTCACCCAAACCCAAAGGTAATTGATACTTTTTACTGCATTACTCATAAACACATGAATCATTTTGCATTTTTTAATACCAAAATACAATAGCTTACCCAATAATAATAAAAACCCTAACCGGTCAGTAAATCTAAGTTTCCAGTAAACTAATAAAAATAATAACAAAGACTGTAATCCTTCAATGGCCTGCATGACAACTAATTCAGAGTGATTTAAAGTGGAACTCTCACATTGATTACATTATAAAGAAAGCTTCTCGCAGACTTTATTTTTTAACACAATTAAAACGTGCAAACGTTCCAGCTAAGGACCTAGTTAAATTCTATGTTGCTTGTATACAATCTATTTTACTCTACGCTTGTCAAGTATTTCATTACAGTTTACCAGAATACCTTAGTCTTACCTTAGAACGCATACAAAAGAGAGCAATGCGTATTCTTCATGGCTACGACTTACCTTACGAACAAGCTCTTGCTTTGTCCGGCCTTACTAGCCTTTATCATCGCAGATCTGAACTATGTCATACTCTTTTTCGTAAAATCATATCTAATCCTAATGGTAATTTATATCATCTTTTACCACATAACCTTAGTAATCCGACTGTCACACTACGGTATAAGAGGTCTTTCACACTTCCGCTTAGTAAAACAAACCGATTCCGGAACACTTTCATTAACTCTAGTGTTCGACACTATAACTCACATCATTTAAGTTAGTACACAGGTCTTGAATTAGCCAAATAGCTGCTTTTAACTGTTTTAATATCATAACATTTTATCGAATTAGTTTATAAGTATACGTAATTAATGTTTAGAATTGTGAACCTTAGTAATTCAGTTATGCTGTAAGTAAGGTAATTATAATAAACGATCTATCTATCTATCTATCTAGGCATTTAGAGCTATAGTCACTAATTTAGGGCTAAGTCACTAAACAACCCTTCAATAGTCATACATGTATGAACTAATCCAAACCTTAATGTAACCCAAAATACAAAAAAAAACTAAAGTACTAAAGAAATCAACAACAAAAACAAGATACATGTAAGGTATTTTTATTGGCAAATACTTTGGTAGAACTTGATATGTTCTTTACTGCAATGCCATCCTCAACCTACTAAATACAAGGAACTATGAAAAAATTGTACTAATTTAGAATTATAAAAATTTGAAACCAGTATGAAAATTTGAAACCAGTATGAAAAATTGATACCAGTATGAAAAATTGAAACCAGTATGAAAATTTGAAACTGGTATAAGAAATCTCATACCAATAGAAATTTGAAACCACAACACATACATGGCCCCACACATGCTTGTCTTTCAAAACCATTTAACAAAAAATCATGTGACAGGGGCCTTACATGTCTGATGTGCATGAGCAGGCCAGAAAAAAGCTGTTCTGCCAATGCTCTATTTTATGCTTGTTGTTTTGCTGTTATTAAAACAAACTCAAGTCAGATCATACAATAAAAAACTTATTGACTAAGTTACGTTGTGCTGATTGAACAGAAAAATATTTGGCTCACTGTCATTTTGTACAGACCTTAATTGCTGTGCTCAATCGATATGCCAAATATTTTTCTGCCCCGGCCCTTCCACTCAGTCAATAAGTACCTATATGTACATGTATTCTCCAGAAAATCTACCCTGCAAGCAGAGCTTTCTTCAACTCTCCACACACAAAAAAAAAAACAGAAAAGAATGCTGCAGCACTAATTTGTGTTGTTTTCATATTGATCAAGCATGCACCAATATTTTTTTGTGCCCAGGCTCACTCAGTCGTGTCACATTTGTCTGACATTGTTGCAATGGACTCAGGTTTGGTTACAGCTAGCCTGAAACTCAGGAGGGAATGTACAAATGTACACTGTATGTGCTACACTGTTGTTAATTGTGTTCCGCCATAATTTTACATAAAAGTGAAAATTCTTCATGCATCCCAACGGTCGCCCTTTATCTCAATTTCCATTGGCCAAGAAAAATGAGATGGCCGGTAAACATTGTACATTTCAGATTGTTCATTTCCTATTGTTAATGGCTCTTAGCTAATCAAAGGTGCCGAAGTTTCAAAGAACAGGCCTTATCACATATTTAGAGTATTTAGCCAATCAGCATTCTTTCCACTATAAAGCCTCATAAACATCCATGTTACCTGGAACACGATTAACGACAGTGTAGCACATACGTCCCTTCCTGAGTTTTGAGAGATGGACAGCTGTACACAGGCTGCATTAACAGGCTTAACAGGTCCAGGAGCTTGGACAAAAAAATACAAGCAAAGTTGAAGAAGGCTCTGTTTGCAGGGAAGGGAAAATGCACATGTACATTGTAGCTGTCATTTACTGACCACCATGAATAGCCACCTCCAAAGAGAACATTATTGGTACAAGCAGAAAACCCCTGAAGAAAGGCACACTATCAGCTATAAAAGGCTACTAAAATTGTGGAAGGAAAATTCTAAACATACATGTATATAATATACCAGGAGATTAACATAATAATACCATAGAGGACAAATTAATCCCTAATTTCAATAAAAAGTTTGAGGTTGGCATGAAAAAATCCAGGTTAAGGCCAGATTAAAAAAAATACTTGTTTAGCGTCCCCGCCCGACCTGAGAAATGTCCCCGACCTCAATTTTTTTCCTTCATAACAACTTTAGAAAGTGCAAATGTGCCCGCAAACACCAATTCCTGTACGCAAACCCCTACGTGTACCACTTAAAATATGCGCCAGCACATTAAAAATATTTTAACATCAATGCCATTTTGTTTCTACAACACAAGGTCATGAACACGAGGTGAGTGAATAATGTCTAGTCAAGACAAAATAAACTTCACATAGAAAAAAAATAGAAAAACCTCCCTCCCTACCTTGAAAAAATAAAATAGGTGGACGCTAAACAAGTTATTTTTTTATCTGGCCTAATTACTGGAAAGAAATGTATTTTGTTTGGTTAATTAAATAAGTAAGAAAGTTTTATTACTTTAATACTTACAAAATTTATTTGCATTCTTGTACAGCACTTTGTCATGAATGTTTTACTTTTTGACTTATCACCATGGCTGTGAGTGTGATTGTTTTCACAATTTTGTCTCCAGTTTCTGTTTCCTGTTAAATTGAAAGATGTGAGTGAAATTAAGTGTATCTAAATATAATACAGATCTATGCATTTATTTTCATGCATTTAATAACAGTAAAAAAACATTTTTGATTAAAATGTGCTGGAAACCTGGCTGCAGATAGACAGGACGTGGAACGAGGAATATATATACAGGGTTTCATATACAGTCTAGATTAGTGCAAAATTTGCTACACAAATGTTTTCAAACGCCAATGGTTAAGTTATTCATGAGAGGTTATATATATTCAATTCTCGTACATGTAAAATATGTTAGTACCCAGCTAGGTACCTAAGCAGAGGTTCTATTAAACCCTTCGGCCGTCTCTTCATCTCTCTCAAGCAATTCTCCCAGCAAGTCCTCTGGAACCAGGCCCAGGGTAAAATGCTTGCTAGGGGATTAAAGGAAATCGCTTCGTACTTTCGCGATTCGTGTAAAATGATATAAAACCTGACCTCTACCAATCACTTCTTTAAAATAATCACTATTCAAGTTCAAACAGTCTACTGACTCTACAGATATTTGTGCAAGGGTTGAACCCACCCGCCGACCCGGTGTTGAAGCCTTTAACTACACTCTACCGTTTATACAAATCACAACCAAATCACATAAATTGAATGATCCCATCTTACCTCCTTTGTCTTCTAAGGCTTGCTTCACAGGCTTGCCTTTTCTTGAAGCCATATTATACAGATATTGTGAAGAGATCACACGTAAACCGTTGGTAAAGTAAAATGGAGCAAAATGCACACAATGCAATGCGAACTTTGCAAATCAATCCCATAGTGCACCAATACATCCCATAATGCAATGAAGCCTTTTTGGCAGCCATTTTGAAAACGAATTCGGTTGGAGTGAAACAATGTTGGATATGGATTCCAAATAGAATTGAAAATGAAGGTAATCAAGGCTTGGAAACCGATCACTCAAGAATTTAACATTTTAGTTGATGTATTTAAGATAATATGGCGGAGTATTGGACCGATTCCAGTACCAATGAGTCGGAGAGTGGCTGGCTGAAATTATGTGTTGTACAGAATAGCCCAATCCGTTGTACATGTGGACACGAGTTTTCCTTGACATTCAACATCTAAACTTCAAATGGCACTTTTAAAGAAATTATATGAGACATTCAAATTGTATACTTCAAGCTCTCTCATCTCCAACTTCACGACTAATACTATTGGAGTATTGCCGCAGAAAAATGTGACATCAACATTTATGGTGCAGCTCTGCAGAGTGCAGGTACGGTTATATTTGGGCTCTTTATTTTCACTTGTGAATGGTTCTTACATGGATCTCGAGTAAGAGGTTATATGAACACACATCCAACATTGTAAACGTTCTTTTAAACAGGTTAATATTTAATTGAAGAAGGCATTAGCTAGGCCATATTCAGATCGACTAGCCACAAAAACGTTTTTACATGAATGCGAGACTGTAGAGCCACAGATCCACCCTAACTACAGACACTGAAATAAAAACTTAGGTTTCGTTGTACGTAAGCTAGCCAATGCATGGTTCTAATAATGAATATAGTTATTATTAATTTGTGCACATAAATATACATATCATTTGAAATCATGTTATATTTCATTTGCTAATGCACCAATCAATGTTAAGCCCGAAGGAGGAGGGGTGGGGATTTGACAGGCAGGGCTACCCTTTGACATACGTTACCTGCCCAGGGTGGAGTTATTTATAGGAAACAAGGACAGGACTGAATTGCAGAATACCCCCTCCAGTGGTTCATTAATAATTCATTTCTCAACTTTTTAATACAAACCTACTAAATAATAAAAAAAAAAACATGTTCGACCCAAAATCAGTCATAGAATGAATCAATACACCTGAACTAAAGTGGAGAATTTAGCGCAGTTTTCAAGCGATCTTTTGAGTGGAGGGGGTTTTCTGCAACTAAGCCTAAGGAAGACAGGGCAGATATTTGATATTTTTGACAAAACGTGTTGTCCCGAGGGTGGGGAATTTGATTTTTTTTGGGGAGAAAATGTCAAATTCCCCCCCCCCCCCCCTCAGGCTTAACATTGATAAGTGCATAAATATTATACACTTGTACTTCTTAATTAGCCAAGGCATACTACAGAATCCAACAATAATATTATTATTAGTTTTTGTTGAAGTGCGACTCTGGAAGTTTGAAGTTGACTCTTTGGAAAATTGCCTTTAGCCGACCAATCAGAATTTATGAGACTGTCAGACTGTTTGACTGATAGTCAGCTAAATATAAATAATACTATCCAAATGTGACTTGTAACTTCCAGGATCACACTTCAACAAAAACACTATTAACCCATACATGTAGTTCATTGCTCTTGTTTTTGGTTGAAGTATTTTTGTACGTTATATTTGCTAGTCCATCCCTTAATTCACTTACATTAGAGCTACACGATGTATTTCATGCATTAGGATTTAATAGTCACACTAAACACTTAAATCATTTTTCAAGCCTCTCCACTTCATACATGTATAGGGAGTTTTGACAGTTTCACAATATTTGTTAACCCTAATGGGGAATGGCCTAGCCCATTACACCAGACATTTTTTACCATTATCATAAATTCGAAGAAAAAGAAACGTCTGCTCACCAGAGCGCTTATTATTTAAGCCTCATTGTGTTATGAACCAATCAGATTTTACCTTCTATATCCTGGAAAGTCACGTCCTGTAGAGGTAATGTTACATTTAAAAGGTTCTGACAATGACATACATGTATTTGCCACTGACCAATCACTGGGGACTGTTCCCATGCTCGAGACAAGACCAATTTGTACATTTCATATGTTTAGCCTCCCAAAGCTCAATGAATTTCAATTGAAAGCTACATGTATATATTTACAAACAGCAGAAATGAATTGATTCAAATTTTAGCTTTGGAGAATCTAAAAGCAGACTTAACTGATTTGGTAACATTTTTTTTTTTATATATTCGCATTATGACACCAACCAGGTGAAAGTTTACAACTGTTGCATGGTACGCCAATTAAAAAATTCTAACAATAGCTCTCATTGGCCAGAAAAATAAAAGAAGTATGCTGATGTCGTGCTTGCATATTGCAAACTAATTACATGTAAGCTCAGATAAACAGACGTTTCTTTTTCTTTGAATTTTACGAGAGTGAAAAAAACGTCTGGTGGAGCAGGCTTAAGGATTGGCCATGCCAGCCAAGAT
The DNA here is from genome assembly GCA_030867875.1 of Actinernus sp. WN-2022. Lineage (NCBI taxonomy): Eukaryota > Metazoa > Cnidaria > Anthozoa > Actiniaria > Actinernidae > Actinernus > Actinernus sp. WN-2022. Next base: position 55,327,913 of record JAOWCC010001589.1, read on the forward strand.
ATTGGTTCTACATCATTATTCCCAATACCATACCAATCAGCCTGGTATCATTCTTTCAATACTTTTACAATTTTGCTTATTAGATCCCATCTTGGAATATCAAGTCCTGCTTTGTCTGTTGATCCTTGCAAATTTTCACTGGGGTTTTCTTTCACCATTATTCCTGATATATTTCCATTTTCGATTCGTTTCTACCACTCCATGGCCAGATTCCCCTATTTCAGCTTTTGCCAACACCTGTTCCAGCTTCTTTCAATCTAATCCCTGAAAAATCCCATCAGCCCATTCCCTTGTCCACCACCCTTAAGGCTGCACATTAGACTCTTGTTTGGGTGCGAATACCCACACTTAACACACACACAAAAAAAATTTCACTGCCTGGCACTCCTTAAGCAGCACATTAGACTCCTGTTTGATGTCTGGGTGCGATTACCCTCACTAACACAAAAATGAAACTTTAGAATACACAGCCACTAAAATATGGGAGTCGTAACTACTGGTTACTTATACTGAAAGGTAAAAAGATAATTTAGCCAGATAAAAGTCCTTATAGTATAAATCAAATTATTAATTATTTGTTTTTGTTTTTTTACATTTGAAGGTTAAAAGTTGGGGCTTGGTTTGAATATTTCAGGGGAGTACAGAGCTGATGAGTATCTACTGAACTGGAATACGTACAGAACTCTTGCTTATCGAACTGGAGCACTACATGTAGCACAAAACTCTTACATGTATTTGTTGAACTGGAACAATTATATTATACATATTGCACTAATTGAATATTAACGAGTTTTAGAATAATAGTTATAACTGCATGGGTTTGTAATAATAGGGTTCCACTATATATATTATGTATTGCATTTGTATTTGAGTTCATGAGTTTTTCAAGTTTGCATTTCAACTGTATTCTTTTTAATTTTCGTCAGGCAACTGCACTTTACCGATTGGAGAACACATTGTATGTGTAGTACATTTGTAGATCCATGGCTAGATCAAGCCTAATTAATATGATTCAAGTGCCAGATAAATGTAGGTCCAAAAGAGATCCAAAGTTTTCTATGTCTAATAGTTGTTCTCTCTTTAATCTTTAATAAGAATAAATACAAAAGACAACTAGAGTTATTCAAAGATATAACAATATATAGATTAAACAAAAATATGTTGCATAATTATGTGCATATTCTGGTTATTTCTGTGAGTGATGGCAGTGATGGGTGTACAATGTACATGTAGTTATAGTATGCATTTTAACTAATGGCTGTACTGTTTTTTATCATCACTCTACATGTACAGTTGTTTGACATATATCTGTCAAACAACTGTACTTTTACATATATGTCACATATATGTACAGCTATTTGACATATAACTGTAAGATAACTGCACTTTTGCATATATGTCACATATATGTACAGTTATTTGACATATATCGATGAAAACCAACTGCTTGTCTTGCATATATGTCACATATATGTACAGTTGTTTAGCAGATATATGTAGCATCCACAGATATGTCACATATATGTCACATATCTGTAGTTTTGTTAAGGGGAATGTCCTAGTTCACTTTCTCCATTCTGAAGTTGTTTTGTTAAAATATTTATTATCTATTGTACTATACTCGGAAAACGGATTCGGCTAATGTATGGTTAATCCTAGCAAACAAAAGACTCCATCTCAACGCGAATTTGCATAAGGCTAATCCCTCACACAAAAGACTGACCCAAACATGTCGACTATCGTTCTACATAGCGTACCTTGAATTCGTATAAGATTAAATCATAAATATTTCTTACCGGATTTGTCTTCGTTGGGTCGTTTCTTGTTGCTGGTCGAGGTTTTGGGGTGAACTGTCTTCTGATGGGTTTGGAAGGGGGCCATATTATGGAACTGTTCCCCACAGGTATTGCATTTGTAGTTGCGCTGGGCAGCCCGGTTCTCGTGAACTTGCTTCTCGTGGTGTTTTACATTATCCTTACGACTAAATTTCTTGTCACAATGAGCACACTCGTGTTGCTTTTCGCCATTGTGTGTCTGCCTATGTCGCGTCAGGTCACTTCCTCGAGAAAATACTTTCCCACACGTCTCACACTGATGTCGGCCCTTTTTGGCTGGGGGTACGCCTCCCTTATCCTACAACATTGAAATAAATATGATTAAAGTCTTGAAACTTTAGAACATGAAATAGCGAGTGTTGGATTTCAAAACGTACCTCAAGAGGTCGCTTTATACCCGCTCCAGTTTGTTGTAGCTCTGGTATGGATTCTTGTACTTCCTAAGACAAAAATAGAAGAACCTTTTTAGAATGATATGGTGTATGAACAGAATTAGCCCATCGAATTACTTACCGAGTCAAAATCAATCCAAGGCTCGAATATCTCGGGAGGAATGTCTGAAGTTTCGTCCAAGTGATTCTGAAAAGACGGAAGAAAATCAAAGTAAATTTTACGCTTAAACCTTTACGATAGTACATGATCAAATTGCTTACTTTTGTAGCAGTCTCCAACTCTGTTTCCCAGTCAGTCCAGGGCTCCAACATTTCGGCCGGAATTTCAGGTATGGTCTACAAAGATAAAAACACGCTCTCAAAACCGGCACACAAACAATAAGGTTCTGGTCTAAATAGAAGTCAAAATAATATTTACCTCAAAGTCAACTGCTGCTAGCTCGAGTAGCTTTGTAATGGCCTCTGTGATATCACAGTCCAATTTCGTAGATTCCATCTTTCGAATACGTGTAGAATTTCGAATAGGTGTAGAATCGATCGATCTTGTTGCTACTCAATTTCTTGAATGGATCCAGGGGCGCTGGCTCGTGGTTTTAGAGACGACCTCAAACAATAGGCTTTGCCCAAACATGCCCGAATATATCGATGACCTCATCCAAAGGAACAATAGATAATTTATTCACCCCCATTTTATTCATGAGCCCACCACTTTATTCATGAGAGCGCCTTAAAAATTAGCATAGCGCCTTAAAAAAGGGCCGTACGCCCTAATTAATTTATGCATGACCTAAGACAATAAGACTGTGACGTCATTGAATTAATGCATACGCCGCAGGTACGCCGCAATTCTGGCGGCGTACGCCGCAAAAAGGAGGCTAATTCCATGCCTCTCCTACTACTCATACATACATACATACTCTTTATTTATACACGGAGTCTCATTCATCATGAAAATTACAAAGATGCTCTTCCAGAGAGCCGTGTGTTTAGTTCTAAGTTAATGATAACAATAATAATATTGACAAGATTAATAATAATTAGGTAATAAAAAATAGGAATATTCTATTTAAATATGTTCGCTTCTTAAATACTAAAAAATGATGCGGTAGAATTAAAAAAGAGGCTACAAGTATTTAGAAAACTGTTTAATACTTGTAGACTCTTGTGCTACTTTAGGTAGACTGTTCCATAGAGATGCCCCTCTGTATGAAAAACTCTTTTTTAGGGCTTCGGTGTTGGGTCTTGTAATGAAGGTAAACAGCATTGAGTAAAGAATGGTATCTATATTTCATTACTTGCTTGTATTTTTTGCTGTTTCCAGTCGTAAACAGTCCGAATTTGACCAAAGTGAAACAAGCTGCTCGCGTCCGTAGATATATATTTCTTCGTTGTGCACTTTTGACATGAAATAATTCTCCAAATGGCACCATTGTTTTATTTCTACATGACTAATAACACAGTTCTTTGCGTAAAAAATATAGAACATTCTATGACGATTTCTTGTCTTAAAGTTTGGAAACGTAACACATACATTTGCGCTAAAAAGTTCAGTACTTTCGGAAGTACGAGTGGCTGTTTACTAGTTTGCACTATCGGCTGTTATGGACTGGAAACTTACTTTCACAGCTTAATATTTATGTCGATTGCTCAGAAGGATATCTTGTTTAAGATTCTATGGTTCTTTCGGCATCAGGAAATTTTTAAACGGGAGTTTTCGTACAGTATTTCAAGCTATGCTGTAGCGCGAGTTTAGTACGTAGTCACAAATGTCCGTGAAACTAATAGTACGTTAGATCATTATTATCAGTTTGCTCTATGGGTTCTCATGTATTCAATAATCACTTCTGGAGCTTCATATGTATCTTGATTGGTCACAAGGATTTCCTCTTTCAGTTTTCCCCATTAGTTTGGACATTAGGGATTTATTCTTGGAGATTTCGTACAGTTTAGCGACCGTGTGTCGAAAGTAGAAAAGTGCGCTTGTCACGAAAGTGCGAATACTGACAAGCGGTTTCATAGCAGATCGATGTTTGCAGACTCTCACGTAGTCGATCATAACTTCTACAGCTTCATATGTATGTCAATTGCTCACAAGGCTATCGTGTTTGAGTTCATGAGGTTATTTTGCCAGCAAATAAAGGTTTTATCTAACTTTTCGTACAGTCTTTACACTCCGGTCGGTTCATATAATTTCAGCCTCGTTTCTAAGCCGTAGATATATATTTCTTCGTATCGCTGTTGAAAACTGCCATATCATTTATAATACGACTTGAAAAGTTGCCATGTGTTTCGTGAACTCTACTGGACATCCAAACCCTCTTCGCTTCTGGTTGGAATGCCAAAAAGTTTCCAATTTCTTGCGTTTTTCGGCTGCTGTATTCAGAGGCTCAGTGGCCGTTTGCATCACTTTTGCTTTTTTGTTTTAGTTGTGTTGCAGTCCGCAACGACTAATTTTGAATAAACAAATAACTAAAACCACATCTTACATTTCCATAAATGACCAAAGGAGGCAAGGATGAGTTCAAAAAGAACACTGATGGAAGTCGATTTAAAAATCGATATTTCACCCCTCTGAGAACGTCGTTCCGGGCCGGAACGTAATTCTAAAATCATCAGATTTTCACACATGCGCAGTACCGTAACACTGCGACTTTAACTTGAACTTTTTGAATATGAGATTTGTAGGCGCTACCCCATGCTAAGATGGCATAAGATATATACGGATAGATTAAGTTATAGTAAATTTGTTTAAGTTGTAGGATAGAAAGATAGTGCCTTAATTTGGATAGAATTCCAGTATTTCGAGATATTCGCGAGCAGATGTACGAAATATGATACTTCCAGGATATCGAGTCATCGATCATTACTCCTAAATATTTAATACACATCTAGATCTTTCGATCCAAAGAGTGGCACGATCCATCTTTGCTCCTGATTTGTATGTCAATGGGCGTATCCTTTTTTCTTGCAGACTTAACAATCATAAAATTTGTTTTTGACCTATTTATAGTTAATTTATTAATATCACACCATTCCTTGACCTTAGTTAGTTCAGAATTCATTAAATTCTCCAGAGTTTTCAAGTTACTTGCAGAAGCAAACACATTTGTGTCATCAGCAAAAAAATTGAAATTTAACTTTTCGGAACAGTTTGGTAAGTCGTTTATATAAATTAAAAATAACAGAGGGCCTATCGTACTTCCGGAATTCCACATATCATTGTTTGCTTTGGAGGTAGCTATCAAACCATTTTAAAGGGAGCCCTCGAATTCCATAACTTTCTAACTTTTTAAGCAATATACCATGATTCACAGTGTCGAAGGCTTTGGAAAAGTCTAAAAAAACACCACAGGTATACAAGTTACTATCTATTGCTTTTCTAAGGCTGTCCGTAATTTCTGTTATAGCTTGAGCAGTTGAGCGACCTTTTCGGAAACCAAATTGAAATTGAAAAAGAATGTGTTGTTTTTGAATGTACTTTAAAAGTTGTTTATGTATCAGTTTTTCGAATATTTGGGTGAGGGTTGATAAGGTTGAGATCAGACGGTAGTTGAATTGGTGGCGTCAATAGCTTCCCCACCTTTGTCAACTGGTGTTATCCTAGAGATTTTTAGTATATCCGGGACAACGCCCTGAAGCAAGGATTGGTTAAAAATTTGCGTTAATGTTTCACTTATACGATCACACGCGAGCTTAATACGCTTTGGGGGGACTCCGATTGATGATTTGTTTAATTTTATTCCCATTATTGCGTCATGGACTTCATGAAGATAAATGCCACGGAGCATAAAGTCTTGAACAATTATTCACCGAAGTGTAGGTGAATAGTTATTTAACTTTCTGTCAAATGGACAAAACCTCGCACGAGGTGATCGCTGCTTCGCTCGGAGGTGAATAGCAAAGGATATTATCCTCAGGAGTAGCCAATCAGAGCGCGCGAAAAGCACTATTCACTTGTGTCAGTGTAGTGTATACTAAAGTGTCATATCTAAGCATTGTGTAGCTTATCTTTTTCATTGTGCTGATATACATGTGTTGTTCTTGTTGTTTTCTTTAGAGTACAGGACCAGAACGTACGCAGCCATACTGGAGATACTGCGCTGGTTTGCAGGACAACAGATACGAAACGTCGCCGTAAGTTGTTTACTTGCCCTTTTGTGTCGTACGGTAAACCGTCACGTGTGATGGAACGCATGTCTATGAGTGGGAAAACTACGGCAACGACTTACGGCACGATCACCGTATACTATCACCGGCATACCGTGACTTTGAAATGGTTTCCCATTGTTTTTGTCTTAAAATGCTGATCCAGTCAAAGTACAGAGTTACGGTACGGTAAAATTACGGTACCTTTACGGTACAGCTACAGTCTGCCGTATTTCTTACCCACTCATACGAAATCTGATCTATTGGTACGAAAGCCGAATACATCATACCGTAGTCTAACCGCTGTAACCCTTCTGTATTGTATATAAATGTTACCAAACCGTGACTCTGCAGTATATAACTGCATGGACCGGCAGAGGAAAACACGGAGAAAGCCATTTCAATGTCATGCGTTGCCGTACGGTAACCGTGCTATAGTCAGTGCTGTAGTTTGCCCCACTCATACGAAATCTGCTCTACCGTAACAGTGCTCTACCATACCGTAACTCTGCAGTATATGACTGGACCGGCAGAGGAAAACACGGAGAAAGCCATTTCAATGTCACGGCATGCCGTACGGTAACCGTGCTGTAGTCAGTGCTGTAGTTTGTCTCACTCATACGAAATCTGCTCTACCGTAACAGTGCTCTACCATACCGTAACCCTGCAGTATATGACTGGACCGGCAGAGGAAAACACGGAGAAAGCCATTTCAATGTCATGCGTTGCCGTACGGTAACCGTGCTGTAGTCAGTGCTGTAGTTTGTCTCACTCATACGAAATCTGCTCTACCGTAACAGTGCTCTACCATACCGTATCTCTGCAGTATATGACTGGACCGGCAGAGGAAAACACGGAGAAAGCTATTTCAATGTCACGGCATGCCGTACGGTAACCGTGCTGTAGTCAGTGCTGTAGTTTGTCTCACTCATACGAAATCTGCTCTACCGTAACAGTGCTCTACCATACCGTAACTCTGCAGTATATGACTGGACCGGCAGAGGAAAACACGGAGAAAGCCATTTCAATGTCACGGCATGCCGTACGGTAACCGTGCTGTAGTCAGTGCTGTAGTTTGCCCCACTCATACGAAATCTGCTCTACCGTAACAGTGCTCTACCATACCGTAACTCTGCAGTATATGACTGGACCGGCAGAGGAAAACACGGAGAAAGCCATTTCAATGTCACGGCATGCCGTACGGTAACCGTGCTGTAGTCAGTGCTGTAGTTTGTCTCACTCATACGAAATCTGCTCTACCGTAACAGTGCTCTACCATACCGTAACTCTGCAGTATATGACTGGACCGGCAGAGGAAAACACGGAGAAAGCCATTTCAATGTCACGGCATGCCGTACGGTAACCGTGCTGTAGTCAGTGCTGTAGTTTGCCCCACTCATACGAAATCTGCTCTACCGTAACAGTGCTCTACCATACCGTAACTCTCCAGTATATGACTGGACCGGCAGGGGAAAACACGGAGAAAGCCATTTCAATGTCACGGCATGCCGTACGGTATAACCGTGCTGTAGTCAGCGCTGTAGTTTGTCTCACTCATACGAAATCTGCTCTACCGTAACAGTGCTCTACCATACCGTAACTCTGCAGTATATGACTGGACCGGCAGGGGAAAACACGGAGAAAGCCATTTCAATGTCACGGCATGCCGTACGGTAACCGTGCTGTAGTCAGTGCTGTAGTTTGTCTCACTCATACGAAATCTGCTCTACCGTAACAGTGCTCTACCATACCGTAACTCTGCAGTATATGACTGGACCGGCAGAGGAAAACACGGAGAAAGCCATTTCAATGTCACGGCATGCCGAACGGTAACCGTGCTGTAGTCAGTGCTGTAGTTTGCCCCACTCATACGAAATCTGCTCTACCGTAACAGTGCTCTACCATACCGTAACCCTGCAGTATATGACTGGACCGGCAGGGGAAAACACGGAGAAAGCCATTTCAATGTCACGGCATGCCGTACGGTAACCGTGCTGTAGTCAGTGCTGTAGTTTGCCCCACTCATACGAAATCTGCTCTACCGTAACAGTGCTCTACCATACCGTAACCCTGCAGTATATGACTGGACCGGCAGGGGAAAACACGGAGAAAGCCATTTCAATGTCACGGCATGCCGTACGGTAACCGTGCTGTAGTCAGTGCTGTAGTTTGCCCCACTCATACGAAATCTGCTCTACCGTAACAGTGCTCTACCATACCGTAACCCTGCAGTATATGACTGGACCGGCAGGGGAAAACACGGAGAAAGCCATTTCAATGTCACGGCATGCCGTACGGTAACCGTGCTGTAGTCAGTGCTGTAGTTTGCCCCACTCATACGAAATCTGCTCTACCGTAACAGTGCTCTACCATACCGTAACTCTGCAGTATATGACTGGACCGGCAGGGGAAAACACGGAGAAAGCCATTTCAATGTCACGGCATGCCGTACGGTAACCGTGCTGTAGTCAGTGCTGTAGTTTGTCTCACTCATACGAAATCTGCTCTACCGTAACAGTGCTCTACCATACCGTAACTCTGCAGTATATGACTGGACCGGCAGAGGAAAACACGGAGAAAGCCATTTCAATGTCACGGCATGCCGAACGGTAACCGTGCTGTAGTCAGTGCTGTAGTTTGCCCCACTCATACGAAATCTGCTCTACCGTAACAGTGCTCTACCATACCGTAACCCTGCAGTATATGACTGGACCGGCAGGGGAAAACACGGAGAAACCCATTTCAATGTCATGCGTTGCCGCACTGGACCCTACTGCCCGTATGTAGTTTTTAACATTCGGAAAATTAGAGGAAAATACCATTTGAAACAGGTTTCTAGTGTGGTTCAATGGGTTCGAACGAACCCTTCTCCAAAATGGATAACTTAAGGCAAAATACGCCGTTTTTCACGATAAAAATGAAAAACGATAAAGCTCATTAAAAGGTGTTAAAGGGGTTTCCCAGATGTATTTAAGAAGAGCCTTTTGATTCCAGGTCCTCTCGTCAAAATCACGAGATTGAGACAAACAAAAATATGAGAACCTCGAGCTTTTTGAGCTTTAACCAAAACGAACCCCCCTTCAGAGTTCTGGCAACGGACGTGAATTGTCATGAGATTTTACTTACATTTCTAAACATTTACTCGGCGCATTTTGCGAGTACGCGAAGCTAATTTCGACTCAATCCCTGTTTCTAGGAAACTACCTACCAACCCCTCCCTTGGATATGCATTGTTCTATTAATGATAAACAAATAAAGGTTAGGGTGAAGTGTGGGGGATTCCCAGAAACCGGGATTAATCCCTAATTTCAGGTCCTAAAAATCGCCTGTGTTGACGGCATTTAATACGTGTTCGCTGTCCACAGAGTGTTGGTGGTAACATCATAACAGCCAGTCCTATCTCAGATCTGAACCCAATATTCATGGCAGCCGGTTGCACTCTCACTGTGACATCCGTTGGAGGTGAGCTAACGACTGGAGAATTCTGGATCCCTGACCTAAACGACTTGTTAGTTGAAGCCAGTCTGTTCACACTAGAAAGTGGCCAAACGGACTCGCTAGTCAGGAGCCAATTCGATAAAACCCTGTACCCGACGTGTATTTTACAAGTCCTAGGGTCTGTTTACATGCATGAAGGGAGGTTAACCCTAGCACTAGGGCTATTTTCATTGTATTGTAACCCCTCGAGCCTGTTTTGCATATCGACAACAATGCTGCTGGTCCTAACACTAGGGCTATTTTCATTGTTTTGTAACAGGGACGTAGCCAGGGCGGGTAGGTTCCTGGGGTTCCTAACCCCACCCCCCTGAGGAAAACAACCCTCTCCCTCCTTTTTCCAAGCCAGAAGAAAAGGAAAAGAAAAGATAAAAATGAAAGAGCGAGTGTGTTTCTTATTCTCGTAATACAGGGAAATGCCATTTAAAAGACCTTAGATTTTCAACATTTCCCTGGATGGCATACCCCGGACCCCCTAAAACCAAATGGTCAGACTTTCAAACTACACAGGTAGAAGCTTTATCGAATTTGCCAGAAACCTTAATCAAACTGAAGGAAGCTTAGCGATAATTTTTTCAGGAAGGATTTAAGAATTTCATTCGTAGAATCATATTTGACTCGCGATGAGCGGCCCATACGGTTGGTGTAAAACCTACGATGATTGCATGAATGAGGCATTTTGCAGGAAACAGTCACGTGCTGATAGATCACTTCAGTATAACTAATGATTTGCGCTCACGCTCGTGATCCCATGGGAAAGGCTTTGCTGGATGTCAAACTAACTTCGAAACGCTGTTTTAGAAAGGTCGACGATCGATTGGAGGTAGAAACAGCAATAGGCCTTTTGCATCAATTGATCACGTGACGATTTTCCCATAGAAACGCCTTGTGTGGAGGGCAAGCCATTCTAACATTCCTTGACAACAGAGAGAGCTTGGGAGACGCGAACGTGAAACCTCAATACTAAAAGTTTTGCCGGTTCCTTTGTTATTCGTTTTCAGCCCAAATTTATCATAACTATTTAGCTTTAAATCTTAAAGTTCAGTGTTAGAGGATTTTAAGAGCCGTAAGACGATCAGAAATAGCTTTCTGAAGCCAAAACCAAACCGGACTCTGCGAATACTCGCAACATGATGGCGGCCTCAACAGACTGTAAGAACTGAGCTGACTTCGGGAATGTACTTTTCTTCCACGCTTTAAATCGTTTTTATGTTCTAGAAAAATTATCTGATGACAGGAGATGTATCTATTTAATACTCTACCATAGCCGAGGAAACGCTGGTGTTGTATAAACTGGAACGCGCTACCACTGACACTGTTGTGTGCCACAAATATGCAGTGGTGATTCACGCTATAACAATGGACTTTCCTTTCATCGCAAAAATTCCCCGGTAAAGACATGGGATTAAGGTCTCAGTGGATCACCAAAATACGAAGTAACGAGGGGCTTTATTTCAAGATTACAGACTCTAGTGTTGCTGGTGAGAGAACTTGTCACATAGGAAAACCAGCTACTCAACAACCTATAATATCAGGTTGTTATTCGTATCGCATCAGTTTATAATATCTCTGTAGCCTGTAACGCGTTCAGATACATCATTCTCCTGTCATCACATAATTTTTCTAGAACATAAAGACGATTTAAAGCGTGGAAGAAAAGTACATTCCCGAAGTCAGCTACTTACCGGCGCCAGCTGTTGTCTCATGTTGCGAGTAACTCGCAGAGTCCGGTTCGGTTTTGGCTTCAGAAAGCTATTTCTGATCGTCTTACGGCTCTTAAAATCCTCTAACACTGAACTTTAAGATTTAAAGCTAAATAGTTATGATAAATTTGAGCTGAAAACGAATAACAAAGGAACCGGCAGAACTTTTAGTATTGAGGTTTCACGTTCGCGTCTCCCATGCTCTCTCTGTTGTCAAGGAATGTTAGAATGGCTTGCCCTCCACACAAGCCGTTGCTATGGGAAAATCGTCACGTGATCAATTGATGCAAAAGGCCTATTACAATCAGGTTTTGCTAATAAAACCATCGATCTCGTACAAATGCCTTTAAATAAGCGAAGTCAGATTTTTGCCATCATATACAACCACGTAATTACCCTATATCATTATGACGGCTTGTTTATGAGGGGGACAGAATCGACTTGAACAATAGAGTTTTGAACTAAATCTGTTCTGCTGAGGAAAATTTAACTTCGAATTGTCTGGTTTCCAGATATCAGCTGTATCAATGTTTATCCCACAATATTTACCTTATTCGGTGGCTGTTACCGCTATTCGGCTACGTTCCACAAAATGCATTTGATAGCGATTTCCTTTGTGTTGTTGCTGTTTTGTCCCCCTCCCACGACCGTGATCCTTAGCGTTTAAACAATAGATTGTTTTGATTTGACGTCATAATGATATAGGTCAATTGCATTCCTGCAAAAGGCCCATTTGAGCTCAATAAAAGTACACACAAGAAAACGTACGCAAGTTGACGCAAGTGGACGGTCTAACGAACCTTAATTTGCTTTCAAAGCCGCTTGCGTTGAGTTGCATCGACTTGTGAGTCCCGCCGTTATGAGTTCGAGCTATGTTTTACTTATAAATCTCAGAAAATTCGTTTTCAGGGAAGAGAAGAGAAATAAAGTTTGATGAGCACTTCTTCCGTGGATACAGAAAGACCTCACTGGAGCCCAACGAGGTGCTGGTGTCAATCCACGTGCCTTTTACAAGAGAGGTACAAATATAGTTTTAGCAGTATCGAAATGTAGTGACACCATTGTCATTTGCACGTTAAACATTTTTTTGCGGCAATTTTTTTTCAGTATAATGGGAGAAATTGGGGAAAATTGGCCTTGGGAAAAAAGAGGTTGAAAAGGCCATTCAATACATTCTCATTCCCAAACATAGTTAATGCTGTCTTGAATTTCATTGACACGGCATAAAATTCACAATTTTTCATCGAAAGCTGTTCATTGCTATGTAAATTTCCAGGGCTACGTGCAAATTGATGTAAGGTGATTGGTGTGTTTTAAACCTGCTTTTCCTGTTATTCCAGTACGAATACATGTTTGCTTACAAACAAGCTCGTAGACGTGATGACGATATCGCAATAGTTAACGCAGGCATGAGAGTGAGGCTCGATGACGGTGATAAATGGCGGATTAAGGAGTGTAGCCTTAGTTACGGAGGAATGGCGTCAACCACCGTTATGGCACTTAAGACATCCAAGGCACTTGTGGGCAGGTAACTAGTGTCTTTAAAATTTACATTCAGTTGAACCCCAGTGAAAGGGTATTGTCAATCGAATTGAATCTTCAAGCCGGATTCTTTAAAATAAAACTACAAAAATAACACCCTGAGATAGAAGATAAATACCATGTAAATGTCTTGACATGCTTTTCAAACCCTTTCGATAGAGGTTGGCAAATATTAACTAAAGTGTATTACAAAAGCGTATTTTAGGAACTTGATGTCGGTTACAGAGTTGCTCTAAATTTCTCTTAAAATTAGTATTTTTCATCCACTCGAATCTTTGCCATCCTCCATCAAAGTTGTCTCACATCTTCTTCAGTATCTAAGGAAAGTATACTCTGCTAATCTGAGTAGTTATTTTTGTCTTTCATCGCGAGAACGTTTATCGTATATATCGTTTATAGTTATATCTTCGAATAATTATTTAGAGTTATTTTAATAATTTTCTTATGGCGCGTATTCCAGTTATTCCTAAATTAGAATACATCGAAATCCTGCAGTCTATCCCTCTTCTGAAATGTAGAAAGTAGTCGCTACTTGTAAGTACGTCCCTTAGGCATTATTTGGTGTGCTTAACAATGTAAACAAGATTGGTTTTGCCGCGGTGTATTCCTTTTTCGGAATACTCGGAATGTACTCGGTGAATACTCGGAATGTGCTCGGTGGTGAATACTCGGAATGTACTCGGTAAATATTCGGAATATGTTCCTACTAAAACGCGCCTTTCGTAACACGTTGACGGCGTATCTCGCATTCCTAGTGGTCGCTGGTAAAACCGCACCGCAAAATAGGTTAACCGTCACTTTTTAGCGTATATGTATTACTGAAATGCTAAAACATTATGTTGGCGCCCAGTGACGGAAGTTTATACTTGGCTAAATAAGTTATTTATAAATTAAAACTTAGAAACAAGATTAAGAAAATAAATCCTAATCCGAGTCTACCCAGTTGGACCTACCTTGCAAGACGGTGCTCTGTATATCATCAACTATGCTTTGCGCGCTGTCTCAGGCACTTAGGTAGACAGAAATTCGTAAAGAACTGGTCGAGAGCATGCTCGCAAAGAGCGCTGGGGAAAGAAGCTTTCTCCCAGCGGTCGCGCGTCTTCCTACAAAGGACAAAGCTTTAAATGTGTGCTTTATGAGTAGTGAATTCATCATGATAATTACTCGGGCTGCCTGTGGCAGCACCGAGTCTTAAAATGCAAGCGGTTATCTTTTTTTTTTATTCTGTGCAGCAAGCTTTCTGCGCATGCGTTAAAGGTCAAATTCACACCGATCAGATCGCACTGTGCTGATCACGCAACACTCGCCAGGTTAATTTCTGTACATAATTTAATACAGTAAATCAAAATGGTGGATCCGCGAGCAAATCTCTCTCAAATTTGGAGTCCCATCTCTCAAATGTAAGCAGTTTAATGTTTTATTTAACTTAACTCGTGCGAAAGCCTTCCAACAGGCTCAGGATATTGCAACTGGCGCTCTTGTCGGAGCCGAAGGATCGCGTTTTTTACCCAGATGGCCTGTGATTTTATATACGACACGACGCCGGACCTGAAGGACTCAAAGATCCACACATATCGAATTGGAATTTAGCTTTCTTCTGAAACCAAGGCTTCTTCGATAGAATGGGCAAGATGTTGTGTTTTTCTAGGAGGACAAAATATTTCTCGTTTAAGCTTCTCTTTCGCCACGGCTTTGTTATTTGAATCTCTGTGGATTGGTATACTCAAATGTACTGCACAATACCATACAACTGAATAAGAAGTCTTTAACAAAGCCGAACTCAAACTGAGAGTGAAAGTGAAACTGAACAGTGTCTTGTCAGGTCATGAATTAAGGTACGGTGAGGTTGAAATCATTGCGTGTTTATGTCTGCATGCACTATTTTTGAGCGTGTTTTTGGCTGTCAGAAATACCCCGGAGAAATAAACACTCGCACAGAGTAATTTATGATGAGCGAAGCAATATTCAACTCTCAAGGTCAACTTAAACAAGAATCCTCTCACAGCCGAGGTTTTGGTTCGAGAAATTAAAGGCTTCCAACAGTTCCTTTATAGTTCTGTAATATAATGAGCAGATCAGTTTGGGAAGGGGGGTATATAACCAACAGGCATTTCAGTTAATAAATACCAATATGGACGCGAGCTGCGATAAAGAGCCGCAGGGTAGAATGAACAGTAGAGAAATATATCATATGATATATAGCTCCATCATAGGTGGACAGGATACAACTTATAATATGGGACAAATATAAACATATATTTGAGACACTCATCTATTAGTACTCTGAACCTTGAGAACAGCAGACTAAATTGTAAGCGTGCGGTACATGAATAAGTAGAGGTCAACTTATTTAATTTGCATACACGAGAAATATATATACTAGGGGAGCAGAGAATGCATGTCACCGCGCTACCGGCCACTCCTAAAAACTGCTAAATTCAGCTAATAATTCTTCCCTTCGGTTATTACTAAAAGGATTTCAAATGAAAGTGTATTTTATCTTCAATCTCATGTGGCCCGAGTGAAAGCCCATATGGGCTCTAGTTCCCCAATAAACTCCATTGTATTTTAGTACCAGAGACTGATGATTGTGTTACGGTCATCAGCAATCATCCTACCGTTATGGCGCGGGTACCTGTTGACATTCCGTTTAGTTTTATTCTCTTAGGGGATTCTTATCCTAGGAGGGCAATGTCGCTTTTTACAATGCTTTTCCGATTTGGACTTGCTGTCGCTGCGTGTCGTACTTGCTCTTTATCTCTTACGCTACCAGTTATGCTCTATTTAAAACTTTTCCTACCTGACGTGATTGCATCGACCGGATGAAGTTCCACTCCTCAATTAAAAACAGTTCTGACCAATCGGAATGCAGCAATGTTCGCACGGGACAACAGTCGGCCGCCATCTTGTCCCACAAGCTCTTCCGAAGGAGATAAAAACACTCGATTTATTCGCGCAAAGATTTAAGAAATTCAGCGAAAGCAGTTTATATAGAAAATCAATAAATCATTTTCCTTTGCCGAACTCAGCTTTTCACCGTGTTTGTTTTGAATTTTCTCGGATTAAAATCTACAGCTTGTGGGTAACTAAGGAAGGAGCATAAGTCGCCACTGAAACGCCTTGTATGTACTAAATGCGGTTTCCTACGATAATTTTCGGTTACTAATCTACAGAATACACATGAGAAGCTGTTGCTAAAACGGATATTATAACGGTGATTCGTCATGAGTCAGCAACTCAAGATTCGTATGTCATGTTTTCCTTCCCCCGCCCCCACCGATCACTTTGTAGCGCCGTTGCCTTTGTACTAGACATTGCTGTACGTACCAGAATACTGATCTATCTCTCCAAAGAACGATCCTTTAATCCCCAAGGGTGATAAACATCTACCTTCTCTTTAAGATAATAGACCAAAGTGAAGCAGGCAGGGCATGAGAATATTGGAGTTGATCACCTAAACCTTCACATAAATGACATTGAGATAATATCACTGTTTTGCAACTAATTACTATTTCAGTGTGATAGTTGTTTGATATTTTCTCAGTTTTTCATATTAATAATTATATTAAGTGAGTAGTTTACTGGTATGATTTTTGCTATTTGTCCTATTATGCTTTTTGTGCATGTGTTGTGTGTGTGTGTGTAAATGAGTGCCCGACCAAAAATATAATTTTCAATATGCAAGCTGACAACCTGGCATTTTTAACCTTTAGGTTATTTCGGGTTGCCAGTACCCTTGTATTTTTAAAGCAAAATAATAAATGTAGCATTCAATTAATAGGGTAATAAAAGAAGATTGTTGTTGTTTGGGGAAAATGTTTTGATGTGACACCAAACATCTCGTGTGAAGCTCTCTTTTGAAGTTATCTTCTTTGATAGGTTTTCTTATCAGGAAAAAATCTATATGTATAGAGAGTCATGTACTTTGTGAGTTCAGATAAACCTCTGGTCAAATGTGTAATGATCAGTACGACGAATTTGGGTGTCACTTTTGGTTAATACCATAAAGGTATTTTTGTTTAAGCCAAGCAACTTCCTGTCTTTTATTGATCATTTATTCAGTTTTACTGTCAATCACAAAAGGATAAGCTTTCTCAGAACCAAAGATAAAAATAACGATTAAGACTTGCAGAATATGTCTAGATCTATACCCCCAATTTCTAGCAATACTGGAAGAAAGTTGACACTATTTTGAAATACTCGACTCGATGAAAAATACTACACTTGAGGAAATGTTAGTCAGTTCATCCATGGTGGACCGAAATTAAGTTGCTGAATAACGTGTTATAATTATTTAAATCCTTGCTATCTTTTATCAAAACAGTTTCGAAAGCATATCAGGACATCCACAAGGTCTACCCTAGCTGACATATGATCAAGCGCTGTGGCTTTGTTTAAATTTCGATGGTTGATCAAATCATATAGATTGTCCTTATTAATTTATTTGCTTAATTTAAACTCGCTAAAGTTTAAACTCTTTCTGTTTCTTGGCCTATTTCCCCTTTTCTTCCCTTCAGTGCCCTTGAATATCCTTTACTTGTGTCCTAGACAAGTCGCTAGAATAAAATTTGTTATCCACTTAAATCTTTGCCATATATCTTTCATCAAAATGGTTTCGAAAGCGTATTAGTACATCATGTAATTAGGTGAATGTATATAACATGGCATACATGCAATAGGGGTTGTTATAGACATATTAGATGAATGTATATAACATGGCATACATAGAGATTACTTAATGGGAAGTGCTGGCGTATGGTATTTACGCACGAGTTTGTTTTCACAAAACGAACGAGCGAGGTACGAGCGAGTGAGTTTTGTGAAAACAAACAAGTGTGTAAATACCATACAAAAGCACTTTCCATTTTGTAATTTGTTTATTACATACATACTGAGATTTTTCTCCAGTATCAAACAGGTTTTATTTAGGTCTTGTCATTGAACACGTACATTTGTAGCTTTCAATTTTTTGCTTTGCATTTCGTATCCGACTCAACGTAGACTAAAATTTATGCTCGATACAATCAAAATGGAAAGAAAATCGTACTTTCTAAACTGACATCAGCCTTGAAATAGTTTTCAACATCAATATGAAACTGTCTTTGATTCAACAAATAAAGTTTGCAAGTTTATATCGTCAATAGATTAGTATACCTGCTTTTGTCCAAGTTGTTTGCTACGAGTTTCCAGACATCTCACGGCTTGTAGGTTTTCTCTGTCACAGAATATTTACGATTTTTCAAATGTCGATGGTCTATGGAAGTTGAAATCACTCCACGAAGGATTGAAAGCTCGTAATCTTCGCCGTATTTTCTTTTGACACTAAGAATGATTTCACTTAGATTATCTCAATATCTGTTGAGTTCTTTCGGTAGAATTTCGCTTCTTCTGTGTCTCTTTGAGTAACTTTACGGCTGTTTCTCTAAGTTTTTGCTCTTGTGATTTTGTTTTCTTGGTCGATAATATACTCCTCAATTGACTTGGAAGTGTTAACATCGTTAGTTGGCTGTTTACAGGTCAATATTACATTAGTTTAAAAAAAAGTCAAAACCCCCAACTTTCGTAGTGAATGAAAGTGGCGCCTCCGAGCTCAAGTCCAGTTTGAAAACCCGATATGTTTTGGCAGGTGTTTTCTGATTGGACGAAACGCTTTTCGCACGTGTGAAAAATTCGTTTCGCGATTCTGATTGGCTAAGGAAAATTGTGAAGTGAGTTTTCGCATGAGTGATTCCATTCGTAAATCTCAGTATGTATGTGATAAAATAGGGTTGTTATAGACATGTATTAGTTGAATGTATAACATGGCATACAATACGGGTTGTCAGTAAAGACATATTAGGTGAACTGACATACAGCAAGGGCACCCAACGAGTACATTTTGAAATTCGTTTGAAACCAGTTGTATGCAGCTCATCTAGCCATTTTAAGGCGCCTACTATGTCTTTTGACGTATTCTAGAAAGCTATTAGCTGTTCGGATTTTCTAGGTGGAAATCGCGTCAACCGAAAATACTATGCTCTTACTCTATTGATCAGACGAATACGCACGAATATTTTAGGGGAAACCTTTTAGTCTCCCTTTTCTTCTATAATTTTCAAGGGATTGAAAACAAATTTTCTAGCCAGTATTTCAGAAAACAATTTTCTAGAGACAATTTTTTCAAATCCGAAAGTTTTAGGCTAACTTACTCTCCCGAACAGTTTTTTAACCGAAAACTTCGTTGGGTGCCCTTCATACAGTAGGGGTTGTTATAGACATATTAGGTGAATGTATATAACATGGTATACAAATGAGAGGTTGTTACTTTATAGACATATTAGGTGAATGTATGTAACATGACATACAATAGGGGTTGTTACTTTTTTCGTGAAATGTCAGAGTTCAGGATCCTGGAAATTTTCTTTTTGTTCCCTGGAAAACGCCTGGAATACTATCATCTCGATGCAGTACGAACCCTGGTTTTCTAACTCGTACCTTCTGCCGACCAGCGAAACATCTTTTCTCGTTAGATTGTGGGATGAAAGCATAGTGGATTTCGCATGCCCTCTACTGGAGCAAGATCTTCCTTTATCAGCCGATGCGCCTGGAGGACAAGTGTGTTACCGACGATCTCTCACCACAAGCTTCTTCTTCAAGTTCTATCTCATGGTTACTGAGAAGTTGAGCCATCTAGAGGTTAGTAGCTATCCCATGAATTTGTATTTGACTCTAATAAGATGACTAGGCACTTATTGACTGAGAGAGGGCCGGACGGGAACATATTTGGCTCGAGGTCGTAACGTACGGACCGAGCGAGTACAAAATGACCGAGAGCCAAATATTTACCCGTTCGTCCAGACCTGACTCAGTCAATAAGTTTTATCATATGACCACTTAGTTTGTTTTAATAACGGGAAAATAACAAGTATAAAATCGAGCAGGGCTGCACGTCAGACATGTACGGCCCGACCTAACTCAGTCAATAAGTTTTATCATATGACCACTTAGTTTGTTTTAATAACGGGAAAATAACAAGTATGAAATCGAGCAGGGCTACACGTCAGACATGCACGGCCCCCATCACGTGACTTTTGTAAATGTTTTTGAAAGGAAAGCGCGCGTGGAGCCGTAATATGGGCTTTTATCGCACGGCGGCCATGTTGAGTCCCAGGAGAATAAAAACCGTTGTTTTCGTCCGGTAAACTCGTTCTGAAACCCACCAGTGCGAGGCTACCGGGGCCAAAACTATTGTTTTATCCAAGATGGCCGAACTGCGATAACAGCCCATGATAATTATTTCATTGGAATATAAACTTTTATATTTGAATATGAAATAATTTAAATTGCAAACTAAATACTAAAGGCAACATTTTTGATCAGTAATTCACTCTTACGTTTTATTAGGTTAGCGTTTCACGCATTTATTAGACCCGTGAAATGTTATTCACGGAAATTTTGTAATTCATAGTAATTCAATAATTATAATTTAGTAATTAATAGTCATTCAATGATTTCTTCATTTTCCCATCTAAGAGGTTCAACCAGGATTAAACCGGCATTTTCTACTTATTTTACTAAGTATATAATATTATGTAACGAGCAACTTCACTTAAAAAAATAACTCATGCATAGTTAATGAGAATATTACACCATCAGAAGCGTGAAGGAGTCGTGATCAAACACTTGTACAAAGAATCCAAACTTTCTTCTTCGTTTACTCTTAAATGGTATGTTCGTTTGAGAAACCACATCAAACACTCGTACTTGTGTTTAATTTGATCACGACATCAAAGCACCTCGAACTGAGTTTAAAAAACTCCGCTGTGCGTCGTTTTTCAACTTCAGTTCTGCGTTTTGATTTCAAAATCAAATACTCCTGCGAGTGTTTGATAGATCATTAACTTCAAGGTCTCCATCCGTTGATCAACTTGATTAGCTTTTTCTGATGCAGTTTATTGTACATGCCCAGAGATTGTTCAAGTATGTCTACTGTCAACTCAACCAACATGCTACCATCAATTTGTTCGTCCTTAAAATGTTCCACATATGCATCCATGTTAAGCAACCGTAGACAGTTCGCCACTTCCTCCATAGTTAGCGTCTCCAATCTGCTAGGAATGCAAAACTCATCCTCGCTTTCTGCCGTGTTACTGCTGTCTGGTCCGTGCTCTTGTCTGCGTCCTTCTCGAACATTACCACAGCACTGGGAGAAAACACTACACAACGCCAGAGTCCTGTTACTTCGAATTTCACCCGCTGTGTGCTGACTCGCTGGAGAAGTAATGACATTTCTGTCGCTGTTTTCTATCCATTTTTCCGCGATTTGGTGCCTTTGCGTTTCACGTCTAACAATTTTTGTAGCTATATTCTTTTCTCGTTTGTGTTCAGGGTCTCCGCGAGTTTCGTAACTGCTTCCAGCGTTCAAACCCCAAGGCTTGCTTTCTACTCGACGAGGAACGCGTGGCGTTGGTTCATTTGTCTCTTTACGGTTCAGAAAGTATGTACTGTTGCTACTTTGACACGGAAGCACTTTTACCCTTTGGTGGAATGCTTTAGTAGAAATATTTGTTACACCTTTGTTTTTCCGGCCGGGAATCGGCGGTGGTGCGTCAGTATCTACCTTTTCGTAATCCTCATCACACTCATTATCAATGCTACGAACGTCGTCATAACATTCATCATCAAACACGTCGCCGAATTGGTTTGCTGCTCGTAGCGCCTTCTTTTTCTGTCGAGGAGCCACCGGTGGCCGCCAGTTTTGATAGTCACAAACATCGACGTAGTCGTATATTCTTTCCACCGTCTCCTCGTCATCGCCCACTCTGATGCGTTCCAGATCCATATTTTCAAGCTGCTGAAGCTGGGTTCTTTTATGAATCAGTTGACAAACTCCTGTGTATGCTACGTCGCCTTCCATCGCTCCTAAAGCCGCAAGAACTGTAACTTCAACATCAACTGGAATTCGGAGAATTGAAGTGTTATTCCCGTTGCGAACGCTCGTGATGACTTTTCTGTCCGTATAAACCTCAAGTATATTCACCCAGCCAGAGCGAGTCAATCTCAAATACTTTTCAGACTCTTGGTGCTCGCTCAGTTTAAGCTTATGATCCAAAAACCTGACTTTGCGAGGAAGATTGAAACGCTGTACAAACTCTTTCAAACTCGTAGTTACCTTTTCCTGTAAGACTTGAAAAGATCCATTGTATGAGAGGGGAATGTCAATGTCTTGGTGGGTTTTCTCCACAAATGAACAACGGAGGTATTCGACACGTTTTTTGGTTGTCCTCTCTACGGGTTTCAGTACGTCGCCTTTTGTTATTCCCAACCACGGATGATTGTGCAGCGAAATAATCAGTTCAGGGAAGTTATCGCTGACCTCTTGAACACTCTCGTAAACTCTCGACTCGGAGGAAACTTCAACGTTGACTTCCAGGTTAAGAGGAATAATCAGATCCTGAATGTTTTCACTGACACCTCTAACCATGTGACTCTCCGTTAAGTAATGAAGCGTTAGAATTTGGTCTTTGGATAATGTCGTTTCTTCATTCTCATCGTAAAACCCATCCCACACGTTAACAATCTGCGGCAGTGTGAACGTGTCCACGAAGGTTTTCAGTTCGTATGAATTCTCGCTCCATATGATCGAATCGAATGCCATTTGAGTCCTCCTTGGCACTGGTTACTCTACGGCTAACCCTTAAAACACAACTGTGTTACCATGCATTATTTGAATATAGCCCCAAAAGCAAATAACTTTCGTAAACGAAAGCTTGCGATACGTACATGGTTTCGATTCAACCGACTGCTAACACCATGTACGCTTGGAGGAAAAAAATGCAAATTCAAGCCAAATGTGATAATCAAGCATACTAAATGCGTCCACCAAGAACTCTTAATCTTGACAGTAGAATATAATGAGTTTAGACATTTGAACCCGTTTAACCAACAAGTATTTTGGACACAACAACCCTAAATGTTTGGTACGCGTGCCAAAATTGTGTGGCACGGCATCCCTTATATTTTGTCATGTAAATGGCACTGTTCCGGGTACGCATGCCCGAAGATCTAGGGATGCTGAGACCCTGTGAAAAGGTAGTCTCGGCCCACGTGTTTGGCCCAAACAGAGTGCCATGTCCAAATTAGGAGTGAGTACCGTGCCCAAGTTAAACGTGAGTGCCGTACCCAAGTTAGGAGAGTGTCGTGCCCAAGTTAGGAGAGTCGGTGTCATGCCCAAGTTAGGAATGAGTGCCGTGCCCAAGTTAGGAGTGAGTGTCGTACTCAAGTTAGGAGAGTGTCGTGCCCAAGTTAGGAGAGTGTGCCCAAGTTAGGAGTGAGTGTCGTGCCCAAGTTACGAGTGAGTGCCGTGCCCAAGCTACGAGTGAGTGCCGTGCCCAAGTTAGGAGTGAGTGCCGTGTCCAAGTTACGAATGAGTTTCGTGCCCAAGTAAGGAGTGAGTGTCGTGCCTAAATTAGGTGTGAGTGTCGTGCCCAAGTTACGAGTGAGTGTCGTGCCCAAAATGCTTGACGGGTACAGTGGATTTTAGACATGGGAAACGAAAGAAAACGTCTCCCTTCGATTTGCTGTGAAGCAAGTCAGTTACAGCAGCACTTTTAAAAAACTCCACCGTTTAAGAGCAATACATCAAAGTGAAACCAAATAGAACCTTTTTTAAAGTTTTTTTATCAAATACAAATCTTTTGCTTTGAGGAAGGGCCAACGCTTGAAACGTCAGCTGCTACTCGCTTTCCACGGCGGTTAACATACCTTATTCGACTTTTAGTTGATTATACCAGTATTTATCTTCCCCGCGACGTATTTTTTACATAGACTGCATGCGAACCCCCGTCCCCCCCCCCCCCCCCCCCCCCCGTCCCCCCTCCCATGTTTACCTGAATAAGCCATCGTATAATGATCAGGTTTTTACTTCCTTATCCGAGAGATATGAAGATTTTTACAGTTTTACTTATTAGTCGGCATCCAGCTTATATACGACGGTGTATTTCACTCCGCGTCATACTCATTTGGCTCGCATAATGCACTTATCAGCGGCTTCCCCCAGGAGTAGACCCCCGGGCCGACCAGGGAGATTGCAAAAAGGGTGGTACAAACTTAACGATTTTTCCTAGAGGTGGAGGAATCTTACAAGTCAAAGTCCCCTTGGTTACGTTTTCCTTCTCATACGAGATCACAATGGCTCACGAATTCCCCCTCCCCTAACTTGGAACTTCAAACAAATTCAAGCATTTTCCCCTACCCAGGGGCGAAACTTACATTCAATCCTCTCGTACCCCCTGGTCGGCCCGGGGGTCTACCCCTGGGGGAAGCCGCTGATAAGTGCATAAAGCAGAAACACCCAACGAACTGTTCTGCAAAATATCTGTTCTTCTGAGCCACTCGGCGGCTGGCAAATTCTGCAGTCTGATATTTCTCAGTTGGCAAATTCTGCACTTTTTGTTTTCAAGTTTTCAAAAATATTGAATTCTGCAGGGTATCGACATTTGTCTGACGTAACTATGATGGAATGAAATTTGAAACTGATATTTCAAGCTTTTCTTGTTGGCCTGCCGATATTTCAATTCCCCTCTACATAGTGATTTATTCATGATCTTGACTCATTTTCCAGCTGGGACATGTAGAAATTCTTCATGAGCTTTAGGCTGGCAGGTACTACAGAATAGCTAGCTGTTCGTCTGCCGGCTGAAAAAAGGTTTTTAAATATAAATTTAAATACATGTAATCTCTTCTAAAAATGTCGTTCGTTTTTATGAAGATTTACCGTTGGATGCACCTGCTAAAGACAAGCCAAAAACATATAACTCGTAAAAATAAACAGTCGCATTAGCTGGTTGGATGACCAACTGAACCTCTATGGATTTCATTTGGATACTACAGAAGAGTTCTCTTGAAAATAAATCAATTAAATATCAAGTTTTGTAACCACCTATTCAAAAAAGATTGTCCGATTAAAACCAACAAGCCAGGACCGAAAAGGATGTCGGTACTTTGCTCTCGTAATTAATTTATTCGGATGTTTCGTAATTAATTTATTCGGATGTGAAAATCTATATATCTCTGAAGTCTGGTAACAATGGTATCAGAGCGAGGCTAGATGTCCCAGAGATAGCAAAATTGGAGTCGGTCAAAAATGTCTTAGTTTCTATCGTACCCCACTGTTGTGTTCTTTTGTGTCTTAAGAAAATTAACGTTATTTTCCACCATCGACTGTAGATTGTTCTCTTCCTGCATGTGACAAGTCCGCTTTGATATAACATCTTTCGACAGCCAAATAATAGAAACGGTTATATACATTAAAAATATCATTAACTGGCTCGAAGCTCAATACGCGCGCTTGCGCGATGATATAATGTCGAATAAAATAATATATTTTTATTAACCGGAAGCAGTTAAAGCAAAGACAAAAAATAATGGCGCGAAAATATTTTGACGGCCAATATTTTCGCGTAATTTTTTTAGTTTTTGCGCGCGCACGCGCCCACTTTGCTTCAACTGCTTCCGGTTACTAAAAATAGCTTTTATTCGACATTATCATCGCACGCCACACACTACGGGATCCCCTTTCTTACTTACGCTCTCTTGGTTCTAACTAGAGATCCACTGGAAAAGTTGGACTACTTAGTTGGTTACTTAGGTTTTCAACGGTAATTGTGTAATTATTAGTCTTCTTTCTTAGGCCACCATCCTTTGATGAGCTTCATCAGTCTTTTTTCTGATGTAGTTTATTATGCACCTCAAGTGACTCGACTGAGTAAGTGAATAAACACACCTATAGCATGTTTATGCTTCACACAATCCAACAAATCATCTTCTGACTACTAGAAACTTGTCGAAGAATTTCTCTGACTTTTGTATGCTCTATTATCATCTCACTTAGGCCTCCATCCTTTGATGAGCTTCATCGTATCAGTTTTTTTCTGATGTAGTTTAATATTTAATAATAATAATTTCTTAATAATATAATTATAATGTCTTAATAATGATAATAATAATAATGCATTCCTTAATAGTAATAATCGAGATCTTTGACTCCTTGTCAAAACTTCTTTCCTGTCATCATCAGCGTGTGTTCCCGACGGTTTAGTTAAAAAGTTGAAGCTAGATTTTTATGGAAATGTAAAATCAAATATGGGATTACGAACAGGGTGGTATCAAGTTTTCTGATTATAGCACATTGATAAAAACCGAACAATGTATTGGAGAACATTTAAACTTTTATTCAGATTTTTTTGGGCGCTTATGGAGCGAAGGAGAATTTGATTGCACCTCCGTCGATTCAACTATTTGGCCTTTGGAATTACGAAGGGCGGTTTTCCATTCGAGTGGAATTGACAAGTCTCTGACACCTGCCCAAACTAGAAAGTTATGGTCACATTTATAAAACCTCAATCGATTCATACTTGAGAAACAAGTCTCCAAACTGCTTAGGGGGTGGTACCCTGTGATAAGGTAGTTTCGGCCCGCCTGGCTGGAGTTCCGTATCCAAAACGCTTGTCATGCAAACCGGGACTGATACATTTTCGGGCACGCGCACCGGAACATTTCCATTTACACGACAACAATAATTGGGTGCCCAGCCGAAACATTTTGGCACGCGTACCTAAAATCAGGAGCCCATAACCAGGAGCGTCCATGTCTCCTATATTGCTGTCACAGCGTTTTCACAAGTTGGGCTATTTTTAGATCATTTTCCCGCCAAATGTTAGAGAGCAATAGTGGTGTAACAAAAGATGCCTCATTAGCTACTTTTGTTATACCAACAACATGGCTTCTACGCTTTTGTGATTTTATTCCCGTAGGAATAATTGCCACCCAAGAATAGCGGGAAACCGTTCTAAAAATAATCTAACTTGTGAAAACGCTGTGACGTAGGTCTAGTATGTGGGATGGACGCTCCTAGTTATCAGGGCCTAGTATGCGGGATGGACGCTCCTAGTTATCAGGGCCTAGTATGCGGGATGGACGCTCCTGGTTGTGGCCTGCTGCTAAAATTTAGGATTGCCGTGCTTAAATTGTTTGTCGTAAATCAGGCTTTTAATTAGTTTTTTTGTCTAATTCCAGGCCTGGGTATGTTTGTCTTTTTACTTTATGCTGCTTTCGTTTCCTCCACTGAGCAACCAACAATATTTTTTTATTTGACCCACATTTTATTGCCTTTGTTGTAGCATCATGACACTACACTACTTATTACTTACAATCCTATGGTCATATATTGATAACTAGACTTTATTCAACAGTTGCTTCAAGACATAATAATAATAATGATTTATTGGCAATATCTCCACCAGGTGGCTCTTCACCTGCAGCCAAACTAACCTGCATTAACTTACATCTATAATACTAATGATAAAATGTAAAAGTGTCGAGATGCAATTACACAATAATTACAATAATCGATTACACAATAATTACACACAATAACAACGCACTAATCAATTACACAACAATTAAACACAATTACAACGCACTAGCAAGTCTATTTAAATCTAAAATAAAGTCCAATTCAAATATACTCAAGTATTAAAGAGGCCCTTGTGCTTAAGACGTTCTTAGACTCTACAGAATTTCTTAAAATTCGTGGAACTTCTTATACCAGCTGGTAACTCATTAAAAAGGTGTGCGGCCTGGTCTTGGAATGTTATTAAAGGAATCTCAAGTTGCAAGCTGCTGCTTGACCTTAAGATTCTACTATGTTGACATGACATGACCAAAAATAATGCGTGGACTACTTCTATAGTCCTTTGTCAAAATCACGTAACTTTTGGTTACTGCTGGCCAAATATAGTGAAGGCTCGTATTGGAAGGACAAAGTTTGTAATATTGTGGAGCCACTTTCAGTTGCAAGTACGAATAAGCAGCAGTTGTAATGAAAAGACATGATGAACTGATCCTACAGCACTTGGTCGCCGAGATCGCAGCCATATTGGAAAATGTGTCCTTCTAGTACGAGCCATGTCACGTGATATTGAAAAAGGCCTACTGAAGCATAGAGAGCACAAGCTATGAGGTTGTTTAAAATAGGCGACTAGTGAGTCTGTTTGACTGATTTGGTCTCCTTTCTATTCATTCTCTTGTTCCCATGTCTCTACATACATAACTTTTGTTTTACAAAAACTCATAGCTTGGGCTCCCAAGTTCTTCTGTTCTATTTTGGGTATTTCAGCACTAGTATCACATACGTGCTTATGCTTCTTCATTCGAAACTGAAATGTAAACTTCCATTACGTTTCTAACAATCTACAGTAGTCTTAAATGTTTTGAATGAGTCAAGGATAGTAGATTAGACCCCAGTATTGTTTAGAATAATTTTACGAAACCCGTGAAATATAGAATACACAATTAGATACTATTAGACACTGTAGTTCCATTTTCTTCTCTTTTTTTCATTTTGTCTGCTAAATCAGGGCTCGAACTAAAATCTAAAATATATTGGCAATTAAATGTCTGCTAGTAGGTTTTTCCCCACTAGCAAAAATTTAGAGTATACCGGCAAAATGAGTGGCACATGCCGATATTCTATACGTTAATAGCTTTACTTTAATTCATTTGAAGTTTATTTATACAAGTTTTTATTAATATTTGTGCATCGGGTAAAAATTAGGCTTCTAAATAAATAGCACTCATTTATACACGGTACGTTTAACTGCAGCAAAGCTGATGTGGCCGTGTTTAAACTAAACAGAATAAGAATCCCAGTCGACATTTAGTTTCACGCCACTCTAATTAACATGTACACCCACTACAATAAAGTGTAAGTGTATTGAAAATTAGATATGTCATTCACGACTGCGTAAGCGATACGCTCATAAACATCATGATGCATATGCATGCTTGTGCTTCGCATAATCCAACGAATCATCTTCTTCTGACTACTAGAAACTTTTCGAATAATTTCTCTGACTTTTATATGCTCTATCATCTCACTTAGGCCTCCATCCTTTAATGAGCTTCATCAGTTTTTTCTGATGTAGTTTATTATGCACCTCAAGTGACTCGTCCAGCATATCTATCGTCAGATCAGCCAGCATACTTCCATCGATTTGTTCCTCTATAAACTTCTCCACATAAGCATCCATATTGAGAAGTCTTAGACAATTCGCCACTCCTTCGGCTGTTAAGGTTTCCAGATTATCTGGGATAGCGTCAAACAAATTATCTTCTGATGGTTGCACGGAACTTGCGGGAGAATTTGGACGCGGGGAATCTTGTTTAGACTTTGGAGGCACTGGCGGTTTTGGCTGGGAATATTCGGTCTTCTCAATACTTTCTGGTGGTTTTAGCTTGGAATATTCGGTCTTATCAATACTTTCTTGTGGTTTTTGCTGGGAATATTCTGTCTTCTCTGTACTTTCTGGTAGTTTTGGCTTGGAATATTGGGTGACATCAATGTATTCGTAAATACTATCCACAGTATCCTCTTCGTCCGCCATTTTGATCCGATCCAAGTCGTGCTGCTCCAGCTGCTCTAGCTTGGCTCTGTTATGAACCATCTCACATACTCCGACATACCGGCTATCCCGTTCTGCAGCCCCTTTCGCCGCAAGAACAGTAATTTCTAAGTCAATTGGTACTTGTACTACCGAGGTTATTTCACCGTATTTAATGCTTGCGATTATGCTGCGGTCATCGAAGGTTTCCTTTATAGTAATCTTTCCGAGCGTCGCAAGCTGAGTGGATTGCTCAGTCTGTTTGCAAGACGCATCGTCCTTCACTACTTTTATTGTGATTGGTAGCTCACACCGATCCTCCAATTCCTTGAGCCAAAACGACTCATTTTCTTCCATAACTTGGAAAATTGCTGTGTATTGCAAAGGAATCTGTGCGTTCTTTTCTGCGGCTCTGTTCACAAATGAGCAACATAGGAATTGTTGGCTTTCAATTGTTGTTACAGCTTCAAGTTGCAATATGTCGTTTGCTCTTATACCCAACCATGGGTGTTCATTGAGCGAAACAACTAGCTTCGGGAAGTCTTCGCTGAGCTGTTGGACGCTCCTGTAGACCTTCGGCCGCTTATTGCCTAAGCGTTCGACTTTCACTTCCACATTTAAGGGTATGGTAAGTTCCTGCCCATTTTCGCTCACTGCTCTGATCGTTCGGCTCGTCTTCAACGAGTGAAATGTTAAGATTTGATCCATCGAAAGCGTATTGATCTCGTTCAGGTCAAAATAACCATCTCGAACTTTCACAATCTGTGGCAAGTTGAAGCTTTCTATGAAGTCTTTAAGTTCATAGATTTGATCGCTCCATTCTACTGAGCAGAGCTCCATGCCGGATTGGAACACTCGGGGACGGGAATTTTGCCTTCACTTCCGCCTGGAATCAACACGAAACAAACTGTGTAAATGATCAAGTGACATTTGCATGATGTATCACTGCCGTTAATTTTATGCATGGTGCCACACGCTGCCAATCAACAGTCATTTTTGTTGTTTTGGTATGTTGGAAGTATATCTTAATGTTCTCTTTTGAGACAGTACTCTGAAAAGATGTTCACTTTCAAACGTTGCACAAAAACAAAGGCAATTCAGTCTAAAATCTATTTTGCTTCATAATAATCATGTTTTGTAACGCTTGACTGATACTTGTACTGAATTAGGCTTAATATTGGCTTGTTTTGTTTATCAGTTTGGATGATGGCCGTTCTTTTATTAAACAGATTAAATGTATGTATTTCTGGAGCTATACAATAACAACAATAACAACACTTTATTTGTACTCTTATACAATTACATAAGTAAGTAAAGGTAAGGAGAAACGAATAAGGAAAATTAGGGCCAATCGAGATAAGTTGCGTGACTGCAAAATTATATTTGAAGCCAGAGGGCAAGAGTAAATGCAAACTGCTATTATAACAAGAGCCCATCTGGGCTTTCACTCGGGCCACATGAGATTGAAGATGAAATACACTTTAATTTGAAATCCTCTTAGTAATAACCAAAGGGAAGAATTATTAGCTGAATTTAGCAGTCTTTTGGAGTGGCCGGTAGCGCGGTGACTTTCATAAAATTTCTCTGCTCCCCTAGTAAATAGGTAATTTAATATTTTTGTTTTTCTCGTATGTTGACCTTTTAATTTAAACAGTTTAACACACTGCATTTGAGCAGGCATATATTCAATGTTTTGAACCCGAGAATTAACCGTACTACCGTACTTCGTGGTCCCTTTCTTTAGTAGTGGGTTGTCGGTCAGGTAATTATAAACTCTCGTCATTTAGCACAGAAAATGTATTCTGATGAATAGGGATCGGGTTGTCGTGAAGAATCTAAAGAATTCCGTCTCTTCCGGTTTGAATTTGACTCATGTGTATGTTGCTTTTGGAGTTTCAAGGATATGTTGATCCAAAACTACAGGCTCTTGGGGTTTTTCATTGACTTGTGAACTTGCAGGCTCTGTAATTTGTTTTGTTTTCTTAGTAATATTAACATAAAGTGTTGAACATGTTCATTTTCTCAAGCATGTCGCGCATGACCTCTGTTTCTTCATTCGTTAAGTTCTCTACTTTCATCTGTAATCTGGGAAACTCGATCTTTTCCCATGCCTTGGCACATAACTATTCCTGTTGTGGATGATTATAAGTAAAATCCTTCGACAGCTTGTACCGTTTCCGCTAGGTCAATATCCTCGCTGGAACGAAATAACTTGATCTCAATACTCTCTGATTGACTCTGATCCAACTTACGGTAAATTTCAATCTCTGACAGTTTTTAAGAGACTCATAATATTGGTCTTGAAGTGCCTTCACCCAAAATAAGATGTTCTTCTCGGATGTTTTAAATGCAGCACAGCGAGCCGATGGCTTGTAGATTCCAATATCTATTTCTTCGAATTTTAGCTTTCCGGATCCTGGCCCCTTTGCTTCAGGTCGTCGTACGTGTCGTATATAAAAGCACTGGCCATCTGGGTAAAAAACGCGGTCCTTCGGCTCCGACAATAGCGCCAGTTGCAATATCCTGAGCCTGTTGGAAGGCTTTCGCATGAGTGAAGTTAAATAAAGCATTAAACTGGCTTACATTTGAGAGATGAGACTCCAAGTTACAGAGAAAGTTGCTCGCGGATTCCGCGGCCATGTTGCTTTACTGTATTAAATTATGTAAAAAAATTAACCTGGCGATTGTTGCGTGACCAGCACAGTGCGATCTGATTGGTGTGAATTTGACCTTTAACGCATGCGCTGAACGCTTGCTACACGGAATAAAAAAATTACGACTTGCATTTTAAGACTCGGTGCTGCCACAGGCAGCCCGAGTAATAAGAATACGGTGAAATAAATAAAAGTGAAACATACATAAAGACATAATCATCGGTTATTGAAAAGATTCAAAAGCTGATGTCACAGTTTCATTTGTAGATATTTGGAGGAAGAAATACCCGACCGGTAAAGTGTACACACGGAGAGACAAAAGTTATAAGGTTATAAGATTACTTTTAATCTTTTATCCGAACATTTAGCAGATATAACAAATGACTACTCCATTAGTTTCGCTCCATTCTCGGACCATTCAGCCATAACCACCATACTCAAAGTAAAGAATACAAAACAAAGAGGGGCCCGGGTTTTTGGAAATTTAATAGCTCACTTTTAAAAGATTTTACATACACGGAGTCTTTGGTAAAAGTATGGTGACGTGAAAGATAAGCGACTGCTCTGGGATCTAATGAAAATGGAAATTACTAACTTCTTCATCAGTTTTGCTAAAAAGAAAGAAAGACGTAAGCGTAATGCGGGTATCAGCGGCCATCCCGAGGGGGCGGCCCCGGGCAACCCACAGGCAACCCAGGGGCTTAGCAGGGGATTTGTAGCAAAAACATGCCCCACACGCGGGGCATTAGAGCGCTTTTGCGTTTTCGTCAAAATACCCCGGGGACATACCCACGGGATTTGCACGTAATCTGCTGTCTCAACGTTCAGCAGTTTTCGCCACAGGACTCGCTCGATCGATCGACGTTCTTCGCCGATTTCTTTGTCCTTGAGGTAAGTCATATCATTATCATTCAAATTAAGAGATTAAATTAAGCCATCCACTGTCGGAAGACAGAACAAAGAAATAAAGGATAATATTTGTATAAAACTATTAAGATTTTTGACACTTCTAAAACGTTTAGCTTCTGCCCCAACCGAGGGGTTTTAGCATGTATTTGTCATGGCTGCTGTGACAAATGCCCCTGGGTGCCCGGGGGCCGCCCCCTCGGGATGGCCGCTGATACCCGCATAATAACGAAAACACTTATCTTGTAGAATTAAATAGGCTTCAGAGGTACAATTATACGTAGTAAAGTTAAGTGGTTTGAGAGCGGGGAAAGAAATTCCAAGTATTTTTATGGCTTAGAAAAATGAAGTTATAATAGGAAAAATATTACGAAATTAAATGTCAGCGATACCGTCATCGAGGCACCATCGTCAATTTTAAAAGAACAGCATAAATTCTATGAAAAACTATACTCTTCAGTCTGAAATTCCAGATGCAAACTCTGAACAACAGGAATTTATAGCTAGCATTGAACTAGAGAACACACTATCAGAGGAGGAAAAGGAGGTTTGTGAAGATTTGCTGACAGTGAAGGCGGAATGCTTCTCTGCATTAAAAAAAATAAAAATAACAAAACCCCAGGCTCTGACGGCCTTCCCGCAAAATTTTACTTGTTCTTTTGGGACGACCTTAAATCTTTAATAGTATACGGCTTCAACCATGCTTTCAAGTATGGTAAATTACCAATCACTCAAAGGCAAGGTCGTATCATATCGCGAACGAGCGAGTCCGCGTTTTGAACAATGGTTACGTCACCCCTTTCTTCACCCCTTTCTTCCTTTCTTCCGACCGACCCAATATTTTTGAAATCTAAAAAAAAAATCGGACTCACTGTTTAAACACGACTTTATACATGTTTTATAGACCCCCCGATATGATTCTTTCAAACGAATCACCAATCCATGTGAACTTGCAGCCATTTGCAATCTGCCATCGATCTCCGATGACTTTGTAACCCGGCAGTCCTTCCAACAACCACCAAGCTTACCAGAACCCAGACCTCAACGATTTTTTTTTTGCCCGACCGACCGACCAACTTTTACGAGGGGAGCTGCGATGGGAAACGAAACATTTTATTGGGATGGCCTAAGGCGAGGAGTACGACAACTGAAGGCTGTCCTCTCTCAGGCCTTCTTTTCGTCCTTGGAATAGAAATGCTAGCTCGCTCTATCAATGCTGATAACAATATAAAAGGCATCGACATTTTTTGGGAGGAAGTTAAAATGACCCAATATGCAGATAACACCACATGGTTTTTGAAAGATACATACTCAGTTGAGCATTTGTTTAAACTGCTCGACCTTTTCAGTCGCGTTTCTGGCTGAAGAATTAATACGACAAAAACACAGGCGATGTGGCTAGGGAGCGATCGCGAATCCTTAGAAAAGTCCTTTGATATCCAGTGGCCTCAAAAACCCATTCAAAATTAAATCCATTTTTTTTACAATTTGCTGGTTTAATGAAAACAATTAAAGAGTATATATACTAAAAGAGCAGGAAAGCCTGGCGAAGTGCATAAAAATGCTCCAAAATGGTTTACAGATTTACAAAAGGTCACTGCAAAAATCATTCGAAAAGAGCTTGTCGAGTTTCAGTTTTGTGATCCAACAGCCGAGTTTACTATACACGGTGTTGATGAGTGTAACCTGAAAAAAAGTGCATATCTTACCCTTTACGGTCACAAAGGAAATAAAACTCAGCATGTTCCAATACAAGATGATACATAATATCCTACCAACAAACGACCAGCTCTTTAAATTCAAAATTAAAACAAGTGATAGGTGTCCTTTTTGTGATGAAAGGCATATTTTGAAGAAGAAAAAATTTGATTGCACATATGCTTTTTCTTTCTGGAGCTGCTTCAGGAACTGGTGGAACACACACACTTCCCAATCCATTACTTCAAATGCATGTTGTATTTTATATGGCCAACTGGATCCTATACTAAATAAAGACCTTTAATTATGCAATAATTATTGCAAAATATCACATGTACACGGCATTCATTAAGGGCACACACTTTTCGTTTGAAAATTTTCTTACCCTACTTAGGAATAAAGCAGAAACGGGAAAAAAATGCGCCTCTTATAATTTCGTTTCAATTGAAAGATATAACAAGAAATGGGCGCCCCTAAATATGTGGCTGGCTAATTTATAGATTATTTGAATACATTTTTGTTTTGTCTTTTGTGCGTAAAATTGATATGTATAACCGTATTGTAAATTGTAATCCATAAAAAAAACACTGTAAAAAATCAAAAATAGACAATGAAAAAAATACAATACTATATATAATAATTAGAATGTAATGCTAATGAAAGCTAGCAAAATCCGTATACGACAATTCTGTCGGTGGTACGTTGGATCTAACAGAGAGATCTGATCAGCCAAAAACAGTAATAAGTGAACAAGTCCAAGGACTACAGAAAAGCTGATCAAACAACGTATATATTGATAAGTTAACAATATTTCGGCTAATAATAATTAATATAATAATAATTAATATAATAATTAGAACGATAATAATTAATAAACATGGAAAGATAAACACACAAACCTATAATGAAGTACATGAAATACTCATTGAGGCTACCATGGCCATCCCAATAAAATGTTTCATTTACCATCGCCTTGTGGCTCGTGATGTCACGTGGGTTGGTCGGTCCATAAAAATAGAAATAAATAAAAAAATCGACTCACACAGGTAACCCAATTTAGTTTTTTTTATCGTGGTTTCTCAGTATTAAGAGATGCCTGTGGAGGAGGATAATGTATCTCTACCAGCATGTTTTTGTATAATATATGAAGACTGGTTTGACATCTCCGGCTTGGATAATTTGTCACAAATATAAATTTATATTGCTCATGGATGCGACACAAATCGAGAAATATTCTACTATTCACCTGATGCATGGGCTCCTCCTGCCTGATGCAGAATCGATAATTCAGTAGAAAACCAACAAAGTGATTTATTTTCATTTGACAACATTTGAAGCTTTGAATATTTTTTTATCAAACTAATCAACCGTACAAAA
The DNA here is from genome assembly GCA_030867875.1 of Actinernus sp. WN-2022. NCBI lineage: Eukaryota > Metazoa > Cnidaria > Anthozoa > Actiniaria > Actinernidae > Actinernus > Actinernus sp. WN-2022. Next base: position 55,364,082 of record JAOWCC010001589.1, read on the forward strand.
AAAGATGGCGGCATGTACTGTTACCCACAATCCTTTGCGCGCGAAAATCTTTAAATCCGTTTAAAATCGCGTTAGAAAGTTTTTTTAATTCCTAAAAAGAATCCAGTACAAGAACATTTGCCAATGCACTGTCATTGAAGAGAATAGAGGATTCCTACGTGTCATTTTGACTGTGTTAGGCTCGCAAGGGATTGTGGTCAAATGCACAGCTGCCATCTTTTTCGGTACGATGGATTATGGTTTGATTTCGTACAAGAGGAAAATTCTCCAATTTGTGATTCAAAGATAATTTGTTTTCCCCCTTGGCTGGATGGTTAAGTTTTCACAGTAAAAAAACACACAGTTTCCTTTATTTTCTGCTTGTAACTTTGACTGTGGACATTTCAGACAGCACTTAAGCAATGACCCGCACTATAAAAGGGCCTTAACCAGGTTGAAGACACCTTAAATTCGGTTCTCAATCAGCCTTTGTCAAGTGAACATCTCTGTTCAAAGCTCTGCAACAGGTGATGTTCTGCTCGAGTGATTTCTGAACTTCAAATCAAAAATTTAGTCCAAATATACACTAGAGTTTGTAAAGGGTTCTAAAATGCAATTGACAGGCATAACAGAGCAACTAGCTTACTGCTGTTTAGTCAGTTTCTTGGTTATTTTAATTGTTCCTTCAGCATTTTATGGGAGAGGACTGATAACTTGCTTACTTGCTTCACTATTCTGAATTTGAAATTCAAATTTCGAATCCCAAAGGACGAAAGGGGGAGGATATTTCCCTTTTATAGTGCGGGCCCTTGTTTAAGGCATATTCAAGTAAAATCGTATGTGAGGACATGCTCATTGCGGCAGCCTATTTTCTTTTACTATTATTATTATTATTAGGCGAATCATTGCTGCCTCTTAATAACCTATATATTCCATGAATGTTATGTAATCACATGATTAAGGATAAGGCAACATTGAGATACAAGATTTTGCTATTAATTATATCCATTTTGAAATCGCTGGGGTTTCCTGCAATCTGATTGGTGGAAAATAGTGTGATTACAGACCAAATCGCATCATTTTGCTGCCGGAACCAATCAAAAAGCAGGAATCTAAAAAAACAGGCCAATCAAATCAATCGATTTGAGAAGCAATTTCAAAGAAAATAATAATAATCCGGTAGTATTGCCATTGCTGTTAACTTTTTTCATGGCTGTAAGAATTTAGATTTCAAAACGATTAATTGATTGGTAATAGAACATTGTTGTACAATTTTGGTCTGAAATCATGATTACAAATGGGCCTTTTGCAGGAATGCAATCACGTGGTTGTACTGGATGGCAAAATAATCTGACTTCATTTATTTAAAGGCACTTGTACGAGATCGGCAGTGTTAATAGCAAAACCTGTTTATAAATGCTATTTTCCACCTCGAAATGATTGTTGGTATTTCTAAAACAGCGTTTTCTAGTTAGTCAAGCCTTTCCCATGGGACCACGAGCGCAATTTATCAAAAATAAATCAGCACGTTTCCTGCAAAACGCCTATCGTGAAGATAGGTATTTTGCTCTAACATTATAGTAAATTGACCACAGAGATACGAAGCTTGTGTTGAGAAAGGTAACAGTTTATTTTCCTTTTCGCACGAACCCAAGAATATATGAAAATCTCGCCCTCGTTTTCCCGTTTCCATGGCAATTTCCAAATTGTGCTCTATTTCCTAGAAATGCACTAGCTCTCATCCAATCAGAATTGAATAATTTTGTTAAGTATACTATAACAGTTCAAATTTAGGATTAATTCACACTCGTGTGTTTTTCAAAGAGCTCAAATTGCACTCGCCCTGCGGGCTCATGCAATTTTGATACTCTTTGAAAAACCCACTCGTGCGAATTAATCCCAAATTGCACTCGAAACCGTATGATTACCTATACAAATTTCGCTCCACTCAGTTCTGTTACCATTATATGTATATATGTTATACGTACAGTGTCACTATAATAATTTCAGTCGCGGTTAGTAGAGGTAATCTCATGAACTGCTTGTGCTATACGTAATTTATGGGCACTGAGTGATATATTTTGAAAGTTCTGATCAGAAGTGAGCTCGATCAAACTAGCACCCAGTGTGCTATATATCATTACCGAGGGTAAATAAATAAAGCCTTCAGGCGAGTGCAATTTGAGAACTTTCAAAATATCACCCAGTGCCCATAAATCACGTATATCACGAGCAGTTCATGTGATTTTTTGTTTATAATATACTGAGCAAACATTTGCTGAGAGCATGCGACTGTGCACTCAATAACCTTTTTATGCACTCGTTATTGACCAATCAGAATCCAGATATCTGAACAAACAGTACTCAGTGACTGGGTGAACTGTGAAGTACTCTGAATTGCAACAACCCTCAATCCTTCTTCACGTTTTCAATTTTTTGGTAGCAAATTATTCTGGCCGCCATCCATTGATGAATTTCATGAGTTTTTTCCGATGGAATTTGTCCTGAACTCCAAGTGACTCTTTTAGCATTTCGTCTGTCAGTACGACCAGCAAATTTCCGTCAATTTGCTCTGATTCAAATTTCTCCACATACTCCTCCATACGAAGCAGTCGTAGGCACTTCGCTACTCCATCAATATCTAAGGTCTCAAGCTCAGTTTGGATACAAAACTCCCCCACACATGTTGTGTCAGTATTTTCGATGTCGCCTGAGAGGGAAGGGGTAGAATGTGTAGAAGAAACTAAGTCAGGGTTATCAGGTTTGTGTGGTGTTTGAGGGATTTTTATCACGTTATTTCTTTCTTGAACTTCGTAAGGTACCTCTTCCTCTTTAATGCCTTCTGTATCTTCCATGGTCTTGTAACACAAAACTCGTTTAAAAGCGCGGGAGAGCCTCGATTTCATTTGCTTAGTTGCGCCTGAAAGCACTGACTGAAGACTTGCAGCGCGCGGTAACTGTGGTAGTTCTCTTGTTGAATTCCCAAAATAAGCAATGCCTGTTTCAGAACCTATCTGAGGCTTTAAACTGGTCGAACGAGGATATAATGGTGGAGGGCTTTGACCCTTATCATCATCAGCATTATCGTCGTCGTCATCTTCATCTTCACCTTCATCATATTGTTTTTCCTTTTCTGAATTTAGAAGACCAGTCGGTTTAGTTTCACGGGAAGGAACAGGCGGAGCAAGTTCTTCGTAGTTAGGTTCATCGATAACATCATATATTCTCTCCACTGTAGCCTCCTTTTCTCTTATTTTGATGCATTCAAAATCCCTGTTGTCGAGTTGTTGCAAACTAGCCTTGTTATAGGCAAACTGGCACACGTCTGCATAGGTGTAGTCAGCGGCATCGATCACTGCTACAGCGGTTAAAACAGTGACGTCCAGATCGACGGGAATCGTGAGCACAGACGTTGTTTTGTCATGTCGAACGCTTGCGATAATTTTCTGGCTGTTATGAACTTCTTGGAGTGTGACCTTCCCGAAGTCGGCCAGCTTGAAGACCGTTTCAGAGTCATCTTCGTTAATTTGTGTGACTTGAAGTGTCTCCTCAATAAACCTAATCGTACAAGGAAGACCACGTTGTTGTTCTACTTCAGAGAGCCAGAGGCACTCGCGTTCCTTTAGAACTTGGAAGGATGCGTTGTAGGTCAGAGGGATCTCAACGTCGTCTTGTTGTTTACTTACAAAGGAGCAACGTAAATGCCTGGTCTTCTTCCGTTTTGTTATTTCTTTTAGTCTGAGCACATCGCCCTCTGCAATGTACAACCATGCATGATTATGTAATGAAACGACGACCTTCGGCAGAGCCTCGCTAAGTTTCCTAACGTTGTAAACATCAAGCAGATTCTCCGGCTCAATATCGACTTTCGCTTCCAGATTTACTGGTATGAACAGTTGCCTGCCATCCTCGGTAATCGCTTTATACGATCTGATAGTCTTAACTAAATGTAGAGCTAGGATTTCATCTGAAGTGAGCGTTGTCTCCTCCTTGCTGTCGTAAAAGCCGTCTACAACCTTCACAATACAAGGCAAGGAAGAATGTTTGATGAGGTCTTTTAGATTCAACGAGCCGTTTCCCCATATTATGCACTCGAAATCCATAGCCGAGATGGACGTCGATGGCATAACACAGACGTGATTACTTCCTTGTGGATTCGTGATCAAATTTACAGATGAATGTTATTAATGTCACTGCTCTTAATAGATGACATCACAAATTTAGAACCCCCGCGAAGACTCAGATAAACAAACCGCTTTTCGTGTTGAACTTACAAGAATAGACCAGTGCGCGATTAGTTCTGACATTTTGAAAGGGATGCAAACATGCCGCTAAATACAGTGTTTGTATGGGAATCCGATGCCAAATTATTTCCGTAAAATCCAATTTCTGAAATATTCACCGTCTGCAAACTTATCATGCCAGGTAAACGATTAACTGATCACAATTTGAGGGATGTAGCTGTGCTGGGAAACGTGCAATCGTGTTTTTAGTTTTCCATATGTTTGTCTGTAACAACGAGTCAGTTCGATCACAAAGGCAACATCTTCTACTCAGTTATTTTAAGACCATGAGTGTTGGTCCAGCAGTGAGTTTGAACCCGCGACCTCCCCCACAACAGACCGGCGCTTAACCACTGAGCCATTTTATAATATAATATAATTGATATAATATAATAATGTAATGCAATGCAATGCAATGCAATGAAATAGCGCAGATATCTTATCTGTTCTATGCGCTTTACAATATTGTATAAATAATATACCTCCCCTACAACAGACCGGCGCTTAACCACTGAGCCATTTTATAATATAATATAATTGATATAATATAATATAATAATGTAATGCAATGCAATGCAATGCAATGCAATGCAATGAAATAGCGCAGATATCTTATCTGTTCTATGCGCTTTACAATATTGTATAAATAACAAATTAATTAAATTCTTTTCTACTAACGTAACGACTAATAATTAAACTATGTAGCAATGTAGTACATATGGGTAATAATAATTATTAATAACTAGTTAAGATTATAAGCAGAGTGAAAAAGATAAGACTTGAGCTTAGATTTAAACGGATGTTCACATTCGGGCTAGATCTTATTTCTGCAGGTAGACTATTCCAGATTTGAGGTGCTGATATAGAAATCGCGCGTTGACCATAGGTTTTAAGTCTAGTAATAAATGACTATGATACAAGACAGATAGGCTAAGGTGCCAGAAAGACGCGCTACTGACAAATGACCTGCTAAAAGAAAAGGGAAATGTTCTAATAAGAATCGAATAATATTGATATTTTAAAAATATGAGACATTAATGAAGGTCCCAATAAAAAACTAATACATGCATGGACCGCTTTTGGGGTTGTTTAAAAACCACTCTTTTATTAGCTTTTTTTCTTAGTGGCTTTCAACGGTTTGGAAGAAAAGGAAAAGGGGTAGAATCAGAAGTCCATAAGATTATGGATTTCTGGCAGAATCGGCGCCTAGTCAGGACGGTAAAAGAACTGGAATACCGAATGCCAGGGTGCGCTAGCTACAGCCCTGGTCAAATATTCGTGTATATGTTTTCAAGGCTTTTATGTTGCTTTTTGGCGAACAAATGAATAAAGTTTTGTTTCTCAGTCAAGTTCCTTAAAGATACGTTCGCCTCTGAAATGAACACGGACTGACTTCCGGTTACGGACTGGAACTGGAACGAGACATGTTAGAAAGGTCAAGTTAGATTTTACTCACATTTTCCCCAACAAAGTACGTGTCTCTAAGCATTCCGTGCATGCCATGAATTGATTATGTCCCATTTGCGTCAAGATAGCCCAAGTACACCAACATATCCTCGTTCTAGAATTACCAATAATCAGTAATTGGCTTTTGCTCTTCAATTATCAATAATCGCTAATTCTGGAACACAAATTAAACAATGACATTCTTAAAACCAGTCAAGGATAAAGATAAACAATTGTCCAATGTAGTGGTCGTGACGCCTGCACTGCCAAGCACAACACGCAAACGATTACGAGTTCAAGCCCGAGTAGGAGCGCTAAACAAAAATGTTCTCTCTTTTACCTTCTCTTCTTGTTTACCTGTGAACCCTAGCTCTAGGTGAGCGAGAACCCGTCGTTTACCCGCAAACTCGTCCGATGGTTAGGGTTCGGTTTATGGTTCGCGTTAGGATTTGTCGTAGTATTACCAATAATCGGTATTTCAAGCGTGTTTGCCATTTACTGATTATTGGTAATTGTAGAGCGAGGATGCGTTGAGTACACACAGATGTAATAAACAGCGATTGTTGCTATGTGTATTAGGAACCAATCAGTAAAAGGCCTATTACATTTTCGAAGCGATTTAAAACCCAGATTGATTGGTTCTAACAGTATGAATAGGGAAACTAGAGGAATGCTCAAGTTAGACCCAATCGAAAAATGACTGCCGCTAATTTGCTTAATTTTGCTATTAAGTATTTTCTGAGGAATAATAAACTACCTGTGTGAAAGAACGAGTTCGTGTTAGCAACATGTAGCTCTTTGATAATGGAAGAAAATATATCCTTACAAAACAATCAACGTTTGAAACTCACAAGAAATATGAAAACGAGGCTAGTCAGTCACTAATTATTTGGATGTTTGGATGATTTTGAGCCCGCAGTATCAGAAGACAATGTGCGCATGGAAAATGGTGGAAAGAGTACTAGAGGCCTTATGAGCAGTAGGTTCTCGCCGAAGCTCGTTTTGTTTGCTATGTCATGCTGACGAGTCCAAATGAGGACGAAACAGCTGTCCATGGCTGCATTCTAGTTCGAGCACCTTTTTGTGCTGTTGTTGGAGTATCACACCGTATCAGCTTTGCTGTAGTCTTCGGACTTTAATTGTTATCATAATTTTATATTTTGGCTGGTCGGATCCGGTGTTCTTGCAGAATTTTTGTATACGGTTTTTGCTTATCAGTCTAGTTTTAGTAAAGAGGAAAGCGGTAAGGGACGAACCATTCTTTTTTTGGGGGGGGGGGGGGGGGGGGAGGATGAGAAATATAGCCATGCAAAATAATTTTTAACTGCCCTCCATGTGCATTATTATTATTCTTTATTTCTGTCACACTCATTGCTTTACATTTGGGTAATTTACAGACATACACTTAATAATTATAATAATAGATATTACGGGGGGGGGGGATGTTTTTTTTCTTCTTGAACAAATATTTGAACTCCATTGCTTATGCACACCCGGCGTTTCCAACAAATATTATCTAAGTTATACAACATCATCAAAATGTCTCCTTCAGCACTTAATTCGTGCACAAAGTTTGCATTATATTCCACTAACTGGCCTGATTACGTCCAGCTTGACAGGGTCAGTCATAGACGTGTCCTTTACTTCGCTCGTGCTCCTCAACTAGTTTAGTTATTCCATTAGATGCTAACACTTTCCAGGATAGTGCCTCCAAACTGTTTAACTCTCTACCAGCAGCTACCAGATCCTGCGAAAGCTATAGGCAATTTTCTACACAAACCAAGGCCATTCTAAAAGTGCGCTGCCGCCCCAATTAGTGTTCCAATTTAATATGTATATTTCTCTGCTTCCCCTGCTATTATATATTTTTATTTCCAGCCTAGTAATTAGATTATAGGTTATAGTCAGTGTTGTATTTAATTATAGTTTTTAGTGTCATTAAGTTGTTACTATTTATATCTAGTAGCCTAGGGACTTATGTATTGATTTATGCTTATATATTTATTGCATTGTATATATCTCAAAATAGTTAGTATCTAATTATATTTAGTCTTAGCTTCTTCAACAGGTGAAGAGCCAGTGTAATGGATATACTGTTGAATAAACCATTATTAGTATTAGTGTTAGTGTTAGTGTTAGTGTTAGTGTTAGTGTTAGTGTTAGTAAGTTGTTAGTATAAATACGATTTGGTTAGGCTACAAAATATGCTTTTTATCATATAGCTACCGGTACATATTTGTATACTGCAGACAAAAAAATTTCAAACAGGTGTATACTTGTTTGCTGAAACAAGTGTATACTCGATTTAAGTTTAATCTAAGCTACCCATCTGGTGTCGCGGTCTGACACGCTGACACAAGTATAGGGCTACGCTGACACAAGTATAGGGCTCACCTACTGACACAAGTATAGGGCTCAACTATTGACACAAGTATAGGGCTCACCTACTAACGCAAGTATATAGGGCCACCTACTGACGCAAGTATAGGGCTTACCTACTGACACAAGTATAGGGCTCACCTACTGACACAAGTATAGGGCTCACCTACTGACGCAAGTATAGGGCTCACCTACTGATGCAAGTATAGGGCTCACCTACTGACGCAAGTATAGGGCTCACCTACTGACGCAAGTATAGGGCTCACCTACTGACACAAGTATAGGGCATAGTACATGTAACATCCAGTAGGACTACTGATCATCATTGTTGTATTCCACACAAAAATAATGTTTTTCTTCTTGATCTAAAAATTAATGCAAGTAAGCTAATTTTAAGTTATAGATAAAATATAAGCGGACGATCTGTGTGGGCATTTACAATGGCGAGCCGCTTCGACGAGCCATTGTAAAGCCCATACAGATCGGACGCGAATGTAGACAACACAAATAAAGAAAAATAGAGTAACCACGCCTTGTTTTCGTACACCTCTCCATGGAATTCCAGCGCAGATCTGATTTGAATTTTCAAGTTATGCACTATTTCATTTGAAAGTTAACGTGGTTGTGGTGAGTTGTCATGAACTAAATATGTCAACCCAATGCTTTCGTCCACCAAAAACAGCAAAATGGCGAGCGTTACCCCCAAAAAGCTATATTTGCTAACATGCGGAATTAATCGCCATTTATTGGAGCTGAAAGGAGAGGAGGGAATAAGTATCTTCGTGAAAAGAGACAGAAGGTTAGTTACGGCTTCATTAACTCTTTATATGTACCATCTTGCAATAGAGTGCGGGCATTTGACTCGTGAAACACTACTAAATCTAAATAGTACTAGTCGTTGCTATTTCTTTAGTTTTTTTCTTTAAATATCACTATTTAGTGCTAAATTGCTACGAGTAGTTCTAGGGTCTAATGTCCACATTCTAGCGTCTTGTCAAATCTGTATCAAAGTTAATGAATTAATTAGATCAGTAAGAAATCTGTATGAAAGTTAATGTACCTCATTAATAGTCTTTATTGGGATTTACAGCAGCACCCATGTGACCTGAATACTGTGTTTGGATTGGTTGTCACCCTCATGAATTATTAATGAATTTTACAATACTGCTTATTAAAATGTCTCATTTTAAGCTTTAACTGAGATTTTCTTTCTAGTTTATGGTTAACGTTGATATACATTAATGTTACAAATATACTTTTCAACAACAGCAACACTACTTTATTTGTTACAATAATAAATATTTGACTAAATAACAAAATTGATGTAGCAGGGCACTCGAAATAACTATAAAGAGCTAATCTAGTTGAGTGCCCTTTAATTAATAAAGTTTAAATTGTTAAGTCAGGAAAATAGGCATAGAGGAATACTGAGATGCACGTTAACAACAGAAGCACAGATTACACTACTTAGTATATTTACAGGTACTAATTAATGAATGGAAAGAAAAATAAAGAAAATTACAGTATAAACATATATATACATATAACGAAAATGACAATTATAGATGTGACATAATGAAAAAGTACGTGTAGTATTTAAGACAGGATGATTGTACAGGTAACACATGTCAGGTGCTCAGTAAATGTTTAAAAATATCCGATTTAAGTTTACGTTTGAATTAGCGATTATTTAAAGCTTCAATTTTTGTTTGTTTGTTTGTTTGTTCAGACTCTGCAAACAATGTTTTTCACGTTTCCTCTTCCGATTAGCAGTTTGAGTAGCCTGATTCCGCTCACTTAGTCCTCAGTTTGAGCGGACTAAATTGAAACACCACGTGTACAAAACTGAAAAAGGCATGATTGAGATATCAACATCCTACGGTTCAACGGAAACTATGGAAAAGGTTAACAGAGTTAACCCCGGGTCCAGAGAATTTTATCTCGCTACGACCTGTTCGTACTAAAAAATAAATCACCATTACGTGATTTGAACATTGGCCCTGAAAATACTACAAAATGGCTATTTTAGAAACTCAGTTGCGACTTCAACCCTATACCTGTTTGTCCCTCCTCCCCAGTCCAAATAAGTTACTTACGGTCCTGTTGGCGCCGTAGATGTAATACCAGTTTTTTTTTATCAGTGTAATAATGTATTTAGACATTTACATAAAATGTAAAAATTCGCATGTCCGCGGTCCGCCGTCCTCACTTTACAGAGTCCCAAACACATACCGAGGTCTTAACAATTTGAGATATTTTGTGAAAACCGAATCTAATAATTGATTTACTATACATTCAAAATATTCATTACACCGAAACTTACAACAAAGATAATAAAAGTGTGAGGAACGACAACAAACTTGTACTGGTCGGATGAGCGCCCGAGCACACGTGATGGTCATCTAATAGCCCGCGCTGAAAATCCGTTTGATGCGGGTTCTACTTTTTTTTTTTCATGTCTTTTTCTCGTGTTTTGCTACAGTTTATCGTGTTTCTTTCTCTTCCGTATTCTTTTTCAGTAACCGTTGCTCAAGCAATATACAGAAATAATATATAGAGGAGTATATTGAAAATATAAAACGGCCAGAAGTATGAAAGCTCTATAAAGGCCCTGCAAACTCTTTCAACATAGTAGTGCGGTTAGCTAAACCTGACATGTAAAGCGCTCAAAACTAGAATGTAACCGTGGACAGCTGTTTCGTTCTTATTGGAACTCGTCATATCAGCACGGTGTAGCGCGCGAGCAACTACGTCACACATAGCGTGTGGCAAGCAGCCAAAAACCAATCAGTCTCATCCAGCTTTACACATCAGTGCCAGGTCGAAGGTCGTGCAGACTGAAATATCGATACATTTTTGACCTATTGAATGTGATCAGGGCTCCTGATGTGGTAGTGTGCTTGAAACAAAAGTATTACTTTAGTTATCGAAAGTGAAGTATTATCTACTTGGAGTTCCGCTTATAGCCGGACTTGACTATAAATATTATATATTTTAAATTCTCCCCGTGCGAAGCAAACTCTTTCTCTTTTTTTTGGAAGCAATTTCCACTATCGTTTCTTTCCCGCCTTTTGCAGACGGATATGACGTCACGCCATATAACAGTAGCTATGACGCGCATCTACAGATATTGAGAATTCTTGGACTCTTTTCAGCCAATCAGAAACGAGATTGTGACTTGGATGTATAAATAACATAAATTGTCAATTTTGAGGTCATAAAATGTAAAAACATTAGTATCTGCTGTAACACCTTTAGGTAGATCATAATTTACTAATAACGACATGTCTTCTACTCACCTTCAAACACAGGCAGCCCAAGCTCTGTATTTGCACTGTGTGACCACTTTGTATATATATCAAGCCATTATTTCACTTAATTCTCAGATAAAGAACATAAAGTTACCTTAAGAGTTTGTCGTTGCCCTGTTGTTTTTCTGGGGTCTAGAAATGGCGTTTATGGGGTATTTCTCTCTGCATTTTGGGTTTGTCTGTCATCTCTCTGTCTTAAAGAAAGGAAAGTCAAATTCAAACCACGATTCACTTGAGGGCGATTTTTCTCACCAAAACCCTTCCGATCGGCGTAATTTCCTCCGTGAGGTTCTTACTCCAGAGGTTTTCAGACTTGAGAAATCCTTATCCTAACTCTTCCAAATGAACTAATTTATTTGAAGAAGCCCTCTCATGCTTCGTACTGAACTGCGTGCTAACATCGTTTTGGACATGACCGTTGAAAACTCGGCTTTGTAACCTGGCCTGCTGGTAAAATCCTATTTCCGGCAGAGGCTAGGCCAGGTCATGTCCGAAACGATGTTAACACGCAGTTCAGTACGAAGCATGAGAGGGCTTCTTCAAAGAAATTAGTTCATTTGGAAGAGTTAGGATAGATTGCCTTTATTTAAACACGATTATGATTAAAGCACAAGGCGTATAGGATAAGGATTTCTGAAGTCTGAAAACCTCTGGAGTAAGAAAAACTATCTACCTTCACCTGGTGGAGGAAATTACGCCGATCGGAAGGGATCGCCCTCAAGTGCATCGTGTTTTGAATTTGAGTGTGCAGCCTTTCCTTTCTTTTAGATAGAGAGATGAGAGACACACCCAAAGTGAGAGAAATGCTCCATAACCGCCATTTCTAGACCCCAGAGAAACAACAGGACAACGACAAATTCTTAAGGTAAGTTTATATTCTTTATCTGAGAATTAAGTGAAATAATGGCTTGATATATCTGAAAAAGTGGTCACACAGTGCAAATACAGAGCTTGGGCTGCCTGTGCTTCAAACAGCCGAAAACTGATTTATCTCCTGCTTTTTCAGGGTTCACCGTTATCGGCCCTTCCCATGGTGCACCGCAGTGCAGCAACGTTCTACGAGAAACCCCAAATTAAGAGTGCCCAGACCTTCCAGGTAGGTATGTTAAGAGTATTCAGACTTTGGAGGGGAGGCATGGGAAGAGAAAGTGGGGAAGCGAATCAGAAGAGAGAAAGAAAGGAGGGTTTTCTTTTTTTCGCGGGAATTGTTCTTGTCTTGGAGGTTACATTTAAGAATGGAGTCGCAGTACCAAAAACCAACGTTTGCTGTCAAATGTCTGTTATGGGTATCTAAATATACTGCTGTGTTTGTTTTCTGTAAATTGTATACTAGCTGTTATTTATGCACCGATTTTCGTCCATAAAACTCATGTAAATTTCTTGTGCGCCGCCATCTTGGATCTTATGACGTCACACGGTTGCCGCCATTGTCAGAAAACAATAGCTCTTTTGTTGTGTAACAATAGGACAACCGTGTGACGTCATAAGATCCAAGATGGCGGTGCCCGGAAAATTCAAATGAGTTTTATGGACAGGACAATTGGTCTATAACTGACATCTAATGTACAATTTACAGAAAACAACCAGCATTAGGTTTAGGCATTTAAAGCGGGAACATTTGAGAGCAAACGTTGTGTTTCAGTAAAGGTTCCTTTAACACTATATTTGCATTGTGTAGGAGGTTCCCGCAGGACAGCTCGAACAGGATGTAGTGGGTCGACCAATAACACACCTGTCCGCCTGCAAGCAAGTCACGGGAGAAGCTGTCTACTGTGACGATATGCCACAGTACAAAGGTCAGTAGGACTCCGTGACTGTTCTTTCTCAAACAGAGTTGTCAGTTGGTCACGGGAGTTGAATCTAGGAAATGATCACGGTTTTTCATTGATATGAAACCCATATAAACTAAGCCGTATAACAGAAGCTGCACTTTAAGCTTTCGCTTTCAACTGAGAGGTTGATCACAAGTGAGTGCGAATGTGACGCTCGCTTGCAGTCACGGAAAGTGTATTGTTTCCGAGTCGAGATCGCCGCCTCGTGAATAACCGTGGCGTATAATGTGAGTCATCACGAACTCTCAAGTGGTTCTTAGAGAAACTAACCCCGAAATCACCTTAACCCAAGTTGAACAAAGCGAAGTAACCGTTACCATCATAATAGCCTATATCTTTCCTCCCGCACAAGAAGTTTACACCCTTCTTTGTAGCAAGAAGGCAAGACTTAAATTACTAAGTGTTACAGCATGCGTTGATCTTACAGAACTATTTTATCACCAAGCGCGAGAGACGAAGAAAAAACACTGAATTTTAACGGAAACTGAAACAGCTAAACCACAGATCGAATTGGAATTTAGCGTGTTGGTTTTTGGTGAGGGAGGAAAACCGGAGAACCCGTAGAAAAACCCTCAGAGCAAGGGCGAGATACCAACAACCTCAACTCACGTGTTACCGGGGCTCGAACCCAGGCCACAGTGGGAAGAGACAAAGCACTAACCACTTGCACCATCCCAACTCCCCAAGATTCCCAATCGTGTCACAACGTTTGACCTAGCAACAAGTCGCCATCTTTTTCTGTACGTTGGATTACTTTTACCCACAATCCTTTGCACACGAAACACTTTAAATCCGTTATAAAATCGCGGTAGAGAGTTTAAATCTTAAAAACAAAACAGTACAAGTGCTGTTGCCAATATATTGTTATTAAGAGAATAGAGGATTTGTAGCTGTTTTTTTGACTGAGTTAGGTTCGCAAGGGATTGTGGTCAAATGCCGCCATCTTTTTCCGCACGGTAGATTGTAAACTTAATCCATTTTTAATTCTCTTTGTCGTAGATGAGCTCTACTTGTGTCTTGTCCTGAGTCAACGTGCACACGCCAAGATATTGTAAGTATTCTGAATTACAAAATACTTTCCTTTATGCTAAGTTTGTCGGGGACTCTTGGTTCTCGCATCTCGAGAGAATTAAATGTTCTCAACTTTTGTATTCTAATATAAAGATATTGTAACGACAGACGAAAAGATAAACTCTTCGATGTACTGATAGAAACAAAGAATACTCACCAACCATGATCCTTTGCAAACCTCTATTGTTCTTATATAAAGGAGTTGTGTCTCGGTGAGGGGCCTGCATTTCTGTTCCAGGCTGGAACAACATTATTTTCATTCATTTTCATATAAACTGACGACCCTTCACTAGCAATGAATACGATTAAATATGATGGATACAATCTTACAGCAATGAATACAATTTTTACAGAACGCCTTGAATAAAACATATATGAAAGTGGCTGAAGGAATTTTCCTCCCACCAGATCCATTGATACAAGTGAGGCTACCAAGATTCCAGGTGTGCGTGCGTTCATTAGTGCTGATGACGTGCCGGGTAGAAATGAGTCTGGACATCGTATTCTTGACGAACTGGTGTTCTACACTGAAGAGGTATTCAGTAATGACTTGTAATAATGATGATAATTATGATAGTGAGGGGGAGGACGACGACGACGACGACTAAGAACTTTTCTTGCCATTTAAAAATCTTCTGTATTGGGAAGAAATAATAATAGTCTAAGAACTTTTCTTGCCATTTCAAAATTGTCTGTATGGGTAAGACGTCATTGACAGCACCGTCATTAGCCAATCACGTTGAAATATCAATGTATCATAAAACTAAGATCATATTAATAGGTTGCACTCTGTTTCGATGTCAGGTGACTTCTACCGGACAGGTGATTGGTGCAATCGTAGCTGACACTCAACCCCAGGCCCAACGTGCCGCCAAGGCCGTGAGAGTGAAGTACGAAGACTTGCCGAGAATTGTTACAATCGAGGTAGGATTACCCGCTGTACCACACCGGGCAGAATGGCTGGACACTTTGAGCTGTCACTCTAATCAGCGTCGACATGGGTCCGACGCCATCACTAGACATACTAACTAAGATGGATATTGCGCGCGTAATTTAAACTTTGCCTAAACCTTTGTATGAGATCAATGTCTTGACTGTTCGAACTCACAGGAGCAAGTTTTGTTACTTGATCAACAAGGTGTGAATCACATGATTGTTATTAAGCTATTTCTAAGTAGCTGGTGGTACTCTAGGTTTAGTTTTAAGTCATCTGACCATGTAATATGTTAGGTACAAAATAAAGTTATTGTTTTTCGATGAAGAAGGGAGCAAGACTGATACTACCACTAATTGTAATGTCGACCCTTGCAGGATGCTATTGAAGCCAACTCATTCATCCAGCCTAACCAGTCCATCCAAAATGGCGACCTGGAGGCGGGGTTTGGGGCTTCTGATCACGTAATTGAAGGAGAGATGCGAACAGGAGCACAAGTGAGTGAGACCAAACTGAGCCTGTTGAAAATGTGCATTTAGTTATTATTTAATTTTGTTTCTCTTTAGAGTGAAGAACTTTTTCAACTGTGATGAAAATAGAGTTGTTGGTTAAAACGGGGAATGGGGGTCTGATCTGGGAATTATAAATTAGTGGAAAACACTATAATTAGTGTCCATGGTTACGTTAGGGTTGGAGTAAGGGTTAGAAAGCATATCCCAGAGACATTAGAATAGAACAAATACACTAACCCTCACCATAAACACATCCCAGACCCCCATAACCCAGTTCCCGTTGAAAATAGTAATAGTTATAGAGAATCTGTTACTTGGGAGTGTAATACGAGATTAACTTAGCATCCCTAATGTCTTGTGGTAGTGAGTTCCATGAGGTAGGAGCAGAAACTGAGAAGGACCTTGCACCGTATGTCTTGAGGTTGTGTTTTGGAATTTTAAGTAGATTCTTACATGATGAACGTAAAGAACGAGATGGTACATAGGGATTTAGAAGTTAAGTAATATATAACGGAGCAGTATTGTTAAGAGCCTTAAATGTAAGTAATAATATCTTTACAAATATTCTTTGCTCTACTTTTAGCCAATGTAGTTCTCGTAAAATAGGAGTAATATGATGAAATTTACGCGAGCAAGTGAGAAGGCGAGCTGCTGAATTCTGCACGTACTGAAGCCTCTGTATCAAGTATTTGGGCAGACCATATAATAAAGAGTTACAGTAATCTAATTTAGAGGTGATAAAAGCGTGAATAAGTATTTGGCTGGTTTCAGAAGATAAAAACTTTCTTACACGTGCAATGTTCCTAATATGGTAAAATGCTGATTTACAAACAGCAGCCACTTCATGATGTTCCATCGAAAGAGTGTGGTCGAACACGACTCCAATGTTCCTTGCTGACATAGACGGTTCGATGATCTCGGCACCAACACGGATACTTTCGAGAGGGGGTTGTGGACGATGACGAGCTCTCAATACCAGTAACTCAGACTTGTCTTTATTGAGCTTTAATTTGTTCTTGACAATCCAAACGTCGATATCATGCAGGCATGCTTCAGTCGTGGTCTTAGAGAGCTCCAGCTGACCTGCAACTGACGGTTCAAACGTCACATAAATCTGCGTATCATCAGCGTATAAATGAAAGGACATATTGTGCTGTCTGACTATATCGCCTAGAGGTGAAGTATATAACAAATACGAAATGGGCCCAAGTACCGATTCTTGTGGAACACCACAGATTAAGTCACGGCTGGACGATTTTTCACCTTCAACACATACAAACTGACTTCGGTCAGTAAGGTAAGAACGGAACCACGCGAGCGCTTGCCCTTTGATGCCAAAACGATTGCAGAGTGTCCAAGGCAGCTGATAGATCCAACAGCAGCAGAATAACACAACCTTGGTTATCGATTGCTCGCAGTATGTCATCATGCACTCTGACAAGTGCTGTCTCCGTACTATGACCTCGCTTGTAGGCAGACTGAAAAAGCTCGTTCAGGTTTTCATCATTTATATAATTATTAACACGTGACGCAACAACCTTCTCCGTAGATTTAGAAATGAACATCAGGTTGGAAATGGGCCTGAAGCTAGAAAACTGTTCATGATCTAGTGATTTTTTTTTAGCAGAGGTGATAATACCGCTTCTTTCATATTCATTGGCATCACACCAGATGCAAGCGATACATTTACAATTTTGGTAATAATAGGAAGGAGTACATTCAAACAGTTCTTTAAGATACTCCCAGGTAGAGGATCGAGTCTGCACGATTTACAAACAGAAGTACCAATCAGTATAGATAGTTCCTTTACGGTAGTATGCGAAAGGTCGCGTATCTCAGAAGAACAGGAGCATGCATCAAGAAAGCGATCATCCTGGTCACAATTATTCGAAGCAAGATCATCTCTTATTGCCGTTATTTTGTCTGTAAAGAAATCAGCAAATCTGTTTGTAAGATCACTGGCACTCTCACTTATGGCAGCTTCTTCACAGGCTTCCTGTTTAACAGCTTATCAAAAGTTCTAAAAAGAACTTTCTGGTCAGACTTGTTATCTGTGATTACAGTTGAGTAGAACTCCATTTTAGATGTAAAAATTAAACTGTTCACCACATTACATTGATTAACGTATAAGTCTCTGTCAATTGTAAGTCGTGTGACACGCCAACGCCTTTCGAGTTTCCTCCTCTTTGTTTTGCTCCCTTAACTCATCTGAGTACCAAGGTGCTGCCGGACGAAGAGTGACAACACGTTTCATTAGAGGTGCATGTTGTTCCAATAGAGATCGAGAAGACAATACCTTGATATACTGGTCCACCAGGTCTGCTACAGTCATGGAATCATCATGGATCATCAAGGAAGAGTTCAATATATCTTGGCAGAACATTGATTTGTCAATAGTTCGTATTTTCCGGTATTTTAATAATGTATTCTTTGTCAAGTTATTCTTTCATGTAATAAGTGCACTCCCTCTTTTCAATTCCAAGAAGAAAGGAGAAACTGATAGCTTGGCCGGATGTGCATACAAGGGATGTCTCCCAAATTCCACTGAAATACAAAGCAAATGTTTACAAAATAGTTTGTCGAAATAGTGAAAATTACGTCCTCTTTGTCCATTAACTAGGAGCACTTCTACCTGGAGACTCAAGTAACGATTGCTGTACCAAAAGGTGAAGATGGTGAAATGGAGTTGTTCTGCTCTACACAGAACCCTACCGAAACACAGGTAAAGGAATTAACAATGACCAACGCTGTTAAATGTTCTGTATTCCTGTAGTAAAACCTTTTTCCAGTTTTCAGTACTGCGTACTGAGTGGTTAATTGCACACTGAAGCAATTGACCACAAAACATCATGCAGGATTGTAGCTCGACATTTTAAAAGGGTGAGCTTCAGATTGGAGTACGAGTACAACTTTTAGACTTAAAATACTCTCACTCGCAAGGGATCTTCCAATTCTGCCAAACGATGCTATAGAGACATGAGAACAAGTATTAAGAGTGTTTGTTTGTTTGTGTATTTCTCAATCATGAAAAGTTGTATTCGTTCTTGTTGTTGCACTCGAATCAGAAGCTCGCTAGTATTACTAAATGGGACCATGTTCTGAAGAGGGATGGGAGTACTTATAATACAATACAATACTTGTCAACTAGGAGCTATATAACTCGTTAAAACTTGAACGTGAACTTAAAAAAAATATTTACAATAGTAATTGTATATATATATATGAAGCATGTTAACACGAAAGGAGCCTTCTTGTCTAAGACTGTTTTTGTGTAAACGTTCTTCATCTTGTGTACCCTAACCTAAACTCTTCAAAGTGGCGCCATTTCTCGAGCTTTTAATGGATTTCGATGTACTACACGTCAAAACAACGGTCTCTTCCCGTAGATTAAGTTTAGCTAATGGCTAATGGAATTTTGCTGTATTTTGAGTAGAAATACCAGAAAATGGCGTTTTTTCTAACCTAACCCTAACCTCTAGCTCTCAAATAATTATAAGAAATTGTGGGATAGATCTGAGACAAAGGCATTATGGGATCGAAAGGCCAGAAAAGTCAGATACTGTCATTTGCTCTTAAAATAAAACACTGGAAAGCGCGTTATTGCCTCTTAAAGTGAACAAGCACACAAGATGAAGCATGTTAACACGAAAGGAGCCTTCTTGTCTAAGACTGTTTTTGTGTGTAAACGTGCTCATATATATATATTTATAATATAAATTATGGGATCATCCTAAGAACGTGCGATTTGATAAAACAAAACGTATCGGTGTGATTGTTTTTCGCGAGTTTATATAGCTAACGGAGATAATTTCATAGACTGGGAAGAAAACATGTCCGACTTTGAGTTGTTAAGGTGTGTTGAAGAAGAGGAAAATAAAAGTCGCTTCCCAAAACTAAAAGAAAATGATTGGCGAGATGATTTAGCATCGGCTTCGTACTCTAAAGCAACCACAAAATGGGATGCTAAAACGTTTGAAGTTGAGAAAAGCAATGTCCACATTCTAATACAGTGTTACTCATTGAGAGTTTGATATAAAAAATGATTGAATTTAAGAAAAATGTGGTTTTTCTAACAGCCTGGGCCGGGTTGTTCAAAGCCCGATTAGTGCTAATCCAGGGTTAATTTCCATGACGACCAATAGGTTCTGTGCAGAGTTAATCCAGGATTAACACTAATCGGGCTTTGAACAACCCGGCCCTGGTGTATTATTAAAACGAGAGGAAAGTGACAACAAGACTGATGACTCACCAATAACTCGACGATAACTGTTATAAGCCTGCTTTATGCTGAAACCTGAACAGTGAATTGCGAAGAATACATTGGGATTTCTCTGGTTTCATGTAGAAATTCGTTTGAGAGGTTCCTGAATGTTCCTGAATGAAAAGCGGGCGATAAAACTTGCAGAGAACGTAACCCAGAACTGGCAGAATTTCAAAAGAGTAGATTATCATTCATGTGTTTAGCGGCCATGCTAATGGAGAGCCTCAAAAGCTACGCAACACGGCCATCAGAGCAGCTAGCACCTGAGCCGTGACGTGTCTGTTAGTAAAATATAAAAGCAAAACTATCAGTTCTTAGTCTAAAATTAACGAAATCTATAAAACTAAAACGAACCATAAAATAGCACTATGCCATATTAAGCTATTAGTTATTAAGATCAATAGATTCTATGGCATTTTTGAATATCATTGCATTCGCGGATCTTAGGTGGTAAATTGTTCCAAAGTCTACTAACAATATATGAGAAGGATCTATGCTACCATTCATATTTAAAGCGTGGTTGTACCAGCCTAGTGCCACTACCTCGTAGGTTGTACTTCACAATTTTAAGTTTAAAAAAAATTGATGTATGAAGGACCTTGATCATGCATACATTATAAAGTAGGGATAACGACTGAAAACATCTACGCTGGGCCAAGGTTTTCGTATTTACGTTAGATAGGCCTAAAATAGTCCTCAGAATGTAATGATTGGCGTCCTCCAATCATTTAGTTTGACCTTCAGTTTACCAATTCCCAGTAGTAATTGCCAATGAGTAGCACTTGTACTACTCCAGTATCGCTGGAATGTCTTAAAGAGGAACTAAATGTGTTAAATTATTATAACAGTCAGTGGTGGCAAAGGCGTTGGGCGTTCCTCGTAACCGAATCGTGGTGCGTGTGAAGCGAATGGGTAGGTGAAGTTGTTGTGCAGACACGGCCAACCTTATTCCAAAATGGCGAATGTTACTAGAATGGTATAGCGAGGTAGCAGTTCAATACTTTTACGTTAAAAGCACGCTAGTAATACACTAATACGTTTGCTTGTGATAGCATAAAATGATACCAAGTTATTAGGATTTCTGAAGTTTCATATGGAGTTGATACAGCAATGGCCAAGTAGTTTAATTTTCGTGATTATTCCACTATTCAAACATTCACAAGGTCCCTGCAGCAGTTTATTGCCAAACTTACAAACTGCTTCATATTATACACTTATTATATTAATTCGAGTCCAACATGGCGAAATATTTAAGTCGAGACTTCAATATTTGGTGAGACCGAAGGTAGAGTCTAATATTAAAACTCGAGACTTAAATATTTTCCATATTCATTGAGTGAGGATGCATCTTTTTAAAAGTTTTTATTATACCGAACAAATAATCCTCCAATCAATAAACACAATAGCGTGAACAGCTCATAAAATTATATTTTATGAACGATGTTCATAAAATTTGACTCGATGTTAGCCAAACCGTCACGGGTGTTTGTCTTTCACCAGGTGGTGGTTTTGGTGGAAAGGAGTCGAGGAGCTTTTTCTTATCTTGTGTTGTGGCTGTTGCTGCTAACAAGTAAGTAGTTGGAAGGCTTGATGCTTTTATATTTAAAATTCAACTTGCAATTGCTTGGGGAGGGGAGAGAGGAGTCACACTTCTCAAGAATTACACAAGCAAAGTCAACTGAAATAATAATGTGTTTTATCGATCTCATTGTTAAGAACTGTATGCTCCTCCTCCTCTTCCTCCGCCTTCTCCTTCTCTCCTCTTCTTTTTCCTCTTCCTCCTTGCTCCTTCTCTTCCTCTTTCTCCTCCTTCTCCTCCTCCTCCCCCTCCCCCTCCTCCTCTTCCTTCTCCTGCCCCTCCTCCGCCTCCTTCCCCTCCTCCTCCTCTTTCTCCTCCTCCTCCTGGATTTCAATTGGCTCACATAATGTACTCAAAGGGAACAGCGTGGGTGAGACTGAGAAACGAAGAACATCCGTCACCATTGCTACGTATCCTTGTGGCATTAGGCGGTATTTGGTCCCAAAATATCGACTTCCCGACTTTACAAAAAATACAAAAGGTTCTGTTTTGCTGAGTTAAACCATATGTGATTTTGTAGAACTTGAAGGTTGGCCATGCAACAGCAATAACATGTATTGGCGTATTATTTATAGAATGGGACGTCCCGTGCGGTGCATGCTGGACCGTGATGAGGACATGAAGACAACGGGAACGAGACACTCGTTTCTTGCTAAGTACAAAGTAAGGCTAACTAAAAAACTCTTGAAAATATCACTGGACTAGGTGAACCAGTCCCACAACTGTAAAACAGTGCCTTCCATATCACAAACATCAGTCGAAAAACAGGGTTACAGTCTAGACAGCACCCAGCTAGACCATAATAGCCCACTTCCGAGATATGCCTCATTTCCTACATACAAAGGAATCGATACGAGATTGGATGCCATTTTTCGAATTAGTCTATGGACCTGATGGCTCAATCCCGGTTTCTGGGAAACTACCCACCCACCCCTCCCTTGGATATGCATCGTTTTATTAATGATTAACCATTAAAAGTTAAGGTGAAGAGTGGGGTTTCCCAGAAATCGTGATTGATACGACCTGACTGACTAATTCGTTTCCCTTGCTCTCTATCGACAAAGGTTGTTTGCTTTTGTCATAAGGAACCAGTTCCTTATTTCAATCAAGTAACTGTAGATGTTCTTTAATAGATGCCTTGAAGGTTCCTAGAGTATACCAGTAGTATACAATACAAACTGAATATTTTGTGAGCATTTCGACCTGCCTGCATGATGCATGGCTACTAGGCTACGCCACTGTAATTAGAAATTTCGTAAACGAAAAAAAAGACTGGGACCGAGTTTGTAAATGTATTCGAATTTAAAAAATTAACAAGAAAGATCACAACAAAATTAGTGTATTGACTGAGTTTGGGGATATTACGATGAATATTAACCAGGTGGTGAGCTTTCAAAAAATAAGAGAGCTCAGTATGGTTTGGGCAGTCGCCTCCCCCCCTCAAAATCCATACTGAACTCTTATTTCTGTGATTTTCAAAAGCTTGTTATTCAGTTCTTATCAATGTTTGCTATCAAATTTTCATTATGGATACTTTAATCTAATGTTGTGTTTGTTTCCTGTAAATTGTACATTAGATGTCAGTTATGGACCGATCTTCTTGTCCATGAACTTCATTTTAATTTCCGGGGGACGCCATCTTGGATCTTATGACGTCATACGGTTCCCTCTATTGTTATACAACAAAAGAGCTATTGTTTTCTGACAGCCATGTGACGTCCCTTTAGGGATGAATCGACTTTGCTAGTACCGACCTTAGGTAGATTTTTCCTGATGTTTTCGGAGGTATTTATTTACTTAATAGCGAATGTATGTTTGTTCACCAGGTTGGTTTTACGAGAGATGGTAAGATACAAGCGTTGGATGTCAAGTTGTACTGTAATGCCGGTTACTCCTTGGACCTGACTATGGCTGTGAGTATTTTATCAAAGACACTGATTTTAACTGACAGCACGCCACTAACAAATCGTGATATTTTGCTCATTCTCGTCCAGTATTATTGCTACCACCTATTCGTCACTATTTAGTAAGACAGGACACACTCTCAGGACATATTGCTAAAGAACCAGGGGAGCCGGGGTGGTACAGTAGTTAAAATGCATATTAGCCCAAACTTTGTTATCATTAATATCGATTCTACATCAAGTGAATAGTTGAATAGTAACATATTTATTGATTTGAGTGTTGTGTCTATAAGTTATAAAGCTTTATGTGTGGACTTTGGTAACTATGTGACGTTACAGGAGGCCAACAAATTGAAAAGGTCATTTCTTTGTCCTTGTGAATAAAACTATTTCTGATTTGTACATTATTACAATATTTCTGATACAAGGCCCAAATAGCAAAAATATTTGTCTCTGCCAGCACATTTTTGTATAACAAGAGCCCATCTGGGCTTTCACTCGGGCCACATGAGATTGAAGATGAAATACACTTTCATTTGAAATCCTCTTAGTAATAACCAAAGGGAAGGATTATTAGCTGAATTTAGCAGTCATTAGGAGTGACCGGTAGCGCGGTGACTTTCATGTATGTGTGTAATTTAATATTTTTGTTTTTCTCGTATGTAAATTAAAGAAGTTGACCTTTCATTTAAACACTACTTATTCATGTAACACACGTTTAGAATTTAGTCTGCTGTTCCGTTATACTGCACGTTCCGAGTACTGATAGATGATTGTCTCAAATGTATGTTTATATTTGTCCCAAATGATAAGTTGTATCCTGTCCATCCTGTGATGGAGCTAGCTATGTCAATTTGTGTGCCTCTATGTAACTACTTTATCTGCTGTTCTTGCTATACATGATGAGCCATTACGAGTCCATCTTGGTATTTGTTGGATTAAAGATTATTAACTGAAATCTCTAATTAAACGCTTTACCCTCATTCCCAAAACTTCAGTCTGCTCATTATATTACAGAACTATAAAGGGAATTGTTGGAAGCCTTTAATTACTCGAACCAAAACCTCGGCCGTGAGAGGTTTCTTGTTTAAGTTTACCTCGAGAGTTGAATATTGCTTGGCTCATCATAATTTAATTATGTGCTGTGTGTGTATTTCTGGCTTCGTGTTGGCGAGTGACAGTGTTGCTCTCACAGTTCAGGAGTTCATATGTCTTCAGACTTCGATAGAGGATAGTAACCCAACTGCTCAACCACAGTATATGTATTTGCTAGTAAATCGCTCAGTATACTTCGATATATTAAAATATCAGCTATTCAGTATACTTGTGTAACGTACACAGGTCTCGATACGAGATGGGTAAACCAGCCAAAAACACGGTCGAAAATATTTTAGTGTTGGCCTACCGATCACGGTGTTTGCGTTAGAATGTATTATGACCGAGAGTAAAATGAAATGTGATGAAATTTGGCATAAAACCTACGAAACGTACCTCAAAGTTCAGGAGTTCAGAATAGCGTCCGCAGAATCTGGCGACTGGCCTGGAGAGAAATCTATTAGCGCCAACAATTAATGCATAATTTAACGCATGCGCAGAAATTTGCCACAGGAAGCCCGAGTAATAAATGAGGCCTCATATGACGTCACTAATTAGCATATTGGAAATAGAAACGTTTTATAGATATTTTACCATTGATATATGTACTTGATGTATCATTAAATGATAAAATTGGGGCTTATGGGCACTTTAATAAAGCGCTTTGCCTCTCACCTATTTGACCCGAGTTCGATTCCCGCAGTGCGCCGCCATGTTCTGAGGGTTTTTCTCCGATTTTCCTCCCTCCTCAAAAACCACCCTAAATTCCAATTAGACCGAGGAATCCATGTCCCCGGTTAATAGTAGACCCTTTCTATGGTCAGCTAGAAGACTACACGTAAATAAAGTTTTTATTTTATTTTTAAAACTGTTATTATTATCTGATTATCATCACCATCAAGTAATGGATCAATCACGGTTTCTGGGAAACCCCCACCCCTCCCTCCCACATACTTCACTCTAACCTTTAATGGTTAATCATTGATAAAACGATGCATATCCAAGGGAGGGGTGGGTGGGTAGTTTTCCCAGAAACCAGGATTGAGCCCAAATAATAATATCAACGTTTATATTTTAACCAGGTTATGGAGAAAGCATTGTTCCACTCTGAGAACTGTTACCGTGTCCCAAATATTCGTGCTGTTGGTTACATGTGTAAAACTAACATCCCCTCCAACACGGCGTTCAGGGGATTCGGTGCCCCTCAGGTATGTATTGACGGCATAATCTGATTAAACTTTATACTGTTAAATGTACACTCCAATTCAAGTTGAAGCTACAATTCTGGTCAAAAATCTTTGGGACACTAAGAAAAACACGCTACTTCTAATGTAGTATTCTCTGATCACCTACAATATTCGATTAGTATTTCGTTAAAATATGATCCCCTCCCCCTAAAACAATGATGAGATATTGGGGCATAACAAGCGACCTCGCTATCCAAAATAAAAACATTGAACTGGGGGAATAAAGATTTGAGATGTCGAAATCCTTTACAAAATGTCCGAGTGTCCCAACACTTTTGCCACAATTGTAGCTCCTGATTCGAAAAACGTACCATGATAGGTTTTGATGTGTGCGGTAGGTTCTCGTTTAGTTGCTACATCTTGTCACAACAGACTCAAATTACGGTTCTTGTCGTAAGATAGATAAAGATAATAGATAGTATAGCATTCGTGAAGTTAATGGTAAAATAGATTGTATCCATGACAACTTCATGTATTTAGTTGGCGTGCAAAGTAGTCGTGTACTCCACTTCCCCTCCTCCCCTGGCACACACATACACGATGCGATCTTTTTACTATTGGTAAACCCACCCAGTATTTTACAAAAGCCAGTTGCTAAATATATATCTGAATGTTTTGAAGTTAGAAACGATAGTCGTAATTTGTTTGGAAAACAACCAATGTATTTAAGTAATGTTATAAAATAACCCAGAGGAAACTCGCGCGCTGATTGGCTGAAAGCCGTGTTTATATGAGAGTCCGTAGACATGGAAATTCGCTGGCACGCGATTGCCGATTATGAATGAAATCAAAATGGCAAACAACAAGGAAGAATGTCTTCACCAAATGTTGACCTTCAATATGATTTTAATCAGCAAAACCGACAGATATATTTAACAAAAATACAACCAACCGACGGAGCCGGAGTTATCAAAGACAAAATTGCTAACCATCCCGGCCGAGATAATTTTATTCGCGGATCCAACAAACAAAAGTCAAAACCACTATATAGTTTTTAAACAATAGTGAGGAATCGAGCTAGAGTACAAGAGAGGGAAAAGCAAGGCAACGTTTTCATTTTTTGTTCTGTCTTTTTTTTATCCCAAACAGTAAAAGTACATTTCGTCGGCGACGAAGTCACGAAATAATAAGCCTTCATATAAGGCCACTTGTTATCATTCGATCCTACTTGGTCTTAGATAATTCTGATAAGGTTTTTAGCTTTTTCCTTGCCGTTTTATGAACAACTACATGAATTTTGCAAACTCACGTGCGACAGTTGAGTTGTGTCTTGTGAAGTTGATATAACAACCAAATGAAAACTTGTTGATTTTTTACAGAACAAAATGAGCTTTCCCTCTTACCTTGCACTCTTAGCCTCACCTCATTGGAAGGAAGGTTCCAACAGCTAGATTTGATTGGAAACATGCTCTTGTCTCCCCAGTTTTTAAGAAGGGTTCTCGTTCAGACCCCAGAAACTACAGGCCCATATCTCTGACTTGTGTTCTCTGCAAAACACTAGAGCATATAATCTTCTCAAATATTATGGGCCACTTAGATAAGCACTCATTATTATCTTATTTACAGCACGGATTCAGGAAAGGCTTCTCGTGTGAGTCACAGTTGATTCTAACTTCACATGACCTAGCTAAAAACTTTGATCTAAAACTTCAAACTGATCTTACCCTGCTCGATTTTTCTAAGGCATTTGACTCTGTCCCGCACCAGAGGTTATTTGCCAAACTCTCTGCCTATGGCATAAAGGGCAGCACTTTATCTTGGATAAAGGGCTTACTAACAAACCGCACTCAATTGACAGTGGTCGATGGCGACCACTCCGACATGTGTACAGTAACGTCCGGTGTACCACACGGGTCCGTACTTGGACCCCTACTCTTTCTTTTGTTCATTGATGACCTCCCTCAAGGCATCTCCTCTCAGATCCGTCTTTTTGCTGATGACTGCATTATATATCTCCAGTTGTCTTCTGCACTCTCTCCTGAAGTGCTTCAAACTGACCTTGATACCCTATCATTATGGGCCAAGAAATGGCAAATGCGATTCAATTGTGAGAAATGCTTCACAATGCATATCTCGCGCAGCCAGTCTCCAATTATTACCACCTAGCTATTTCCTGGATGGCAAGGCTCTTAAGAAAACTAACTCTCACCCTTATCTTGGAGTCATCCTGTCCTCAGATCTTCGTTCCAATAAGCACTGTGACCATGTGTCAAGTAAGGCAAGCAGGACGCTGAATTATATCTCGAGGAACTTCTATCATTCTACTCATGAAGTTAAGGCTAGGCTTTACCTCACTCTTGTTCGCCCCATGATGGAGTATGCATGCTCAGCATGGGATCCTTATACTCAGCGTAATGTCAACCAGTTGGAAAAGGTGCAAAGGCGTGCGGCACGGTTCGTGTACCGGGACTACTCGAGGGAGTCCAGTGTCAGCTCCATGTTGTCTAACCTGAACTGGCCCCTCCTTTCTAAACGGCGGGAGTGCCTCCGCCTAAGCTTTTTTCACAAATCCACCCTTGGCCTCAACGCTATTGAGCCAACCCAGTATGCCGCCCTATCTACCGGGGTTACACGGCGGAAACACTCTAAAAATTACAATCACTTCAATGTGCGCACTGATGTCTTCAAGTACTCTTTTTTTTCCCGCACTATTCCCGCCTGGAATAATCTCCCAGAACATGTAGTAAATACAAAAAGCCCCGAAAGCTTTAGTAAGCAAGTCCTATCTTTTCTGCAATAAGCTTATATTTAGTTGTTGATCGATTTACTGATTTATGTATTTATGTATTTATTAATTTATATTGGTTGTATGCAAATAGCTTTACCGATCAAATAAACAGATACAGATACAGATCTTTCCATTGAGTTTGGCGAAAATAAAAGTTCATTCATTGATTCATCAAAACGTTCAACAGGGACGGGAATCATGTTTCCTCATGCACACACCCAGTTCAAGTCCTCTACTCCTTGAATGCCTTAAATTTCCGGGGGGAAATGTCTTGAATTCCGAGTTTTTCTCATTTCGGGGAATGTTGAAGCAAATGTTTTCAAAATAGAGCCACACACTGACACAGATCGAGCATGCCTTCGTTTCTCTCAGTTCTGCCTTGGGGAATTTCCTGCACTGTGCAAACTCACCGTCGGTCGATTTCTGACGAATGTTACAGTTAGGAGAATTGATCTTCTGATCCTGCGTGCGTAAGATTTATCTCTCGTATTTTTCCTGTTCGTTATTTTATAAAAGCAATATAACACGCTTTCCATGTCTTTGTTCTCTTATATGAACACTCGGGATATGTTGGGAGAACGCAGGCGAGTGATTTTCGAGTTTTTCTTTGTTCTCCCAACATATCCCGCAAGACATGGAAAGCGTGTTATATTGCTTAAATAGAATAGGCTGCGGCAGTGAGTATGTCCACACATACGATTTTGCTAGAATATGCGATACGTGCTGTCTGAGATATCCACAGTCAAAGTTACAAGCGAAACTTGTATACTGTATACACGCTATGCATAACTCGCGCGGTCACAGCTAGCCTGCGTACAGCATCCCCTACTTGAGGGAGAACGGCGATTTCATCGTTTCCGTTTCTCCCCATGTAGGGTCTGCGACTCAGAGCCCAAAACCGTGTCCGTGACGTCACTTCCAAATTTCTGGTAATTAGCTATTTATGCATAACGAAGTCAAAACGAGATGGCGATTGAAATGAGATTTCGAAGTGTAAAGTCTGTCGCAGAGGAAATTTCTCTCAAATTTGGAATCCCATCTCTCCAATGTGAACAGCTTAATGCTTTATGTAACTTTATTCGTGGGAAAGATGTGTTCGTGAGCCTTCCAACATGCTCAGGAAGGTCACTGATATTTTCAACTGGCGGCCCCTTCAAACCAACTCGCGGCCAGGTTCGGGCTTTTTGAAGAAAAATGCATTTGTCATTGAAGTTACTCCGCTTGTTGCCCTCATTAAGGATTTACACGGAGGTCTTTATTAACAATGTTGTTTGGAGGTTGGGAAAAAAAATGTTTTTACATAGGAGTATGACAGGGATCGAAGTAATGAAGCATTAGTTTAGTTCTGCTATGTTTCTCTCTCCCTGCCAAGAATTATATAATAGTGGTTCGTACCGAGCGAAACTGTAAATTACATTTATTTATCTCTGTTCAGACAATTAAATTCCCTGCTCAAATATTCACCTTAAATCCATGACCAAGTAAGCGCTTCACTTGATCCTTCATGAGGGCAACAAGCGGAGTGATTTCAATGACAAATGCATTTTTCTTCAAAAAGCCCGAACCTGGCCGCGAGTTGGTTTGAAGGGGCCGCCAGTTGAAAATATCAGTGACCTTCCTGAGCATGTTGGAAGGCTCACGAACACATCTTTCCCACGAATAAAGTTACATAAAGCATTAAGCTGTTCACATTGGAGAGATGGGATTCCAAATTTGAGAGAAATTTCCTCTGCGACAGACTTTACACTTCGAAATCTCATTTCAATCGCCATCTCGTTTTGACTTCGTTATGCATAAATAGCTAATTACCAGAAATTTGGAAGTGACGTCACGGACACGGTTTTGGGCTCTGAGTCGCAGACCCTACATGGGGAGAAACGGAAACGATGAAATCGCCGTTCTCCCTCAAGTAGGGGATGCTGTACGCAGGCTAGGTCACAGCACGAAAAAGAGGCCGGTAGGTCCTCCGGAATGTTGAAGTTGAAATACTAGCAGGAGGTGTGAAACGTGTTGAACATGATTGTTTAGTTGAAAAATGTTGCTAATCTGTATCTGTCCTCATTTATCCTTTATTTTTCTTTATAGTACAACCAGCCAGGCGCATAGCAAATTAACGGCATTGTTTCACTGAACATTCGTTCAGTGCATTTCACAATCTCCGGGCGCTTCAATTTCAACATTCCAGAGGACCTACCGGCCTCGTTGACATGCTAGTTACCAGGAGTTATGCATAGGGTCTATGCTGGTGACTATTTTTACTGTGTAAACGTAAAGAAAACACCATCTAGCCAATCATCAATTTGATAACATCCCTCATATGTACGAAACTGAATCAAACTAAAGTTAGTTTGATCAAAAATGAATTTAAACTTCAAAATTATCTCATGAAAGTGCATTACTTCGATGGTCTTCTATTGAGTATCAACCAATGAAATTGCGAGAAAGAACAATAGAAAATGAACACCCTTTTACATTCCTTGCCGTTCAGCCCTTTTCTTCTTATCTGGTCCAAATAAAGTAATGTCTAAGTCTACATGACCAATTTATCAAACTGATTTTCACACTATATTTAGTTGGCCTAATCTCCAAGCTCTCAGGGATTACCTAAATGTACCTTATTGTTGAAATGTAATAATGGTATGTCTCAAGATTACCTCGCAACTGAGTTTAGGCATGCATATGAATTTCACCATTATAACACAAGGAACAAGGATCTTTTTTGGCTACCGCTAGCAAAAACAACTAAGTTCCCAAGGCTCTTTTAGGTACATTGGCGGTCGTACCTGCATGGAATACTCTCCCACGTTCAATTAGTATAATATGTAATCGCATGGCCATGGGCCGAGAAAATTAAGGATTCATCACGCGTGTTTTCGAACTTTTCAACAAATTGCCCGATGTCGCGACGAGGGCAATTTAGTGAAAAGTTTGAAAACACAAGTGATAAATCCTTAATTTTCGAGCTCCATGCGATTACTTGTTTATAATATAGAGATTTTTTTTCCGAGCAAAAGAGATATCTGGATGTGCGCTCAATGCCAATGGAAAACCCGAGATTGAACATGACCGCGACACTTTAAAACTTTATAGTCCAACTCGCTTTGCTCTCTCAATATCAGGAAATACATGGTCCGAAATATCTCAAAGATCGGCCAAAAACTTCGTGCTGAAAGTGCGAATTTTTATTAATATGTCAATAGGCCCTTTGCAGATAACAAATGACATGGTTGTAGCGCAATTCATTCGTTAATGAAGTATTACATCAACACGTGACTGTTAACTGCAAAGGGCCTATTTGGCTGTCACAATGAATAGACCAGTTCGCGGTAAATTCCGACATTTTGAAAGGGGTGCAAGCATGGCGCGAAATACAGTGTTTGTATGGGAAATGATGCGAATCCGATGCCAAATAAAATCCGTAAAATCGAATTTCTGAAATATTCTTCAGATACAAACTTAAGATACCAGGTAAAAGATTAACATATCGAAATTTGAGGGATGTAGCTGTGCTGGAAAGCGTGCAATCGTGTTTTCAGTTTGTAAAAACGAGTCGAATTCTGCGTGAAAATTTACAGACAATGTATGTATCTGAAGAATATTTCAGAAATTCGATTTTACGGATTTTATTTGGCATTGGATTCGCATCAATTCCCATACAAACACTGTATTTCGCGCCATGTTTGCACCCTGGTCTACCGCGAACTGGTCTATTGGAACCTCCCAGACCTCCTGTTTAAATATTTGGTTATAAATAAATAGAAAATACATGTATGTCTACACACACAACAGTTATAAATGCATGTAACTCGAGATCACAACTGATTTTGGAATTCGTCCTCTTAAAACGACTATGTAAAGTCAAAACCAGTTGTTTTTCAGGTAGTTTTAATAATATCGTATCTGATCTTCGATTATAGATATTTTTCTCCGCTTTTTTCTCCCTATCACAGGGAATGATGTTCGCAGAGTCGTGGATTAGTGATATCGCTTTGCAATGCGGTCTGACACAGAGACAGGTATTAAAACATAACGCATAGTGATGTCAATCATGATTTAATGTCTATTTTGTAATTACGTTCGCCTGAAAATTCCCTCACCCATTATATGTGCAGAGTGAGAAAATATTTACAACTGTTTTCAGGTTCGGGAGGTGAATTTGTACAAAGAGGGAGATTTGACACATTACAATCAAGTACTACATCAGTGTCACATACAACGAGTGTGGCAGGAACTCGTCGACAAGTGCGACTACGAAAACAGAAAGACGGAAATTGAGATATTCAACAAGTAAGACGTTTTCCTGATTGGACAGCAACAAACTGGGAAGCCATTACAGTGTCGGAAAACGTCACGTAAAAATGTCACCCCAAAATAGTTGTAAGGCCATCCCCATTTTTTTCCCGTTTCTCATCGTCCGACCGACCGATCCGTAAAATCGAATTTCTGAAATATTCTTCAGATACAAACTTAAGATACCAGGTAAAAGATTAACATATCGAAATTTGAGGGATGTAGCTGTGATGGGAAGCGTGCAATAGTGTTTTCAGTTTTCCATACGTTGTCTGTAAAAACGAGTCGAATTCCGCGTGAAAAATTGCGCTCCACTTCAATCGATAATTACGCTCACTTGTATTCATATTTAACAACTGACTTCGCAAACCAGAATGATTACGTGTAAACCGAATTTAGTCATGGATAGCACAGTCTTGAAAAGTCCTTGCTAGCTCATCTCGAAAAGTCCGAGGAATCCAAAATGTCTTTGAAAAGTAGTTGAATATCATTACGAAAAATACTTGTTATATAATTCAATACGATGGTTTCAAGGTCGCCTTTGTTGTGAGTGGTATAGTACGTGAAATTACTCTACAAACCATGTTGTTACATAGCCATAAGCTTTCCAGATACAACGCACGCTCTCATTGGCTTATTCAATGTCACATGACAGGTAACAATCGAACTGTTACCTCTAAAGTTGAGTGGACAACATTGCTTGAAAACTATGAGGTCAGAGGGTAACAGTTCATTGGCGCACGTGATCAGAGCGTGAATGAAGGTGGCGTGATGTGCATTTTCGTAACACCAGTCTTTCCAAACGTTTTGGTTTACCATTTTTCTCGACAATATGGAATATATTTCTTATGCTATATTACATAATGACTGGCTAGGGGAATATCAAGCTTCCTGGGAAACAAAACTCACTGTTTCCTTTGGGACCTATATATCATTAAGTGTTTATTATTACAAAGCCATATGTTTTCCAGATACAACGCACGCTCTCATTCGTTGAACCGGGGTCATGTGGCAGTCATCAAAATCCAATATATCCCGCGCGGGATATAGAGGTTACTTAACAGAAAGTGCTGGCGTATGGTATTTACGCACGAGTTTGTTTTCACAAAACGAACGAGCGAGGTACGAGGAAGTCTGATAGTAACAAACTTGAAAAAATCAACGAGAGGCCTCAGGGCGGTATATAATGACTGGAGCACCACATACAGCGAACTATTAGTTAGAGCTAAAATGTCTAATTTATATAATAGACGTCTACATGACATTGCTATTTTTATGTTCAAGGTCAAAAACAAGCTGTTACCAAACAACATTTTAGAAATATTTGTTACCAGTAGTAGTAGTTACAATATAATTAATTCGACTTTGCAATAATTTGAATAAATACTTAGCATTTTGTCTAAAATGAGTTTTTTCTTTACTAACAACTCACAAACTGTGTATATTTTCTATAAATCGATGTTGTTGTGATAGAAAGGCGCCAAGGAGGATAATGCATTAATGAGATGACGTCGACCCGGTAATCGACCCAGGCTTTTTCTAACGCGGTCATGGGTCAGGAAAGGTCAATTTTTCACCATTTCAAACAAGCGTAGAACATAGAGTATTCTTTGTAAACCAAAAATGTCTTTGCAGAAGTACTCAAAACCTTTCAAAGGTTCATGGGTAGAAAAATTTCAAGAAGGGTTAGAAGCACTTTAAGGAATGCGGACTTTGTACTACCTAGGATCAACACTATAAAGTTTGGTAAACACTCCTTGCGATACTATGGACCTTTTTTATGGGGTAAACTCCCTTCAGCATCCAGAAACTATACAACGCTTACCTCTTAAGAAAAACATAAGAAAGCAGAATCTGTCAGTACTTGTAGAGAAGGTATGTCCACCTAGTTGCTTCCTCTGCAATATGTGAATTATTTATTATTTATGACACGGATCTATCCATTATTATAATTATTATTATTATCTTTTAACAGTAGGATATCATAAGGAGTATTCTCCTATTTTAGCAATTTCACGTTTAAAGTATCTACATAACATATCCAATCATATTCTATGTATATTTGTATTGTGCAGATTTTTTATATATACATATATATTATATTTAGGTGTCCCCGATTAGTACACCACCTGTGGTGCGCTAGAAGTCTTTAGACACGTTAATAAAGTTGTTGATTGATTGATTGGATTGATTGAGTGAGTTTTGTGAAAACAAACAAATGTGTAAATACCATACAAAAGCACTTTTCATCTTGTAATTCGTTTATTATATACATACTGAGATTTTTCTCCAATATCAAACAGGTTTTATTCAGGTCTTGTCATTGAACACGTACATACTACTCTTCCCAGTAAACTGCGACACCCCAAGTTTTTTTACGGCCCCCGTGATGTCAATATTCTGTACCACGTGATCACTGTTTTGCTTACCGCCGGTAGAGATTTTTGTGTGGCGGCGTGAGAAAAGCGACGTGTTGTTCTACATTGTAGACAAAGAATGCCTCGTTGTAGAGAGTAGAATGACACATTGTAGACAAGTTTGACATTTGAAAACCGCAGAACGACTGACTATGAGATCTTAAAATATCAACTACCATCTTAAATCTTAAAATATCTCAGATGAATTGGCAAAATATTTCCTCCAGTTCCCTTAAAAGTTAAGCCACGTTATGTGGTTCTTCAAATACGTTTAGTAATAAACTCCAGAGCTCAAAGAAGAGCGAGAAGCAAATTTTTCCCAGCGATTTATAAACTTTGAAATCAACAAGGCAGTCGAAACTTGTCTACAACTGCCGCCAACAAGAAATCTACCCGGCGGTATGTCAAACGGTCATCCGTGGTACAGAATATTCACATCACGTGGGCCGTAAAAAAACTTGGGGTGTCGCAGTTTACTGGGAAGAGTAGTAATATTTTGTAGCTCTCAATTTTTTGTTTTGTATTTCGTATCCGACTGAACGTATAGACTAAAATTTATGCTCGCTACAATCAAAATGGAAAAAAATATTACTTTCTAAACTGACATAAGCCTTGAAATAGTTCTTCAACAACAATATGGAACTGTCTTTGATTCAACAAATAAAGTTTATAAGTTTACATCGACAATACATTAGTATACCTGCTTTTTCCAAGTTGTTTGCTTAGAGTTTCCAGACATCTCCATTTGTAGGTTTTTTCTGCTCACAGAATATTTAGGATTTTTCAAATGTCGATGGTCTATGGAAGTTGAAATCACTCCACGAAGGATTGAAAGCTCGTAATCTTCGCCGTATTTTCTGTTGACACTAACAATAATTTCACATAGATTATCTCAATATCTGTTGAGCACTTTCGGTAGACTTTCGTCAGGTTTTCCGGTATTTTGTGCTTCTTCTTTGTCTCTTTAGAAATTATGTAACTTAAGTAACTTTGCGTCGGTTTCTCTCTTGTGATTTTGTGTTCTTGGTCGATAATATACTCCTCAATTGACTTGGAAGTTTTAACATCGTTAGTTGGCTGTTTAAGATCAATATTACATGAGTCTACCTAAATGCCGAGCCAGGATCCGAGCCAGGATCCGAGCCAGGATCCGAGCCAGGATCCGAGCCAGGATCCGAGCCAGGATCCGAGCCAGGATCCGAGCCAGGATCCGAGCCAGGATCCGAGCCAGGATCCGAGCCAGGATCCGAGCCAGGATCCGAGCCAGGATCCGAGCCAGGATCCGAGCCAGGATCCGAGCCAGGATCCGAGCCAGGATCCGAGCCAGGATCCGAGCCAGGATCCGAGCCAGGATCCGAGCCAGGATCCGAGCCAGGATCCGAGCCAGGATCCGAGCCAGGATCCGAGCCAGGATCCGAGCCAGGATCCGAGCCAGGATCCGAGCCAGGATCCGAGCCAGGATCCGAGCCAGGATCCGAGCCAGGATCCGAGCCAGGATCCGAGCCAGGATCCGAGCCAGGATCCGAGCCAGGATCCGAGCCAGGATCCGAGCCAGGATTATATGCTAGAACTGAGAGTTAGGATAGCCTTGTGAACCGGCAATACTCATACGTTTCAAGCTCTATTAAAAGTGATTATACACTTAATGACACGGCCCAATTGATAATACTAATCTTTATTCCTTTCACACCAATAAATGGTACCTTAGAAATACAAACATAAAATACAATACTAATGCAGATAACACAAAATGTCAAATCACAAAATAGAAATACATATATTTCTCTTACACTAAAATAGACTTATGCCTCAAGAATTTCTAAAACTAAACATTTCTAGGACACTATAACAATATTCTGCGACTAGACGTAGAATAGAAACATCACCCATATTCATAATATATATAAAAATATTATTTGAATTAAATAAACGGAAAGATTCGTTATAATCAAATAAACTTCTTAAAAATATGACCCTCCGTTCTTCAAATTCCTTACTAGAGCATTTCATCAAATAATGGTACTCATCGCCAATTACATTCAAATTGCAAAAATTACACTTCCTTTCCTCGTATGGAGTATGACTGTATCGGCCAGATTCAACAGGTAACTTGTGAGCTGACATACGCAGCCTTGAAACAGCCTGTCTATGCTTCACATTCTGAATTTCTGACAGATATCGTTCAATCCTAAAATTTGTCTTTATTTGACTAAACGTTCGAAGTTTGCCACAATTACGACCCTGTTGAACCTGGTCTTTCAAGAAGGAAGAGAACAATTCATATAATTTTGTTTTTACGAAGCTACCTAAACTTTTCAACTGTTTAAGCGGTACATGAATATCAACTAGTGGTTTGAACTCACACCATTCTAACACATAATTCGTAAACGATACCGCCTGGTACTTATTTTGGATGCACGCTCTTGCAGCTTTGCCCACAAGAGTATCGTCGTAAGAACTATCAGTTATTCGAACCCAATATTTTACTATCAGGGAAGAAATTTGCACGATTAAAGGACTTCTACCCAGCTCACCATAAACTGCCAAATTTGTAGTTTTATTATGAACCCCCAAAATACGTTTGTAAAATTTAAGCTGTAACCTTTCTAAATCGCTGACTACTTTGAAGAATTTTTGTTTAAACATTTTAAACGAGGAAGTTTTACCCAACAAAAACACTCCCCAAACCTCACACCCGTATAACAGAACCGGGACTACTAACGAAGAAAATAGTTTTAGCTGAATACCTTAATAGGCACATTCTCCACATTAGACATTTTTTTCAATAAACCATGATATGCTCGTAACGCCTTATTATATAATACTTTCAAAGCAATTTTAAAATTCCCACCGAAATGTAAAGTTATCCCAAGATATGTGTATTCATCAACACAACCCAAATTATCGTCACCGAAAAACCACCTAGTCGACAGATATACTCGCCTTTGTGTCTGTGTTCCAAAAATCAAGATTTTGGATTTTTTTAGATTAACCCTTAATTTCCATTTCCGAGTGTACGACTCAAGTTTCTTGAGACCACATTGCAATCCTACTTGTGACTCAGACAAAAGCACTAAATCGTCCGCATACAAAAGGCAACTTAACTTAGTATCCCCAAGTTTCACTGGGTCACAATCGGAAGAGAACAACTTGGGAATATCATTGATGAAAATATTAAATAATGTAGGACTAAGATTGCATCCTTGCTTCACCCCAATGTGCGACTGAAAAAAAGGTGTTAAACCCTGATCTAGTTTTACTGCCGACCTAACTGATGAATTCATACTCAATAGAATACCCACAAACTTCCTGCTACAACCATACTTAATCAACTTAAAGAATAACCCTTCCCTCCAAACACTATCATAAGCCTTTCTGAAATCGATAAAACAAGCGAACAATGGTTTACGCCTGGATTTGTAAAAATCTATCAAAGTTTTCAAAACTAACAAATGATCCGATGTACGAAAACCATGCCTAAAACCTATTTGACTTCTATTCAAAATATTATTTTCTTTCAGAAATAAATTTAAACGATTGAACAGTTTACTAAGTGCTAGAAACATCTACGGTTTGCATAAATTGATACGCTCAAATTTGAAACTTTGACATTTTGCTATTACCAACGTAAGTATCAGTTAGTATTTCTAATTTTTCGAAATGATTTTGATATTGCACACATCGATACCATTCAGTTTTCCTACTTTTTTTAAATGAAATCCTTTACAAAATATTCTCATTTTCGCGCACAACAGAACACAGATCCCAAACATGCAAAAGAAAAAAAATAGTGCCATTTGGAGTAATAGTTTAGGAGAAACGAACGCGACGAAAAGACAAACATTGACAGCAGAAACCGCTAGAAGCTACACGCAGTTTCCGCCATTCCGCATAAAAATCTCTGTCTTCATGAAGTCACTCAGACCACTCAGTGAATTATAGGTGTTTACAATTTAATTAGCCTCCCTTTATTATTCACCAAACGACCTCTTGCTCTTATGCCTGCTTTTAATTCAGTTTTTTGGAATGAGTAATCTCCTCAAAGCTGCATTTCTTTTGAGCAAACACTGAAACAAGGGAATAACACGACCCGAATGAACACGACTATAAAAAAAAAAAGAAACTTGAGACATGTTGAATTTCATCCCGCAAAATCACGACAGATCGATAGCTCCTACATATTAGGTACATTAGTAAAGTGTTTCCGAGGTTTCCCTTTGCGGAAAATTAAATTTTGACTGGATTTCCCGTGGCTGTTGTCTGTCGATCCCAGAGAAACATTGATCGAAAATGCTCTCACGAATTTTAGGGCATTATAACACTTGCCGTGACAATCTGTAGGATCTAAGAGAATCAAGTGCACAGAATGAAAAAGAAAACTATGAAGACTGAACGATTTATCCAGCAACAACTACTCATCCGGTTGTTTCTAGAATAGCGGCCTTGCACCCTACAGTTGACGTATAAACGATGGCAATGTCAAAAAGGGAGCTGATTGGTTGACTTCATTTGTCAACAAACGATTTAGAACTCAAGGTGATTCCAGCTATCATATCATTTGTTCGAGACAGAGTTGTGAATACGTTCATACCCTGTATACCAGTGGTGCCAGAGCTCGGATCCTGGCTCGGATCCTGGCTCGGATCCTGGCTCGGATCCTGGCTCGGATCCTGGCTCGGATCCTGGCTCGGATCCTGGCTCGGATCCTGGCTCGGATCCTGGCTCGGATCCTGGCTCGGATCCTGGCTCGGATCCTAGCTCGGATCCTGGCTCGGATCCTGGCTCGGATCCTGGCTCCTATATTAGTTTGTCTCATATTACATTATTTAAAAAGAAGGTCAAAACCTCCAACTTTCGTAGTAAATCAAAGTGGCGCCTCCGATCGCAACATCCAGTTTGAAAATCCCGATATGTTTTGACAGGTGTTTTCTGATTGGACGAAACGCTTTTCGCACGTGTGAAAAAAAATCGTTTCGCGATTCTGATTGGCTAAGGAAAATTGTGAAGTGGGTTTTCGCATTGTAATAAACGATTCAAATGTACTGCGCAACGTGATCACATCGTGACAGAAGATGGTGTAATGTGTTGCGCGCGCCACTGGCTAGCTAAAGATGGAATAATATTTGTTTACCAATCTCAATTTGACTGATTTCTAAAAGCTAGCGTATTAAATAGTCCAGTTTCGTATTCTACAATCACCGCTCAAGGCGATGACTACAGACCCAGTTATTCAGAGTTAGCCTTTAAGTTACATAAATACCAGGGAGAAGGTGGGTTATCCACACATCTGTGTATTGTTGTAGTTTCTTATTTTGCACCTTATGTGGTTTTATTCTAATTTGTGTTCGGATTGGGTTACCTGTGGCACGCGGACAACATGGGGCGAGGAGAAAAGGGAAAGAGGGGGAAGGGGAGTAAATTATTCCCTTTTTCCCTCGCCCCATTTTCTCCGCGTTCCACAGGTAGCCCAATCCGAACACAAATTAGCAAAAAATCAACCATAAGAGCCGTTGGTTCTTGCAGTTTTCCAATATAAGAGCCGAAGCAGGCTGTGTGTCTTTTTAACTATTATTACTTTTAGTGACTTAAACGTGTTTATCATTGTACCTAACATACAGACAAGGTTCTCACAAGTTGTAACGTTGCACTCATTTTTACAGGAAACGTTGAACGAACACACACACATTACAGGCTGTCGCTCGCCATATTGTATCAGGCCTTAGCGGTGTTTACATGATACCGGAACGAGTTTTATTCCGGACCGAGTTCATCCCGGTTCCCACTTGTAGCTCTGTATTATTACGATATCGTTTACATGACACAGAAATGTCGTACCGGAACGAGTTCATCCCGGTTCCCACTTGTAGCTCTGTATTATTACGATATCGTTTACATGACACAGAAATGTCGTACCGGAACGAGTTCATCCCGGTTCTCACTTGTAGCTCTGTATTATTACGATATCGTTTACATGACACGGAAATGTCGTACCGGAACGAGTTCATCCCGGTTCTCACTTGTAGCTCTGTATTATTACGATATCGTTTACATGACACGGAAATGTCATACCGGAACGAGTTCATCCCGGTTCTCACTTGTAGCTCTGTATTATTACGATATCGTTTACATGTTACCGAAATGTCATACCGGAACGAGTCATTCCAGAATGAGTGTAGTCCGATTCTTGTACCGGATCCGGAATGAAACTCGATCTGGTATTATGTAAAAGGTATTTTAAGTTCTATAAACTAATTGCGATTCCGAATTATATTGCCGGCCAGTTGGGAGAAAATATATTTCGTATTGGGCGGAGTCGCGCAGCGGCGAAGCCAATACAAAGAATATATTTTCTTCCAACGCCGGCAACATAATTCGGTATCGGCGTCTCAAAATCGCAATTAGTTTTGTATCGCGATTCAACAATTAAGTCGGGAATTGTTAAAAGAAAGAAGAGCATGAAGCACCAAACTCATGCTGATCGTAATTTCAATTCTCAAAAGGCACCTTAGTATATCCATGGCAACGGTTTCACGGCTTAAGGCTTGAGTGGAGAAAACTTTCGCGACGTGTTTTGAAATCTCTTCAACGCTTCTAGTTCTACATCAATTCTTGTCAAATAAACATCAGTTTCAAAAATGATAAGTGATTTAGAATTTAAGGGTTCTTTCATTTATTTAAGAGCTTTGCTTTGACTTTCGGGGTTTGATTTGCAATAGACCCTTCCATGTTTTTTTTTTTTTTACTTTTGATATATATACGTATAACAGCACCTCGAGGTTAGTCAAAATCCCAAATTTAAGAGTTATATCTTGAATAGGAGCAAAGATACAGGCCCGCAAAATCGGGAAATTTCGGGAAATTTTACAGACGTTTGTATGTAAATTTTGATTGGGGGGCAAGTTTGTGCCCCCAGTCAAAATTTCCATACAAACGTCTGTAAAATTTTCCGAGTTTGCGGGCCTATAACTTTGCTCCTATTCAAGATATAACTCTCAAATTTGGGATTTTGACTAACTTCGAGGTGCTCTTTTCAGCCGTATCGACAGTTATATATCAAAAGTTCAAAAAAACTGTGTCTATTTTAGTGCTTTGAGACGGTGAAAATTGTACTTTTAGCGGATACCAATC
This sequence comes from Actinernus sp. WN-2022, assembly GCA_030867875.1. NCBI lineage: Eukaryota > Metazoa > Cnidaria > Anthozoa > Actiniaria > Actinernidae > Actinernus > Actinernus sp. WN-2022. The sequence continues at coordinate 55,406,478 of JAOWCC010001589.1, forward strand.
TTACCTTTAGGATTGAAGAATTCTTATCTTGTAATTTACAACGATTTGAAGGTGAAATTGTAGAAATCTTGCCACGACGCGCTCAATAAATGCTGTTGAACAAACGACTTTTGAACTTGACCGGGAACCCATGTAACTGCAATAGCCTGCGTCGCATCCGAACTGAACACCGGTTAAGTCCGTCTGCGACAGAAAGCTTGTTCTAGATTAGCCTGAATTTCAGCCGTCTCCTCTGGGTCGTTCCTCCCGGGAGGAACGAACCAGAGGAGACGGCTGAAATTCAGGCTAGTTCTAGATCCCCAACGAAGTACCAAGGATATATGTAGTCGATTCTGATTGGCTTTTACTAATGCTCATTCTTACTCGTCTTCTGACTGGCCATTCAACTGTCACCAGCCTCGGAGTTTGTTATGATGGGCAGTTCATGTCAGAGGCCGCTCGGTTGCAACTGTTCGTTTGCACGTGGTCAGCTGTTTACTTGAGATTTCTCGCCCAAGACGAGCTAGCGCTCTGTCGTCGTTTCTCTGTGTTTTACTATCAGAAAAGGTTAGGTTTATTTCAATTTCGGGTCAGGTTTTGAAGTAATGTAACGTAATAGGCTGCCCGTAGTTTAGTGCGACATGAAAGGAAACTTATGCATCAATCAGCGGCTTCCCCCTGGGGCCGACCCCCGGAGAACCCACGGGAACTCAGGGGCATTTGTCACGATTTGGCAGCTCCATGTTGCCCGAGGGTGTGGGGGAAAACAACACTTTTGCTACCGGTGGTTTAACCCAGGGGACGGAGCCTGGGGATTTGTAATATCAGGCCAGCGGTTTACCCAATCCGTTATTCTCGGCTGTTCTTCGAGCTTCGCGCCATTTCCGCTCACGAGGTCTTTGACTTTGGTTTGAACTGGCGCCCTTTTAATTTAATATGCCAGTTTTTAACGCGTGGAGCACCGACAGAGGGAAGAGAAAAGCCTCAACGTGTAACATTATATACATTAAAAGGTCATTGTGATCTTCTATAGTTTCATGATCCAGTGTGACAAACGAGGGCCCATCTGCTTCATCTGGTACCATGGCCCCTGTGTAAAGATTAGCAAGAAGAGGGGCGAGCAACTGCCATTATTTGTGTGCTACTACTGGAAAGATCTATAGGTGATCTGTAACTGATATTTGTTAACGTATATTACAGGGACCCATTATATTTGCCCCAGAGGAAGGGGATTTGTCAAAATTCTCCTGCCCCATACCCAGGGGGATTAGATGAGGTTTGAATGGGCGTTTGGACAAATCCCCCAGGGTCCCCGGGGGTTGGCCCCAGGGGGAAGCCGCTGATTGATGCATTACCGAACACATTAAATAGAATCTGTCACGACAAAATGCTCGTTCGAGGAACACACAAACAAATCTCCCATGCTGCTTGGAAATATCTAATATGTGCTACATCCGGAACTCAACTCCGGTCAACTGCTCTTGTTCTAGCAAACGAATCTCGATTTCAAACTGATATTGTACAAATATCATTGCTCATCTCAACGTGTATAAAAGCCGCCACATTTTGAAATGTAAATTAGCCGTAAGTCGCACTGGTGACAGGCTGGTGACAGTTAAATGGCCAGTCAGAAAACGTGTAAGAATGAGCATTATTAAAAGCCAATCAGAATCGACTACATATATCCTGGTACTTCGTTGGGGGTCTAGACGGACTTAACCGGGGTTCAGTTCGGATGCGACGCAGGCTAAACTGCAAGGGCTCGCGCAATTCCCAATCAGCGTGCAACCACGTGACTCAATTTTTTTGATTGCCAAATGAAATAAAATGTTTTTGAGCTTGAAGATAAATCAAAACTATGTCTGTGGTCCGAATTGTGAAGCAGAAGAGCATTTGGTTTCAGAGTTATGGGCAAACAAATATGAGAAGTTGTCAGTGTAAAATTGTTGGATGACGAGGGTTATCATCCAACATGGCCGCCGAAACTTCAACACCTTAAAGGGGAACTCAACCCTAAAATCAACCCAATGTCTATACAAACATGTATTCGAAATAAATAGGTTCTGCTATTTAATTTTTCTGTGTTGCGCGTCTAGCAAGAGAAAATCCGAAAACCTTCCTCACAGCCTCCGGTATGTACAGACGGCTCAAGTCTTGTAATTTGTGACGTAGTATACGGGGAATAAATTAGTTTTGCCATGCCGTCCCCTACATTGAATAGCAGGCCTAATGGCTTCTAATTGCGGACCATTGTGCTTTCTTTGTGCTAGAGGTGTGATCGTTCTTCCTTGGTATGTGTGACGTACGTTATGGGGAAATTTGCACTGAATTGAGCCGCCACACAATATAGATTTTTCAGCGGAAAATCGAACTTGGAGACTAATTTTCTCCTCATAGACGCGCAACACAGAAAAATAAAATATCAGAACTTATTTCTTTAGAATACATCTTTGTAAAGACGTTGGGTTGACTTTAGGGTTTAGTTCTCCTTTAAACAAAGCGAATGATGAATATAAACACGTGAAGGACTGTTGAGACATAATTCAAACCTCTGTATCTCGTGAGCAAAACATCGTATTGAACTGAAATTTCGTCTGAGAACTTAAGTCACAGACATCTACAGAACGTTAAAGAAACAATTTTATAGGATATATAGTTTAGAATTTAAATTTTGGAAGACACCGCGATGACGTCACGTGCACGCCAAGAATACCATGATTGTTATATTGGTGTCTCAAAAGTAAACAAAAATGATCAGTGAATCGTGATACTGTGATTTATTTGGTAATTAACAGACAGGTGCTCTTGTACATGTGTACACGGACGGCTCCGTACTGGTAACGCACGGTGGCATAGAAATGGGCCAAGGACTACATACTAAGATGGTACAAGTCGCTGCTCGTGTCCTCGACATACCAACCTCAAGGATCTACCTCAGTGAGACTAGTACCAATACTGTTCCCAACACCTCCCCCACTGCGGCGTCATCGTCAACTGATCTAAACGGCATGGCCGTCAAGGTATAATGACATCGACTAGTAAACATGTTTTGCCGTAACTTACCCCATTCTCTCCACTTTGTGTCCGAACCCATGCTGCTTTGCGCCAATGTTTTGATTAGTTTGTTTATCAACGGCCGCATAAATAGCCCACTTCCGCGATATGCTTTACTTGTCACGAACAAAGGTTTCAATACGAGGTTCCGTGCTAAATTAAATTTGTTCTTTTCTCTGTGAAAAGAATAAATTTAATTTAGCACGGAGTCTCGTATTGAAACCTTTCTGCGTGACAAGTAAAGTATATCGCGGAAGTAGGCTATTAAATGCTAGCTTTTAGTCGAACTAAAATGCTCTCGATTGCTTATTAGTTTCATATAAGAAGTACACATGCGCTTTGGGTAACGAATTTCATAATTTATACCGGATTAAAACCCATTCGAGTCCATGACTTTTCCCCGAATGCTTCGATGATTTGAACAGTACTCGGCAGGAAGCCAGTTGGTATATGCCTTTAGATTCGAATTCGGTTTACGATGCGACTTTTCACAATCCACAGCCGCAAACAAATACTCTTGGTAGCTTGTTTTCATGTCTCCAGCATTGGTTAGCTGTATTTGAAGATCTCTACTTTCCTTGCGAATGATATATTTTTAGTGCAAAAGGGGTCGTCCTCGCACTCGAGTCACACTCACAGCGAACTGAACAGTTGAACTCGGCGTATCCCGCGGTCGTGGTTTTGGTAGCAGGACTTTCTGGACGTACTGGAGGAGGAAAGAAAAAGGTTGAGGGCATTGCTTTCTCTGCTAATAAAAATGCAAATCTGACGTTTCACATATAAGTGGTATAAACACCTCAGTGGGTTATTACATGTAATAAACCCTTCGCAGCGCCTTGGTTGCTTTGTCTTTCCAACGAAGCCCGCCGGTATCCCCGGGAAACTCACGTAGTAGTCCTTTTGAACCGCAAGTGTTCTCTTGTAGACCTAGAGAAAGCAAAATATGGACTGCTGAATGATTATTTTAACCTCCCGGTTAGCTCAGTGGTTAAGCGCCGGTCTGTCATGCGGAAGGTCACGGGTTCAAACCCCGGCCGGACCAACACTCAGGGTCTTATAATACAACTGAGTAGAAGGTGCTGCCTTTACATAATCCAACAGTAAACGGTTATACCTTCACGTCTTCTCGGACAAGGACGTATAACCTTAGGACTAAGTCAACATAGGGCCATGTGGAAGATTACTGAGCTACATGTTAGCGGCAAACGTTTGTTTAACAGAACAAACTATGGTCGTTTCTCAGCACAGAATAAAATGATCAATGTATGGAACACTTTACCATTACAAATCAAGAACTCCTTTTCTTGCACCAGTTTTAAACGTAAAATGAAATTGTTTCTCCTATCTCAATAATACTAATGAGCTTCCCGGTTAGCTAGTGGTTAAGCGCCGGTCTGTTGTGCGGGAGGTCGAAGGTTCAAACCTCGGCCGGACCAACACTCAGGGTCTTAAAATAACTGAGTAGAAGGTGCTGCCTTTGTGAAACAATATCGTTCACGAGCTGCAAATGGTTAGACATATTCACGTCTTCTCGGATAAGGATGTTAAATCGTAGGCCCATCAGTGGATGAAGAGCCACCTCGTGGATATGCCACTGATTAATCCGTTATTATTATTTTTTTATTATTACAAGTCGAAACCGCAAACGATAATCAAACACGCAAAATACAGTGGCCATTCGATTTTTAAGAACCCAACACAAGGTCAAATGCATTCTGAGATATCTAGTTATAACATAGAATGAAACAAAAAATAATAGCGAAAATGAGATCCCATCTCTGCTCCCATACTCCCACTCGGGCGCTGTAGGATTTGGGAGCAGAGCCTCTGCAGAGTCCCACCCATACCGGCCCACCCGTATGAGGTTCTCATATTAGATCACCTTCATCGGCGCTTTTTATAGCTGAAATTGGAGGCTTCAATCATCCATGTGGGAGACATTAATAGATGGACATAAAATTGTTTATATCAACCCGATATATTCGTGAATGGATATGTATCATCAATACAATGGTTTCCACCACCCAATGTTTGTAAGCTTCGCATATCTTACACATAATTTCCAAACAATACGTTGTATTCATCGTGTTTAGTATCAAAACTTTGATTTTTAAGCTGCAACGTCTTTTAACCCACTTTTAAATGGGGAGGTTACCGTTATTAACAGGAAATGTATATGATTTTCCACCCCTCCCCCCTCAGTTATGCAAGGTTTGCAGATCTTACCCCAAATTTGCAACCAATATGTTGTGTTCATCGTGTTTAGTACCAAAACAGGTTGGTCAACCAAAATTATGATTTTTAAGCTGCAACTTTATTTAATTCAGTTCTGGACTGGGATATAGAAAACGAAATTGGCCCAGCATACTTTGCGGCCAAAATGGAAAGGGCGATGGATTTTTGCGGGTAGAAAGGAACATTGTAGTTACCCATCGAAAACTGCAGGGGTTCTTTTTAATTTGGTTGGCATTAAAGTTCAGGGGGAGAAATGATACCCAAAACAAAATTTCAAAACGGCTTAACCCCCCTGACCTTCATTTGCGCGAGTAATAACGCAAAAAATTATCTAGTTGGGCGAAAATACAAAAGATAGGCTGGTTTTTGTGTCTTTAACTATTCGCTACATACCAAACATTAATTAATTATTTAATGATTTGATTATTTAATGATTGTATTATTTCTATGATTATCGTTAGGAATTATTATTATACTAGTATACCTAATAGGTAGTGAATGCTGCTCCGCTCAGTTAAGGAAGTGTATTAGAAGAGAACCTACAGTAGCACTTTGGCTGGAAAAATAGATTACTGGGTGATAAAAATGCCAAGGTGTTAGTTGAATATATTTTGTAGTTTTGGGGCTATCGTGCGACTGAATCCTGTTTGAGCTGTGGTGTGTAACTCAGAAATTGTCGCGATTTATTTTCATTTTGTCCCGACATATCAACTATCTCCCGGTAAATTCCCTGAGCCTACCAATTCCCGACATTTTCTTAAGATTCCCGGCACAACAAACTGCTCTTCTCCCCGGTTAAGTTTAAACACCGGAAATCAACTGTAATTGAGAATGTAATTGTAAATGCTAATTGTATTTCGAACCGGCTGCTTGACTTTATCGAAGCCAATAGAAGAACATTATTTGCTGCTCACCATCTTGATAACAGGAGAGATCTTGCTCTTTGGAAACTGATCAGTAGTTCACACAGAGTTAGAAAGAGTTCGCCTACACGTCAACAAATTCATGATTACACAAGGATTGCATACACAGAAATGCATTAAAGAACGGTTGAACGTAGTTAGCTCAAACAATGCAGATTGCACCTCGTGTAATGTCACGTCACGATCAGATCCGTGCAAAGCAGTGTGGTAAAAAAAAGACAATAGAAGTGATGCATTGTGGTAAAAAAAAGAAATCGAGATTTGGACCCGCTTACGGATTAGAACTGCTGCCTTGCTCGCTCGCTTCAGGCTCGCTCGCTACGGCAGCAAATACTGCCATCTGATACGATATATACATCAATATAAACATTTATATAAATAATAAGGGGGACTACTTTGTAAAAGCCCTTAAGGATTTATTTAGTCCTCCTCCCATTGTATTTTCCTATTGTTTTAATGTAAAGAAACGTGTGTAAATATAATTGTGAGGGGAAAAAAAACGTCTCTTCGCCTCGCTGACTGTTGTCTTTCTTCGGCATTCTCTAGACCGGGATTCGATATTAAATGGTATAATTTATATACAAAAATTAAGATTAAAGAAAGTCAGTTAAACATATATATCTAGAAATAATCACACGATGGCCCAAAGTAGAGATGGATTTCGAAAGATTCGAGAGTCACACAATAACTACACTGCATGATCTTTCTGATTTTTGTGCCTACGAAAATCATTTGCGCGCACAAAGCACCATGGGCTCTTGTGTAGCTGTTGGTTGTGACATATATTTATTAGCGTTACGGAATGTACACAAGTGGGTAGGAATTAATGCAGAATGTTGTTATGTTATATAAACAAGTTACATAATCCCGTTGGGATTGCGTTGAGGGTGTATAAGAAGAGTGATTAATATGTAAGAATCATTCGAAGGCGTTTCTCTACCTTGATACCTAAATTTTCTTCGGGATATATGTTGAGAACAGAAGAAATTACTAACTACACATCTATACAGACGTGATTGGCCATGCAACATTATATACTGCTGTAATTATACGTGTCCGACAAGTATCAATAAACGAGATGCCCATCCCTGATCTGTTGTTTGTGTTTAATGCAGTTTAGCTATTAAATGTTTTATGCTCGTTTCAGGGTGATAAGAGTATAAGTACTTAGTTTGTAGGTGTATATTTTATATGTGTGCTTGTTGTTGCTGTTCTTGCACTTCACATTTTATTTGTAATATCACGTAAACTCATAAACTCTGGTATTGAGTTTATGCTCCTTGGGCAAACAGGGAATAAATAAGAACAGTTTCTTTTTTCCCAATTTCTTGTTTACGTTACAATTGTGGCACTATTATATATGGATTAACCAATGTCATTGCTAATACCTTAGCTATTGGTCCCTATTGCTATAGTGTCGATTTCATATGAACGGGACAAACATACGGCAAGTTCGTAGCCTTCTAGAACCGTACTGTAACTAACTCTGTAATTTGATTGGATCAGAAAGGCAAAAACAATGGGAAACCATTTCAATGTTACAGCATGCCTTACTGCAACCGTACCGTAAGTCATTGCCCTCTCATATGAAGTCCGCTCTATCTTGCAGCTTTATGGGTTGTTGAATATCTTTGACATTTTCACGTGTTTGCAGTGTACACGCTCCCTTTCATTTCCAGATCGCGTGCCGTAAGAGCTCTATCTTGCAGCTTTATTGGTTGTTGAATATACACGCTCCTTTTCATTTCCAGATCGCGTGCGAGAAAATATCGGAGAGACTCGCCCCCTTCAAGGAAGAGAATCCCAAAGGCACATGGGAAGACTGGGTGAGTGACGATACTGAAGTTATCAATTATTACTTCAAGCGACGTACATACAAACAAACAGAGTCCATAAATCGAAAGAGATTGTCACACTTGATAATCACTGAAAATTTGAGAGTGATATGATAAATATATTTTTAGGAATGAGCGTTTAAAAATCTCAAAATTTACAAAGAATGTATGACTGCAGGAGCCATTACCAGGAGCGTTCCTATGTCATGGGCTAGGCCCCTGCACAGGAGTAGATGTGGCTATATCTAGAATTCGAATTCCCGCATTGAAAGTGGGAAGAATGATAATGAATAATAATGGCGTGACGTATAGCTATCTGATTGGCTAAGATCACATGGCCTTTGTTTATTTCGCGCGAAATACAATTCTAAATATAGCCACATCTACTCCTGTGCCAGGAACAGAACCAATGGGGAAGATGGACGCTCCTGGTAATGGGCTCCTGATGACTGTCAGCCGACTCTTCCCCCAGCCCATTTTACAGTTTTGAAAAGTCATTTTCTCCGTAAATATATATAACATATCAATCTCAAATTTTCGGTGATTACTAAGTTTAAAATTCTCTTTCAACTGATGTAGTCTTTTTGTTTGTAGCTTGAAGTTTAAATTATGCTAATGTGGCAACAATGTAAACAATGACGTCAGCAAGGATTCGCCTATAACGGATAGGTTTTTGTGCCGGCACAAAAACCTTTCGGTTATAGTGTGAACATGCGCGGATCAAGTCGGCACAAAAACCTATCCGTTATAGTGTGAACATGCACGGAGTAAGTCGGCACAAAAACCTATCCGTTATAGTGTGAACATGCGCGGATCAAGTCGGCACAAAAACCTATCCGTTATAGTGTGAACATGCGCGGATCAAGTCGGCACAAAAATCTATCCGGTATAGTGTGAACATGCGCGGATCAAGTCGGCACAAAAACCTATCCGGTATAGTGTGAACATGCACGGATCAAGTCGGCACAAAAACCTATCCGTTATAGTGTGAACATGCGCGGATCAAGTCGGCACAAAAACCTATCCGGTATAGTGTGAACATGCGCGGATCAAGTCGGCACAAAAACCTATCCGTTATAGTGTGAACATGCACGGATCAAGTCGGCACAAAAACCTATCCGTTATAGTGTGAACATGCGCGGATCAAGTCGGCACAAAAACCTATCCGTTATAGTGTGAACATGCGCGGATCAAGTCGGCACAAAAACCTATCCGGTATAGTGTGAACATGCGCGGATCAAGTCGGCACAAAAACCTATCCGGTATAGTGTGAACATGCACGGATCAAGTCGGCACAAAAACCTATCCGTTATAGTGTGGACATGCGCGGATCAAGTCGGCACAAAAACCTATCCGGTATAGTGTGAACATGCGCGGATCAAGTCGGCACAAAAACCTATCCGTTATAGTGTGAACATGCACGGATCAAGTCGGCACAAAAACCTATCCGTTATAGTGTGAACATGCGCGGATCAAGTCGGCACAAAAAACTATCCGTTATAGTGTGAACATGCGCGGATCAAGTCGGCACAAAAACCTATCCGTTATAGTGTGAACATGCGCGGATCAAGTCGGCACAAAAACCTATCCGTTATAGTGTGAACATGCACGGATCAAGTCGGCACAAAAACCTATCCGTTATAGTGTGAACATGCACGGATCAAGTCGGTACAAAAACCTATCCGTTATAGTGTGAACATGCACGGAGTAAGTCGGCACAAAAACCTATCCGTTATAGTGTGAACATGCGCGGATCAAGTCGGCACAAAAACCTATCCGTTATAGTGTGAACATGCACGGATCAAGTCGGCACAAAAACCTATCCGTTATAGTGTGAACATGCACGGATCAAGTCGGCACAAAAACCTATCCGTTATAGTGTGAACATGCACGGTCCGAGCAAGTCGGCACAAAAACCTATCCGTTATAGTGTGAACATGTACGGTCCGAGCAAGTCGGCACAAAAACCTATCCGTTATAGTGTGAACATGCACGGTCCGAGCAAGTCGGCACAAAAACCTATCCGTTATAGTGTGAACATGCACGGATCAAGTCGGCACAAAAACCTATCCGGTATAGTGTGGACAGGAGGCCTATCCGTTATGGATTTCGTGCCGTCACAAACCCTATCCGGTATAGTGTGAACAGGAGGTCTATCCGTTATGGATTTCGTGCCGTCACAAACCCTATCCGGTATAGTGTGAACAGGAGGCCTATCCGTTATGGATTTCGTGCCGTCACAAACCGGCTATCCGGCATAGTGTGAACAGGAGGCCTATCCGTTATGGATTTCGTGCCGTCACAAACCCTATCCGGCATAGTGTGAACAGGAGGCTTATCCGTTATGGTTTTCGTGCCGTCACAAACCCTATCCGGTATAGTGTGAACAGGAGGCTTATCCGTTATGGTTTTCGTGCCGTCACAAACCCTATCCGGTATAGTGTGAACAGGAGGCTTATCCGTTATGGTTTTCGTGCCGTCACAAACCCTATCCGGTATAGTGTGAACAGGAGGCTTATCCGTTATGGTTTTCGTGCCGTCACAAACCCTATCCGGTATAGTGTGGACAGGAGGCCTATCCGTTATAGTTTTCGTGCCGTCACAAACCCTATCCGGTATAGTGTGAACAGGAGGTCTATCCGTTATGGTTTTCGTGCCGTCACAAACCCTATCCGGTATAGTGTGAACAGGAGGTCTATCCGTTATGGTTTTCGTGCCGTCACAAACCCTATCCGGTATAGTGTGAACAGGAGGTCTATCCGTTATGGTTTTCGTGCCGTCACAAAACGTAACCGGTATAGTGTGAACAGGAGGTCTATCCGTTATGGTTTTCGGGCCGTCAATGAAAACCTATTCGGTATGGTGTGAACATGGCCTTACACTAGTGCAGATAAGATAGACTGAGTTATTTTCGACTTGTTGTAAAACCGAAACAAAGTAATTACAGAACCAACCACGGGAGCAAGTAAAAACGCAATGAGCCAATCACGAACAGAAGTAATTCATGATTGATTTTATTTGAACTAATCACTAGGAAAAGTAAACGCCATCGTGGACCAAACCAATGTTTGGTTTTAGTTTATAACTAGATTGGCTGATAATTACAAAACATTTTTCACAGCCAATAGCAAAGCCAAGCAAACGCAAAACCAAAGCAATCACTTATAGACCCATTCGAAAAATGGCTGCCGCTAATTTGCATAATATTGATATTCAATATTTTCTGAAGAATTAACTAGCCTATATGAAAGAGCGAGTTCATGTTAGCAACATGTAGCTCTTTGATAACAGAAGAATATATCCTTACAAAGCAATCAACGTTTGAAACTCTGAAGAAACATGAAAACGAGGCTAGTCAGTACTGACGTCCTGAATCTCGTACAAAACTCTCTTATTTTGAACCTCGGTAACTTCGCAACACTTGGTGCTATGCTCCTTAAATTTTACAAACGTACTCATTTTTGCATGCTCTCTGAAGTGACAGTGTTTATTTTAGAACCAACATTTCATTACAACCAAAGCTTGGTGACACCATTTTTCGAATGGGTCTATAACTTTCGCAACTCAACCGCTCTATTTTGGACTTATTACCTCGTTAAATTCTATGCAGATATTTCAATTAATGTTATCTGGGAGATAGGACATAGGGCATTAGGGTATTAGGGCATTAGGGTATTAGGGCATTAGGGCATTAGGGCATTAGGGCATTAGGGCATTAGGGCATTAGGGCATTAGGGCATTAGGGCATTAGGGCATTAGGGCATTAGGGCATTAGGGCTTCCCAGACCGAAATGAATTATGGTTACGAAATGGGTGACGACCTGGACGACTTAGTTGACTTCCTTACGGTTTTATTATTTTCCATTTTTACCCTGCCTATAGCCGTCCGATATTTTTAAAATGCCTTATTCCCTAGTGCCATATTCTCTTCTCTCGGACAATGTTTAACTTAATTGAAATAGTTGTATACTGTGATGTTCAATTCGTTCAGTTTATACCATACTCCATGTGCGTGCTCGCAAAGCTCAGTGACATAGCCCAGTGTTGTTGTTGCACTGATTTAAAATTTCTTTTTTTTAATTCAGGTGCTTGCTGCCTACTTTAACCGTGTCAGCCTGTCCGCCAACGGCTTTTACAAGTAAGTGGAAATAAAACTTTCTGTTGCTTCTTTCGTTTCGTTCTGTTTTATAGGAGCTGGGGTTTGGACCCAAGCCTAGCGCGAACCGAGCCGAGCCCGAGCCGAGCCGAGCCGAGCCTAGCCCGAACCGAGCCGACCTGGATATTTCAATCTCATTTAAATAAATGTTTGCTTCGATTTTCTCGGCCGGAATAGGTTGTATATCGCCAAAATAACTGAATTACGTGACTCTATACATCATCGTTTAGAAGCCGTTCCAAAAACTCGCAGTACGTACGCCCTTGTGTTTGTAAATCTGATCAGTAAAACACTGCTGCTCGTTTTTGAAACAGTACATAAAATATCAGTGGTAGTCATTAATCAACAACTAACTTCTCAGGAGAGACTGATATACTCGCTCGCTTTCTTCACTGCTCTGCATTATTCCGAACACAGGACCCCCGATATTGGTTATGACAAGGAGAAGAACACAGGCAACCCATTCAATTACTTCTTGTTTGAGTATGTCTTATTCCAAACACAGGACCCCCGATATTGGATATGACTGGGAGAAGAACACAGGCAAACCGTTCAATTACTTCTTGTTTGAGTATGTATTTTATTCCGAACACAGGACCCCCGATATTGGATATAACTGGAAGAAGAACACAGGCAACCCGTTCAATTACTTCTTGTTTGAGTATGTCTTATTCCGAACACAGGATCCCCGATATTGGATATGACTGGGAGAAGAACTCAGGCAACCCATTCAATTACTTCTTGTTTGAGTATGTCTTTATTCCGAACACAGGACCCCCGATATTGGATATGACTGGAGAAGAACACAGGCAACCCGTTCAATTGCTTCTTGTTTGAGTATGTCTTTATTCCGAACACAGGACCCCCGATATTGGATATGACTGGAGAAGAACACAGGCAACCCGTTCAATTGCTTCTTGTTTGAGTATGTCTTATTCCAAACACAGGACCCCCGATATTGGATATGACTGGGAGAAGAACACAGACAATCTGTTCAATTACTTCTTGTTTGAGTATGTCTTTTATTCCGAACACAGGACCCCCGATATTGGATATGACTGGGAGAAGAACACAGGCAACCCATTCAATTACTTCTTGTTTGAGTATGTCTTTATTCCGAACACAGGACCCCCGATATTGGATATGACGGAGAAGAACACAGGCAACCCGTTCAATTGCTTCTTGTTTGAGTATGTCTTATTCCAAACACAGGACCCCCGATATTGGATATGACTGGGAGAAGAACACAGACAATCTGTTCAATTACTTCTTGTTTGAGTATGTCTTTTATTCCGAACACAGGAACCCCGATATTGGATATGACTGGGAGAAGAACACAGGCAAACCGTTCAATTACTTCTTGTTTGAGTATGTATTTTATTCCGAACACAGGACCTCCGATATTGGATATAACTGGGAGAAGAACACAGGCAACCCGTTCAATTACTTCTTGTTTGAGTATGTCTTTTATTCCGAACACAGGACCCCCGATATTGGATATGACAGGGAGAAGAACACAGGCAACCTGTTCAATTACTTCTGCTATGGAGCTGCCTGTTCTGAGGTGGAGATCGATTGCCTAACGGGTGATCACCAGGTATGAACAATACTGACAGACGCACTAAATGGGCCACCACAGGAGAGGGCCTCATTGTCCGGTTAAAATGTTTCAAAAGGTGTTTTGGAACTGCTATTAAAATATTTGTAATCAGCAGGAAAAATAGATTTAGAAAAAAAATCAAATTTCTCTCGCGGCCGCCATCTTGAAAGTGATGACGTTTCACGGTCGTTCAAAATGGCGCGTACTTGTAGAGAATGTTTCAATCAACCTCGTCCCCAGGGTCTTCTCGGTCAGATCCAAGATGGCGGCTACTCAGAGAGAAGACCCTGGTAAAGGCTGGATCACGTGATCAAATACTCCCAGATTTTGGGAGTATTTTGTCACGTGATTTGGCAATCTAAGATGGCGGCCAAGCTAAATATGGGAATAGTTCATGACGTGTACAAACCATAGGTATCCCAATCCGGAGTGAGCGAGAAGCGATTAACGGTATTTCCACGGGGCGAACGACGAAGTGAAAACAGGTCTACTAAACAGTTCGAAATGGAGTTTACTTGGATAAAGAAACAGTGGAAGAGTATCACAAAGCTACCAGGATGTATCTAAGCGAGAAGAGAATCCTAAAAAGCCGTTTATTTTCTGTTAGCGTTGAAGCGAAGAGATTGATAGCACATGTTCAGATTTAACGGCTTCTCCTGGCTTTCTCACTGATGAAACTTAACAGAAAACTACCCAGTAATGCACTTCATCTATTGCTCTACCTACACAATGTGTTTTAAGGTTATTTAAAATCGTTTTATTGATAAAATTTGAGCAATCGAATCTATATACAAATTCATCTCTCTGGACTCAGTCCGTTTAGCCAATAAAAAGCATCGTTAGAACAATCCTTGTGTCATAATCGAAGAGCCAATCAGAATACGTGACAGTTCAGCCTTTACCAGGGTCTTCTCTCTGAGTAGCCGCCATCTTGGATCTGACCGAGAAGACCCTGGGGACGAGGTTGTGTTTCAATTGGACATTTGCATGATGACGTCACATACTACAACTACCACGACTCTTTGCGCGAATCCTTTTGTTCCTCTAATGTGGACCATTATCTTGGTATCCTCAAAGGAGTTTTAACATCTGAATGAGAAAATAAATTGAAAAGGAATCTGGTAGTTGTAGTAAAGTGACGTCGTAATGCAAATGTCCTACAGCAATTATGACCAGCATTAATTAGGCGATGTATTTTATTGGTCATGTTCCCTTTCAGCAATTCACACCAGCTATTTCCGTTCTATATTGTACAGGTATAATGCTTATTCTATGAAAAACGTTAACAAGGAGGGGGAAACTTAGTTCTTCTGCATGCGGTATGTACTGATGACTAGACAACTGTTTGTTTTCAGGTACTTCGTACCGACATCGTAATGGATGTTGGCAACAGTCTCAACCCCGCTATCGATATCGGACAGGTAGGTATACTGTTTACAATAAAAGTGCCTCTGTTGAATTGGACGTGAGAGGTGCGTGATCCGATAAAATATAGGCAGGATTAGTGTTCACAAGATGAGCTTCGTCGAGGGGATTTTCAGAGACTCGTTCCATAGCAGAGTAAGGCACACTGGGCAGGCGCCAGACAGAAATTGAGTGGTGTTATTACAAATAACGTGAACCTTTGCTATTTTCATATATACTGTAGTGCTCTGAACCGGCCTTATCACATAGGTTAACATCAGGCTAGACATTTTATACTAGTTATCTTGACGTACAAAACTACATTTTTTATATGTAGGTCCTCCTGTTCGACTGTTTTTCTTCACGGCCGTTTTTGTTCTCATTTTCTTCCTTTAACATTCTAACCAAACATGAATATGTGTGTTTGTAATTTCCTATTGTTGTTTACCAGATCGAGGGAGGTTTCGTGCAGGGCCAAGGCCTCTTCACGTTAGAGGAGGTGCGTTTTTCACAGACCGGTACGTTATGGACGACAGGGCCTGGTGCCTACAAGATCCCAGGCTTCTCTGACATCCCGGTCGAGTTCCACGTCCATCTTCTTCGAAGTGCTCCTAATGAGAAGGCTGTGTACTCGTCAAAGGTACTCGGCGCTGTTAGCTTGATCACCAGCCTGCCAGCAAGTCCCTCGAGTTTTCTTGGTCGCTGTCCCGATAGAGCTAAATACCTAGTGCGCATGCGTAATGTTAGACCCCGCCCACAATGGCATGAATTTCTGACAATGCAGTTACCAAGAAAAATCGAGGGACTCACTCACATGCTACTAAATCTCCAGTCACATAACTCTGTAGTAGTTACTTGTATTTGACATTTTTTAAACTTCATTCGGAAATGTGCGACCACATTAAAATGCGACAAATGCTCGAAAAGTTAGTGGTAGAAAACATGTAACACCAAGGTATACTCATAGAGTATGAGTGGGACAAACTACGGTTATGTACGGCATGCCGTGGCATTGAAATGGTTTCCCTATTGTTTTTGTCCTGCTGATCCAATCAAATTACAGGTACGGCACGGTTACAGTACGGTCAAGGTAAGTCTACGGACATGCCGTAGTTTGGCCAACTCGTACGAAATCTGCCAGGAGCCCATTACCCGCTCCGGGTAATGGGCTCCTGAATCTGCTCAATACATTCAGATAATAGATGGTTCAGAACACTCTTCCAAGAAAACAACACTTGAAATTTAGCACACGATAGACCCTTTCAGCTTAATTGCCTGTTTGTTGCCCCATTTCAGACCACGTGACTTTTCCCTTGAGTAATGCTTTTTTTATTTTTCTGTATCCCTAGAGGAAATGCACCAATTTCTATAATTGGAAAACCAAAGCACTGAATCCTCTGGAGAACTGTCACGTGGTCTAAAATGGGGCAACAAACAGGCAAGCTGAAAGGGTCTATTAAACGTAAACTCCGGGAAAATTAGCAGAACTCTTACTAATCAATATTAATAATAATAGAGTCACTCCAACGTTGGTGTAGACTATTTAGATGAACTAGTTAGCTAGTTAGAACACTACCAAGAAAACAACGCTTGAAAATTAAATTAGCACACAAACTTAAACTCCGAGAGAATTAGCAGAATTAACTCTTACTAATCTATATTAATAACAAGAGCCCATCTGGGCTTTCACTCGGGCCACATGAGATTGAAGATGAAATACACTTTCATTTGAAATCCTCTTAGTAATAACCAAAGGGAAGAATTATTAGCAGTCTTTAGGAGTGGCCGGTAGCGCGGTGACTTTCATTCTCTGCTCCCCTAGTATATATATACATGTATGTAATTTAATATTTTTGTTTTCTCGTATGTAAATTAAAGTAGTTGATCTTTTATTGAAAACACTACTTATTCATGTGTGTATGTATGTTCAGACTACTATCGTGCAGCTAGCTAGAGTCTTGAGATATCTGTCAGCAACTCGCAGCTAGTTAATAAATTAGTACTGTTCAGACCTAGTAACTTAGTAGGTTTTACTTTTTGTTTTTCCGTTCCAGTCGTAAACAGTCCGAGTTTGACCAAAGTGAAACGATCGAGCTGCTCGCGTCCGTAGATATATATTTCTTCGTTTGCACTTTTGACATGATATAATTCTTCAAATGGCACCATTGTTTTATTTCTTATGTTTAATAATACAGTTCTCAGCTGTAAATAAAATAGAACATTCTATGGAAGATTTCTTGTCCTAAAGTTTGGAAACGTAACACATGCATTTGACGCTAGAAAGTTCAGTACTCGCAAGGTCAATTTACTAGTGGCAGTTTACTAGTTTGCACTATCGGCTGTTATGGAATGGAAACATACTTTCACAGCTTAATATGTATGTCGATTGGTCAGAAGGATATCTTGTTTAAATGCTACGGTCCTTTCGGCATCAGGAAATTTTTAAACGGGAGTTTTCGTACAGTATTTCAAGCTATGCTGTAGTGCGAGTTCAGTTACGCCACAAATGTCGGTGAAACTAATACCGTGTTCATTATTATCGGTTTTCTCTATGGGTTCTCATGTATTCAATAATTACTTCTGGAGCTTCATATTTATGTCGATTGGTCACAATGATTTCCTCTTTCAGTTTTTCCCTTTAGTTTGGACATTAGGGATATATCCTTGGAGATTTCGTACAGTTTAGCGACCGTTGTGTCGAAAGTAGAAACGTTCGTTTGACATGAAAGTGCGTAAACAAACTGTCACAAGCGGTTTCATAGCAGCTCGATGTTTGACTCCCATATAGTCGATGATAACGTATATAGCTTCATATGTACGTCGATTTCTCACAAGGATTTCCTCTTTCAGTTTTCCTCTCTCTTTGCTGGCAGTTCATGCTTCTTGTTCGGGTAGTTGCCCCACTGAGCCGTAACCACAAAATGAGCACAGCATTTCAGTTGGCATACACTGCGTACATCTGCTTAACTAATTAGATTTGTAAAAATCTTAGCGGATCATGTAAATATTCCGCTTGGCTCAAATATGAGGGTTTCTGCCGTCAAAGTTCATTTTTTGTTTCAGTTTTCCCCATATTAGCAGACTTGTATAATGTCTCGAGCTCTCCGAATCCAGTAGAAAGACTCTGGTTATTCTGTCGTAAAACATGGACCTGACCCAAATTTAGGTTGTATTGCATCATTGCCCACGATGGAATAGATTTCTGACAATGACTCATTTGAAATTGATATCTCCTTGTCTCGCCTAGTCTGAGCTTTGAATTTTCTTATCTGAGCGCGCCTGAGGAAATCTAACCTTTGTTTGCGTGACCAGCATAGTGCAATCTGATTGGTTCGAATTTGACCTTTAACGCATGCGCAGAAGCCGTCTGACACTGATTAAAAAAAACAAGAGCCCATCTGGGCTTTCACTCGGGCCACATGAGATTGAAGATGAAATACACTTTCATTTGAAATCCTCTTAGTATCAAGTCGTGCTTTAATTCGCCAGTGAGAACGTCAAAAAAACAGACTGGTCTATTAATCGCTTTTATGGCATGACTATGATAACGCAGGATTCGAACAACAGAATACTGGCAAATTCAAGTGTATAAATGCAATACAATGACATATTCAGACTTTGAATTTGATTGAAAATAGATCAAAACTCGGGGAAATGTCCGGCTAAAACTGTATGAATAAATGTGAAATGAAACATAAATTTCATAGCAAGAAAAACAATTGTAATTCCTATAAATGAGAAAGCTCTTCTATTAAGCCGCTTCTCATATACACAGACTGTTTCACAAAAAACATTTGCGCTTATCGACACAAGAATTCAGTTGACCTTTCAAATAATTTATTCTGAGGTACGCATACTCTAAATCAGATGTTAAATAAAGCGATAATTAGAAGGAAAAGTACATTAACAGACAAACTGAGAGGAAATTTATTCAAATCAAAAAGAGTTTACTTACAGTACTTACGTAACTGACACCTTCGTGCACATATGCACTGAATCGGAATGAAAGTCGAAGCCTACCTCGAACTTAACTTTCAGCTAACCTGTTTCCTTTCATTCCACAATGAATAATAATCTCATAAAGTAAGCCCGTAGCTTTCAATAAATTTGCCAGTGTCTGAATGAAACAGCTAGATCTTTTCCAATTTCTCTCACGAGTCACGGCAGAAGACAGTCTCAAGCTACAAAACTTGAATTTTGATCCTCTTCACAGTAACGTAATTTAACGTCTCCGATCAATTCCTCTCTCTTTGCTGGCAGTTCATGCTTCTTGTACGTGTAGTTGCCCCACTGAGCCGTAACCACAAAACGAGCACAGCATTTCAGTTGGCATACACTGCGTACATCTGCTTAACTAATTAGATTTGTAAAAATCTTAGCGGATTATGTAAATATTCCGCTTGGCTCAAATATGAGGGTTTCTGCCGTCAAAGTTCATTGTTTGTTTCAGTTTTCCCCATATTAGCAGACTTGTATAATGTCTCGAGCTCTCCGAATCCAGTAGAAAGACTCTGGTTATTCTGTCGTAAAACATGGACCTGACCCAAATTTAGGTTGTATTGCATCATTGTCCACGATGGAATAGATTTCTGACAATGACTATTTGAAATTGATATCTCCTTGTCTCGCCTAGTCTGAGCTTTGAATTTTCTTATCTGAGCGCGCCTGAGGAAATCTAACCTTTGTTTGCGTGACCAGCATAGTGCAATCTGATTGGTTCGAATTTGACCTTTAACGCATGCGCAGAAGCCGTCTGACACTGATTAAAAAAAAAAAAATAACCACTTGCATTTTAAGACTCGGCGCTGCCACAGGCAGCCCGAGTAATAATAGAGTCACTCCAACGTCGGTGTAGACTATTTAGATGAACTAGTTAGATAATTACTTTACGTCATAATGATATAGGGCAATTAGCAGAACTCTTACTAATCTATATTAATAATAATAGAGTCGCTCCAACGTCGGTGTAGGCTATTTAGATGAACTAGTTAGCTAACTTTACGTCATAATGATATAGGGCAATTAGCAGAACTCTTACTAACCTATATTAATAATAATAGAGTCGCTCCAACGTCGGTGTAGGCTATTTAGATGAACTAGTTAGATAATTACTTTACGTCATAATGATATAGGGCAATTAGCAGAACTCTTACTATTCTATATTAATAATAATAGTCACTCCAACGTCGGTGTAGACTATTTAGATGAACTAGTTAGCTAACTTTACGACATAATGATATAGGGCAATTAGCAGAACTCTTACTAACCTATATTAATAATAATAGAGTCGCTCCAACGTCGGTGTAGGCTATTTAGATGAACTAGTTAGCTAACTTTACGTCATAATGATATAGGGCAATTAGCAGAACTCTTACTAACCTATATTAATAATAATAGAGTCGCTCCAACGTCGGTGTAGGCTATTTAGATGAACTAGTTAGCTAACTTTACGTCATAATGATATAGGGCAATTTGCAGAACTCTTACTAATCTATATTAATAACAAGAGGCCCCTTTGTGGCCTTAACTCGGGCCACCTAGAAATAGGTTAATTAATACATGGAGTTCTAGCATAGTTTTGCGTCATACATGGTTTGTGCTTGGGGAGCAAGATAATTATTCACTACTCATGCTTGTGATAATTTACATATATTGGAATGGACCTTTTGCAGGAATGCAATCACATGGTTGTACTAGATGGCAAACAAATCTTTATTTAACAATCTATATCTATATTTAAAGGCACTTGTATGAGATCGGTAGTGTTATTAACAAAACCTGTTTGTAAATGCTATTTTCCACCTTCTTCCAATTCTCAACCCCCAAAGGTGGTCACGGTCCCTTATGGTAGCTTGTAATTACAAAGTTTTATTGATAATAAAATTATGGTTTCATGAGGGTTGTCGTCGAAGGGACTGGTCAGAAATTAGCAGGGGGAGGGGGTTGAGATGGAGGGCCATATTTTTTTGAATCCCCAAAAATGGAGGGTCATAAATCATGGGGAACTGAAAAAGGGGTGGTTATAGGGGAGAAAGGGTCAAAATATTTCATACTCATTGTCCAGGGAGGGTTATATATATTTTAGACTTTTTGATTTCATTCTCGAACCCTCTCCATTGCATCTACCCTGCTAATTTTTGACTAGTCCCTAATGTTTAATAAAATATGGCATGCATTGATTTCATGCATGTACACCACTTGGAAAATAACTATTTAAAGAGGGTAACACTAACTAGTATACACAGAGAAATGTATGGCCCTCCTACCCTGCGAGCAGAGGTTTCTCATCTCCGAGTAGCATGGAACCTCACGAGACCTGTATTCTGATTGCACCCATAATACAATGTACTATACTTCTATGCTTTTTGTACTGCACTTTCTAAAGGTTATGGTTTTTCTACTGTTGGGTAGGCCAATACTATCGCTCGTTTCGAGAAGTTCCACCGACCCCTTTCCTGCCGCCGAGAGAAACCTCTGCCCACGAAACGATTACATGCGCCTGGAAAAACGAGACGGTAAACATTGTAGATTTCCGATTGTCCATTTCCTATTGTTACGGCGAAGTGGAGAAAATAAAATAAATGTCCTTCTTCGAGGATATAAATCAAAGCTTTCTTTACGATAAATTACGGTAATTTCAAGGTCTTCTGTGCAGTTCAGCAAAATAATATGAGGGCAAAGCCGGAGTTTGAAGTTCGTTCGTATCAATCAACTGCGTGACGACATAAATATAAACGGCTGCGAAGGATATTGTGGGCAGAGCCATACTTTATACTCTCCAGTTCAGTCTAGTTTAATGACAGTTCGTAGTTACGACTTACGGCTTTCCACGACAAATCCTGCTATTCTTTTGACAGTTTCAACTAGCAGTAGCTCGGTTTCCTAAATGACGATTTCAAGTTTTCCTCCTTGGACTCTATAAAGTCACATACAGTTCAATTTACGGTCGATTTCATTTCCAGTTCGAATTAGTCACCATTACACTTAATTTTAAAAGTAGGGAACAAGTAAGATTCGTGTGCGTATTCATATCAACACATAATTTCAACCTCACCAGTTCAGATAATTCCGTTTGCGTTCAAAGACCAGGGTCAATCACTGTTCACTTCCAGCTTTTGCGACTCTTGAGTCGAAGTTAGTATAAAAGCTCAGCATAATAATTTGGTTTGACTGGCTTCAAGACTTCCCAGTTGTATAATCTCAAGACAGACAAGAGTACTTCAGGAGAGTAGTCCTATGGTACTTAGATGCAGCAGTACAGGCATTTTCATTCAGTTTCCCGGTGGATCATTCGGCTGACTAGCACTAGACTAGTGTCTAGTGACTAGCAGCTGACTATGCGATTATCGCCACACTCCTTTCGTAAATGTAAGAATTTTACATCGAAAGCCCCTAAAAGTCCTGCTAGCCCTAGAATAACTGAACATCTTGGTATTTCAGTCGAAGAGACCTTTGGTTTGAGCAAAATAATGGATAAGAATGGCTCCAATCTTCGCTCCCGTCCAACTTTGCCTCTAAAAATATTATATCTTTGGGAAGTGTCCCCGAGCGGTGTCGAATCTGATTGGTTAATCTTGTCACGTGTTGAGTTGTTCATCGAACAATGGCTCATGTGTAATCTGATTGGTTAACGGCGACTTCCGGAGCGACACAAAAAATAAAATAAAAATAAACACTTGCGAAACTTGACTCGGGCCCAGCCTACGCTGGCCCGAGTAATAATAGAGTCACTCCAACGTCGGTGTAGGCTATTTAGATGAACTAGTTAGCTAACTTTACGTCATAATGATATAGGGCAATTAGCAGAACTCTTACTATTCTATATTAATAATAATAGTCACTCCAACGTCGGTGTAGACTATTTAGATGAACTAGTTAGCTAACTTTAGTACTAATTTATTTGACGTCACCTAGTTTGAAATGTCACGTGCCAACGGTCTATCCGAGAGAGATGTTGATTTGCGGTTTGACAAAATCTAGTTTGCGTCTGTATGAATCATCACCGAAAACTAGCCCACAGACTAATCTGAATCAGCTGAATCCATTTCTCGCTTTGGGTTAACACTCTAATTACTATTTTATTAGTCACAAACATAAAAATAACAAACTCTTGGCTAAGAACTGTTTTAGTGTGACACAAAGTTCGTTTCTTGCTTTTCTTTGTAAATTTTAGCCAGCCCGGCATTGAACCGCGTTATGTTTGGTGTTACATATTCAGGTATAGCCCTGACGAGAGAAGTTATTTTAAATTAACACTCCAATTTAACTTTCACCATTCACAAAGAAAAACAAATATCGTGAAATCTTTGCTAAAATCGATTTTGGCTCGGCACAGAACTGTCTTGAGCCTTGGTAGTTTTTGGCGCCCAGAACGCGGTTCTGTAAAATATCTCCTCTTAATTTTCTAACATGTGATTCTTATCTACAGGCGGTAGGTGAACCTTCTCTTTTCCTCGCTTCATCCATATTCTACGCCATCAAGAATGCCATTAGTAGTGCAAGGTAATGTGTCTGACATTTCTGCCCACCAGGGCCCTGTTGTTCGAAGCAAGGTTAAGTGGGGTTAAATTGCTATTCCGAGGGTAAACTGTACAGATTACAATTATAGATTTAGCGCTATCCTGGAACCGATAAAGTTACCCTTGCTTTGAACAGCCGGTCCCTGGCAGTTTACCTCTTTAATCTTTGATTAGCGCTAGGTCGAGAGGTAATATTAGCCGGCGCCGTTTTTTTTTTTGTCAGCGCCAACTAAGGTGTGGCTACTGAATTGTATCGTCTGTCAGAACCATGGTATTCTTTGTTTGCGCCGCCATATAAAAAGCAAATTCATTTAACTCTCGTTATCTCAAGATTTCCAGATTTGTAGGACAAAGCCTGAGAGCATGTCGAGCTTCGTACAGACATGTAGTACACGATGAAAGCAAGCCCTATACTTGGACGTGTAATTGTTTAGATAATGCTCTGTAATATGTACATCACACTGAAATGCTCTGTAATATGTACATCACACTGAAATGCTCTGTAATATGTACATCCATAGTTAATAGAGTGGAATGGTTATGAAACCCAGCGACCTTCTTTGTTATATGTCTTTGTTAGCTTTTTTCAACCGTGACCCTGCACAAAACACAATAGAAATTCCAATGTGTTAATCAATCAGCCAATAGAAACGTGTGAGTTCAGTCGTTCAGGGGACGCTAATGAACTATGACCCTGCACAAACTTTTGTCTTGCCCCCTTCCAACATAAATCGCAGCGCCTTTGTTAGCCCCTTTGAAGTTTGCCGGGTTTCATAACCATTCCACTCTATTAACTATGGTACATCACACTGAAATGCTCTGTAATATGTACATCACACTGTAATGCTCTGTAATGTATTCATCATACTGAAATGCTCTGTACGACTGGGAACGAGTCGCGTTTCTTAGAGAAAGTGAGGTGTTTTTATCCCCTCGAATCTCCGCGATATATTGTTGAAAAAAAAACAAGAGGAAAGATAAGTCGAGTACAATGGTTAGTTTCCGCCCCAGGCGAGCGCATTTTACTGATTGTGATACTCCAGACTCGCTCATCGTCATGTCTTATGACTGACAACAGCCGCCCCACCTCCCCCCCCCCCCCCCCCCTCCCCTCATTTTTCCCCTGCATGATTAAATTTCACATGTCAATAGAGACGTACTCATCGCATTTTGTTTGCAGTCTCTTGTCAGGCTCATCACAACCAACTGTATCTGTTTGTTTTACAGACGCGATTCTGGTACAGGGGAAATCTTCAGGTTCGACAGTCCAGCTACTAGTGAACGTATCAGGATGGCTTGCACTGATCAATTCACTGAGCAGGTGAGACAAACTCAAGCATGTTAAGGCCTAGTTCATTTAATGGAAAATATATGTAGTTAAAAAATGTTTTCTGACAGAAATAACAGTTTAAACAAAATCCAATTACACCGTAATACTAATATCAACTTTCTTAAATTTGTTAAGTGGATGGATGTCGTATCACGTGATCAATGACGTCATAATTATGTTTAAGTGAAATGCGGCTGCGACGATAACATATGAATATAAAGTAACCTTGCTAAGGCTTTACTCATCCCGCAGTGTTTCAGATCACGCTTAGAAAACACGACTATCATGTCAAAATGTCACGTGACCTATTTTGCACATGTTCGCCTTAATTACTCGTTAATGAAACATTGTAGTCATCTTTTCTAAGCTGATTTAGGTAAAAGGCTTCAATCTTAACTAAACATATCCACTCATCATCCTAGCTATTTTAAACTCGGAGCCGCGGTTTTGATTTACTGATTACGTGTTCTAAGTCACGTGACAGACACATTTTACTACACACAAACTACTTAAAGTGCAACTAACCCCTTTTGCAATTTATATATATATGAATCAGAGAATACACTATGTTCTAGGCTTGTTTGAAATGGTGAAAATTTTACCTTTCCTGACCCATGACCGCGTAAGAAAAAGCCTGGGTCGATTCTTGATCTTACGTCATCCAACTCATTCGACTTTGCAATAATTTGAATAAATATTTAGCATTTTGTCTAAAATAACTGTTTTCTTTACTAACAACTCACAGACTGTGTATATTCTCTATATATCGATGTTGTTGTGATGGAAAGGCGCCATGGAGAATAATGCATTAATGAGGTGACGTAAGATCAAGATCGACCCAGGCTTTTTCTTGCGCGGTCATGGGTCAGGAAAGGTCAAATTTTCACGATTTCAAACAAGCCTAGAACATAGAGTATTCTCTGTAAGCCAAAAATTTCTTCGCAGAAGTACTCAAAACCTTTCAAAGATTCATATGTATAAAAATTGCAAAAGGGGTTAGTTGCACTTTAAGGTAGTCAAGAATGGCGATACGGGCGATACCTATTATCGTGAGAAACTTGGCGTACTTACCATACCCGGCTATACTGAAATAAGGAAAACAGTTTTTGCCCGAAATTTTACCCCTGAACCAGGCCTTAACATGCTTGAGAAGTTTACAGTTTTGTGTCTATTAAAATATACCAAATTCTAAAAGATTGTCTCGTGCATTCTCGTTGCTTGTTGCATTATGCACATTACGTTGTGCGTTACAAGGCAGAAACTTCATAAAGGCTTGGGTTTGATTTTAACCATCCCACATGTGATGGTGCTATGCGGCATGTCTGGAGTCACACCGCGGCAAAACGGTATGCTCCGCTGGCCAAAAGAACGAAGGCTCTGCTCTCAAATACAAATTACCGAGGGTTTCAACTTTTTTAGTAAATAATTTTATAACTTAGTAAACTCACAGTGAATTACAAATTAAGAAAACTTCAACCTGTTAAAGTCTTACGCTTAGCTTTTAAGTAGTTTTCTTATTTTTTGACAAAACAGTTCACAAATGGATGCTTTTAAGCAGAAATTTTAAAATCACGGGTATGTGCCTGTTGTTTCATTTCAGTTTTCGCGGGAAACTGGGGGCGGCCGCGCGCCGACAAGAAATAGCAAATACGCATGCGCGTAACGTTTTGCCGCGGTGTGGTCTGGAGTCAATGTGGCTGTTAATTCACTCTTTTCACTTGGTCCGGTTTGTTCGAAGCAAGGGTAACTTTATCCCTAGGATAGCTCTAAATCTGTAATTGTATTCTGTACAGTTTACCCTCGGGTTAGTGATTTAACCCTAGGATAGCGCTAAATCTGTAATTGTATTCTGTACAGTTGACCCTCGGGTTAGTGATTTAACCCTAGGATAGCGCTAAATCTGTAATTGTATTCTGTACAGTTGACCCTCGGGTTAGTGATTTAACCCTAGGATAGCGCTAAATCTGTAATTGTATTCTGTACAGTTTACCCTCGGGTTAGTGATTTAACCCTAGGATAGCGCTAAATCTGTAATTGTATTCTGTACAGTTTACCCTCGGGTTAGTGATTTAACCCTAGGATAGCGCTAAATCTGTAATTGTATTCTGTACAGTTGACCCTCGGGTTAGTGATTTAACCCTAGGATAGCGCTAAATCTGTAATTGTATTCTGTACAGTTTACCCTCGGGTTAGTGATTTATCCCCGGGGTAGTGCTTACCCTGGCTTCGAACAACTGGGCCCTGGTAGCAATTTTGGATTCGAAACGAGGCAATCCTTGTGTTTTGCTATGCTAGCCTCTCAATGAGGGATATCAGAACGAATTTAGCCTGACAAAAACAAAGGATGATTTAACGTGCCCTCCCTCAATGCGAGATTGAAATGCTACGCAATATTTTCTTTGCAGACTAAGGGCGCGTTTTTAATTTGGACTTATTCCAGCTCAGTGCGAAATTAGAATACCTCTAAATCCTGCAGTTATCCGTCCTCTGAAGTGTGGAAAGTAGTCGTTACTTTTAGTATATCCCTAAGTATTTTTTTGTGTAAACAATATTGTTTTTTCTGTGTATTTCCTTTAATATACATTATTACACTTTATTTTCGCGACACTTTAATTTCGCGATTTTTTCGGAAATTTGATGTTGCGAAAATTAAGTGACCATACATATAAGCTTTAAGTGAAATACTCAAGCACAGAGCATATTAAGGCCTTACTCGCCTGTTAATTTGGCGTATTTATATTTAAAGGGAAGCTTCCATTCAATCTTTATGAAACTCGGTAGGCTGTTTGTTATCGGTATATATTTGTTACGATATGAACTTCCTGTATTTTCAAAGTTGTGTCACGTGACTTGAAAATGACCGTTAACGGTTGAAACCTTTAGACATAAACATGGTACGGAAAGTAAACTTAAATTAATCTTCTTTCTTCATCGTTATGACTCATAATTAGGGATTTAACACCCCGCCATTTAATCATCTTTAAAATCTCTGCTGGGGGTCTGTTAAGGTCACAAATCTTGAGTATTAGGCCTTTAATAATCATTCTGAGTCCACTTATTCAATATTTTCGTCGTCCTCACCTTCAAACTCCTCTGCACCAAGTTCTTAGAGTATTTCGCTCGTACAGTCGTTGAAATGTCCATTTACGGTCTCTTTATAACTGAGTTCAACCAAAGACTTGATCATTCTGAGTTCACTTATTCAATATTTTCGTCGTCCTCACCTTCAAACTCCTCTGCACAAGTTCTTAGAGTATTTCGCTCGTACAGTCGTTGAAATGTCCATTTACGGTCTCTTTATAACTGAGTTCAACCAAAGACTTGAACATTTCGACGGCTTGAATGTTCTTCTCTACCACCAATTGATCCATACCAATGCATTTATTCATGAACCATTTAGTTCCTAGGTGGCTTTGCAAACCTTGTGGGGCATAAATGACTGTAAATAGCCATTGCAGTTTCTTGTGGTAAGACAGTCAGTTTATTACCGTTCAACGTTTCGCTCATTGGACTACCGGGAAGTTACACCTCCTTTACCTTGCCCAAGTTACAGTTTCGTTGCAGTTGTAGGTAATCGCTATTTTTTAACACTGGACATTGTACCTTGCAGGTTTTTACCAACCGGTGCGCCATGATTACGAGCATAAGAGAAATACGAATCAAAACGTAGTCTGGTTTATTTTCGTTTTTAACTCAAATAGAGTTATCGACGCAACCGCGAAAATATAGTGACTCAGTTTCTACTTATTTAACAAAATCGCGAAAATAAAGTGTTGCGAAATATGACCATCCCCAAATCGCGAAATTAAAGGGTCGCGAAAATAAAGTGTAATAAGGTACTCGGTGAATACGCGGAATATACTTGGTGAATACTTGGAATATACTCGGTATATACTCGGAATAATACTCGGTGAATACTCGGAATATGTCCCAACAAAACGCGCCCAAAATCTATACACAGTTTATTAGTCATTTTTTGATATTTGCTTTGATTGTAACCATCCCACATGTGAGCGAGGTTCGCCGTCAGTTTATATGAAAGTCGCTGAAATAACTGTGTCCCCAGAGTTCGAAATTGCGCCTTATAGAGGTTTTGCACCACCACGTGATGGCAGCCATGTTGGTGGCCAGAACAATAGAATGTTATTCCTTTGAGATTTAATTTTTCACATGATTGAACAAATCTCATTGTTCTGGCCACCAACATGGCTGCCATCACGTGGTGGTGCAAAACCTCTATTGGGCGCCAATGCAACTAAAATTTGGGCGACCAAAATTTCAGAGTTCGTCGTCAGCTGGCGTAATACCTAAAGTCTTCACAATGTTTTCACAATGTCCCGCAGTCACAGGATGTTCTAAGTAAATTTAGGCAATAAAACATGCCAGCAAATGTTCTTTGTCACATGGCGCTTGAAACTCGAAATGTGGTGACTACACTATTGGCCAGTTAGCGCCTACGTGAAAAAGTTAATTTCGGACGCTGGTCCCGTCCGGACTGCGAATATAAAGACACCCTAAGTAATAGATACAGAATGAGTGGCCGTGCTTTAAATAAAATATAATATTTGAACACCTAACGGGACCTGAAACAACCACTGGGGCTGATCAAAGCCAGGACCCGGCTAATCCAAAGATCGAATTGGAATTTAGCGTGTTGGTTTTGTAGAGGGAGGAAAACCGGAGGACCCGGAGAAAAACCCTAGGAGCAAGGGCGAGATACCCTGAACAAATTCAACTCACACATGGCGCTGCGTCCGGGCATCGAACTTAACAGAGGTGAGAGGCGAAGCGCTTAACCAGTACCGGCACCCATAAGCACGGCTGACACGAATTATGTATCTGACTTATCAAACGTCTAGATGTAAAGAGTCATGTTTTCAGTTATTTTGGCGATATGACTTATTCTGGCCGAGGACATTGGAGCGGCCTTTACCTCCTCGGACCTTGGAATAGTACTGGCTATCCAAACAATGCCTAACCCTCAAACAATACAAACCCTAACCCTAAAACAATGGAATTCTTTGTCAGTGTAGTCCAAATGGGGTCCAATAAAATGCTTTTGAGAGGTCTCCTGAGAAAATTGAAGCAAAAGTTTATGTAATCATGCTGTATCAGATTTACAGACCACTTATCGCTCAGTGATTTCCTTTGTTATTGCTTCATGAATTATTAATGCATTTGATAATGTAAATCATTAATAGAACGATGCATATCTAAGGGAGGTGGTTGGGAAGTTTCCCAGAAACGGGGATTGAGCCAAGGCGTCTCACCATGACACAGCTCCGTTAATTACATGGTGTGTCTGTTTAGTCAAGTTCTCGTGTCTTATATTTATTCAGTTTAATACCAATATGAGGATTCACTATTTGCAATACGTTTTGTTTTTACATTTGCTGGACGCGGTCTTTGAATACACAATGCAACATGCCAACATTCACAACACAACCTTGTTTGAAAGAGTTGTTTTGAGAAATGTTAAGTGCAAGTAAAGCCATAAAACAACATTAACTTTTTTGCTCCAAATTATATTTCTAATATACTTCAGGTATCTAAATTAGTTTTCCTCGAGAGACTGGGGCAGCAATTCAACTAGAATAAAAGTTACCCGAATTGCGGGATTGATTCATCGTGTGGTGCTACGGGATTTATTGTAGTATAGTTTTCTCGTGAGAGGGAGTTGATTCATCCATTTATCTTATGACGTCACTTGTCGTGGACAAGTAACCAAAATTAGGGATTAAATGTCAGAAATTTTACAAAATCTGCAAGACCAATACCTTTTTGTGAGAAACAAACACAATAGTATAACATAAATGGTTATTTTTTTGACAATCATGATACTTGCACTTTAAGAACTTGGAACCTAATAGTGAAATTGTTTTCTGAGAAACAAATATTTTTTCATACTGAGAAGATTTGCTTCTTGATTTGTTATTTTTGTTTTTGGGGGAATCCCCAAAAAAATACGATGAAATTGAGTTCCAAAATAAATATTGCATGAGATTTCCTTGCAGTTTTTCTAAGATTTTGCTTTAAAGTTTCTGTTTATCAATGTGAATGCATATTTTGACATATTTTCACTCCTTTGTGTGTTTCAGTTCCCAGCCAACACAGATCCCAAGTTGAAGGACTTCAACGTAACAGTCTAAAGTGAGATGGGATATTTTAAAATCCGCAAATTACTACTTAGCTGACGTATAAACTATTGTAGATTCATGATAAATGTCCCGCATGGGTGTCGAGTGACAGGTACTACAAATAACTTCCCTTAACCCTTTCAGCCACAAAACACTCAAATTCTCCTTACTGGTTTTCATACATTTTTTTGTAGTGTGAGTCATAACATTTTCCCAGGTGATCAACTCCAATATTCTCATAACCTGCCGCTATACTTTGTTCTGATATCCTAAAGAGAAGTTAGATATTGCTCACCATTGGACTAAAGGGTTCAAATTATTTGAAATTTGAGAGCTCCAGGGAATGATGCTCTTAAAGTGCCCCTACGATCAAATGTTGAGATAGTGATATTTTTACGTATTTGTAAAGTTGCTATATTTTTTGCCTATCCAAACCGTTTTTCGATATGACGACGGGAAGTCTTAGTTTTTTTTGTTTACTCAAGCATGTGACTTCACCAGAGACTCAAGCGAGCAAACAACCACAATTATTGCACGACGAGGGTAGTCCAAACCTCTCGAGGACAGTTCTTTGCAAAGGTCTGGAAGCAACTGAAAAATGAATGACTTGCCATGACCAGTGTGTAAATTATAGGCGAACTTGTCCTGTGAATAACTCCACTCAGCGCTCTCCTCTGCTCGTTCGACAGAATCTCTATCTCAGGATCGGAAAGCATTACCCCCGGGGGGGGGGGGGGGGACTCCCTTATGTGAGGGGTACATGGATGCTCGTCGTACCTTTTAGGGGTCAAAATCAGGAGTTTGGTACCACTTAGGGTATCCACCATCAAACACAGACATTTCTATGTAAAGCGGTACCTTTTAGGCGTCGGGTGTCAATTGAACAAAAAAGCTGTTATCAATTTACATTTTTGTTATCTTTTAGGGGTCAAAATAAGCTTGAGCCACGCCCATTTTAGTACCTCTTAGGGGTCAAATCGAAAATGTCCGACGAGCATCCCTACCCCTTTTATATCGGAGTCTCCCCCCCGGGGCATTACCAAGAATGGATGGCAGGACTTCCTCAACTATATACCTTCGATTGTGGTTACCGAGGCCAGTGAGACCACATACATGTATTATATAACAGTATTAAACAGATCAAGAACCCGGTGATGGAACTGATTCTGACACAAAGTTTGTGACAGTCAAAATTTCCTTACTACCTCCCGATCGGTAGTTTTATATTACAAACAATCCCGTGTCCTCCCTGCTTAAGACGTGTAAGGAACCAATCAGGTTTCTTGTTTATTCAATTAAAATTTCCTCCAATCAGGAACGAATGTCAGATTCTAATCCCTATTGGCGCGTCACGATCAGTGAACTGACCGGCACTTTAACCAGAGGTTTTCTCTGCATTCTCGCTGCTTTCCAGCTCGCTTCCTCTAGAACCGGGGTAATTGTAGGCCGGTATGGTATGAAATATTTGATGCAATTCGATCCTGGTAACAGATGACCGTTTTAGAAAATGCTTATTGTAAACATAACTCATATGGTACTATTTTTTGTGTAAAGGGTATTTTCCTATCATGAAAAGGGTTGCAATTATTCAATCATAGTAATAATTATTCAATTATATAGTCTATTCATGGTATTTTCCTATTAGTACTAGTTTTTAACAATTAAGACTACGAACTCGAAGTTTCTATCGGCTGATAGTTGACGAGGAGCATAATCAGCCATACTGAGAAACTGAGAGCGAGTAGTCTAATAGCCCACTTCCGCGATATGCTTTACTTGTCACGCACAAAGGTTTCAATACGAGGCTCCGTGCTAAATTAAATTTATTCTTTTCTCTGTGAAAATAATAAATTTAATTTAGCACGGAGTCTCGTATTGAAACCTTTGTGCGTGACAAGTAAAGCATATCGCGGATGTGGGCTATCACTCTTTTCACCTGGTGGCCATTTTGCATTCAAAGCGAGGCAATCCTTTATTTTTGCCAGGTCAGCCTCGTAGTGAGGGATAGTCAAAATGAGGCTCACCTGACAAAAACAAAGGATTGCCTCGCATTGAATCCAAGATGGCCACCAGGTGAAAAGAGTGAATTGTTTTAGTAGAAACCAACTAGTAGTTCAATCTTAAACTGAAACAATAGGATTTTTTGACATTTTGACGACTTGGTGACGATTGTTTTGCTTTTGAAAACCGGCGGCTTTTTCGCTGCTCACTCCAGCTCTATCACAGAATAGATAGTGAGTAGCTTAGCCAACCAGATTTCAGGATTCGTGATAGAACACTGGTTGGTTTCTACTAATACGTGTTATATTAAGGCCCCGTCCACACTAATCCGTTTTCGTTTGAAAACGCAAACTTTTTTATCCGTTTTTACCGATCGTCCACACGATCAAAAATGGAGTTGTTTATCTATGAAAACGGAGGTTTTCGAAAACGCTTTCCATAGTAGAGAGTTTTGAAAACGCAGGTCTATCGTTTTAGTGTGACGACAAAAACGGAGCTTTTCAACAACGCTTACGTCACAACTCATTATGCAAGCCCCAGTTTCCCGCGTTAGCGCGTAAACAAACCACTATTCAATACGGCGGACGAGCTGGGGCCGACTTCACCGTTTGCAACCTGAAATGTTATTGGTTACCCAAACAATAGCCTACCCCTAAAACAATACAAACCCTAACCCTAAAACAATGGGATTCTTTATCAGTGAAGTCCAATAGGATACGACCTACAGAACAGTGAAGTGTAACCGGACGAGCTTGTGTTTATGGTGTTTAGCCGTCTTTCTGGCTTGATTGCTTGCCTGGAGTTAAATGTGGCACTGCGGATTAATATACAAGCAGTAGCTTTACGAAGACGGCAGAATGTTCAGCGGTCCTTGCTTCTTTTTAATCGACAACAGCAACTTCAGAGGCGTCACCCCGTATCGTCGGCGAAGATTTTGGATCATGCAGACCTGAACGAAATGATCTGTTTCCTTTTCTGATGTCTTATTCTTTGAAGATTTTGGCATTTTTACTGTAAACTTCTAGCGTCTTGTTTACAATGATTTTGCAGTATATACTTCATGGTAGTGTTTCGTTCCATATAGTCTCCCTGCATAATACTGTAAAACAGTAGAGAAAATGATTATGCACGAGACATATGGAACGAAACACTGCCATTAAGTATATACCGTTTTCGCGCTTCAAAAAGAGCGGGAACTGAGCCGACAGTATCGCTGGCGCTTATTGGAGCATGCGTATTGAACAGAAAAAACGTCCGAGCAGAGCCTGGTGAGGAAAACGCATCTTTGGATCATCGTTTTTCAGCCCCCAGTGTGGACGTGAAAACGCTAGTGTGGACGCATAGCTTTTTATCCGTTTTCGGGGAACCAAAAACATCAAGAAAATAGCAAGTAAAAGTGTCGTTTTGAACTTCCCGCGGCCTCTTCCATATTAGTAACATTACATATTTGGAAGGCTGCCAGTACATTAAAAATGGCGGTTTCTAGGTCCCAGACCTCTAAATCGACACTCGTTGTTTGATATGACGGAGGTTTTCAAAAACGCATTAGTGTGGACTAAAACTAAAACCTTTTCAGCAAAAGGGTGCGTATGCATGTGGCGTCGTTCAATAGCAAGTGGATTAATTGTTTTTGGTTTGTTTTTCTTGTAGAGGTGATGTTGCTTTTGATGGA
The DNA here is from genome assembly GCA_030867875.1 of Actinernus sp. WN-2022. Classification (NCBI taxonomy): domain Eukaryota; kingdom Metazoa; phylum Cnidaria; class Anthozoa; order Actiniaria; family Actinernidae; genus Actinernus; species Actinernus sp. WN-2022. The sequence continues at coordinate 55,441,323 of JAOWCC010001589.1, forward strand.
TATGTTACGTCTTGATCCTGTGATTATTGCCCTATTCAGTTATATATATAGTAACACCTAGTTCAAAAAAGGTTGTCACGGGCAAGCAACAAAGGACTGTCATTATAACTGGCGGCAGGTATGCGGAATAGAATACGGTGCAATTCGAAAATCCATTCGAAGGAACCATTAATTAATATCCTTAAAGCCTTTGACTCCAAAAGCAAACGAATTCACCAGACTTTTAGCAACAACCAGAATCCATTTCGGTCTGGGTATGTCGCTTGTCGCTTGTCGTTTGCCGCTTATCCGGGACAACCTATTTTGAAACAGGTGTATTAACGGTATATTAACCACGTCCTTGGGCAAGACGTTAAATCGTATGTCTCAGAATTAATCAATCTCGGTAATTAGATTGTATTAGCTCGGTAATTAGATTGTATTAGCTCGGTAATTAGATTGTATTAGATCGGTAATTAGATTGTATTAGCTCGGTAATTAGATCGTATTAGCTCGGTAATTAGATCGTATTAGCTCGGTAATTAGATCGTATTAGCTCGGTAATTAGATCGTATTAGCTCGGTAATTAGATCGTATTAGCTCGGTAATTAGATCGTATTAGCTCGGTAATTAGATCGTATTAGCTCGGTAATTAGATCGTATTAGCTCGGTAATTAGATCGTATTAGCTCGGTAATTAGATTGTATTAGCTCGGTAATTAGATCGTATTAGCTCGGTAATTAGATCGTATTAGCTCGGTAATTAGATCGTATTAGCTCGGTAATTAGATCGTATTAGCTCGGTAATTAGATCGTATTAGCTCGGTAATTAGATCGTATTAGCTCGGTAATTAGATCGTATTAGCTCGGTAATTAGATCGTATTAGCTCGGTAATTAGATCGTATTAGCTCGGTAATTAGATTGTATTAGCTCGGTAATTAGATTGTATTAGCTCGGTAATTAGATTGTATTAGCTAGAGGACTTATAATCCTTAATCCAAGAATAAATAACTATCAGTACCGTTAATTACCTTTATCATTCTGTTTTATTCCTATTCCTGGATACGGTCAATCGAATAACACGTGGGTAACAATCCCGGCCCCTACTCTTCACGAATAGTACTGACAGGTTCTTTAACGTCCCCCATTTATATGAAGAGAAAGTGCTGTGAGACAAGGCCAACGTCTTTTACGTCCCTGTCCAAGGACGGGCCGGAACCGGCTCGACTACCCGCATTCATCATTTGATCGGCGCTCCACCGTAGGCTTACGCTGCAAATATCCGTATACTTTTGGGGATATTTAGGAAAACATTGAATATTTAGAAAATTCTGGGTTATTTTGAAAAATAGAGCTTTTCGGTGTGCCTCAGACGACGCATATACATCTCGAATATTTCTTAAATTGTTCCCCAGTGAAACCCTAATAACTGTCAAGAAGGTATTTCTTTGCAACCTCGTACCCAAGGGCCTCTACATGCCTAATCCGAAATGGCGCCGTACCGTAAGAAACCTTGGAACAGACTCGTAACATGACCCAATCTTGGATATATTAGGCGCGTGATGAAATAAGTTCCCTGAAGGTTAGTGCATACACGTGAATTTCACCATAATGTCATTCCCATATTTAGAACTTCTGGAGAATTTTTGGAATATTTAGACAACAAATTGAGATATTTAGAACTTTTTTGGAGAATTTCCGGAAACATATTTAGGTCATTAGTGGATTCACATGCGCATGTGCAGGAACGAGGTATTGGGGTTCGGTGGTTTTCATTTCCGAATTTTTCGAATGTCGTATCCTTTTTATGTTCGGAATATGTTCGGGATATGAGATTTTCATTGCTCACGGTGTTGAGACAGTCGGTACAAGCGTGGAACTTTTCAGGAGTACATAGCAGATATGTGAATGATGAATTCTCGATCTACGCGACTATAGTGTTCAAATTTCAGAAGGAGTGCACGGACGGGATGGACGTACACGTGCAAGAAACACAAGCGAAAAGCGATCTTGAAATTGACGGCCGTTTGTGGTTGCTGTGACTGTGAGGAACATACTTTTATCGGAGAAGACGCGTCGAAGCTTTCGAAAGGATTTGGTCATGCTGTAGATATGCCGCTTTCCAAAGTAAATATTCCGAAATGACTTATAATTTACTGCTGTAAATTTATCTGTGTCTGTCTTGCTACACTGTCAAACCACTCGACATTATAAAAGTTATATTTTAGATCGGGATATACTCGTACGATGTTCGGGATAAGCAATAGTGAACTTTTGGTGGTAGCTCATATTTATTTATCCACGCTGGTGAAGCATTGATGTCTTGGGGTTCACAAATAGTGAACTTTTGGGATAATAAATTCTCTCACAATCTCCATCATTTCTAATGCCAGACAGCTCAAACTTTGACAGGTATGGTATTTGGGTCCCCACGATTCACTTAGTGGTGATGGCGTAACGATGACGTCATCGGTCACGTGATTTTTAATATATGCCAAAATAGCTCACTGACCATCCGCGAGTTGCCCTTAGTCCCTTAGGGGTCCTATGTTTGGATACAGTTGAAGCTAAGTCTACTCTACCACCTGAGCTATTCGGGATCAATCGAGGTTTCCCCCACACTTCACCCTACCTTTAATGTCTAATCATTAATAGAGCGATGCATGTCCAAGCCTAGTCTCCCTCGCAGCCGTTCTTAGTGTCGGGCTTCCTGTCCCCCCTCCCCACACAGGAAGCCCGACACTAAGAACGGCTGCGAGGGAGACTAGTCCAAGCCCCGTGCGGTATGATCATTGCAAATCGCTTATACCAGCCACTGGGATACTAAATGTATCCTGAATATCATGTCAGTAAGCGTTTGTAGTAGTGTAAAATGTGCCTGAACCAGTGATTTCCAGACTATTCATCTATTCTGGAATACTTACAATCGAACGCTTCCTAAAACTAAATGTTATCTGGCGTCGTTTAATAGCAAGTGGCTTAGGTGTTTTGGATGGTTATGTTAATACGTCTTGTTCGTGTGATTATTGTGCTATTCAGTTATACCAATAAAAATAATAAACTGTTTCTTGCTCAATTTGTGAACGTCGATGGTGGAATATTTTGCTTTAAAGTGATTGTCAACCTAAAGTAACCACAATAGGCCTGTCAAGAGAGCATAAGTAAGAGGGGAATCTTGTAGCGTGCGGTGTGCGATTATGTCTAATAAAATCTATTTTTAGTAACCGGAAGCAGCTGAGGCAAAGCGAAAGGGCGCGAAACAATTTTTCCGCCATGAAATTGTTGTCGCGCGCTCGAGCACTTGCTACAGCTCAACTGCTTCCGGTTACTAAAAATAGAGTTTATTCGACATTATCATCACACAAGCGCGCGAATAGACCTTTCTCTCGCGGCGGCCATCTTGGAATAAACCTATTGTTAATGCTTACCCAGCCTCGATCTCACACGTGTTTAACCGAGGCTGGGTAAGCATTAACAATAGGTTTATTCCAAGATGGCCGCCGCGTGGGAAAGGTATATTGGAGATTCCTCTTCTGCTCTCTTGGCCTGATATATCAGACTTCAGCAACGAATGAGTTGCGCTCGTGATCCCATGAGAAAGGCTGTACTGGATGCCAAACTATCTTCAAAAACGCAGTTTTTGGAGGTGAAAAATAGCATTTACAAATAGGTTTTACTAACAACACTATCGATCTCGTACAAGCGCCTTTAAATAAATGAAGTCCGAATTTTTTTGTCACCCATTACAACCACGTGATCGTATCCTGCAAAAAGGTCCATTGCAGAGGTGAAACCTCGTCGCTTTCCTTTCGTGAATATTGACCCTCGTCTTCACATAAAAAGATCTTTTTTAATCTTAAACACTTTCAATGGGCTCCTGAAACTTTCGTATGATGATTTTTTTATTGAAGGTTTTGTGCCATTAAGCTTGCAAAAATGCACACGTGCAAAACTTTATATTAATCAAGCCACTTAGCAATCTCGTACCCAGACCCTATGTTTCTTGCTGCTGTCGGTAAGAAACCAATGGGGTCTGGGCACGAAATTGGTCACTTCGTATACAATATAGCCGTTCGTGAGCGCATGCGTCGTACGGTACAAATCGACTTGAGTTAACTGGTTAGTCAAATTGTGCCGTGTAGAAAGTTGATAAGGAAGTTATACCGTACGTGCTCCAGACCATTATCATCTAGCTTTGTCTTGCTGAGATTAGATGTCTCCTTCTAGGACTTGCTTCACCTCTGTGATAGCTGAATTAAATGCGATGTGTCGAACAGTTCTTGTTCCGTTTGCCTATACTACCTGGCCAGTTGTAGAGGTGCGCAAAACAAGAGAAATTCATTGAAGTGACCCTGGGCTCATTTAAAATGGTGGAAACATTGGTTCAAATTCAGCTTGAGGGGTAGGGGGAGCGAAGCGTCCACCTTACTCTCTCCTCCTTCCCTAAATTCATAGTTGTAACCTATGAAGCGCGTCCGTTTCTTGCATTTCTCTGACCGTGTTGTGACCTAGTTCTTGAATCCTCTTTCTGTGCCTCGTCTTTTTCCGTGTCTATGAAACCACTGTCGTTGGAGAAATACACCTCCTTCATTGGCATTTCCTGCAAGACAACACAGTCCGCACAAACTGCTATGAGTTGGTAATTTGGATTTCAGTCCTGCGCATGCGGTTGGAACAAAATGCTTCTAATGGAGCTTAGCAACAACGACAGTGACGATTGGGACGTAGAAAACTGTTTTCTCCTGAAATTTGGTGTTTACAATATTTATTTCCTTTATTCGCTGGTTTAATTAATTTTCACATCCATGTCTTCGAGAAATATGATAAGCATAGAGTCCGTTCACGCCAAACGAAAAACTTTGCTTTACTTTCTTACGTTTACGTTCTCTTGTTTGCGTAAAATTTAGGGTTTTCACGTACGCGTTATGTTTTTGCAGATAACGGTCACAATGTAGGCTACGTGCATTTTCACGTGTCTTTTGTAATTAAGACTATTGTTTTGTGCCGTCGATCGTTACCCCAATAAGCCTTTTCAAGAAAATGATGCATCATGGGTAATCAGGACCAACATGATGGAAACTGCAGTGTCTGTATGAGAATCTGATGTCAAATAATTTCGCGCGCCAATTCACTAAAATTCTAACAATGGCTTTGATTGGGCAGAAAAATAAAACAAACGTGCTGACGTGCGTGCTTGGAAACTAATTAAGCGCTCGGGTAAGCAGACGTTACTTTTGTCATGTAATTAGCATTTTGGATATTAAAACCTCCTTAACTCAGCGGCACAGCATTCAAAGCAAAATATATTGTACCATTCTACTATTCACTTGATGTAGAATTGATATCTAAAATAAAAAAATTAGCTTCATAGGCACTTTAACAATGTCGAAGGCATAGCCCGATACATTGCTTATGGCACGAGGATACATAAACTACGTAAAACAATCACCGGGCTTTGAAATGGTTCTCACACATTACATACTCATGACACAGAGGACAATAATATAAAAATAACAACTAATTAAACAATATAAACAGAGGGAAAAATTCGAAAGCGAGAATTCCACCGGATTGGTATATTGATATTCAAAATTTGGGTTCGCTGACGCTGATGAATGAATCAAATCACAGTTCAGTGAGATTGGGAAGGCTTCGAAACGGCTGGATGAAGAGAAGTGAAAACTAACGGAAACGATTTAGAGAGCCCTAAACGGATGAAGACTAAACCCGTTTGACTGTCAAATGAACTGTGGATTACAGCTGAGTATTTGAATCGCTTGGACATGTGTAAATTGGAAAATGGAAGTTTGGACGGGAATTGGACGAGAAACGTTTGGAGATTCGGATATGACGCCGGCAGAAAACTTATCATTCCTGGCTTATGGCACTTTATACAAGCATTTGTAGACAAAAATGTAAGTAGACTTCTAGAAGCGTTAAAGTTTTTTGTTTCTGTTTCTTCATGCTTTTTCATGTAGTTATTGACGGACTGTTTTTAGAACTGTAATCTAGAATTATTTGCATATTTCCTGTATTTGGAACTGTTTTCAAACTACATCAAATATCCAAATTAGCTATTGTTTATTTGCCGCAGTTTTGAAATCCTTTCCAGGTTCTCCCTTCATGTAGGCAGACATGAATTACTACCAAATTGTATTGTGTTCTATTGTATTGTGTATTTCGTTCTATTATTTTGTATTGTGCTAATTCTATTGTATTTTGATAGCAATTCATGTGTTTCCTACATAAAGGAAATACAGCTAACATGCAAATCCCTAGTTTCATGTATAAACGCGTGACCTGAAACGAGGCTCCTCATTGGCCGATGTGTCGTGAATATGTAATGATGTGGGAGCAGTCAGTATTTCAAACACAGTGTTTTACAGTGTTTTATCAGGGTTCCAAATACTGAGAAAACAAATGAAACCCAAGAGCCGTAGCCTCGAGGGTTGTATTGTTTTCGAAATATGTGGAATCCCCATATGAATGTTTGAAATGAATTCTCATGCGAATGGCTAAACCGAACATTTATATACGCTTCTTTTATTGTTTACTATTGTATATAATTATTCCATATCATTGGATTGTTATTATTTTTTTGCTGGCAATGATTTAAACTAGCGTACTCGGTAGTGTAGTGGCCAAGAGTTAGTACAAGCAGTCGAAAGGGTCGAGGTTTGAACTCCAGTGGAGGCACACTTTTTCTTTCTGTCATTTTGTACTTCTTCACTTCTTACTTGTAGTTTATCAGTATATAAGTAGTTAGTGGTTCATGAATATGTAGATTAAGAACAGTTTCATCACTAGACCTTCACGTTAGACCTTACGTCTTCTCGGATAAGAACGTAAAATCGTAGGACTAGCCAGTGTCCCCAATTAGCTGCAAAGCTAAATACATCGACACTTAAATGAAGTTGCTTACTTACTAGTGATGAAAACTGTTCCGAACACTAGTAATTTTCAACTGGTATTTCATTCGGTTTCCACTGACTCATCCAAACTCATCAGATCATGAATTATTAATGAGTTTGAGAATTGCTTTTCCTAATTCGTTTCTTTTGTGGCCTTCTCTTCTACAAACAAGTATTCGTTACCAGTTTAATGAGGTATTTTCTGCTTTCATTTGTTGGTTTGAATATTATTAGACAAAAATGTTTTCAACTAGATGCCCGATTATTTTTAGTAAGAAAATGATTTAACTGACAAAATCAGGGTTCGCACAAAAACTTGGGAACAAAATTCCATGATGTTTCCATGACGTGTCAATGACTAAAAATAAAATGCCATGACCATAAAAAAGTGCAGAGCTATAGACCCTATGCATAAGTCCTGGTTATTTGCTATGCTATTTAACGGCATTGTTTCACTGAACGTTCATTCAGTGCATTTCACATATCTCCCTGGGCGCTTCAATTTCAACATTCCAGAGGACCTACCAGCCTCGTTGGCATGCAAGTCACCAGGACTTATGCATAGGGTCTATTACAAACATAATACGAATGAAAAGGCAGTAACAGTTATACGACTAGCCTGCAATGCAGGCGTTTTATTCAATGGGAAACCGCAATATATTTGGACGAGGGAAGAAACGCTCCATTCCTACTCGTCTGAAATTCATTCGCGAGCGGAAAACGTCCACGAAAGCGGGGAAAACCACTAGAAACGCCTGCATTGCAGGCTATTACACAACCTCCATATCAAACACAATTTGGGCATAAATCCGAAATTCCATGATTTTTCCATGACCTAATGGCATTTTCGTAAATATAATGACTTTTCCAGGCCTGGGATGCAATTGTCAAATTGGAGTATCGGAGCGGAGCGAGCTTAGATTAGGGGGATTGGGGCGAGAGAAAAAAGAGGGGAGGGAGCCACTGTTTACGCTCGCTCCACTCCGACACTCCAGAGCCGCAACGCAGGTCAAATTCCATGACCGTGCGAACCCTGCAAACAGGGTAATTTAACATAAGTTTACTTCTGACATGCGCACTATATCATATCAAGTATCCCACATGGGTAAAAGTGTAGAGACATATCAATTGCATATCTACACTCGTGCCATTCTTTCCCAGTGTTGGCGAGAAAAGTGCCTCTTGTTAAAGAAGACTCTACCGCCAGTAGAAAGAAGAAGGCCCGTTGTTGAAATTCAAGATCTGTTCCAGGTTTTTAATTCAGCCGCCAGCTCTCCTCTAAAACAGTAAAATGTGGGTCTTTCCCTGAGGTTTAAGACCTGCATAGAACAATGGAATTGGGGAGTGGTAGGTATCAGCGCAGGGACGATCAACATAATTTTTTTTCATTGGCCTCCAGGATCTCAATCATCCCGGCGTGTCTAATCGAACTTTCGGTAATCGAACACAACCGAACCCTAATCGTTCGATGGAGTTCGATTAATCGAACGTAATCGAACGTAATCGAATTCACCCAAAAATCGGGTAATCGAACTTAATCGAACTCAGTTCATTTCCATCGAACCTAATCGAACTCTGAAATTGGAAATCCAGTCAAACCAGTTTACATTTCCGGGGTACAGAATTTGCATCAATCTCGATTCAAAGCAGTCAAGAGTTGAGCGCGCGGTTGTTATCCATTGCGGATGGCAAAAGATAAGGAGAGAAATAGCACTACAGAAATAATTATATCTCAGCGCGCGATTCCATAAGGATAGAGAAGGTTACTTGATAATTTCGAAATCGAAGAAGTTGATGTGAGTGTGTTATTCTCGATCATTCACCTATTTCCAGCAGTCGGACACGAAAAGTTTGTTACCTGTTTGTTTTCATTAGTCAGTTAATAATATCGTATGTGATTTGTTTCAATGTATGGACATTGCTGATTCTTTCTGATAAACGTTTAAACTGTTGAGAGTGTATATTATTGTCCATATAAAAATTCAAATTCGACCGAAGTCGAACTGATTAGTGATTCATCGTTCGATTGAGTTCGGTAATCGAACTCACCCAAAAGGTAGGTGTTCGATTACAAGATTAATCGAACTCCATCGAACGATAAGGGTTCGATTGAGTTAGTTCGATTGCATTTTGGTTCGATTGAGTTCGATTAGACACGCCGGGAATCATTCAAAAATGTCAATCTATATTTAGCATACTTTATATTAACAAGAGCCCATCTGGGCTTTCACTCGGGCCACATGAGATTGAAGATGAAATACACTTTCATTTGAAATCCTCTTAGTAATAACCAAAGGGAAGAATTATTAGCAGTCTTTAGGAGTGGCCGGTAGCGCGGTGACTTTCATTCTCTGCTCCCCTGCTCTAATTTAATATTTTTGTTTTCTCGTATGTAAATTAAAGTAGTTGATCTTTTATTGAAAACACTACTTATTCATGTGTGTATGTATGTTCAGACTACTATCGTGCAGCTAGCTAGAGTCTTGAGATATCTGTCAGCAACTCGCAGCTAGTTAATAAATTAGTACTGTTCAGACCTAGTAACTTAGAAGGTTTTACTTTTTGTTTTTCCCTCTTCTGGTTTGTTTCTATCTCTAAAGACCTCTAAAAGATAGAAATATAACTGCCCTTGGCGCAAGTGTTTCGTAATCGCAAATAATTGATCGCCAAAGTGCTCAATTGAAATTTCAACCAAAATATTAAAACTGTGCGAAAAACTGCTACTGACTGGTGTTTGGCGATCCTCGTTATCCATGATGGCTCAATTGACGTACAATACACCCGGTAGTTGTCGTGGTAAGAGAAATTACCTTGGAGCGAGTAGTGAACGTGGTCGTAGCGAGAGCTAGAAGTCGGCTAGATCGGATGATAACACTGACTTGACATTTGTGTACATTTCAAAACCTTAAAATAACTAAAATCTGTCATCGATGGGCTTTTAGCGCGCTAGATTCTATTCAAGCTACCTCGCTTGGTAGCTTGGAACTTCAAAGTATTCCACCGACCACTAGCTAGCTAATCACCAGAGCAGAAAAACTGTTCAGACTAAAGAAGCTCGCTACCTCCTGTGGTTAGCTAGCTAGATTTACTAGCCTGAACACGGCCACACGTTTACAATTTAGTCTGCAGGTCCGATAAAACTGCAGGTTCCAGTCGTAAACAGTCCGAGTTTGACCAAAGTGAAACGATCGAGCTGCTCGCGTCCGTAGATATATATTTCTTCGTTTGCACTTTTGACATGATATAATTCTTCAAATGGCACCATTGTTTTATTTCTTGTGTTTAATAATACAGTTCTCAGCTGTAAAAAAAATAGAACATTCTATGGAAGATTTCTTGAGTTTTCGTACAGTATTTCAAGCTATGCTGTAGTGCGAGTTCAGTTACGCCACAAATGTCGTTGAAACTAATACCGTGTTCATTATTATCGGTTTTCTCTATGGGTTCTCATGTATTCAATAATCACTTCTGGAGCTTCATATTTATGTCGATTGGTCACAATGATTTCCTCTTTCAGTTTTTCCCTTTAGTTTGGACATTAGGGATATATCCTTGGAGATTTCGTACAGTTTAGCGACCGTTGTGTCGAAAGTAGAAACGTTCGTTTGTCATGAAAGTGCGTAAACAAACTGTCACAAGCGGTTTCATAGCAGCTCGATGTTTGACTCCCATATAGTCGATGATAACTTATATAGCTTCATATGTACGTCGATTTCTCATAAGGATTTCCTCTTTCAGTTTTTCCCGTTAGTTTGGACATTAGGGATTTATTCTTGGAGATTTCGTACAGTTTAGCGACTGTGTGTTGAAAGTAGAAAAGAGCCCATCTGGCCTTTCACTCGGGCCACATGAGATAATTTGAAGATGAAATTAATTTAACGTCTCCGATCAATTCCTCTCTCTTTGCTGGCAGTTCATGCTTCTTGTTCGTGTAGTTTCCCCACTGAGCCGTAGGCCACAAAACGAGCACAGCATTTCAGTTGGCAATACACTGCGTACATCTGCTTAACTAATTAGATTTGTAAAAATCTTAGCGGATCATGTAAATATTCCGCTTGGCTCAAATATGAGGGTTTCTGCCGTCAAAGTTCATTTTGTGTTTCAGTTTTCCCCATATTACTTTTTATTAGCAGACTTGTATAATGTCTCGAGCTCTCCGAATCCAGTAGAAAGACTCTGGTTATTCTGTCGTAAAACATGGACCTGACCCAAATTTAGGTTGTATTGCATAATTGCCCACCGACGATGGAATAGATTTCTGACAATGACTATTTGAAATTGATATCTCCTTGTCTCGCCTCGTCTGAGAGCTTTGAGCTTTCTTATCTGAGCGCGCCTGAGGAAATCTAACCTTTGTTTGCGTGACCAGAACAGTGCAATCTGATTGGTTGGAATTTGACCTTTAACGCATGCGCAGAAGCCGTCTGACATGAAATAAAAATAATAATAATAATAACCGCTTGCATTTTAAGACTCGGTGTGGCAGCACCGAGTCTTAAAATGCAAGTCCTTACTTTTTTTAATTTTTTTATTTTATTCCGTGTAGCAAGCGTTCAGCGCATGCGTTAAAGGTCAAATTCACACCAATCAGATCGCACTGTGCTGGTCACGCAACAATCGCCAGGTTAATTTATTTACATAATTTAATACAGTAAAGCAAGATGGCGGAATCCGCGAGCAACTTTCTCTGTAACTTGGAGTCTCATCTCTCAAATGTAAGCCAGTTTAATGTTTTATTTAACTTCACTCATGCGAAAGCCTTCCAACAGGCTCAGGATATTGCAACTGGCGCTATTGTCGGAGCCGAAGGACCGCGTTTTTTACCCAGATGGCCAGTGATTTTATATACGACACGTACGACGACCTGAAGCAAAGGGGCCAGGATCCGGAAAGCTAAAATTCGAAGAAATAGATATTGGAATCTATAAGCCATCGGCTCGCTGTGCTGCATTTAAAACATCCGAGAAGAACATCTTATTTTGGGTGAAGGCACTTCAAGACCAATATTATGAGTCTCTTAAAAACTGTCAGAGATTTAAATTTACCGTAAGTTGGATCAGAGAGTATTGAGATCAAGTTATTTCGTTCCAGCGAGGATATTGACCTAGCGGAAACGGTACAAGCTGTCGAAGGATTTTACTTATAATCATCCACAACAGGAATAGTTATGTGCCAAGGCATGGGAAAAGATCGAGTTTCCCAGATTACAGATGAAAGTAGAGAACTTAACGAATGAAGAAACAGAGGTCACGCGCGACATGCTTGAGAAAATGAACATGTTCAACACTTTATGTTATACTAAGAAAACAAAACAAATTACAGAGCCTGCAAGTTCACAAGTCAATGAAAAACCCCAAGAGCCTGTAGTTTTGGATCAACATATCCTTGAAACTCCAAAAGCAACATACACATGAGTCAAATTCAAACCGGAAGAGACGGAATTCTTTAGATTCTTCACGACAACCCGATCCCTATTCATCAGAATACATTTTCTGTGCTAAATGACGAGAGTTTATAATTACCTGACCGACAACCCACTACTAAAGAAAGGGACCATGAAGTACGGTAGTACGGTTAATTCTCGGGTTCAAAACAATGAATATATGCCTGCTCAAATGCAGTGTGTTAAACGAATAAGTAGTGTTTAAATTAAAAGGTCAACATACGAGAAAAACAAAAATATTAAATTACATATATACTAGGGGAGCAGAGAAATTTTATGAAAGTCACCGCGCTACCGGCCACTCCAAAAGACTGCTAAATTCAGATAATAATTCTTCCCTTTGGTTATTACTAAGAGGGATTTCAAATGAAAGTGTATTTCATCTTCAATCTCATGTGGCCCGAGTGAAAGCCCAGATGGGCTCTTGTTACTCGGGCTGCCTGTGGCAGCGCCGAGTCTTAAAATGCAAGTCGTTATTATTTTTAATCCATGTCAGACGGCTTCTGCGCATGCGTTAAAGGTCAAATTCAAACCAATCAGATTGCACTGTGCTGGTCACGCAACAATCGCCAGGTTAATGTATTTACATAAGTGAATACAGTAAATCAAAATGGTCGACCCGCGAGGGCGAAAGCCTTCCAACAGGCTCAGGATATTTCAACTGGCGCTCTTGTTGACCATAAAAATACATGAACAACCAGGAGCCGTAATACATTCGATCAGCGCTGTTTGGACAGATCCAATGTACATTTAGAAACGTAAGCGAAATACAATATCCAAACACGTTTGGATATCAACGGGTATCGAATTATAATCAAAGGTTAGATCTCGTCAGGCGCGCTCAGATAAGAAAGTTCAAAGCTCTCAGACAAGGCGAGACAAGGAGATATCACTTTCAATGTGTCATTGTCAGAAATCTATTCCATCGTGGGCGGTCTTGTACAGCTAAGGCATGTTTTACGACAGAATAAGAGTCTTTCTACTGGATTGAGAGCTCGAGACATTATACATGTCGGCTAATATGGGGAAAACTGAAACAAAAAATGAACTTCGACGGCAGAAACCCTCAATTGAGCCAAGCGGAATATTTATATGATCCGCTAAGATTGTTACAAATCTTAGTTAAGCAGATGTTTTCAGTGTATGCCAACTGAAATGCGGCAACTACACGAACAAGAAGCATGAACTGCCAGCAACGAGAGAGGAAAAGGTATTTGAAATGCACAGCGCTAGCTGAAATAGGGCATATATATAATATCTGAGACGTTAAATTACGTTACTGTGAAGAGGATCAAAATTCAAGTTTTGTAGCTTCAGACTGTCTTCTGCCGTGACTCGTGAGAGAAATTGGAAAAGATCTAGCTGTTTCATTCAGACACTGGCAAATTTATTGAAAGCTACGGGCTACTTTATGAGATTATTATTCATTGTGGAATGAAAGGAAACAGGTTAGCTGAAAGTTAAGTTCGAGGTAGGCTTCGACTTTCATTCCGATTCAGTGCATATGTGCACGAAGGTGGGTGCACTACCAAAAGATCCAAAACGAAAGTTCAGTTACGTAAGTACTGTAAGTAAACTCTTTTTGATTTGAATAAATTTCCTCTCAGTTTGTCTGTTAATGTACTTTTCCTTCTAATTATCGCTTTATTTAACATCTGTGATTTAGAGTATGCGTACCTCAGAATAAATTATTTGAAAGGTCAACTGAATTCTTGTGTCGATAAGCGCAAATGTTTTTTGTGAAACAGTCTGTGTATATGAGAAGCGGCTTAATAGAAGAGCTTTCTCATTTATAGGAATTACAATTGTTTTTCTTGCTATGAAATTTATGTTTCATTTCACATTTATTCATACAGTTTTAGCCGGACATTTCCCCGAGTTTTTGATCTATTTTCAATCAAATTCAAAGTCTGAATATGTCATTGTATTACATTTATACACTTGAATTGCCAGTATTCTGTTGTTCGAATCCTGCGTTATCATAGTCATGCCATAAAAGCGATTAATAGACCAGTCTGTTTTTTGACGTTCTCACTGGCGAATTAAAGCACGACTTGATAATAAGAGGATTTCAAATGAAAGTGTATTTCATCTTCAATCTCATGTGGCCCGAGTGAAAGCCCAGATGGGCTCTTGTTAAACTTTAAACCGGCCTCGATCAGCTCAGTGAACGTGCGTCTCTCTGACGTGCAACCAGATAAAACATTTCAACCAGATGTTGGTTCAACTCTCTCTTGGCTGGGTGACTTTAGGAGAACAGCCGGCAAAGCTTGACTCTCGAGCATGCGGTGATTCAACTCCGAATCTTAAAATAACTCTGTTTTGAAACAATTTTGATCTCAAAAGTAAAGTTGAAATACCTTCTTGGGAAAGATTTGAATCGTCGATCTTAAAAGTTATCAGTCTTTGAAGGGTAATACGAATAGCGAAGCCCGACTCACACGGCACTCAAATTTGGGTCCGCGGGCCTTAATTATTGTGGTGTAAATGGAAATATTCCGGGTACGCATGCCCGAAAATCTAGGTGTGCCGTGACCCTAGGTGTGCCGTGACCCTAGGTGTGCCGTGACCCTAGGGTTGCCGTGACCCTAGGTGTGCCGTGACCCTGTGAAAAGGTAGTCATCGCTCACTTAATTAACTCATGAAATGACCATTAGAAACTAACATAAATTAGCAGTGGTTTTAAAATGTACAAATTTGACAGCAATTGAGCGACGATGGTTGTTTAGTGTAGTGGTTGCGACGTTTGCCTTACGAGTAGGCAGAAAATCTCTTCTTTTTTAAAATCACCATTTTCTTGAAGTTTTTCTTGAGAACCCTAGCTCTAGGTGGGTAAGATCTTGTTTACTGAGCGGTGAGGTTTTTTCTATTTTTCAGGGTAGGATTTCAGTTAGTTTATATTGTCAATTCATGAATTAATTAAGTGAGCGATTCCTCTCCTTAGGAGCTCGTGTTTGGAGTCCCGTGCACATTTTTTGTTGCACATTGCCAGACGTCAATTTCATGGTAAGAATCATGCGAATAAGGTCACAGAGTGTGCCAGTAGGAATGGTTATATGAGTGCGAGTACGCCGCAAAAAAATATCACAGGCGTTAATGCCTTCATTATGCGGAAGTTAGTATACAATGATGAGACATCAAGGGTAACTAATAAAGAGTTAGCGGGTAAATTATGGATAGCAAGGAGTTTGTTAAGAAAGACATTAGTGTCTTTAACGAAAGAAGGAAGTTTACCAACTAAAGGTTTAAGGTGGTAGTCAACGAAGTGGGATATGCGTTCAGTGGGATGGTTATTAGATGACACAATAGGGCGTCCTGGGTTACCAGGTTTGTGTATTTTAGGTAGAATGTAGAAGCGTCCTGGTTTAACATCAGTTTGTATTAAATATTGTCTCGTCTTGTCATTGATAGAGTTGTCAGTGTGCATTCTGTTCTGTCTTCGTTTAGTTGTCGGCAAAATTTGGCGTTATTAAGCTAAGCTGTCTTTTGCATTCGTCGATGTACCAAGATTTGTCCATAACTACAGTGCCGGTGTCACAGCGATTTCGCCCCCCCAGTGAAATCGCTAGTGAATTCGCCCCCCCGGGGCGAGATCGCTAGTGAATTCGCCCTCCCCGGGGCGAGATCACTAGTGAATTCGCCCCCCTTCAGGAAATCGCTAGTGAATTTTAGTCGTAATTCTTATTGAAATCGCCCCGCCTCAGAAAATAGAGGCAGTACATGCCAACGCACTTATAAATCTAAAGTTCAAAAAAATAATAAGTGAAAGACCTCTTTAGCTACTATTACTACTACTGACTATAAAAATACGCGAGTCGGTAACACTCCTTTTCTTCGGAAAGTCATTTAAAATTCTTTCCGAATTTGAGTTAATTACACTGCTAGAAAATTGCAAAACTTACCGCCGTTTTATCTTCTCATTAGTTAATAAGCTGTTTATCCAGAAAGGTTTTCCTAGTTAGAACTGATCTAATTACCGAATTAACAAGCGCCGTTAGCTCAATTGAAATAGAACAAAGCACGCGAGTCGGTAACACTCCTTTATTCGGCAAAGTTCTTTCAAAATAGATGGATCGACGCGAGCATTATGGGTTATAAAAACTTAAATACCACGATAATTACGTCAACTTCATTATGGTTTTCATGCATATAAAAATCATCAGGCTATTTGGCAGTTGTTTCCAAATACGGGCCACTCGCTGCAAGCTACTGAGGTAAGTTTTAAAACTTCCGCCGTTTTAGATCTTAATTAGTTCATTAGCTTGTTTATTCAGGAAGTTTTCACGCGAGTCGGTAACACTTTCAAAGTAGGCGAATAAACGGGTTATCAAAACCTTTAAGTATCCACAATAACTACATCATCTACATGTTGGCTTCAGGCAAGAAATACTAACAACTAATCATTCGAATATTGACGAAGATTGTATGTTGCACTGCTCGCGCGAATGAAAATTGCAGCGTTTACCGTAGCTACCAACACGAATTTTGTCTAAGAAAAGTGAAGCGTGGATTTTAAAATAAAATTGAATTGCATGCCTTTATACACATTACGGATAGTTTTTTGTATTACTATTCTCCACGTCCAATACATTACAGTAATAAAAAGAAGGAAAACTTGTATTCATAACCTTTTAAAAGGTTAGAGGGAGGGGGGGGCGAAATCGCTAGAGGGGGGCGAGGAAGGGGGGGCGAATTCACTAGCGATTTCGCCCCCCGGGGGGCGAATTCACGGGGGGGCGAAATCGCTGGTACACCGGAACCTTTGTCAGCGGGTTTAATAATGTCATGTCGTTGCTTCAGTCGGTGTACAGCTTGTCGTTCTGTGGCAGTAAGGTTATCACGAATTTTAGGTTTACAAGTTGTTATGTCTAGTTTTTCAGCGTCTAAAAAAGTATTAAGAGCCGGTTCTCTGTCGACTGGAGGGTTCCAAGTACTTTTGTTATAGAATGGAGTATTTTGTTCTGTGGCGTTGTTAGGGTTATTGCTGTTATTGTCATAAATATTCAGCTAGTCGCATGCGTCGTGAAAAGTCGTAGATGTCGGCTGACACTTTCGGCCAATTGATATGTCGCGGTGTGCGACAGAAAGCGAGTCCACGCGAAAGAACACTGAGATATCTCGTCGGTCAAAAGAGGAGAATTAGAAAGATTAATAACAGAAGTGCTATATAGTTGAATGTTAGCAGGTTTAGTTTTGCGTCGAGTACGTGCCGTTCTCAAGTTTTCGAGTGCCCATAAAAAATGTACGCGTGCCAAATTTTGTCGTGTAAATGGAAAGTAGCGGGCCGAACTTATCGGCCGCGAACCCAAATTTAAGTGTCGTGCCCAAAATACTTATCGTCAAATCGGGTTTATGATGATACTATTTTACGGCTGGCGGGTGTGCTACAAAGTAGTTCAGTTTAATTAAAGTAAAGTTCTTATCTCGAAAGCTGTAAGGCCATCCCTATTTTTTTCTCCGTTTCTCATCGTCCGACCGACCCATTTTTGTGGCTTTTTGTAAAAATAAAAGATAAATTGGGGGGAGGGGTGGGGATGAAGAAACCCGAGAGCAGCTCCTGGAAGCTCATGCTCGAGGGTGTTACACAATAGTTTCGACGGTGCATTTGTAATTCCAAGTTTGTAGCGTATACGGACGACGTCATCGATGGTTTCGTCGTCCATGTTGGTTAGTAACCTCGCCTGTGCAACCGCGCCTTATTAGTTCCAGTCTCTCCGCGCATTTATTATTATTTTATTTTTCTCACCCGACCGACCGACCCAATTTTTGAAAACCCCACCGATGAGAAACAGGAAAAAAAATAGGGATGGCCTAACGAACAAACAGACCACCACTGATGGCACTTGAAACTATTATAAATTCCAATCAATCTAAAGTGTTGTTTATATTTTTTGTCGATTCTTCTGCATGTTTACCCGGCAAACATCTTTTGTCTGATTTTGCGTTGTTTACTTGTGCTTCGAAAGTCGGCAAAGCTAGGAGAGAGTGGAACAAAGGCCTCGACACAGACATGTTAGCTACCGAATAAACAGCCGATGTGGTCTTCAAATCAATTAAAGTCTCAAAGATACTCTGAAGCGTGAAAAAAAGCTTCCCTTTCCAGAAGCCGATGGACGAATTTTAATTTAAAACTTGTTTTACCAACAAAACTTGCAAACTTTTAAATGAAACAACTTCGAATTGCTTTGTCGTGTTATTATTTATGACAGAGGCAACTTTCTAAAGATCGGCAAGTGTTTGATCTTCCATGCTAATTTGTTTTCTTATTTTCTATTCTTAGCTGCAAAAATTCCAATTTGTCGTTACTGGTTTAATTCGTTTATTTGGGATGTTCAGATACCGTGATAAAAGCCTCGGTGGGTTAGTTTACCTCTTAGCATATTCCTATTGGCTCGCAAAAATACCACTCTTGGTTTCTTATTAGTATCTCCACATGTTGACAGAAAATAGAATAAAACTGCACAACACCATCGGCAAATCAACCTCAGATATGAAGGTAGAAGCATTTCGATTAAACGAATTTGTAGCCGTATGCTTAGAGTTATCCAAACCACGTACAATTGACTACCTAAATTCTCCTGCACTCCGATAATGTTTTTGTTAGCTTGAAGTTAATTTTTGAAAGGTTCTTGTATTTTCTACGCGGAGTATTTCGACTTTAATACCATTAAAGTCAATCAGACGAGTTTCGCACAATCAATGGGATATTTTCACTGCTCAAACAGATGTTTCAAACGATTTCATTGGAACATTTAAACAATTAACATTTAGCATGTTATTCAATTCTTAAAATATTTCTCGATTCGTGATAATCTCAAACACGTCAAGATATTTTGATATATATTTCAGGAATCAGATTTAGACTGCGTTAAACTCCAAAAAATCGTTTCACGTTAAACCTGAAAAAAAAAGTAATCGCATTTCAGAAACGTCGTGAAATATTTAGAACTCGAGGTTCGGAATTTTAACCAAAACACAAATCAAATTCGTCTCAGCGCAATGAGAATGCTAAAAGAATTTAACACGGACTCGAGTGAGAAATTAGAAATTCAAAAAATATCGCATATTCGGAACCGTTGTTTCCCCAAAAATACAGAGAGCATGATTGACTGGTGTTACTTTCATTCACCTAAATTGAGTTAAATGAATTTCAATAGGTATGTAGAGTGACGGGATGAGTAAATTGAATTACCTTGGAGGGGAAACAACCCATAAGTCTCGAACAGAAGGATGATTGCCTTTTAAAAGAACTCGGTGGTGGCGTTCAAGTAGCCTTCATCGTTATGGATTTTATTAGTTATGGCAATTAACAAAGATGGCATCACATGACTAAAGAGCCAATTGTAGCTCTTGTGTTTGGGGGGTAAAATATACCAAATTTGCTTCCCTCGTCACAATAGTCATGTGATGTCTCTTCGGGAAATTTAGTGCTTTGTAATGTAGTTTATACATTTACCCTCGGGACAAAGAGAAACAAAGAAACATTTCTCAAGGGTTACTAGTAGGTAATCTGTATTGGGACATGGTCTCATTGCTATTGAATCTTAGATTTCTGCTGATGTGGCCATTTATTATTTAACAAATATAAGATGTTCTATAACAAAATAATACATGCTAGAGGTCTTGAGAAACTACCGATGCATGAGCATAACGCTCTATCTGTGGAGGAGGATTTAAGGCACCAAGTGATATTTTGAAAGTTCTGATAACTGCACGAGCCTTTAGGCAAGTACATGTAATCGCGCATATATATATATATATACAGTATAAAATTGAATAAAAATGTGAACAAGAGCAACTCAGGACTGTTATTAAAAAAATACTAAAACGTTTCGGCCTTTGTCCTTCATCAGTTAAAATCAATACAAAGCTTACAGTATTTATATATATACACACACACATACATATGCATATACATACAGGTCGTAAGATTGGGCTAGCTGTGGTGAAACAGAATGTCACAGGCTTACCATCCTCCAGGTTTGTACCTCAAAATTGGTTTTGGGTTCCCTGTGGCTACAAATTGAAAGATTACTGAGAAACTTTGATATGGAGTTAGATTTTCGCTCCTGGAATGAACCTTAAGCGATACTGTGCTCTAAATATACTCAAGAAATAAAGATTAGTAGTTATTAGAGTGCTGAGTGGTGTATTACGGGAAAAGTGTTTATTTAGCAAGTTTAGCACAGTATCACTTAAAGGTTCATTCCAGGAGTGAAAATCTAACGCCATATCAAAGTTTCTCAGTAATCTTTCAATTTGTAGCCAAAGGGAATCCAAAACCAATTTTGAGGCTGTTTTTTCCGACCTCAACTTTATACCCGTAATACTCACTGCTTTGGGAAAGCAGGATGTTGCAAAATATCACAGATGATATCATTCCCTCGAAATGCCCGAAATAATCTCCGAGCCTTCTAAAATTCTTTTTTCCTGGGGGAGCATGCCTCCCTAGCTGGTGCTGCCCTTGTTGACGTCAAGTTCTCTGCCACCTAACCAATAATTTCACCACATTGCCGCCCCTGTATTGGGAGAACAGCCAATTTCTTCTTGATTGACCAAGGTTTTCTTCATTATTGTACTTGAGGACTATCATTTTCTACATTTTGTCAGCTGACTTTCCTAGGTTTTAGTTTGCTATCTGTTCTTTCATCCTTTTCACTAATAAGAATGTCTCTAATAGTCTTGTAAGCTGCCTTCAAGGTATCTAATCTGGGACAGGATGACTAAAAGAAAAAGAAAAATAATTTTAGTCCTAAATGCTATTTTTCATGAATTTCGAACCATCTGGCATAAAATACTGGTGCACATACAAACACAACTTATTCATTCTAAGAATCAATCGAATTAGCACATGTGTACCATTGCTTTTTAAATTTTGGGTCATTTTTAAGTCGTAAGGAGACAATTTGTCCAAAACTTAATGCTTAGGGGACCATTTCCCCCATCTATTTTGATTCATCTTTACTATCTTAAAATGGATTGAAACAGAACATGACTACATGTAATTCTAATCTATAAACACATGTTCAATAGTGCATGCATTCTAGAAAACAGTCACATCCAAACAGTCTCTGCAAATTTTTCTTTTCTTGAAAACAAGTTCACAGAACATAGAAATTGCAACTTACATACACTGTAGAGGTCCTAACTTACATAGAGCAGGTTTTACGACTAAGCATGCCAAGCTGATATGGCAATGACTTACAGTATGATTACTGTACGGCATGCCGTGACACAGAAATGACTTCCTTGTTGTTTTTGTCTCTCTGATCCAATCAAATGACAGAGTTATGGTAAGGCTAAGTTACAGTATGGTTACGGTAAGGCTATGGACGTGCCATAATGATACAGAATCTGCTCTAGAGGTCCCAACTTACAGTAAACAGTGGAATCAACTGCAACTCATCCTCACTTTGCCCTCCTTTTGGTATTCTTGATAAAAGTGCCAAGTAGAAAATAACTTTATGCTACCAAAAAAGAAACACCATTAAAAGATAAAGACAATTAAGTATAAGATAAAAATACAAGACAGTATAATGTACACAGAGAACAGCTACAGAATCTTAATATAAATAAGCACTATTCAGAATTATCCCCATGTTTATTTGCAAATAGACCATTTTCTCAGGTATGCGCATGCAATATTGGCCCGCCAAATCGCTTTTTGAATAGCCGCCAATTTTTTAACAATAGCCGATAATTTGAATAACAAAGGCTGACGCATCAGAACGAGTCTAACAAAAGCTAACAAAACTCACGGCCCGCCAAGAAATACTTCATGTAGGCAGCTTCGATTTGGTGTTGGTTGAAATAATAGGGAGGGTTATAGGAAACCACTACGTGATTGCCCACGTGAAGTATTTACCGGCCCGTCAAGCCTGTTGCGTGTGCATACTTGAGAAAATGGTCTATTGTTTTGTTTGCTTTTTTGGGGTTTTATTGACACTGAAAAGATATTCCAAATACAAGGTAGCTTAATTTTAAAGTAGCTGCTGCATAGAGATATCCTAGTAGTGTCTTTTCCTTAGACATTTTATGTAAAGGCAGTTCCTGTTTGTCAGGCCAAAGTTAGGAGTGCAGCTTATACCAGAGGTGCAGCTTATATGGTAGTGATGTTCCATGCCACGTTGTCTATTATTATTAATGTTCCAACAAGACAGTCATTGGTTCCTGATACAAAGTGGCATTAGCATAACAAGTGTAATGTTTATAAACACAAAACAACACTATATATGTATAAATGTAGCTAAATATACTACTAACAATTTACTTATTGCCTACTTTTACTTGAACTTTTACTTTTATTAGTAGAATTGTTTTCATTTTCTGATCAATATTTCCCCTGTACACCTGACTACTTACCATTGTAATGGCTTCATTTATTATGACATCTACAATATATTTCCTGTCCACAAACTGTGTTTCTTGTCTTCCTGATTTGTATTTAGTACACAGTTGTACTCCAAGGTTCTTGATTACAAACACTGATTCTATAGGAAAGATGTACAAAAATGATATAAATTATTAATGAAATATACATGTACGTGTATGTTATTTACTGGCCTTGGCCAATCTGTATAGATCTAGAGAAAAACTTTGCCCAAAGTTTTTCTCTACACAGACTGACCAAGCTTAAGGCTGGTAAATAACACTATTTCCTAATCTTAAAGGAAATGTCAGTTGAAAAACAATGTTTGCTCTCAAATCTTCCCTGTTGATGTCTAAATCTGTTGCTGTGTTTGTGTCCTGTCAATTGTGCACTAGATATCAGTTATTTGTCTATTGTTTTTTATTTCTCTGTCACTCTCACAATTTCAGACATTGGTCATTATTTCATGTCCTTCATGTCGTGGTTTCAACACTGCTTGCTTATAGTCTGAATTTACCCAAAAAGGGCCTCATTATAGGTACAACTATTACACTGTATTTCCTATCCTTTATATACTTAACAACACCTCACCTTTTACAACATCAAAATAACTGAACTTGATGTAAAGTAGAACGGCAATGATAAAACTCAAAAACAGTGCTTGAGTGCTTGTGATAACTTCCTACATGTATATACAAGAATTAAACATATGTAAATATAACAAAAAGTAATGCAACACTTTAAATAACTTCCTAGTAGACACAAAGATTTTCAAATTAATACCACAGAATTGTATAGACCCTGGGAACTGCCAAACAAATTATAAATAGCCTTTTGGGGAAGTGTTATTTAAGAAATGGAACAGATCTTCCGTGTTTGCACAGGGTGGCATGCAAACCAAGGTAAGTTTGGGAGAATTCAAGAGCAAAACAAACACGAGACTGCATGTTCTACCTAACTTGCCAAGGTTTGCATGAGTCTGTGCAAACATGGAAAATCTATTTCATTTCTTTCATAAAATATTTTTTTTGATAAAAGAAGCACTTGTGGTGCTTGTCTTACAGGTTTGACGTCATTTTCATGTTTGCACAGGCTAATGAAAACATGACTATCAGCCAATCAGAATGTGCATACTATCTAAATGTATCTAATAATTAATGTGATTTGTATACACGGGGATTATGCAAGGTGGAGGATTATGCATGGGGTATTGTGGCAGGGAAAAAAAAGGGGGACACAGCCAACAATAGTATTCTTTTTAGCATTTTGAAATGATTCATGGTTGTACATTAGCATAACAATCGTAATGTTTATCTCTGAATTTCTAACAGGACCTGAAACAACCACAAGGTCCCATGCCGAGCACAAATGAGCATAAAAAGGCCAGGGTTTCTATATTTTAAAGTGTTTGGCATAGAGGAATGAATTTTGGTAAGTGTATAAAGGAGTGTCAACAAAACATAACCTGATACGTTAAGCTAATGTAGCCATCATTATGATGTTACAACGACATCATTTGTCCATTTCTAATAGGTTTCTTATAAATTTTTATTACCTATAAAAACGTTTTATTATATCTTTTTAAAATTTCTTGTTCATGGGAATGAAGGAATCGAAAACCCGTTCTAATCAAATTGGTTGAGGTAAACAAAAGTTATTAAATTTTAAATTTTGGCAATTTGGGAAATAAATAACATCAAACCATTTATGAAAATATCCATTGTTTTAACTTTTAGAGTTCGAAACAATGGTACATCATATTTTGCACAGTAATAAAACTCTTTATTAATAGCAACATATTTTTTTAGTATAACAGCTTAGAATTGAAGCCTTATTTTTGGTCATAAAGGAAGCCTTACTGAAACCTTTGCTCAAGCTTGCGTCGCTGGACTATGAACAGTTTTCTAATCATCGGCCGATTTCTAATTTAATGTTCATCTCTAAATCATGCAAGAGAGTACTAGTGGTGGCTACTCTGACAGCTGATCGACTATGTGACTGAGAATGACTTAATAGAATTGTTTCAGTCTGCCTACAAATCTGGTCATAGTACTGAATCAGCATTAATAAGAATACAGAACGACATTCTACAAGCGATTGATCAGGATCAATGCATCATCCTATTATTGTTGGATCTATCGGCTGCATTCGACACAGTCGATCACCAAATATTACTTGCAAGACTCACTAATCGATTTGGCATTGAAGGCAAGGCTCGCGCTTGGTTCAAGTCCTATCTCAGTGGATGTATGCAATTTGTCTCGATTGGGAATGTGTGCTCTTCCAGTTGTCCTTTTGGACTGTGGAGTTCCTCAAGGCTCTGTGCTGGGCCCAATACTGTATCTGCTTTATATAGCGCCGTTGGGTGATACAATGAGGCACCATGGAGTATCGTTCCACCTCTACACCGACAACACTCAAGTCTACAAATGTACGTAACTTTAAATCATCTGTTGCGGGTGATCTTGACCGTGCACGATTTAAGCTGGAAGCCTGTGTAATGGCTATTGATAAATGGATATTGATAAATGGATGTTGCATAATAACCTTAAACTTAATGATGATAAGACGGAGATGTTGGTATTCCACGCTAAGCATCGTCCCGCTCCAATCTTGGACGATATTCAAGTCGCTGCTGCATCTGTTGGGCTTTAGAATTCTGCGAGGAACATTGGAGTTATATTTGAAACGTCTCTTTCACTGGACATGCATATTATGCAAATTTGCAAATCTTCTTTTTATGCTATTAGGAACATATCACACATTAGAAAGTTTCTAAGTGTAGATATAGCCAAGATTTTAGTTCACGCATTTGTCTCACAATTAAAGCTTGACAATTATTGTAATTCTTTGCTCTACGGTATTCCTAAGAAATTGTCACAGTAGCTGCTGAATTTAGGACATATTGCAGGCAGGCTTGTTACCTTGTCTCGCAAGTCAGACCATGTTACACCATTTCTTATAGAAATTTGCACTGGCTGCCTATTGAGCAGTGAATAGAATTTAAGGTATTACTGTTTACTCATAAG
Organism: Actinernus sp. WN-2022; assembly: GCA_030867875.1. Classification (NCBI taxonomy): domain Eukaryota; kingdom Metazoa; phylum Cnidaria; class Anthozoa; order Actiniaria; family Actinernidae; genus Actinernus; species Actinernus sp. WN-2022. Next base: position 55,467,054 of record JAOWCC010001589.1, read on the forward strand.
GTGGTGAATGCTACTGCTCCTCAGTACTTGTGTAATTTATTAGAGCCTTATGCTCCACAACACAGCCTGAGATCTGCATCGCAGTTAATGTTACAGGCGCCAACTTTTAATCTTAAATCGTACGGCTATAGAGCCTTTTCTGTATGTGCGCCAAAGCTATGGAACTCATTGCCTTTTAACATTAAATCTAGTCCTTTAATAGAGCTATTTAAGAGTCTTAAGACATACCTTTTTAAGAAAGTTTTTTATTGATTTTTCGGATATCGACAATTTATTGTAATTTTTAATCATGGTTTTTAGCTTAATTAACTTAGGATTTCTTAAAATTACTGTATTTGTAACTTTTAAATTAGATGTAGTTTTTAATTGGGGGTAAAGCGCTTTTGGACTTGTAGGAAAAAGCGCTATATAAATGTAATTATTATTATTATTATGTCATTATGATGTCATAAATATATTTGGATGTCCTCAGAAAATAGCGAGTTCAGAATTTTTTTAATTTTATCAGTGGAATATACCTTAGTCTATAATAGAGAGTTAAATTTTTTGCCAAATCAATATATTTTTTGAAGACATTTTGATCACAATCTGTTTGCAACATGTTTTAAAGGTACCATCCCTTATGACGTCACAACAACGGCAGAATACATTTTTTATAAACATATTGTCCAAAAAAGTTTCACTTTGTTAGCAATCTGCCAACATTTATTAAAATTTAGAGTAGTCATAAAGAAATGGTGTTAATTTTACTTTTTTGTGTGCACTCAACCTCGGCCTTTTTACGATCTTTTGTACTCGGCGTGGCCGATGCAGAGGCGAATCTTTCATGGTTTGGGATCCCTGTGATTTAAACGCATGATGTTCATACCGATACACTTCTAGTTTTCGTTCGAATCTGACCATCAAAAAAAACTAAGTACAAAAACTAAGGAATAATTGTAAACCATCGATAAAATAGGATGTACAAACCTCGTAAACAAACCAAGCGGTGAAGACAAAAACAGCCACAACAAAGCAGAGAACACAGTCGAGTGGTCTGTTGGCCTGACAGCATGCCTCCACAACACACGACAACTGGCCATGTGTTTGACATGTCAGACTTAGATTTCGGCCATTTATACTCAAGCCATCCACACTAATCATATGTTCTTGCATAGAGCATTAATGCAAGCTTGAGAGATAAAAATTAGCTCATACATCCTCCATCAGCTCGCTTCGCTCTTTGGCTTCAGCCGATATAATTGGGTAGGTACGGTAGGTACTGCATATATGATATCGCCGGCGATTGTTTATCGCGGGCTCAACTCTCTTCAGACCACAGGTACCCCAGGCTCATTATACGTAAAACGGTTATTTCCCGGATATTTGAAATTACAGTCGGTACATGTATGGCGTTGTAGTTCGAATCGTCAAAACATTCTTACCTGTCTCTTGTGTGTTCCTTTCAGTTTCTGTGAAGTTTCAAGCCATTCCATTCAATTTTGAGGGAGTTACAGGAATTTTCCACAGGTAAGAATATTTTGACGATTTATTGAATTTTATTTTAGAGCAAACGGCCATTCGAACTAAAACGCCATACATTTACTGTAATTTCAAATATCCGGGAAATAACCGTTTTACGCATAATGAGCCTGGGGTACCTGTGTTCAGACGAGTCACTATGGACAGTAGTTCCCATACAAGCTCCCGCTCTTCGGCCCGCGCGAGCGGAGCGCCATCACATAGCGCCATCACATAGCGCCATCACATAGCGCCATCACATAGCGCCATCACATAGCGCCATCACATAGCGCCATCACATAGCGCCATCACATAGCGCCATCACATAGCGCCATCACATAGCGCCATCACATAGCGCCATCACATAGCGCCATCACATAGCGCCATCACATAGCGCCATCACATAGCGCCATCACATAGCGCCATCACATAGCGCCATCACATAGCGCCATCACATAGCGCCATCACATAGCGCCATCACATAGCGCCATCACATAGCGCCATCACATAGCGCCATCACATAGCGCCATCACATAGCGCCATCACATAGCGCCATCACATAGCGGGCGGCCTTCACCAATAGTACCACAGGTACCCCAGGCTCATTATGCGTAAAACGGTTATTTCCCGGATATTTACTCGGGCTGCCTGTGGCAGCACCAAGTCTTAAAATGCAAGTCGTTATTATTATTATTTTTTTTTGTTGGGTGTCGCAAAATTTCTGCGCATGCGTTAAAGGTCAAATTCACACCAATCAGATTGCACTGTGCTGATCACGCAACAATCGCCAGGTTAATTTATTTACATAATTTAATACAGTAAAGCAAGATGGCGGAGGACCCGCGAGCAACTTTCTCTCTAATTTGGAGTCTCATCTCTCAAATGTAAGCCAGTTTAATGTTTTATTTAACTTCACTCGTGCGAAAGCCTTCCAACAGGCTCAGGATATTTCAACTGGCGCTATTGTCGGAGCCGAAGGACCGCGTTTTTTACCCAGATGGCCAGTGATTTTATTATACGACACGTACGACGACATGAAGCCAGTGTAGGGGCCAGGATCCGGAAAGCTAATATTCGAAGAAATAGATATTGGAATCTATAAGCCATCGGCTCGCTGTGCTGCATTTAAAACATCCGAGGAGAACATCTTATTTTGGGTGAAGGCACTTCAAGACCAATATTACGAGTCTCTTAAAAACTGTCAGAGATTTAAATTTACCGTAAGTTGGATCAGAGAGTATTGAGATCAAGTTATTTCGTTCCAGCGAGGATATTGACCTAGCGGAAACGGTACAAGCTGTCGAAGGATTTTACTTATAATCATCCACATCTACTTAACAACAGGAATAGTTATGTGCCAAGGCATGGGCAAAGATTGAGTTTCCCAGATTACAGATGAAAGTAGAGAACTTAATGAACGAAGAAACAGAGGTCACGCGCGACATGCTTGATCGGCATGAACATGTTCAACACTTTATGTTATACTAAGAAAACAAAACAAATTACGGAGCCTGCTAGTTCACAAGTCAATGAAAAACCCCAAGAGCTTCTAGTTTTGGATCAACATATCCTTGAAACTCCAAAAGCAACATACGCATGAGTCAAATTCAAACCGGAAGAGACGGAATTCTTTAGATTCTTCACGAGGATAAAAATATTTGTTAGCCCGCAATAAGAACTCTCTCGCTGCTTTAACTACCTTGATTTGTAACATGGAGGCTGACCTAACTGATATGCGTAATGAATTCTTACTCTCGTCACATCAAAACACGAATCAAGAAACCAAACTCAGTCATTTGGAAGACAAATTAGTACAGCAAGATAATATATACAAGACCGAAATCAAGATGCTGTCATCTCGAATATATTATTGACCTAGAAGTTGAAAATGGCGAGTTCAGAAAGCGGATATAATAAATTGAGCTGCATGAGATCCGACTTTCAAACTTAAAAAAAAAATCAAGAATACAAAAAAGAAGACAATGTCCTGAGACTACCCAACCTACTGACGCTTATCAGTTTGTTCAAGAGCCATATTTCTCACATGACAACCCGATCCCTATTCATCAGAATACATTTTCTGTGCTAAATGACGAGAGTTTACAATCACCTGACCGACAACCCACTACTAAAGAAAGGGACCATGAAGTACGGTAGTACGGTTAATTCTCGGGTTCAAAACAATGAATATATGCCTGCTTAAATGCAGTGTGTTAAACGAATAAGTAGTGTTTAAATTAAAAGGTCAACATACGAGAAAAAGAAAACTATTAAATTACATATATACTAGGGGAGCAGAGAATGAAAGTCACCGCGCTACCGGCCACTCCTAAAGACTGCTAAATTCAGCTAATAATTCTTCCCTTTGGTTAACATTAGAGGATTAAGAGGATTTCAAATGAAAGTGTATTTCTTCTTCAATCTAATGTGGCCCGAGTGAAAGCCCAGATGGGCTCTTGTTGAAATTACAGTAAATGTATGGAGTTTTAGTTCGAATGGCCGTTTGCTCTAAAATAAAATTCAGTAAATCGTCAAAATAGTCTTACCTGTCTCTTGTGTGTCCCTTTCAGTTTCTGTGAAGTTTCAAGCCATTCCGTTCAATATTGAGTGAGTTACAGGAATTTTTCTTCCCTTAGTATAATTATTGGGAAGGTAGCAAACTCGAGGCCGATCAGCCGCCGATCAGCTGCAGAAAATCGCCTCGAATTCCCACAAAAATCCCGTACATCGCCAAAATTCCTTCAAATAACGGTTGCCCAAACACAGGTCCTTCACCACACTCAGCTTCCCTTTCACTGGTTTACTTTAACGGGAGAAAAGTGCCACGTGGTTTGCAGTTTTCGGGTTTCGCGGATGTTCTTGTCCATCTGACCTGCAACGAGGCGACAAACAGTAGACCGTCCCCTACCACGTCAACTCGATCTTGCTAGCAACGAGGCGACAAAAAGTAGACCCAGTGAATTTGACACTCCGTTGTGCCATCGTTTCATCTACCAATCGGAATCGATGTAAAAAAACGGTTTGTTACTCAAAGGTTCACGGGCTCAGACCTAATACATATACACCTTATTTTGAAAGTGTTGTTACAACAAACGGTTCTATGGTGTAGTGGTTTACATTTTGGGCTTTTGATCCAACGACCGGAGTTCGAGTCTACGCCGGGCACTAAAATTTATTTTTTTACTTCTTTTTCTCCTTTCTCAGTTTTATTTTTATCCTTTTCCTCTATTTTAAGCTATTAGAGGCGCCTTCTACGCTACTATAAAATCGAGGTCGTGACCGTGTTGGGTTGAGAGCCGAATTGTTGGGTTGAGAGCCAATACACAACAATGTTTTATTTATTTTAGCGTAGAAGGCGCCTCTAATAGCTTAAAATAGAGGAAAAGGATAAAAATAAAACTGAGAAAGGAGAAAAAGAAGTAAAAAAAAACATTTTAGTGCCCGGCGTAGACTCGAAATCAAAAGCCCAAAATGTAAACCACTACACCATAGAACCGTTTATTGTAAATCGTAACAACACTTTCAAAATAAGGTACATATGTATTAGGTCTGAGCCCGTGAACTTTTGGGTAACAAACCGGTTTTTTACATCGATTCCGATTGGTAGATGAAACAATGGCACAACGGAGTGTCAAATTCACTGGGTCTACTTTTTGTCGCCTCGTTGCTAGCAAGATCGAATTGACGTGGTAGGGGACGGTCTACTGTTTGTCGCCTCGTTGCAGGTCAGATGGACAAGAACATCCGCGAAACCCGAAAACTGCAAACTACGTGGCACTTTTCTCCCGTTAAAGTAAACCAGTGAAAGGGAAGCTGAGTGTGGTGAAGGACCTGTGTTTGGGCAACCGTTATTTGAAGGAATTTTGGCGATGTACGGGATTTTTGTGGGAATTCGAGGCGATTTTCTGCAGCTGATCGGCGGCTGATCGGCCTCGAGTTTGCTACCTTCCCAATAATTATACTAAGATAAGAAAAATTCCTGTAACTCACTCAATATTGAACGGAATGGCTTGAAACTTCACATAAACTGAAAGGGACACACAAGAGACAGGTAAGACTATTTTGACGATTTACTGAATTTTATTTTAGAGCAAACGGCCATTCGAACTAAAACTCCATACATTTACTGTAATTTCAAATATCCGGGAAATAACCGTTTTACGCATAATGAGCCTGGGGTACCTGTGACAGTACTGGCTATCCAAACAATAGCCTACCCTGAAACAATACAAACCCTAAACCTAAAACAATGGAATTCTTTGTCAGTGCAATCCAAATGAGGTCCAATAAAATGCAAGGTTTTGAGAGGTGAAGGCCTCTGTCACACAGATGAGCAAAAATTGAATGACTTCTGCGCGTGGTTTTCCATTGTTGTACTTATTTTATGTGGGTTATTTTATAAAGGAAATAGAAAACATTTTCCCCTTGTTTCTATAGAGTTATAGACCCATTCGAAAAATGGCTGCTGCTAATTTGCATAATGTTGATATTCAATATTTTCTGAAGAATTAACTAACCTATATGAAAGAGCGAGTTCATGTTAGCAACATGTAGCTCTTTGATAACAGAAGAATATATCCTTACAAAGCAATCAGCGTTTGAAACTCTGAAGAAACATGAAAACGAGGCTAGTCAGTCCTGACGTCCTGAATCTCATACAAAACGCTCTTATTTTGAACCTCGGTAACTTCGTAAAACTTGGTGCTATGCTCCTTAAATTTTACAAACGTACTCATTTTTGCATGCTCTCTGAAGTGACAGTGCTTATTTTAGTACCAACATTTCATTACAACCAAAGCTTGCAATTGGTGACACCATTTTTCGAGGATGGTCGTAAAACATAGACGGGGACGCGGGGACGTGACCTTAGAAACACAGTATTTTTGACTGCTAAAATAAAAAGCGAGTAATTATGTGTGTATTCAATGCATTGTTGTATCACTAGCTGGTCATTTAGGTTAGAAAACATGTAATCAAAATTATTTTCCCTCGCGAACCGACGCCATCTTAGAAAAGCCTCGTTTCCACGCTCCCTTAGTGAGTTATGGAGCCTGGGAAGGACCGGGTCCATAGAGCTTCATCAAGCGACATAATATGCGGCATACTCCGCCCTTGATATGAAGAAAATTAAGAGATTTTTCAAACTGTAAACAGTCATTTTATGAAAATCTGATAGCCCAGTTTAAAAGGAGTCAGGAAGTGAGCGTAAAGAAGTCGGCGGTTTTCGGAGGCTAATCAGGTTTACATGAAGGAGGGGGGAGGGGGGAGGGGGGGAATTGACCCTAGTGCTAGCACTATGCTCAACGATAGCCCGGGTTTACAAGCAAACTGATTCAGGTAGCCCAGGTCAACTCAACATGATGCGGCCGCCAAAATCATTCAAGCATAGAGTACACGAGTAGAGTTTTGACGGGTCATTGGTGGATTAACGTTGATTCTTTTTCTGTGGTGCCTTTATTGCTGCTGTCTAGTGTCCTGGGGATCCTATAGTGCTGGTATGTTACCTACTAATTGCTAGACAACTCCAACAACTTGCAATGTAAAATTTGGCTCTAGAATAGTTGTTCCGGGTAGGCGAATTGTCCCTAGCGAACTCTAGATCTTTACATGAAGTAACGCGTGCAAAGGTTGAACTAGTGCTAGGATGATCGTACCTCTCAGGTACCCGAGACAAAAATGATCTTTTACATGTAAACAGAACGCAGAATACAATGGCGGTAGAATGGTTCTACTATTAGGATGACCCTAGTACAAGGGTTACCCTCATCATGTAAACAACCCCTATTAGTTTTAGTGAAGATCTTTTAACCACCCGGGTTGCTTCCCATGCTCATTTACCTCACTCAGGGCGCATGGAAACGAGGCTTTTCCAAGATGGCGTCGGTGACTTTTGATTATGTTTTTTCTAACCTAAATGACGAGTTAGTGATAAAACAATGCATTGAATACACACATAATTACTCGCTTTTTATTTTAGCGGTCAAAAATACTGTGTTTCTAAGGTTACGTCCCCGCGTCCCCGCATCCCCATCCATGTTTTACGACCATCCATTTTTCGAATGGGTCTATAGAAACACTTGTGGAAGAACTCGAAATAGCTGTGTCCACTGCCCGGGGGGGTGACTCCCATATAAAAGGGGTAGGGATGCTCGTCGGACATTTTCGATTTGACCCCTAAAAGGTACTAAACTGGGCGTGGCTCAAGCTTATTTTGACCCCTAAAAGATAATAAAAATGTAAATTGATAACAGCTTTTTTGTTCAATTGACACCCGACCCCTAAAACGGGTACCGCTTTACATAGAAATGTCTGTGTTTGATGGTGGATACCCTAAGTGGTACCAAACTCCTGATTTTGACCCCTAAAAGGTACGACGAGCATCCATGTACCCCTCATATAAGGGAGTCCCCCCCCCCCCCCCCCCGGGGTCCACTGCCATTTCTTGTTCTCCCAAACTCCCACTCGTGTTTCTAACTCTATAGAAACACGGGAAATGTTTTCTGTTTCTTAAATATAATAGTTAGGAGGACCAGATTGGAACAAGTGCAAGCTTTATCTACATATCCTCGTTATTATTATTATTGAAGTTCTGGTAGTTGAAGTATGCGATGTCATCAGGCAAATGTCACTCAAACCGTACTCATAAAAAAAGCTAACACAAACAGGCTTCATGTACCGTAAAATACCCGTTACAAGCCCTGGGCTTATTGGAAATTGTAACGGTTTTGGGGGCGCTTTTAATCGGACGGGCTTATATCCGAGGAGTTTATAACATGAAAAAACCTTTGGAAATTCGTTAGCAGAAAACCACTAACGCTTTAATAGGCTTATTTTCAGACCAAAATATATTCTCCATAACCCTTTTTCCAGAGGAAGCTCGCGAAAGTATTTCTTCTCCACTCCCCATTCACCTTTTTTCCTGCTAATCGGCCTATGCCCGTATTCCTGGGTAACTTCCCCCGTCAGCCCCTCGCGGAAAAAAATCACAGAAATAAACAACACGCGGTACCAGTTAGCTTTATTTTCAAAAATAACACTTGGTAATGTGGTTTACAAACCCCAGAACACTGACAAGCCTCCTTTAAACCAAACTCACGAGCGATTTGTATAAAGTCAAAACAAAAGTTCGCTAGATCATACATTGCTGGTAAATTTATGAAACTCGAGGCTAGTTCACACGTGTAACGCAAGCACAAGACATGATGCACGCATGCACATTTGTAGTGCTTTTCCAAGATGGTGGACGAGTCTGACGCGTCGTTATTCATGCTTCTTCTCATCCTTTGTCGTCGTATGCGTCGAAGAATAATGCAGAGACGGACAAGAAGGCCAAGAAGTGTTGGGGTGAGAGATTTTTCAAAGGCGGCATCTTCAGAGCGATTACCATAACTTGGTGCGCAAATTACAGCTTGGCGATGAGTTTTATTTCCGGTAAGTACAACTTTATGCAGTTATGACTGGGATTTGTTATCGTGGAGGCTGCCATCTTGGATCAAAGTTTAGCCGTGTAAGCACGGGACGAAGTTCCTTCTGAATGGTTCTCTGCGCTTGCTTCACCAATGTTCACACGGGTAAATCCGTGAAGCAAGCGCAGATGCAAGAGAATGGAAAAGTTTATTTTCTTGCATTTGCGCTTACGTTAGCAATGTTCACACGTACTTGCGCTTGCGTCTGCGCTTGCGTTACGTGTGAACCAGCCTTTACGGAGCGCGTAAACGAGTGTAGAGGTTTTGAATACATTAAGTTCTTAGATCTAGATTAATTACAATCATATCCCAAGAATGCAATTGGCTTAAGAGTCCGCGTTGTGTTTGCCAAGTTTCCTTGCCATCTTGTGAGCTAGACTAGTGTTTCAAAAACGAGCAGCAGTGTCTTATCAGATTTACAAACACGAGGGCGCATCCCGAGTACTTTTAGATCTGATAAATACGTGCTGCGAGTTTATTGAACGGCTTCAAAAACGGCGATGTATAGAGTCGTGTAATTCAGTTATTTTGGCGATACGACCTATTTCTGCCGAGAATATCGAAGCAAAAGTTTATGTAAATGAGACATTCATTTCTCTCGTTTTTTTTCTCATGAATTATTATTGCCTCCTTGAAAGGTTGTAAAATCACTACCGAAGACTGGTGGAAACATCTACGTATGTTAGTCGAAATGCGTGGCTTACCCGTTTGACCATGCAGACGGAATCCAAATTCGTCCTGAGGGAAAAGGCCTAACTTATACCCTTTTGTTTTCAGAAACAAAGAAGAGGAACTCCGCCCTCCTTTTGTATCAGCTGTTTTGTATAAGAAATTAATATTCCAACTTCGTACACAGTACAAAATCCAAGCAGATGATTGGCTAATGACAGTGCTTTATTGGTGACCACAGCACGCTGTGCGCTCAGTTGGAATATTAAAAGATTAGAGACTTTATGTTTGTGTTTTATGTGAGAGTCATGGCTTATTGGCGACGTTAGAGGTATTTAAGTGTCTTATTTCATACTTGACGAGGTTTTCGCAAAATGTTCATTGATGTAGCTCTTTTTAGGTAGATTTTGGGCGAGTACCAAGACGGAGAAAAGGTTCTAAATCATTATAGGGATATTTAGTAAGTTTAACTGAAGCCAAGGTGAATGAATTCCTTGGAGAAAATAATAAAACAAATTCCTTAATGCAAGCGCAATTCAGTGTATAAGCTAGAAACAACAAAATATCGTTGAATTGTATTGAATTGCTCATTATAAATGCAAGGGGATGTATGAGAAAAGTTCCCGGGATGTATCTGTATCTTGCATTTATAATGGGGGTATGTATGGCAAATAAAGCCTCATGAATAACAAAGAAAACCGTGTCTAGTATGAAATAATGACAAATACAGGCCCATGCTGACTCCTTAGCTGGTAACAAAATGAGCTGGGGACTGGAACTGAGTCAGTAAAACTAATTCAATTAATAAGTAGTCAAAGTAAGCATTATTTTCCAAAAGAACAGATCTAACTTAGCTAGTCTGGAAAGTTTGGTGAACTTTTGCTCAATATTGACGATGCTAGAAGGCATCAAATGTCAATTTTCCCATACAAACTCTTATTTTTTAACGTTGTCCCTCCAAACCATACATTCATAGTAAAATTTTGGAGGGACAAAAACATTTCAATTGCTTATAATTCAGACAAGATTCACTTGAATCACGTCAAACTTGGCATACATGCTAATTTCAACATGCTCTATCATGCTCTATCCCAGTCCCCTGCTCGTTTTGTTACCAGCCAATTACGATGAACTCGATATTTCTTCATACTGCATTCAACCTCGTGCAGTATTCATTATTTTTCGTTCACACGCATGTAAAAGTCTCTAACCCTTTTAGCTGTATGCCGCTGACCGTATGGTGGATATCACACGAAAGTGCTTTACAAAAGACAATATTCACTCTGTTACAGGTATATAATCATTTGTCTGGGACATCACTGATTCAGTTTTATGTGGTTTCTGAAGTCGATGGTTTTCCTTCAAGGAAACGTTGAGCTGCGTCCACGAGTCTCGTCAAGTACTTGGGCCCAGGCAGCACGGCCTGGAGTAAATCTTCCACCTCGCGAGAACTGTAAAAATCAGACATCGAGAGTTAGTACTTACGGCCTTCTCAAACACGGAGGACTCTCTATTGTTTCAAGGAAACCCTGGCTGTTGGAATAAGTTGCCGTTAAATTGTTGGTAATATGGTCTAAGTTGAAAATTAAAAAAAATTTGTTTTTGAAAAAAATTGGGTATATACTTCATGGTAGTTTTTCGTTCCATATAGTCTCCCTGCATAATCATTTCCTCTGTTTTACAGGGACACTATATGGAACGAAACACTACCATGAAGTATATACCAAAAATTGACATGAATATGAGGCATGGGCGCCGCCATCTTGGATCTGGTGACGTTTCTTGGCGGTGCCTATTGTTAGAAAACAATAGCTTTTGTCGTATACCAAGACAATTTTGATGAAGGATGGGCAAAGATTGGAGTGAATGAAAAATACTACTTTCAAGAGAAACTTAACAATTTGGAATCGGTTCACTGTCACAGAAATCAAGTTTCTCGAATAAGCAATTGTAATCCATTGTAATCTTTGCCATGCTCAATCGAAAAAGTTGGAATGGTATTATTTCTCTTCGCCTCTCAGGGTATTATTTTGGTAGTTTTGTTTTAAAGAAACTAGAAGGTTCAGTTGGATTAAGTTGGCTTACCAGCACTGGCCGATCTTGGGTGTAACATTAATGACCAGCCCATCAGGGTACGTACTGATATCAAACGTGAACTGAACGATGAACTTCACAAAGGCCTTGAGACTGGAGAACTCTACAAAGATACTACACAAACCAGAAGGGTTAGCCACTAGTCACTTATATACATAATCTGAGCCGAGTGCGACAGGCTGCAAAACATTAGCAAATCTGCTGCGCGCTTGCATCATCTTAACTGAGCACTAGAATTAACAGTATTTAGAGTAAATCTTACAAGGGAACTCTACTTCGATGTGCACCACTGAACCACTGAATGGGAGGGACCTGAAACAACCATACGGGCTGGTCAAAGTCGGGACCCGGCTAAATCACAGATCAAATTGAAATTCAGCGTCTTGGTTTTTGTGGGGGGAGGAAAACCATACAGAGAACCCAGAAAAAAACCTCGAAGTAAGGGCGAGATACCAACATACTCGACTCACATGCGAAAAGCAAAGTGACTACCATTGCATTGCGCCACCCCGGCTCCGCCAGAACAAGAAACAGTTGAAGATTGGGTGAAACAAATGGTGGTACAGAAGCATTACTGTGATCTAACGCAATTATTCTAAGTGTTGACGCGAATGGAACTCATACCTTGAGCCTAGGACACTAACAATGTGATGGAAGTTGATGCCATATACTTCGTCTCCAAGTGTTCTAGCAGATATCATAAGACCAGATAGATGGTCAAGAACCTGCAAATAGGATCAACATTAAAGCAATCGTAAAGTGCAAATGAATTGAAATTATTTTTTGATATATTTTAAGAGAAACTTATTTACAGTTATATAATTCCAAAAAGAGTTTTTGGAAAGAAAAAGAAATCGCGGCAAAACAGTTTTCCGTGACTTGTTTGAACCCAATTTCATGCGACAGATTTTATGGGACATGGGACGCAATTGCGACGTCAGTTGATTTGCATGCAGACACTTTTGTTTACAATGTGAAAAGCAAATCAACTGTGACGTCACAGGCTTAATTTACTTGCTTTGACCACGCGAAATTTGAACCAAAATTGTCGCATTATTTAGTCGGAACGTTACGGGCTAAAAGTGGGATAGAATAAACTTTCGACAAGGAAAAAATATATTTTTATCTTAGTTAAAGATAGTTTGGCAAATTGGGAAAAAATAATGTTTAATTCATATACACTTTAAGAGAAAAACAAGACGATTTTTGTTGTGTGCCATCAACTAGCTCCGTTCTCAGGTCTATAGTTAAGGAATTCTCTTGAAAATAGGCGCCTATTAATTACATCAAGTTAATTTATATGTTCAGTCTTAGATGAGCTAGTGGACTCAGTTTGCAAATTTCAGAAAGACAATGTTTGAAATAGTTTTAGGTTTGGCACAAGGACTGCCTGCCCAGAAAGATTGTTCCATACTAGGATTGATCTAAGAAAGGGAGCAAAACTGAAGGCAAGGACGTTAACATGAGGTTGTAAGTACATGATCTAGGCGATTCCTTCACACATGAACAGTAATACTGTACCGCTCGAGACCTGTATTAATTCCACCATTATACTGTAGCTCTATTGTTTTCGTACTGCTCTTTCTAAAGGTTAGGGTGTTTTGTATTGTTGGGTAAGCCAATGCTGTGGCTCGTTTCGAGCGGTACAGGATGGCCCCACATGAGAGAGAGGCTATATTGACTAAACCATTCCTAATTTTGAAAGAGATTCTGACTGCTGACCTACCGCAACATTATAAATATGAATATCACCTGCACCATAACTAATATCTAAGTTATTGTTCATTTATTTGTACTTATTACTGTTGCACTCGCCTACACTAGCACTCTTCCAGTAGTAGTTTGAAATAGTTGGAAGTCCAAGTTCTAAGTGTAATACGTTAAAATTACGCGTATCAACCTTGGGATTATAAAGCTTCGTAAGGGGTTAGGGGAAGGGAAGGGCTTATAACTGGAATGAGAAATGCGTCAACAGAAAACTACTTTAACGTTCTTTGACGCTAGTCTTTTCACATTCTACAGAAACGCTGTTAGTGAACAAGATACGTTTTCACTTCACAAGTATTGAAGAATTAAACATTGCGATAATAAAGCTTCAATCAATTTACTGAAGAGGTGAGGACGAAGGGGGTTATAACCGGTAGGGATGCTTTTTTGTTACCAGTCTGATGCCTCGGGGCTTATAATCGGGAGCTCATCATATTGAGATTTTATGGTATAATACGCCGAAATTAGCGTTGACGCGACCCTTTACTGTCAACACGTGTTGGAGAACACACTGGACCGCTTCCAGGGATGGTTTGTTGGAAAATAGTTAGTCTATTTCCAAGGTTTTGCACACTTCCAACGGATGGAAATATGTTGGAAATGCCTTGGAAACTCTAATTTCCAAGACATTTCCATCCCATGAAAGAGGTCCAGTGTTTCCAGTGACACCAAGGTACCTTTGGTAGAGAGGATGTCGTCGGGCACATCTGCAGTAGACAGTCACTGGAGATCGCATCAAGAGCAAGTGAATGTGCCAGGCGACTAGCTCTACTGCTGTCATCTGAGGGAGCAAATATGGGACAGGGCTTGAAATTAGAGGAAAATATCACTGGCATCCAGGGCCGGGTTGTTCAAAGCCCGATCAGTGTTAATCCTGGATTAACTCTGCACAGAACCTATTGGTTGTCATGGAAATTAACCCTGGATTAGCACTAATCGGGCTTTGAACAACCCGGCCCAGGGCTGTAGCCAGAGGGTCAAATAGAGGGGGGGGGAGGCAGGGAGGACTAATGCCGACCCCACCCCCACCCCCACCCCCATCCCCTTCACTCTCATAGTTGTCACTCACTGGGTTACAATATAAACACGCTCACCTTCAAGCATTGAACATTTTTCTCATTTGTTTTCTGACTTTGCCTGACCTTACCTCCAAATATTTCCCCACTAACCTAACCTCCATTTCTGTTTACACTTTTCTCATTTCTGATTTTGCCTGACCCTCAATAGACCGAGTTAGCTTGTACATTTTCTGTCCCAATTCAGATCATGTGACAGCTCTCCAGAGGATTCAGTGCTTTGTTTTCCAATTATAGAAATTTGTACATTTCCTCTTGGGATACAGAAAAACAAGGAAACATTACTCAAGGGAAAAGTCAGGTGACCTGAATTGGGACAACAAATGTACAAGCTAAATCGGACTATTCCTGGTAGTTGTCACAAAGTTTTACTATGGTCTGATCCACTAGCAACAGCCATAAAACCACAAATAGTTCAGCAAAAATGGGACTTCCAGCCTCGTCTCGGGCTCGAGTTTGAAAGTACATTCAAGGACAAAGGTTTTCATTCTCCTGGGTCTGGAGCTGGCTGCTATGTGATAAAGGTCTACTGGACTGTTTAGTGACAGATTGATGGTAGGTGTAGTAAGAATGGCGATGTTTTATCATGTAAAAGAACCCACTTAATAATAACTATGACGATAACGGAATGATAATTATGGTATGGAAATTGGCGAACATAATATCTTGCTGTAGAAATTTCCACTCCATCGATTCTATTGAAACTCGTTACCAACAACGTTAATCTATAACATTAACTTATTTATTAACTTTTATCGTTTTGAAGAATTTCGCATTTCACGTAAAAATGCGGGGTCAAAAGAAGCACTTATATCTCAGAAAATATAATGTATTTTGGAATTTTATTTTGTTTACTATTCTTCAATATCTGGAAATACATGGTCAAAAAATCTCGATGATCGGCCAAAAACTTCCCGCTGAAAAATCCAAATCTTTATTACGCCCATTTATGGAGTGAGCAGTTCCTGTTTACCTGTCAGTTGAGAAGTCAGAGAAATATTCTGGATACGACGTTCTCCTGGATCTTCGCTCACATCTGAATCAGAAAAAAATACAGTTTCTCTGGATTCTCATGAATTAGCAGACGGGTGCACAATGCTACATTTGTCAGTAAAACTCGAGAAAAACTTCACGAGATTCTATGTGAGAAGTGTAATTTGCACTGGTATTTCATATAAATTACACTAATCTTTGCCGATCAGCATCGATCATGTTTTTCTACTGTATTATTAAGCAGTCTGTATATATACCCTATTCACTGACACCCACGTCAAACTTAAAATCTCTTTGCTCGTAAACTCGCTGTATTTCTTCAGTGAAGTGTAAAACAGTGAAAGGGAATTTATATCAACTGTCTTATTGCGGGAAACCAAGAAATTGGAGATACCTCACAGTCGACCGAGATTGCAAGAGTCTGTTGTACTGGAATAATTATGTATGTCATGTATGTACTAACCTAACTGGGCTCCGAACTCGACAAGGAGGTCTAACGTGTTGAACAGGAAGATAAACTTGGCATGGTGTTCGTCCCATTCGTCCAGATCCCACTCAGCCAGTCTACAGCATCAACGTGCACGGTTAAACGTTAGCTCACGTACTCAAACCCATCACTCCGCCCATATGAGAATTAGGAACAGGGTTGGGGGGGGGGGGGGGGGGGGGGGGGTGGATGGAGGGGGTACCACTTAAATCCGGGTGGTTTATCATGGTTGATTTAAGCAACATTTCATGTCCTCAGCTGAGGAGGGAGGGGAGGGGAGAAACGAAGTCAACGTAATTATTACGAATACGTGAGGAAATTTGTTGTCATACGAGGCTTAAAAATGGAAAATATGCTAAAGGCCACGACAAATATTTTGGACACGACACCCGTTATTTTTGTCTTCTAAATGGAACGTTCCGGGTACGCGTGGCCGAAAATATAGGGGCGCCGTGACCCCATGAAAAGGTAGTCTCGATCCGCCAATCTGGAGTGGCCAAAACCCGTGTCCTGTAAACAGTAGAGAAAGAAAACTGAAACCTGGGACAACACTTTAACCGTACTAGAAGCACGTGCTCTTGTCAATGGACTAAGAAGTAAAACAGCAGTAGCGTAATCTAAAATACACTAGCCTGCAATGCAAGCGTTCTATTTGGGAAACACTCCCCTCCCCCTCCTGTTTCCTTCGACTCCCCTCCCCGCCCCATTCTTCCCTCTTTCAAATATAGCGCAGCTCCCCAAATAGAATGCGTGCATTGCAGGCTAAAAATTCACAATCAGTAGAGGGGATGCAGGGGCGGATCTAGGATTTTTTGAGGGAGGGAGGGTGGCTGCAAACGTTTTCCCAAATTTTCGGGATGCAATAAATATTCTGCATGGCTTTAATTTACGAAGGTCAGAATAATACAACTATTACATAAATTCAGTTCAATGAAAATAAAACCGAAACAAAATGGTAAATAAGTATGAATAACGTAAGTAAAGTAAATATCGTACGAGCTTGAAGAGCTGCTCTCGAAAGGCCAGGAAATCTGACATTCTAGAGTCTAAAGGGGGGTGGCTAGCCACCCAATCCATCCCCCCCCCTAGGGGATGCAACGGTCGGCATCAATCGGATGGACATGAAATTCATGAAATTTCTTGTTATATTTACACATTTGGCGCTCTGCCTGCGGAGGGAACTCGGACCCGCGCAGCAGCTCCGCTATAAATATTACATTATTTTTTGAAGGGAGGACTAAGTTGATCAATATATTCCATTGTTTGTTCTTACCCTTTTAACCATTCGTACTTCTGCACCAAGTGTTCTTCATTGTCGTTAGATGTGACCTGCATCAGAACATCATTTATTCAATAATCATTACTGTCCGACTACAGTAACCGGGGCCACTTAAACAACAAGAAGCAATCGCAAGCATTCCAACTTAAGGTTACTTGAGCCAATCAGTGTCGATTACAAGACAATAGCATTTCAACTTGCTCGAACTTCAATCCGGTAAAACGCGAATTTGGTCGACTAGTTCTGAGAAGTCTTTCGAATGAAGTAAATCGCATGCATATGGTAGGATTTATATTTATTTTCGTTTCGCAATGTGTTTAGTTTTCATTGTCTAAGTGGCCCCGGTTTTAGTAGTCGTACTGTAAGGCATTTTTTCCCGTATTCGGTAAAGTTACAGCACGGTACAGCCACTTAAGAAAACAGTTTGTGTGCTTACACAGCGTTATGTAAAAACTTGAGTGCATCTATATATACACAACATTATGTAAACACAGCAACTGTTTCCTGTTTGGTTTATGAAATAGAAATCAGACATCTCATATCTCAATTTCGCTCCTTTCACATCATTCCTGTGTTTACGTAGCCCCATGCAAACACGGGTAACGGCCAATCAGAGCACGTGTACTATTGAATCTATTTTATAAAGGCTCATGCAAACACAGGTAACAGCCAATCAGACTGCGCGTACTATTGAATCTATTTTATAAAGCCTCATGCAAACACGGGTAACGGCCAATAAGAGCACGTGTACTATTGAATCTATTTTATAAAGCCTCATGCAAACACAGGTAACAGCCAATCAGAGCACGTGTACTATTGAATCTATTTTATAAAGCCTCATGCAAACACAGGTAACAGCCAATCAGAGCACGTGTACTATTGAATCTATTTTATAAAGCCTCATGCAAACACAGGTAACAGCCAATCAGAGCACGCGTACTATTGAATCTATTTTATAAAGCCTCATGCAAACACAGGTAACAGCCAATCAGAGCGCGCGTACTATTGAATCTATTTTATAAAGCCACATGCAAACACAGGTAACAGCCAATCAGAGCACGCGTACTATTGAATCTATTTTATAAAGCCTCGTGCAAACACAGGTAACAGCCAATCAGACTGCGCGTACTGAATTTCTAACGAGACCTGAAACAACCATGGGGGCTGGTCAAAGCCAGGTCCCGGCTAATCCGCAGATCGAATTGGAATTTAGGTTGGGTTTTGTGGAGGAAGGAAAACCGGAGAACCCGGAGAAAAACCCTCGGTGCAAGGGCGAGATACCAACAAACTCAACTCACATATGACGCCGCGTCCGGGAATCGAACCTGGGCCATAGAGGTGAGAGGCGAAGCGCTTAACCACTGCGCCACCCCGACTCCCCGGTACTGTTGAACCTATTTTAAAAAGTCTTGCCATATTTCTATCCCATTCATAACTTTTACCACAATTCCTTACAAACTACAGCACAGAAACCAACAGAAGTGCCGCATATACCGTTCTTTGCAATCTTGATAGCAGCTCCTCGCTCTCTAGTTTCTCTCTTTCGAAATTTTCTTTCTCCTTTGTAAGAGATTCTTTCTCGCTGTTGGGAAAAATGGATAAAGAGCTTAGTTAATTGCCGGATCTAGAGTGGTTTACGATGGAGTGTTGAAAGTAATCCCTAAGTGCTTTGGTTTTGCATTTGCTTTATAGCTTTTAAATTGGCTGTGAAAAACGACCGATACCCCATGTTCAGGTTTAACAGCTTCTCCTGGCTTCCCCACTACTTACCAGAAAACTAAGTAATACACTTCATCTATTGCTCTACCTATACTCCAACTATTTAAAATAGTTTTGTTGGTGAAATTTGAGAAAATAACTATATATACAAGTTCATCTCTCTGGGCCAACAAAAAGCGTTGTTAGAACAACCTTTGC
Organism: Actinernus sp. WN-2022; assembly: GCA_030867875.1. Classification (NCBI taxonomy): domain Eukaryota; kingdom Metazoa; phylum Cnidaria; class Anthozoa; order Actiniaria; family Actinernidae; genus Actinernus; species Actinernus sp. WN-2022. The sequence goes on from JAOWCC010001589.1 coordinate 55,486,302, forward strand.
GTCCCAACTGAAGAGCAAGTCAGAACACGTGATAGTTCAACCTTTTCCAGGGTCTTCCTTCCGCCGGCCGCCATATTAGATGCAACGGAAGATCCTGGAAACGAGGTTGCGTCTCCCTCAAATCTGAGGACCGTTGGCACGTGACATTTCAATTACGTCAACTAAAAGACCAATATTTGTCAACATAAATTTAAGTTAATGAGTCAAGCAGGCTGCGTGATATGCAATAAGCCAAGGGGTTGGGTTTCTTTGTCCGAAGGTCAACAGTGATCTCATGCCTTAATTATGTCAACTTAGGCTAAGCCAATCAGAATCGTTTATAATTCACTGTCAATCATTCCCAGGAATCGCACGTGATTATCATATTCACAGGCATTCCTTCGCTGGCTAGCTCGAAAACTACTAAGCAAATTGAACTCCGCTTTATTCCCCACCCTCCCTCCCCAGGGCTTTGTCTTATCACGCACACTGCAAATATATAAAATATGTGGAATGTATTCAAACTAATTGAGAAGGAATCACAATCGCGTGGGCTTTTCGTTCCCATTTTATTATTACCACAATAGGGATAGCTTTATATGTTATGTTACAGTTTATTATTTTAAAACAGATAATGCTGTTGGAACTCATGCAGCCTATCTGCATCAAAGACACTCTATGAACCGATTAGCTCTGTCCAATCGAGGACTACGTTGTAAGAATCATAATCATAGTTTAGGTTTGAAGTTCACAATTGTATTCGCAATGAAATAGAAGAACAATAAACTTTGGGTTAGGATGAAGTGCTCCATACAGGTCACTCTTGGCCCCATAGACTCAAAGGATGGGGAGTGTCCCCCCTTTTGGGTTCCATGGTAACCATGGGTCTAAATTCCCTAGGACTAAGGACCTCTCCCAGGGTAAATGTGACCCCTGGAGAGGAGAGGGGGATTGTGACCCCCTGGACTGCTGCTTAGACTCCCTTAGGATTAAGGACCTCTCCCAGGAGAAATGTGACCCCTGGAGAGGTGAGGGGAAATGTGACCCCTGGAGTGTATTGTACCTCGTTACCAATTACAACCAGTGTCCTGGGGATTTCGCCCCCCCCCCCCCCCCCCTCCAATTCTCTCGTGTTTACTAGGATGACCAATTGTTGGGTACTTCATTCCCAACCCCTTTATCCCACATACTGTTGTTGCTGTTCTCTCATGGGTTGGGAGCATTAATTACTACCATATTTAGCTAATCGTCAACACTAACATTGGAGCAACTCTACTTCGATTATGTTTTTATGTTTATCAATATCACTTTGCAACCACCCTATATTCTAATCCCCTTGTTTGTACTTACCCGACCATTAACGATCGCTGGTTTTCTAGTTCTTTAAGCTCTACAATGAAGAAAAACAGAGAAAAATAACACCAGTTAATGTTCAGCGCTCATTGCCGTCACACTTTACGAGTACGCATGTTTTGTTTGCGGCATTGCAGTGTTTACAAACAGTAAAGGTTGCCTCGCAACACACCGTACGGAAAAAGATCGCGGCTTACCCACAATCCTTTGCGCGTGAAAAACTTTAAATCCGTTATAAAATCGCGGTAGAGGTTTTAAATCGTATAAACAAGCAAGTACAAGTGCTGTTGCCAATCCACTGTTATCCAAGAGAATAGATGATGTCTACGTATTATTGTGACCGTGTTAGGTTCGCGAGGAATTGTGGTCAAATGTAGAGCCGCCATCTTTTCGGTACGGTGGATTAGGCTCGCGCAGTCGCAAAATGCGAGTAGCTTTTTAAAAATTTGAGTAAACCCTCATGACAACTCGCAACTTCTGCTAGTGGAATCTTGCTGAACTATCTGTTGTTGCTAGTGACAAAAGTGACTTTATTTAAGTGTCAATGTATTTAGCTTTGCAGCTAATTGGGGACACTGCTCCTACGAGATTGACAACTAGCAACAGTTACTACAAGAATCTTGTTGAACTATTTGTTGTTGCTAGCGGATCACACCTTGTTTCTGGTAAAAATTAGTGACAACTAGCAATTGTTGCTAGTAGAATCTTGCTGAACTATCTGTTGTTGCTAGCGGATCACACCTTGTTTTAGAATCTTGCTGAACTATCGGCTGTTGTTGCTAGTGGATCACAACTTGTTTCTGGTAAACATTAGTGACAACTAGTAACATTTCCTAGTAGAATCTTGCTGAATTATTTGTTGCTGCTATTTGCTGTTGCTAGTGGATCAGACCATGTTGCTAGTAAAAATGTGTGACAACTACATCTACATCTGGACAACGCTTACGGATTCCAGTTGTTAGTGGTATTTTCCTCTAATTTCAAGCCCTGGTAATAATTCGAGTTTCGAAATAACGCCGGAGACATTGCATTTTGAGAGTTAAACAAATTATTCCACACTAACCTGCCTCCCGGGATTCGAGTCCCAGAATCCTTCGCTGGAGAAGTGCTTCATTCACAGACAGTTCTTCGTTCTCCTATTGATTATGGGACGAAAAGAGTGAGTACAAACTCAGCCTAAACCATCCGCAGTTCTTACCAGTAATTATGCGAAGAAACATTTTACCTTCTCACTTGCAGATAGCGTTTTTCTTTGAACTTCAATTCCTATGTCGCCTTCTTGTTCAACTAGATGAGAGAGGAAAACCTAATCAGCGCAGTTTATACGATCGTATAACCAGGGTTGTCGCCAGAGTCAAATAGGGAGGCAGGATTCCCCCCCCCCCCCCCCTTCCCCAAGGAACTGCCCCCACTCTCCCCATCAGACTGTCCCCCTCCCGTAACCGTTTAGTAACCGTTCTTCAAATCAACATCTTGTTGGAGCCATACCAATATACTAGTAGAAGTATCCAGGTCCAATAAAGAAATAGTGTTGTTGTTATTGATAACCGTATAGAACCTAAACTCGTTCGAGATCTAATGGAGAACTAGTTCCTGTATAAGCTGGTGTTGGTCTGCGTCAGTGGGGAATTGAAACACTGGCATAATCTGCCTTAGATGAGCCCAAATGGACACAACGTCTTAATATCATTATCGTTTTTACAAGACTTCGCCAATCTTACTTTCATTTAGAAGCTTGAAGCAGTCTTCAGCAACCGTGAGCGTCTCTTCGATGACATCAACATCGTTCGTCAACATCTCGTGGTGTTCCTTCATGTAAATAAGGTATATTTTAATGAATTAGAATGCGGGATATTTGTTTTTATTACACATTTGGGGTTAATATCCGTGTGATAAAGCCGTGAATAAAAACCATATCAGTGAAGTGATACGATATCACTTCACTGTACTATTGCTTTTAGAAATAAATTTTGTTATGATTAATTTTGTGTTATTGTATTCACTTTAAATGTATTCACTCGCGGACTTGCTCGTTCGCGATATGATACGAAAACCTCGTGAATAAAAACGATATCAAGCTCTTAACAATGTAATAATCTCTATGTAGTATATGCCACACAAATGATTATAGTACTCGTCTACCCAAACTCGGAATATCCTGCATTAGTATATACCACACAAGTGAATAGTGCTTTTCGCGCGCTCTGATTGGCTACTCAAACTCAGAATATCCTGCATTAGTATGTACCACACAAGTGAATAGTGCTTTTCGCGCGTTCTGATTGGCTACTCCGGAGGTTTTGCTATTCACCTCCGAACGAAGCAGCGATCACATTGCGCGAGTTTTTGTCCATTTGACAGAAAATAAAATAAAATAACTATTTGGTGCTGGCTATTCACTTGTGTGGTATAGCGCTACTTACTGTTTGTAAACACGGACGTCATTTATATATTTGCATATATAATGTGGTTGGCAAAAAACCCCGCGTGTTTGTATGACTTGTATGGGAACTAGCGATTTAGGCCTCACAAAATACATCTAAAGTCTCAATTCTGCTTCCAAATCTTAATTCCTTTATAAGACTTATAAGTTAAGAGCATATAAGCTTCGATGAAAGGGCTTGCTTGCATTTTGGAAGAACAAGAAAGTAATTTGGCGATGAATAAGCACCGACCTGTGATATTTTATAAGCATCTGACTGGGTTCACGCTTCGTTTCTGCCAACCACAGAAAGCAACAAATGTGGCGTGACTGGCCTGTGTGACGTCACAGTAAGTATCGCTATATACTATTTACCTCGCTGTTTCGCTTCGCTTCACTTCGGTGAATAATTGATCACTTTTTTCAGTCTCGCGCGCAAAGAATTCATGTGAATAAGGTGTTACAAAACTTGTCAGTATACAGTGAGTACACTACCTTCAACACGAGCACCAGCTTTTTCGCCATTTTAGCTTTTTTCTCTGCCCAGTTTCCTTTTGCACGCTTTGTACAGGCGACTTTTAACTCCTTCAGTTGACTCTCTAGTCCTGACAGCTGCAAAAAAAGAATGAATATAACATGACAAGTAACATACAATACGTACAAGAATGACAAGTAACGTATAATATAATCCTTTCAAGTCCGTGGGGAATGTTATCAGTTCCCAGTTCAGATAAGATTTCCAATTTAATCAGGAATTGTCCTGGAGACTTTAGCCTCGTGTTCACGTTGCTACACAAAAGCGTTTTCACATGAATGTGAGACTAAAGACTCCTTAACAATGGTTACTCACACTGGACGCCATTTATGCAATGGGTCAATACTGCCATAGATGGCGGTTTTTAATTTCGCTTGTAAACCAAAAGTCTTCCTATAAAAACTGCCCCTACCGTCTACAGTATCACTTTGAAAACAATAGTTTTGAAAAGTTGGAATGATATAGCAACAAAGGCTTTAAAGATATCGCAGCTCAACATTAGACTTTCCCTTAGGTAGTAATGGCTGACTTGCCTTGTTTTGGTGTAGTTTTCACGGCAATGCTTTATTATTTAATATCCAAACTAATAAACCTTACTAACATGCACATTGCCTTTCAAATGGCACAGTTTATTCTACCGAAAATATCGAGCTTCAACATTATGCAAATTAGCCGCGGCAATATTTCAATTCGGTGAAATGCTCAGGATGGAAAAGAGAAACTGACTATCTTAAAAGAAGTTTTAGCTATAGCGGCGTACAATTGTGAAACAGCCTGCCCCTTGATATTCGCCAATCGGAATCCCTTAACTTGCTAAAAGACAAATTACGCTGCTATGACTTCTGAAATTACTAATTCACGGCATCCACGTAAAGCAGGATTTATTTTATTATTTATGTAAATATTATATCATGTAGTATAATTGTAAGTTATAGATTTTTTATTTAGGCATAATTTTAGATTATTCATTGGATTTTAACATTTGTAAATTACCTGATGGAACAACCGTGACAAAATAAAGTTATCCAATCCAATCCAAAGAAAGTGCTCATAGTCAAGGGATGTGTGGCATATAGTAGCATGCTGTATTTCAATCTCATATGTATATAGTTCGAAGAAAACATACGTTACTTTCCGAGATATAGAAAATGGAATCTGATTGGTCCATGAGACAAGGCTTGTAGGCTTGGGGCTTTACAGGGCCCCACTGAAAAACACCTAGGTCATATGGACCCCCTGTTAAAATATTGTTGTTGTGTTATTACTATTATTATTACAAGTCGATGCGGAGTATTAATTCCGGCCCTTTTTCCCTCTTCTATTCCATCCTCAATTCTGAACCTTTTCCCTCTAAATTCAACTGTAATCCCCCTTAGCTCCCCTGAACGTCATTTTAAAAAGCAATGACGTTTCATCCATTTGAAATTAGAGAGATTTGTATGAGAAAAACAACGGAGGCCTTTCTAGCCTCACTTGTTTTCCTCCCTCCACAAAAACCAACACGCTAAATTCCAATTCGATCTGTGGATTAGCCGGGACCTGGCTTGAATCAGCCCCCATGGTTGTTTCAGGTCTCGTTAGAAAATCTTTTTTTACTTTCATGTTTTCATACAGTCTATTTAACATCGAGGTTTCTATTATAACAATAGTGTGTGTCTGTAGAGGGGCTATCGAGGGACTATGTTCTTAAAACAAAATAACATAACCCCGAGAACGAAGTTCGAGGAATTAAATTTCCAAGGGAACCTATCAGCCGATCGTCCCGAGACAGAAACACTCTCTTGTGTTATTGTTCTACACAATTGTTTGATAGTGCCCACGGGCGACTACCGCCTCATAGTGCCAAGTGGGGGACCAATGAGAGCACAAGAAAATTGTGTGGTGAACTATAATGGCTGATAGTTGACAAGGGGCGCAGCTATATAATTAGCATAACCAAGGGCGCAGCTATATAATTAGCATAACCAACGCTATATAATTAGCATAACGATATAATTAGCATAACCAGTCACCGTTCATCAACTTAACGATCGAGAAAACTGTGAAAAAATCCGGAAAAGAACATTTTTCGAAGTGATTTTTGTCTGCAAAGCGCGCACGGTCGACGATCGATCGATAGACGGCCCCTGGCTAGCCAATCAGATGGAGAGTTTGCCAATAGACGGCGGCTGGGTTATACTAAAGCAGGCTAGGCATGTAGTTGCTTACCTCAGCCTTGGATGCCGTGTGCGCATGGCAGAAGACAGCAGCATTCGAGGCATTCAGTTCGCGCTCCTGAGCCTCAACCGCGGGTTTTAACCTGTTAGGAAAATAAACAAACCACATATCGGGTTTAATAACGGTTAAAGGACTTATAGTTCCTGGCTAAACGATCAAACAGCGTTCACCATCCTAGCCTGACAGTAGCTCTTTTGGGTGTTGTTATTTGATTTTGAGTTTCTGTGCGCGCGGTAAATCCTCGTCCCAGTCCCTATCACCTCGACCGCGCGCAACAGGTAACTCGAAATTAAATTTGACCGAAAAAATACAAGAGAAAACAAAAAAGCCGCAGTGCTGGCAGAGTATCAACATTGGTAAACAATTCTATTGGTCAAACAATGGTTTTGATGCATCGCTGGTCGATCGAAAAGTTAAAGTTTATCAACAAATATTCGGCAACTTCGGCGGGTAATCGGCTAGTAAAATTCAACAAATTGAATATAGGATCAGTATCAATATAGGACTAACCTGATAGGACAAACCTGAGGACATTTGCATTATGGCCTCATTTAAATACAACTACCAGAATCCTTTTCAAACTCTTTTTCTCATTCAGATTTTTAAGACTCCATTGAGAAGTGACAAGGACAATGACCTAGATACAGGAACAAAAGAAACTGTCATCCTCATTCCCAGTGCCAAATTGCGAGAAAATTTGGCAAGTCGAGGAGGCACTGGGAACGATGATGAAGAAACCGCGCAAAGAGTTCTGGTAGTTGTAGTATGTCAGACAACACAATCTCCCCGTTGAATTAACAACTATCCTTAAATGGAAAAACACGCTTTAAATAATGATAATCATTATTCTTATGACATTCTTAAAACCAGTCAAGGATAAAGATAAACATTAGTCACATCCGAACGGCGGTAGACCTGTTTAGTGTACTGGTCATGACGTATGCACTACCAAGCGCTACACGCAAAGGGTTACGAGTTCGAGTAGGAGCGCTCAAAAAACATTTCGTTCGTTTACCTTCTGTTCTTGTTTACCTGTGAACCCTAGCTCTAGGTGAGTCAGAAGCCGTTGTTTACCCGCGAACTCGTTCGATGGTTAGGATTTGTCAATAATTAACAATAATAGTTATTTCAAGCGTGTTTCCATTTAAAGTGCCACTAACCCCTTTTGCAATTTTTATACATATAAATCTTTGAAAGGTTTTGAGTACTTCTGAGAATAATTTTTTGGCTTACAGAGAATACTCTATGTTCTATGCGTGTTTGAAATGGTGAAAAGTTGACCATTCCTGACCCATGACCGCATAAGAAAAAGACTGGATCGATTCTTGATCTTACGTCACCTCATTAATGCATTATTCTCCATGGCGCCTTTCTATCACAGCAACATCGATATATAGAGAATATACACAGTCTCTGAGGTGTTAGTAAAGATAACAGTTATTTTAGAATTAAATATTTATTCAAGTTATTGCAAAGTCGAATGACTTGGATGACGTAAGATCAAGAATCAACCCAGTCTTTTTTTACGCGGTCATGGGTCTGGAAAGGTCAAATTTTCACCATTTCAAATACGCATAGGACATAGAGTATTCTCTGTAAGCCAAAAATTTCTTCGCAGAAGTACTCAAAACCATTCAAACATTTATATGTATAAAAATTGCAAAAGGGGTTAGTGGCACTTTAAGGATGGTTGTTAATGGAAGATTTTTCTTTCGAACAATTTTGCTGTCGGGTTACCTGAGGCGCGCACCACAGGAAATCCAAAACTTGACGGACAAAGAGGTCGCTTGCAGGCTATCAAGTAACTTCACTGAATGACATTTGTTTCTATTTAAATAAATCATTCCTTACTGTGCCACTTCCTGCTCTATGACAGAACACATATCGCCGTAATGGACGGCCTTGGGCTTCACCAGACAAGATATGCGCACGAACTCACTCACTTCCTCGGGTTTCTCAGCCTAAATGATTGAATCAAATAATACAGCAAGCACTGTTTACTAGAGTTTAAGAGTCCCTTCACATGAAGGATCACCATTAGATGGCCTACAAGATGACCTAACCGATCAAACATTCTACATTTTTTTATAGCACGAGTTCATAAGGGACTATTCGTTATTTATTTGTCTGAGGGGAGGTGGAACAAAAGTAGATGAGAGGTTTCATGTTTTTTTTGAGGGGGTCACTTACTTTATAAAGTTATAAAAGTGCTTTCATCATGTTTTCAACCCACCCACCAAACACCCCACCCCACTGATATTATGCGCTGGTGCGATTTCGCACAACCGATCGGTCTCAAATCGCATCCGATCGCGTAATTTAGCAATTTTCGCATAATCCATGAAAAAATTACGCAATTTGAAAGAAATAAAGCAAAAGCTCTCCTAAAACTTTTATTATTATTAGAATTTTCAGAATGTTTAAGCATGATTAAGCTTATTTACCTTCCAAAACACGTTAGCTAGTTGCACGCTCCGACATGTGCGAATCAACAACCAGGCGTTCCTCGCAATTTTGCACGTGAGGGATTGGCGCTAGTTGACTTTTTATGAAAATCCAAGATGGCGGACACGGACTTTTGTCAGAAAACCTTCCTTTCTCTTGCGATTAAAGGAATGCGGTTCCTTGAAAATTGTGTTAGTTAATTGGGGAATAAAAGCAGAAGAATTCTGGAGTGATTTAAACTTTAAAGACCACATGTTAAAATGTGCACAAGGCAAGGCAAGACGTAGCCATATTCGAAGTTGGGGGCCGAAGTTGAGATTCTGAAAAAGTTTCGCTTCTCGAACAAAAAATTCTTCTTCTGTGTTTTGTGGTGCAGCTTATACATGAGGCTATTCCTTAAACGATTTTGGCAGAAGACACTGAAGTGCGCGGCTTATGCGTGAAGTGGGCGTCGTGACGTGCGGATTATGCGTGATGAAATACGGTAATTACCCTGTTACTCCTATGGTTTACAATTATTTTATATTACATATGCCTAATGGACAGCAAAAAGCAGTTTACTTGTTCAGAAACCTTGTAAAACGAGGATACGTTAACTCGGAAAAATCGCATAATTGTCCTGATAATAGGTCGTTTTTGCCGCACAATCTGCCCTGAAAATGCTGCACAATTTGCCTCTTATTTTCGCTCCCTATCAGAAGCCCATGGATACTTCGTGCTCTGTTTCAATAAAAAATGTGGGGAAAATTGTCTCCTATCACACGACAAATGTACCAAAATTTAGAACGCAATGGTAATGTCCCACTTCGTTTGATTTCTTGAATGAACACTGATTAATACAGAATTGGTTTGAAGGAGGATAACTAATGCGTTACTAAAACCCATATTAAAGTGCTGAGTGGATCCCAAAATGGGGTCATGGCATATATTTATAATACAAATATGTATATTATAAACAAGGAATTGGGACACTTTATGGTAAATATCTCAATACAGCCATGGATTTATTGACGCCAGCAGATTACTAACCCTTTTCAAAAAGGCTATGGTACTTCTCCGTGACGTCGGCATGAAATTCAAGCAACCGACAGTAGAGGAGAGCAGTTCTGCCACAGTCATGTGCGACTTTCTGTTGAGATAGGAGATAATCAGCTATAATATATACAACGGCAAGCCTAAATATTGGACAGAGCTTCTGATCACGGCTTGAGAAACGTCGCGTAGTGTCTCGTAGAGATTATCATACTCTGGCACCTGCCTATCTTCCCAATGAGTTCCGGTTTTCGCACCATTACCATCAGTATAACAGTAGGCATAAAGATCTCCTTCGCCTACCACTAGCAAGTATTGCCAAACACCAGGAACTCACTACCATCTACCGTTAGGAATCTCCCTAGCCTCTCCTACTTTAAGCAGGGAGTCAAAACTTTTTTTATGAAAAAATAGAATGTAAAACTGTAAGAACATTCATTTCTTTTATTTTAGTTCTTGTAGTGGTATGTAGAATCCAGAGCCCCATTTAAACCAGCTTGCTGAACTGGGCTTCTCTGGTTAAATATTGTTAATAAGTAAACTAAATAAGTAAATAAAAATAATACAAGTTAAAATTGTTACATCGAAACGCCATCTGGTAGTGATGGCAGGTGACCAGAGTCCGACTCCAGATGTAGTTGAATTTTTCTTCTTCTTTTTTCTGGAGAAAAATACCAGAATGAGGAGCTAAATAAAATCATATCTGGGGTAAAAAAAAGAAGTCAGCCATGTCTCGGTGGGCTCGAACTCACCTTGCAACTCTTAAAATGTATATATGGTCACATTTTTTTATCATTAATATCGATTCTGTATCAGTTGAATAGTAGAATATTTCTTGATTTCAGTGTTGCGTCCATTAGTTAGAGGTTTCTATTTCCAATATGCTAATGAGTGACGTAAATTTGACGTGAATTCGGGAACTTACTGTCGTTTCATTTTCCTTGTGAATGAAACCGTTTTCTGATTTTGACAAAATATTTGGTAGAATCACTGATATAAGCTTCAAATATAACATAGATGTTTACAAAACTTCATCTATCTCTACCAGAATGTTTTAATAATAATAAACACTTATATATCGCATAAATGTTCTCTGCGCTTATAATTTGATTAATTGCGCAAAACGATAAAGATATATAAGGGGCTGAGACGGAAGTACAAAGTGTGGCCGGTTAAGCCGGTCAAAAAAGGTAGCTCTTTAGTTTAGACTTAAATACGACTATAGTAGAGGCTTCCACAGCTTAGGCGCCGATATTGAGAATGCACGCTGGCCGTTTTTGTATAATAAATCAAGACCGGTTTTACGTCACCGGTTTGAATATTTACTGGTTATTTCATGGTTTTCTATGGAATATGGGCGAATATTTCACGAGAAATTTGTAGCATTTATATAAAACGAATTTCGAGTGAAATTTTCGCCAGTATCCCGTAGAAAACATGAAATAACCATATTATCTTATAAATAACAAATTTACGGGAGTATTTATCACGAAAACAAGGTAACTTACCCGACGATAGACTGCGAAATTTCTCGGAAAATAAACGTTTCGAGTGGCGGACGCGTCTGCAGAATAATTATGTATTCAAAATCTTGAATTCTTATTGGCTGATATAGAAATGGCGCGAAATTTCCTGCATTTCTATTGGCCTGATCTAGCCATGAAATACCGCTCTGTATTTCATAGAAAAACCATGAAATACCGCCCTGTATTTCATAGTAAAGCTGAGCTCTGATTGACTGAAATATAATATTTATAGGATAAATTATAAATATAAACTTCTATAACTCATTGATGCAACGCTCAAATCGAGAAATATTCTACTATTCACTTGATGTAGAATCGATATTAAGGATAAAAATATTTGACCTGCATGATATACACTTTAAAGAGCCACTCTCAACCGTGATCTTTCTCGCGTCTAGTACGCCATTTTCTCCTTCAAGGAGATTTATGGCTAACCTCTGGCTTTCGCTGATATGGAGGCTATTGTTCTTCGAAAACACCGGCGGGGGGGGGGGGGGGGGGGGGGGGTGCACTGAATTTAACGGGACCTGAAACAATCATAGGAGCTGATCAAAGTCAAGACCCGGCTTAACCACAGACTCAATTGGAATTTGGCATGTTGGTTTTTGTGGGGGGAGGAAAACCGGAGAACCCGAAAGAAATCCTCGGAATAAGGGCGAGATACTATTGATACCTAAAATTGCAAGATTGCCGATACTTGGTTTGTATGATAACATTAGAATCCTATTGACGAATATGAGTGTTACGCAAGCCTTATATTCGTATAATACCGTGCAGCAGGCACATCTGGGTTATTAGGCACACGTCTGCCTTTCTTGCTAGCGTCCATGTCACTCTCCTCGCTTATCGTGGACAGGTTTCTTGGCTGGTCCCTCAGTCTCGATAACAGGAGTTCTTGGTTCCCGCAAGAAATGGAGTCTGAAGCAGAATTGAAATGACATGAGACGCTACTCGTATGGGAACTTTGCCCTTGTAATAGTCAAGATTCGTATTCGAAAATTACCGCTGAATGCAATGACTACAGACGCATGTACGCAGGGTTAGCCTCATTCTGAAGTTAAACATTCGCAAATACCAGCGAGAAGGTGCAAAACGCGAAACTACAACAAAACACAGAGTTGCGAATAGCCCACCTTCTCGCTGGTATTTATGAATGTTTAACTTCAGAATGAGGCTAACCCTGCGTACATGCGTCTGCAGTCATTGCATTCAGCGGTAATTTTTGAATACGAAACTGGACTATTGTGTCTACAAACAAACTGCGATGGATTATATGTGAAAGAGAAACATTAATTTTGCAGGAGTGTGGAGAGTTAGAGCGGTTTTCGGTTGAGTGTAAGAAAACCAAAACCAAAGCAATTACCGAGCCAATCACAGGAGCAAGTAAAGACACGTAAAGCCCATCACGAGCTAGAGCGGATTTCAATTGAGTGTCGGAAGTGTTTTGGTTTTGCGTTTACTAAGCTCTCCTATTGGCTGAGAAAGTAAACCAACCAATCAGAATCCAAAGTAAAACCAAACACAAATTGGTTTTACCTTTGCTTTGGTTTGTCATTGGCTCACAGGGAAGCCATTTATGAGTTACTTGTGATTACTCGCTCCTATGATTGGCCGGCTGTGTCTAATTTGCGTTTGGTTTTACTACACTCAACTGAAAACCGCTCTAAAGTAAAGACATGATTGGTTGGACTTGGAAAAACAACCAGTCAGGAGTACAAATAAATGCAATCATTGACATGCAACTTACCAAAACGTGATTGGTGTTAGTTTGGAATTTGATTGGTTGACTTCGACTAAAACATTTTCTCAGCCAATAGAGAAGCCAAGCAAACGCAAAACCAAAGCAATCACTTTTTGTTTTCGACACTCAATTGATAACCGCTATATACCTAACTTAGTACTGGTTTCAGTGAAAATGTGAACTTTCTTTCTTTCTTTCTTTAAAATAAATGGGGGAAGGGAACAGAAAGGAAAGCCAGGTTAGTATCTTGGGTATCGTTGTTAGGTTTCAAGGTTTGAGAAATCGTTCGTACATAACTATTGGGCAGCAAAAGATCACTATTTACTTGCCAGGAGGCAGATTTTGGGAAAGAATTTTAAAATTCTGAAACATTAGCAGATCTTAAAATATTTTGAGATCTTAAACTCCATCTCCAGCTTTTGGATTATGGATCTTCTTCAAACTATTAACATACCGTTCTGAGGTCTATCAAGACCTGCTGATAGTACCTTCCCAACAGGCTCAGAAGCCACACTCTCTTTGTAGTTTGCCACAGTCTCATCGTCAGTAACACCGCTCTGGAGCACGTCGTTAGTAACCCTACTCTGGAGCGTGTCGTGGATGGTGGAACAATCTGTTAAATTCATCTCTAAAGTCGGTTCGTCAAAGATGCCTATGAAATCATTTGTGCTTATGCCATCCATCGTGGATGCATCTGGCATCGTACCAAGAAGGTCGGTAGCTGAGAGATCAACAGTACTCTCTCGGGGATGATGGTTAGGCAATTTATCATGATGGGTATCGCTCTCATGGGACACTTGCTGGTCTGAGGCACGTGAAACACGAAAAGAAATAACATCATCTTCATCATCCAGTCTTGCTAAGCTCCCTGTGGTAGCTTTGTCCTCACACAGATCTGACTCCACTTTTTCCACTCCTGCACTTTTAGAACTTTCTTTAGAATAATTTTTTTCCTTCTCATGATTTGAGGAAAATTCTCCCATAACTCCTGTGTTACGGATCCCTGACAGCGCTTGTACCTCTCCCTCTTCATCTTCCCGCAGCAGTTTTCCTTCACTATGCACTGGTGCATCCTCCAAATGCAAGACCTTCCTCTTCTTTGCAGACTGAGCGCAAAATTTACCAATGGGAACATTGGAGATAGTACCAAAGGTTGTGTGAAGGCCATTATCCTCCTGAGTTTCCAAAGTCATGGCCTTGCATAAGCCTGGCAAGGACAGCAAGTACTTAGACTGTGACTTGTGTGAGCTGGCAATTGGTGCCGTGCGGTTTAGCCATACCCCTTCATTAGGTTCTCCAAAATGCCTTTTCCTGGATGCCAAGCTTGTATTCATTGCTCCACCACAAATTTTAAATCCGGTGGATGACTCTTTCCTGATCTGCGAATTTTCTTTGGTCCTCGTATCGGTTACTTGGTCAGTGGCATTTGCATTAGTATGCAAATCCGAGGTCAGTGAGTTATGTCTCTTCCTTGAATCTCTTGGGCTTGACTGTGTGATGGGATTCTCTCTTGTGGTATTATTTAATGAGGAGGCATCAACATCAAGGGCTGTTTTCTGGATCACTGAAGAGTAATCGAGTGTGCTGTCTTTGAGGATTGCTGGTTGACATTTAGTCATATCCATAGCCCAGTCCTTATTTTCTATCGTGGCAGCCATACTATCAACTTCCAGAGCAGGAAGATTGAGTTTTCCAAGGGAGATGGTCATTTCCATGCCCTCGACGTCCTCTGTCTTGGATTGAATACGTTGCCATTCCAAGACATTGTCATCACCAGTAGTATTGATAACTGGAGACTTTGCCCTCAATATTTTCACTGGATATTCATGGACAACTGTCGCGGGCAACTGTTCAACTGTATGAGTGCTTTTTGATGCAGGCAACGTTACCGGTATAGCAGCAGGGCCAACGCAGGCTGTCATATCCATTGGGTCTTCAGAGGCAACCAGTTCTCCTTCAGGTGTGTCCTTTGGTGAAGCAGTGATGCATGCCGTCATATCCATAGGATCTTCAACAGCATCACATTTACCCACTGGTTGTCGTGAGTGTACATCAGTGATCATCTGTATGTCTTGCACTGGGAAGCTTTTAGAGCCTCCACTCTCAGCAAGAAAGCCTTTCCCAGCACAGATGGTGATGTCAACATCTTCTGGACCGTAAATACTTCTTCTGCTGTACTTAACTTTGCCATCAACGATTCCTCTGCCTTGGCATACTGTTATGTCAATGTTTTCATCAAATTGTTCCTCTGTTGTCCCACCGTTCTCAACTAACAAGCCTTTACCGTTACACACAGTAATATCTACATCTTCCACAGCATAGATGCTTCTCCGGGAATGCTTTATCACACCAGTAAGGATGCTGCTACTATGACAGGCTGTCACCTCACAGGGTACATCATCACATCTCTCCGTATACTTGGTATTCTCTACGCTACCAAAATCTACAAACTGGTTCATATTCATACAGCCCGTCAGGTCCAAATCCTCAGCAGTGTAGATGCTCTCTCTCTTGTTTTTTCTTACACCTTCTACTGAATTGCCAAGGATCCTGTTCTCACTGGTACTAACAGCATTTTGAGTTGCTTGACAATGAGAAACTATTCCAGTGTCTATACGTCCGCTATAACACTGGGTGAGCTCAACATCTGAAGGCTGATTGATACTTCTACGCTTTTGATGGATCTTTTCAGTACCAAGAACCCCTTGACCATGACAAGAGGTGAGGTCTATGTCGTCTTCATCTGGAGATGTATCCTCCATCGGCCTGCCAGTATCCTCTTTAGTTGGTATCAAAGGGCATTGTAGAAAGGTCTTCCCACTGCCGTATGTAGCATTCCTAGGTACCTCACTCCCAGCACGATATCCCTCTGCTGATGAATTTTGTTTGCCAAGGCTCGCAAGGAATCCTTTTGCATCTGCCTTCTCGGTTGAGTCATCCTCGTCGCATCCCTGTCCTGCAGAAAAACGCGTTGACAAGCTCTGTTTTACACTACTATTGGTCGGCTGTGGTTGAGATTGTTCTTGGAAGTACAGGTAACGAGGAGCTTGTTGTGGAGAGGGAATTGCCTGACTGTAACCAGCTTGCCTTCCATCAGCATCTCTTTCAGTTGTACTCGTCAGGGACTGAAGAAACGACATAGGGTTAACCTTTTCTAGGCTGAAGGAATTTTCTAGAGGACATTGGTCAGACCCTTGATTAATGAATCCTTGTCCACGACAGGTCAGATCCAAGCTTTCCATACCATCAGGATTATCCCTGAAGACTGTAGTTCTGTCATAATCAGACGTCTCTACTGCCTGTGGATTTGTTTCTTGTCTGCTGGATTCTTCGTGATCCTCGTTGGCTCTTCCAAGGCAAATGGTGAACTCCATGCTTGCCTCTGTGTTTGGTTCAAAGTTTGTCAGCACCTGTAAATGTTGATTGAGGTTTCACATGACCAAATTAATGATAAAATGAAGGGAAACTGTCTCTTTGGAAGACTCTATTTATGTTAAAAGTAGTAGTAAATTTTATTTAAACAAGTGTAGGTCTCTCTATTAGAGTTTACAAATGTATGCCAGGCATGTTGTAGCTGACATTTTGAGCACTAGCCCTTTACCAGAGTGAAAATGTTCCTTGGGAGATGACACAGTGGATAGTATGGTGGTTTAACAATTACGACTCTGGATTCAATTTCCTGTATACTTGAACCTGTTTGAAAAAAGCCAGTCAATATGCAGGTCCTTATTGACTGGGATTCTGTTAATTGTATAATTATAATTTGGTTTAAACATAGCCACATCAGGTCGGCTGCCATAAATAAATAACATATACACCATGTTTATTAAATTGTTTACATGTACAATAATTTATTTTTTTGACTCGGGTTCTTGATCTTCTCTACTATGTTAAACAAATTATAACAATAGCTGTTATTACGGCTGAGCCAAATGGTCAGAGGTTTCACCCATCAGCCCTCATGATAACGATGCTTTCGGGTCAACCATTTCAAAATGGTACAGAGATGGAGTCACGTTGAACGGAGATCACCAAGAAGATGATGCCCAAAACGATTATCTTCTAAAGAAAAGCAAGAATAAATGTAAAGCAGTGTCTTGGCCACTGGAGTGATTTGACAGAATTGTTTTACAAGCCTTGTCTTCAGAAGCTTCTTGGGTCCGTAAAGTCTGACAACTCACACGATAACTCCTCTTCGCATTCAGCCTTATGAAATTGGTTAGTCCATCCTTAGGCCAGTCAGCGTCTTACAATCGCTACTAGTGCATTGAATGAAGAGACAGGAATGATAAAGCAGAGTAAACCGAGGATATTTCATGGAAAATTTCACTCAAACAAGCTCAAAACTGAAACAGCCTCAAATGAGTAGATGACCCGACAAGATGGGTGAAACCGCTGACCGTTTCATGGTATTTGGCTCAGCCATAATAACAGCTATTTATTACTATCAAATGCAATTTAGAGTATTTTTTAAGTTATATTTTCTTTTTCTTTTGGGAAATACTCATGAATAGATATATCTTTGTTTCAGCTATCAAACCTATTAGAAATCTCCCTGACCTACCTGGTTTTTAAACTGTTGACCTGAACATTGAATGTTTCCATTTAACAAAGATTTGAGTCCTGTCAAAAGAGTAATCATAAAAAAAACATTTATATTAATAAGTGACATACCAATAAATAAATGAATAAATGAGAATGAATGAAATAAATGAATGAATATTATCATCATTATAGCATTAATTGCATATTTTAGTAGTATAGAGTGTACAGAATATTAATACTTTTTGAGGGGGAGACTACATAATCATGAGTGGGCATACATTATCTTCAATGATGTCACAGGTCTTTACCTCGTGAATAACAACACGTGGTGGATTGCATTACGCCAAACAAACAAAAAAGTTATGTTTCCGGTAACGAGCTGGAAACAATCCTGGTAGGTACAGTTAAGTCTAAAAAAAAATTATGAATTTTGTTTTGCTTTTTCACGAGTTAGGCATGGGTTGCACTTACCAATTTTTACTCAGATTTTGTTTACATTTGAATTAAAATCTGTCAATGGACCACATTTCCTAGTGCGACTCTAAATTTGCAGATTTTAATAAAATTGGAAATCCGGCCAAAACATCAAAGAACCCATAGTGCTTGGGTGAGGCTGGAGATTTTGCAAAATTTCAGCTGAACAAAAGGCCACACAGTGAGAACTGTCAGCACTTGTCAGTTGAATGAAAAACACAACCCATTGAAATAAAGCTTATAGTCATGGACAGACAGGGATTTTACGCTGCTGAGTCACCATACTCATACAATGGATTTTATGGTGAGAACTATCAGTTTCAGCCACACAATCAGTTTGGTTATTCCCAAATATCTCAACAGCATTTTGCTGGAGTCGATCATGACAGCTTTTCAATCAGTTTCGGTGACAGCAGCAGTGCAAGTTCTGACCAATGTACAAGTAGTTCAAGTAGCGCAAATTGTGTGACAACA
This sequence comes from Actinernus sp. WN-2022, assembly GCA_030867875.1. Taxonomy (NCBI): domain Eukaryota; kingdom Metazoa; phylum Cnidaria; class Anthozoa; order Actiniaria; family Actinernidae; genus Actinernus; species Actinernus sp. WN-2022. The sequence goes on from JAOWCC010001589.1 coordinate 55,505,045, forward strand.
GTCTTCAAAGTGAAGCTTCAACTTGAACTAGCCATTCTACAAAAATTGCGGAATAGAAGGGACTTGCTAGCAGTCTAAAGCATTGAATGCTGATCAGACTTGACCAGACTATGGGCAGATAAATTCGACCGTCCAGAAAGCAAAGATGCCTGCAACGTGTGGGATAACATTGCAGCTGAAAGGAATGACAAGTTTGGTGTGAAGGCGAGGGACCGAGAAATACCAAAAGATAAAATACTGGATCGATCGATCGATATATAGCTGCAAAGGATTGGAACTGTAAACAAACAGGAGGTAACAGAAAGAAGAGTGTACTACGATGAGATCGACAGGTTTTTAGGCTGTTGAGATGTTGTTACGAGGAGGCCAGAAGCTCTTCGAGTCGATCTACATTGTAGTACACCAGAACAGAGCACGGCACAAACACAGTAACAACTGCACCAGGCAAGTGGTTTCATCTCAAGGCAAAATTAAGGAGAAGAGAATGGAGAGGAAGAAGTGCAGAAAAAATGGCAAGAGAAGAGGAGGACGAGGAAGGGAAATGTTCGCAGTCAGTGGTAATTGTCGAATACGAAACTGGACTATTCAGAAAACTACCCAGTACTACACTTCATCTATTGCTCTACCTATACAACATGTTTAAGGTTATTGAAATCGTTTTATTGAGAACATTTAGAACATTATGTGATTTTCGTAGCCCATGAAAATCATTTGCGTGCGCAAAGCACCATATGCTCGGACAGACGTAAACGTCGGACCGGCATTTATAAAAACCATGCGCTAGACGATAGTCCGAGCACCTTCTCTGGATCTCTAAATCGGGAGTTTTCTCTTTCCAGCCAGGGACCCAAGATGTTCGATATACATTGTAATAATGAAGGTATCGTTGGATCATAGTAGTGAGGTTCAAACCATGTGTCTCTCGGACGGGATAGTGTCCACGCATATGGCACTCCATGTCATCTACGTAAACAACAATGATTTCTTGCTCTCCAGATAGTAGCAACTTAAAAGATGTGTATACTCACTCATCCATCGCTCATACAGCATGCATAAAACAAATGATTGCTGTTGTCGAATTATAAGAAGTAGGAAAACTATTGCGGTAATTGCTCTACAGTAGGATTTGGGCGCATTTTGGTCAAGAGTTCACTGATAGGGAACTCGTTACATCTGGTCTATTTCAATTCTTTTGACATTTAGTAATTGTTTACACTCGTTAATTGAAGGGCTGTGTGCAAGAAGGCCGTAAGTGACTCCTGATCAACAAAGAACAAACAACTTAGAAAACAAAGAATTTGAAGGAGAATTTAGAATGTGATCAGGAGTCACTTATGCCCTTTTTGCACACAGCCCGCTTAAGTGCACCTCAAATTGGAAATCAAATATTGTGTCTTCCGGTGTGCGGCTTCAAACGATTCTGGTCCGGCCTAAACCCTGTGTTTACGATGTTGTTAAGCTCATGCGATCACGCTGAAGACACACTGTAGCGAGAAGTCATCGTTTACGTACTTCTCGTTGTTTTAACATGTTTTATATTTTTATGTTAATTTATCTGTTTCAAGTCTTGGAAAATAGCAATAAAAAGTTTGAAGTCGGCAATTCAGGTTGGTAGAGTTACCACAAACACAACATTTATTTTGTTTGGCCTTACCTATTTTGTTCATGAGCCCAAAACAATAGATAATGTAAGTTCCACCGCATTTTATTCATGAGCCTATTAAAGACAATACACCTGTGACAGCATTGAAGATAATGTATGAAATTCCCCCCACCACAATTATGTATTCCCCCTCATAGAAGGGGGTAATTCCGTGCACCCTATACTACTTAATATGTTTAATATAACATTAATGAAAATCACTTAAAAATAAACATCCCCAGGGCTTGGAATTAACTTTTAATTGAGGCACCAACTGTGGAAACTAACCAACTGAATGAAATACAGGTTTTGGTTGCCAAACCTCTTTCTCCAAAACATTCATTCAACAGTAAAAACCTGTAGGGCTTTCCATTTCATTGCTATAGGAGTAGAAATGATTGAAGGTGATCATAAAAGATGAATATTTGAGGACTACATGAATGTCAGTAACAATAAAAACAGACGTTGACAGGGGCTTCTACAGCCAACTACATGGAAACTAACCAACTGAAACAAATATGGATGCATGTAATATAGCGAAAACTACCAACAAACAGTTGAGAAGTAGGACAAGACTGACAACAGCTGTTAACCATCCCATGTGATCTTATATGTCAACAGTTGTGATCTTGCCAAAGGAAACAATTTGGTGCCCAATAAACACAACTTACTCTTATTTTTCTAGATCTGTTGGCAGGATCAACCTTACTTTAATGTATTATTATCCTAATTTTTTTCTTAGAAGTAAAAAAGATGTGAGCTCTGCAACCAATCCACCGTACTGAAAAAGATGACGGCTTGTACTTTTACCCACAATCCTTTGCATGAAAAAACCTTTAAATCCAGTATAAAATCGCAGTAGAGTCTTTAAAACATTAAAAAGAAGCCAGTACAAGTGCTGTTGCCAATACACTGTCATTGAATATAATAGATCATTTCTACGTGTTATTTTACTGTGTTAGGTTTGCAAGGGATTGTGGTCAAATGTACAGCCGCCATCTTTTTCAGTACGGTGGATTCTGAAACTCTGGTCACCAACATTCAATTTTAGTGGCATTGGCAACCCAGTTGGTTGCAATTTCGGACACTGATCGAGGCTTTGTATATTAATAGCAACTACATTAGGTTGAGTAGTGCAATTAGGTTCCATGCAAAACAGCAGACAGAAATAATTTTTAACTTCTCACCTTTTATGGTAGCAGTAGGCTGTCTGTACTCACTGAAATAAAATGCATGAAAACAAGACACGTAAGTAGTGCAATATGATACCTTGAGTGTTTCTATAGTACGTCCACTTAATGTGCCTAATTAAGCTAGCCCTAGCCAGTTATATTTGATTTAAACCTCAAACTGGAAAACAAAATGACCGACATACATGTAGGAAAAATAGTAATTATAGTCTGCCAATTTCGTTTATTAAGGAATTAAATTTTAATGACATCAGTAAAGGGATAACCTAGTTATGGTCCTTTTGCTCTGTTTTTATGTCAGCTCTACTTATTAAAGTGCCTATGAACAATATTTTTTTATTTTAGATATCAATTCTAAATCAAGTGAATAGTAGAATGGTAAAATATATTTTGCTTTGAATTCTGTGCCGCTGAGTTAAGGAGGTTTTAATATCCAAAATGCTAATTACATGATGTCAGGGGAGGTATCTGCAATCACTTCTTAGTGGTTGTGAATGGGCGTTTCTAACATCATTTTATTTCAACCATGGGTATAACACTGATTATTTGAAAAAATTGTTTAATTGTAACAAAAAAAAATGTGTAATAATTGATGCCTCCCCTGACGTCATGTAATTAGCATTTTGGATATTAAAACCTCCTTAACTCAGCGGCACAGCATTCAAAGCAAAATATATATTTTACCATTCTACTAATATTCACTTGATGTAGAATTGATATCTAAAACGAAATAATAAGGTTCATAGGCACTTTAAGAGATCATTCTCTAAGATTGAAAGTATCAAATATCTGACAACTGAAAAACAACTGTATAAATGAAGAAATCCAATGTAAGTTATAACTCAATTCATTTTCAACTCATTAGCATAACGTCCCTTAAATGACATCATTTCAAGGATTTGTAATGCTTTTTATAGCAATACTACATGTACAACCATAAATTGCCCCAAAATGGTTGAACAAAACACTTTACTGCACCCAAATAAATTATTTTTGGCTAGGGCTTATAGACACTTTAACAAATTGAAGTTAGTTGTTGTGTCTGTCCTATTAATACTGACAATGATTTTGATATTATCACAACATGGTCAAAATAGCTGTGGATCCACAGCTATTTTGGCCATTATTATGATGAAAATCATTGTCAATCATTATTAGAACAGACACATTAAAAACTAACTTCAACTTGTTTTTTACGACGACAGATGATGAAAAATGTATGTGACTTCAGATTTTTATGACAAACTTTATGTGTCACGCGCCTCGCATCAGCATTATTGTCCATCTTCTTATTGATGATAAAGATTAGGCAATCAGAGAACGAGAAAATAAACAATTGTAAAATATGTTGCTCCATCCTGAATCCATTTCATTTTATACATACAGTCCCTGTCAAAAGTTTTTCACACCGTACGAACCTCATGTGGTAGCATGTGGCACATGTGCCACATGTGTTTACCACTTTCGGTAAAATGAATGTGGCGAAATGTGGCGAAGCGAAATCGGTAACTGAACCACTTTCGTTAAAACACAATCGGTGACCGAACCACTTTCGCTAAAACACAATCGGTGACCGAACCACTTTCGTTAAAACGAAATCGGTGACCGAACCACTTTCAGTAAAACGAAATCGGTGACTCTACCACCTTCAGTAAAACGAATTCGGTGACTCTACCACCTTCAGTAAAACGAATTCGGTGATTCGACCACCTTCGGTAAAATGAATTCGGATAGTCATCATGTTATGTAAATATGGCGCTACGTACGTGATCAATTCTAGTTTAGTTGTAGCAAAGTTCGGCGTTTTTATTCATCTGATAAACTTTACAGACTTCTGTACTTTCATACTTTAATCTATCCCTCAATCCCTTCACGATTCTTTAAAAGTCGTTGCGTACGCTGTATGTTTTCAATTCAACAGATTCAAGAGCTTTTCGGTGCTTACATGTGCTTTCAGCCGTGGAAACTAATTGTCTGGTTTTTGACACAACAAGAATGTCGCGAACTTCGCGGAACATGTGATCTTATTGCAGAATGCAGAGTTAAATAATGCGGGAAAGTTTCTCAACTTTTAATACTGGCAAGTGATAAACGTCTACCAAATTGGATATTCTGGAATTCTTTTTATTTAACGTGGGATCCGTCATTTTGCTCAAATTGCTCGAACAGAAGTGTGACATTTTTGAATAATCAATGAGCTCTGACAGCAGTGTTTGTTTTGCTTTGAGATCACACCAAAAATTATCTTGATATCTTCCTACTGAATCAAATGCTTTCAAAGTTTTGTATTTTATTTACGGTCTGAACAGTTTTCACCTAATGCGAAAACTGGTTTGAGTCCATTCTGTCAAATAAAACCACCCAGGTGAATACATTTTGGATATTTTAATTCGTTATTGGTTATTTTGCCGTGAGATCGCACCGAATCTTCTGGAGTTTCAATTTCAGCTCTTTTACTTCGTCAATTTGTGATTGGCATTGCGGTTTATAATTACTGTGAGACCGGACTGCAGCGATTGGTCTGATGTCAGATGTGAAACAAACAAGTCTCAGGTCCTCGATCGATCAAACATAGGACCTGTCAAAACTCAGACTGACAGGTTCACGCGTGACTGATTGCAATTGCACAATCTTGATATTTTAATTTCGAAAACATGTCCGCAAACATTTGCAATGCTTTTGGTCGGAACCTTGAACAACGCAGGAATCTCTCGTAAATGTTAAACTACGGAAGCTAAAGTTCGTTTGTTGATTATTGCTTACTGGCGGGGCCCGCTTTAAAAGTTTGCCGCTAGATTATGAACGAACGGCGGTTGTTAGTTTGTGGCGTAAATTTAAGGTTATATATTCACAGCAGTTCATTTTTTTTCAGTACAGTTTATCAGTGAGGTTATCAGAAGAAATAGGAAGGAGAGAAATGCTCTTAGCCACTTCGCGGCTTTCTCGGTACAAATCACGATCAAAACAAATAAGTTTTTCGACGATCGCACCAGGACACCGACCTGACGCTTCGCCGACAATTTGATATATCGTTTCAAAGAAGACAAAACGAGATATCATTTTTGAAATCTAAACTTCAGCATTTTCAGTTTTAACGTTGTTAAAATCACTTTAGTCGCAAACAGTGAACTACATGTACAAGTAACAACTTGTAGACTGTCTTGACCTGCAATGTTTGGTGAAGCGAAATCGGTGACTGAACCACTTTCGGTAAAACGAAATCGGTGACTGAACCACTTTCGTTAAAACACAATCGGTGACCGAACCACTTTCGCTAAAACACAATCGGTGACCGAACCACTTTCGTTAAAACACAATCGGTGACCGAACCACTTTCAGTAAAACGAAATCGGTGACTCTACCACTTTCAGTAAAACGAATTCGGTCTTAAAACGAATGGAGTTTACCGAACGAAATCTACCACATGTGGTTACCGAATCTTCGTTTTACCGAAGCACATACGGTACCGTATACGGTTGAAAAACTTTTGACAGGGACTGTATAACTTAATTACACAGAGCTACATTGTACATAAATTCGTACATTTACAACAAAATCACTGCAGTCTGACAGTACATTTAATGTATATGTTGTGGTTCAATTATATCTTTGGTTCAAAAATTTTGAACCAGTACAAATTTTTTGAACCGGTACCATTTTTTTGAACCAGTACCATTTTTTTAAACCAGTACCATTTTTTTTTATCAGTTCAAATGCTTTTTTTTAGCTCAGCCGCAGCTGTGATTATTCTGTAAAAGTCGGCTCGGTTGACACAGTTTGTTCAGTTTCGGCAAACGATTTCACACGGGCGTAGAGGGAGGTTGAGTTTGCGAGTTTTTCTTGAGAACCCTAGCTGACTAGGTGGGTAAGATCTTGTTTACTGACCGGTTAGGGTTTTTTTATGGTTCAGGGTAGGGTTTTAGTTAGTTTAAAATTTCCAGCATAATTTTCCCACAAGTAGCCCAAGCTGAAATTCGCTGTAACATGGCACAGACATAGTTAAGGAACACAAGAAGACACTGTATAGGTTTTTGTCGAGTTTTATTCAAGATTTACGTTGTACATGGAAAACTAAAAAATACCATACAAATGCTGTTAAATATTATACAGACCGTGTTGTCGTCCATGTAATTTTATTTCCAAGTCCGATTTTGTTAGCAGTGCGCATGTGTGAATAAAATTAAGAGACTGGAAACAAATTAGCATAAGTAGAGGGACTGTGTTCGACGATTAGTCACCTATAGAATAAACGGTGGTGTAAAAATCAACAAGCGCTTCTGTGGCGCAGTGCGTTAATCGACTGGACTATCATCTACCAGGCGTTCCTCGTAATACTGTCTCAAGTTAAGCCCGACCGGGCGAGGTTAGTAAGTGGATGGGTAAGTGGTAAGTGGTATAGTAACGTGTCTCAGGGGGGACACGGGAAAAGGAGGATGGGACTGGGGAAGGGAGGGTAGAAATTAGAGGGAAGAGAGGGTTGACAAAAAATATTTTGTAGGGGAGGGGTGGGTGGATTTTTTTTTTCTTTTTAGAATCTTGAAAAAATGAACCAGTTCAAAAAAATGGTACTGGTTCAAAAAATTTGTACTGGTTCAAAAAAATTGTACTGGTTCAAATATATTTGTACCAGAGGTAATATTTGAACCACAACATATACCTACACATATGAACCTTACAGCATGCACTCCACTCATGTGGGACCTACATTCAATTTGGTAAGGACTCATTGCATGCAATTTGTAGCAAATCGCAGTGTATGTCTAAGCATTACATACATTCTTACCTAGTAGACACTACTTGGGGCTTTTCAGTTTGTTGATCTGCAAAGACAAGGGTTTTGTTAGAATGTTATACTATCTGTCAATTGTCCTAGTTAGATCTGTTCAATAGCACACTAATTTAGTTGGACACTTGGTCAGTCTGAACAGTGATTTGATCCTTTCATTACTTTTTGCACTACACTGTAAAACAGTGTAAAACAAAAGCTAAAACAAAAACAACGAAAAGTAAAACAGTCCCTTTCATATCACAAAAATCAGCTGGGTGTGCAAATAATAGAGGCCAGTCACGGCCAGAGGAAAGGGGGTAGGGGAGAGAGAATCCTATTTCTCAACTGATTTCACTTAATGTGAAAGGGACTGTTTTACTAAATCTATTTTTGCAAAAACCTTGAGTGGAAAGAAACAGAAAGCAATCGGTCCAGCATCCTGCCAATATTCCCTTTATTAACATCAATACTGGCAGACAAGATGTACATGTAACATCATTCCCCCTATCCGTCCCCCCTAATCTGTCCCCCCTATCCATCCCCCCTACATTATATTGTATCCATCTCCCCAAACGTTTGATTGAAAAAAAGAGATTTTAATACTGTCTGGTAAACTAAAACACTGCACATCAGTATACCACCATTCTCCACTCATGTAACGTCTTAAATAGTTTCCCAATCCTTATAGTCCAGTAGCTGAGGCCCAAAAAAATGGGTTTCGTTCAACCCACGGGTCAGAAAAGGTTTGACATCGGATTTTGATGAAGCAAGACCTCCTGATTAACATCAGATAGTTTGTAGAGTTGACTTGTGGTATAGGTTCCGAGTTAAGGGGTGTTTTGTTGCGCAACCTAAGACTCAACATGAAAACGAGGCTGCCATCTTTACCTGCGTTTACCGCTCCATTTGTCGAGGAAAATTGGTAATAACCTGCCAATAAACCATACTATCAATGAAATGAAGCCATGAAAGGCAATGGTTTTGGAAAAGTTTGTCACGTGGCTGATCACGTGACTTTTAGGAGGCCACAACATTGTCTGAAAATGCATAATAATAATGTTCCTTGTTGTGGAGGCAAAAGTTTGCAGTTATTGTGGTTAGTAGTCTTGTTTTTGTGTAGTTTTAGCTATTTTCCTTCATTTGATCCACTTAAGATATGATTTACGGTGTAAATTTGGCCAAAATATGAGTTTTTCCACAGTTTTAGAGCTAGCATGAAAACGAGGCTGAGCATTAAAATAAATGTTTTCTTATTTATTACTCGGCAAAAGTCCACGAAAACGATGTAGAAGATAGAACCATTGCTGAATTCAAGTTTAATATCGTTATGTTGAAAATATTTTCTAATATTTTATATGTTGAAGATATGTTCAACATATCATGGATTTTCAATCCATCACGTTACCTAATCCATACAGAATAGAACGTATTAATACAAAAATACATGTTCCATTTTTTTCAATCCACAAAAGAGCTTTTGTGAGAAAAATTTCCCACAAAGTCCTAACGTCGACAGCACGATAAGCTGCAAAATAAGTGCAAGGCCCTTCAAAACATGAAAATGAGGGTAGGTAGCCTCGTTTCCATGATTCTCCAGATCGAGGCTGTTACAATCCAATATGGCGGCCTCCATGGTCAGATCTCTGTGGTTTCTGTAAGTACCTTATTCTAGTTTTCTTTTTTGGTGTAAAATGATCGTTACAATATCATTGTTTTGGTATAACTTTGTGCCGGTATATATGTAGCATTCTTCAACAGTTTTGTGTTATATTTCTACCAGTAGTAATGACTAGTCAAGACAAAGATAAATCTAATGATGGTTTTGCCATTCCTCTCCCTCCGAAACCAAAGAAAAGAAAGCTGACAATCTTACGAAAATGTGTAATTTGTCAAAGTGACTTACCTAATGAATCGCTGAGGAAAGCAAAAGATTCATCAGTATTGAACTTAATTAGTGCATCCGAACACCGCCGCGATGAGGTTTACGGAAGGCTTTCCAAAGATGGCATTGTCAATCAAAACTGCGTTGAAATACTATGGCATTCATCCTGCTATGCCTCGTATACCAGTCCACAGAACATTCGTTATGTGGCTGGTACTAATTCTTCTTTTAGAGAAGATATAAAGAAAGAAGAACGGCAAGTGAAAGATGAAGAAAACAGTCGAGCGTCTCGATCGTTACAATCACCCATACAATGGTCAAAATGTTTTATCTGTAAGAACAAAACATACAAAAAGGTGAAGGAATTGATCAATGTGTGTACATTTGAGGCGTGTAAAAAAGCATAAAGAAGGCAGCGGAAAGTAAAGGGGATGGGGGAATGCTGTATACCCTTCAAAGTGTAAATTATGATCTGATTGCAGCAGAAGCCAAATATCACAAGAACTGTTTTACCCTGTATGTCAGCAAGAAAACGTCGAAGTCCCAAGGAGAGAATGAAAGCAGCGAATCTCTTCATGAAAGTGCATTCCAGGAGATAGTTACAAAGATAAGCGAAGGCATAGGTCAGGGTCAAGCTTATGATCTGGTTTCGCTTCTTTCCAAGTACCGTCAAATTCTAGAGGAAAACGGTATTGAAGCAAAGAGTTACAGAACGCAGCGTCTCAAAATACGCTTACAGAAGCATTTCGGAGACAGTATTGTCTTTCACCAACAGACCGATAGAACCAAACCAGAGCTCGTCTACTCTTCCAGCATAAAAGTTCAGGATATCCTCAATGCATGGGCACTCTCAAACCAGCAGGAGAAAAAAGGACAAGAAGAAGATGAAGATAGAAAGAAAGCAGGAGATATCGCTCGTGTGGCAAGATACATTAAGGCGGACATACGGAAATGCAAAGGCATCAACACCAGGCCTCTTGATGTCAGATATATTAGCATAGATTCAACAAAAAAAGTCATACCTGACTCACTCTATTGGCTAATACGCCTAATAGTTGCTTCTAATGATAAGGAATGTTTTGATGGATCAGCGAGTAAGTGTATCAACATGGCAGATGAACGACATGTTTTGAGTATTGCACAAGACCTCATCCATTGTTGCACAAATGGTCGTGTGAAGCTTCCTAAGCATACCAGCATGGCTTTGTGTATTCACCACCTGACATCTTCTAGATATCTCATCGCATTACTGAATAGGATGGGACACTGTTGTTCTTATGATGAGATGCGAGCTGTGGAGACAAGTGTTGCATTAGAAGTGCTAGCCAAAGCAGAGGAACATGGAACCGTCATTCCATCTAATATATCGACTGGTCCTTTTGTTCAATTGGCAGCAGATAATAACGACATCAACGAAGAAACGCTCGACGGCAAGAACACCACACACGCCACGACCATGGTGATATACCAGAGGAAACCGTTTGGCCCAGTTCCACCTCCACATATATTGGCAGACCACACCAACAGGAGACGATCACTGCAAACAAGTTCTAGCATTTACGAGATACAAGAATGCTCTGCACATGGCAGGCGCCCGGCTGTTAGTTCCTACGTTGATGAGGTAAATCAGGACTGGTACAAAGGTAAAAATGAGATCTTCACTAAAGCAAGTCGCACTGATGCAATATGGGCCCTACTTCGTCTACATCCGACAAGTTTACGCCAAGCATTGATATCTGAACTAGCAGAGAAGCAGCCTATCCCAAGCTGGAGCGGATTCAACTCAATTCTGTTTCCAGATATGCCTCATGAAAGTAACATTGCATGGTTACTGCCCGATGATAGATGGTGCCTCCACTGAGTTCAGTACTGTTTACACAGTTCTGAAGCACGCTCAGAAGATAAGCTCCACCCTGGGTCAAGAGGACACTGTTATCACCTTTGATCTGCTCATTTACATGAAAGCCAAACAAATTCAGTGGAGGTATCCTGATGAGTTCCAAGATCTTGTAATCCGCATGGGAGGTTTCCACATTGCGTTGAATTTCATCTCATTAATGGGAAAGAAATACCTCAACTCGGGACTTGATGACCTCTTCATAGAATCCGGAGTTTACGCCACTGGTACTACGTCGGCTATAATGAAGGGAAAGTCGTATAACCGTGGGGTCCGGGCACACAAGTTGGCAATGGAGGCATTCTTTCGCCTAATGTGGATAGCTTTTATTCAGTGGTACAACAGTTCCCATACTGACAAACAGGCTGAAGAGGAGGATCTGCTACAGAAAATTACCGAGGGTATCAGTGTCGTTGAGCAGAAGGGTAATGTATCAGATAAGATTCGCCAACTAGGAGGAGAACTTACCAAGCTTACAACATTGTTTGAAGTCTTTAAATCACATTCAAGAGCCGAGTCCAAGATGTTCGCATTCTGGGAGCAGTACGGTTACATGGTCAACACCCTCTTACAGTTCATCAAAGCAGAAAGAACAGGGAACTGGGAATTACATCTTTCCACAGTCGCAACAATGGCGCCCTACTTCTTTGCCATGGACAGGCCCAACTATGCGCGATGGTTGCCGGTCTACCTTGCAGATATGAATCAAATGGGGTCCAAACACCCAAAGGTGCATCAGGAGTTTGTTGCTGGAAATCACTCCATTAGCCGCTCTGGTCAGCCGTTTTCCCAAGTCTGGACGGATATGGCACTTGAACAGTCCATTAATGCCGATTCCAAGTCAAAAGGAGGTATCATCGGGATATCACAAAGTCCAGCAGCCCTCAAGAAGTGGTTCCTAACTGTCCACGAGAGAGCATCAGTCACCACAGCTCTGAAAGAAATGTATGCAATTCAAGGAAGCAACCAATACACACACAAGGAAGCGACACCAAGCAGGGTAAAGCGGGACGAAGATGATGTTCAGAAGTTGGTTAGATGCTTCACCACAGGGTTAATGGCAAACCCATTCAGCGATGATACAGGTGCGCTTGCCAACTTTGCTAGCGGCATTGTTCTACCTTCCGAAGTAGAGGATAGCCTTTTGAGAAGTACAGAGAAAGGTCAAGAGCAGATGACATCATTGATAGAGAAACGTATGAACACCAACGAAATAAGTTTTTGGGACCCTGTTCCGAACCTGAAAGTGAAGACGTTCAGTTCTTTGACAAAGAAGGTACGTATCAGCTTCATACATGGTGGGTAGTTTCAGTTTCAAGAAGTATAAATAATCCTTTCCATGAAGACTCATCTGATAATATAATCACATTTTGATTATAAACGACCTAATAAAACAAGTCAACTGACACTAAGTTGTTCACATAGTTTATTAAGAAAACAGGAAGCGTGACCTTGTTTAAAAGTTCCAAATGCGTGGTCTAATGCGTATCATCATTAAAGCTTAAATTCTTTTTTTTCAGGTGCGTGTCAAAGCTGCGGACGACAAGCTCGTCACTATCAACGCTGACAGAGACCTCTTTGGTAGGCTTCTCATTGCTGCGAATGCACGACACATAAATCTGATGGAGGTTCTTAGCTACGAGCTGTCATCAGTTCCATGTGCACTTGCCTATAACGACGGAAGCCTGCGGAAAACTACCAAGAGTGTCTTGTCTACAGCCATTGAGAAAGGGGTCAATGCTGTTTCTCGGCTTCCTCTATCGCCTCGACAGACCGTCTATATCATCGATGGAATGGCCACGGTTCAAATGACCAAGTCTGGCGGAGCAAGCTATTCGGCGATCTCTCCTTGTAATACTTCGAAATCTTTACAGCGCCTCTATCCCTACGCAACTGCAACTGTTTGGAAGTTCATGTTGTTTTCGACCAGTACCTGGATATGTCAATAAAAGCTGGGGAGCGTTCAAGACGGGGTGCATCCAATGCTCTTGAGGTACAGATAGCCAGCCCATCAACTCCAGTGCCCAAGCAATGGGGTAAATACATCAGCAACCCCAAGAATAAGATCAACCTCTGTGATTATTTAACGAAGTCGTTGTGCAAGCTCGGGCAAGAAAAGCTACCAGAGAACAAGGCAATGGTAATCGGAGGAGGATTAAAGGATGGAGAAAGGTGTCTGTTAATCACCCGAGGCCACTGCAGTGATGTCGCCAATCTGAAGTCAAACCACGAGGAGGCGGACACAAGGATGCTGCTCCACGCCAAGCATGCATCACATGCAGAAACCAGAATTGTCATCCAATCCCCTGATACTGACGTCCTTGTCATTAGTACAGCTCAGTTTGACAGTCTTGGGTGCGAGGAACTATGGTTTCGCACTGGGGTGAAAGATCGGCTGAGACTTATTCCAGTACATGAAGTCTCTCGTTCATTGGGACAGAGAATATGCAGTGCTCTTCCTGCCTGTCATGCTCTCACTGGCTGTGACTCAATTAGCGCTCTTGCAGGAATCGGGAAGAGGAAAGCGTGGATGTACTCTGTTGCAACCATGTTCACCAGGAGAGTCTGAGTCTGTTAGGACAGGAGCACGAACTAGACGAGAATACAGCTGCCAAATGCGAAGAATTCGTCTGCGAATTGTACCCATCGTCGAAGAGAACACCAGACACTACAGATGAGCTGAGGTATTTTATGTTCTGCCAGAAAAGGAAGAGAAATGAGACGTTACCGCCAACTTCCGACAGTTTGCGACAGCACATTAGGCGCGCAAACTACCAGACGTACATGTATGTATGGAGAAGGTCTCTAGATGCTATGCAAGATCTGCCTCACCCAGAGTGCCATGGATGGAAGATAGAAGATGGTGCCTTGAAACCAATGTTCATGACCAAGGAGCCAGCACCAAAAAGTCTGTTGGAGCTCACTACCTGTCAGTGCAAGAGATCGGAATACCGTGTAAATTGCTCGTGTAACAATGCTGGCCTTTCGTGTACAGAGGCCTGCATTTGCCTGATGAGTCATGCAAAAATCCACATGGTACCCCCTTATCCTACAGCAGTGATTCAGATGAAAGTGATTCGGATTGAACGTATAATGTGGGTAATACAGATATAGATCAATGCTAGTGTACAACGCTTCGCTATAGTAAATGCTCGACTGTAGTAAGGCCCAGTTAAAACGCTGTTCTACCCATGATCCGAAATTATTTGAAACAATGGATAATGAGACAGCTTCTTTTGAAGTATTTTAGAACGGCACATGGATAAAACGGCGTTTTAAACGGGCCTAAATCTAGGATAAGAACGATTTAATCCACTGCTTGTTAGTTTCTAAGTCAGCAGCCGAAAGGCCGCAGCAGATCGAGAGGAATTTTGAGTGGCACCGTAATGGCTAGTGGTGGCGCATACACAAGTAACAATCAAGATTCATGCATTCATGACCAGCATCTGTATTGTATAGAAATACGACATGATGAGTCATGTAACTCTCGATATTTTCAACATGACGATATTAAACTTGAATTCAGCAATGGTTCTATCTTCTATATCGTTTTCATGGACTTTTGCCGAGTAATAAAGAAGAAAACATTTATTTTAATGCTCAGCCTCGTTTTCATGCTAGCTCTAAAACTGTGGAAAAACTTCATATTTTGGCCGAATTTACACCTTAAATCATATCTTAAGTGGATCAAATGAAGGAAAATAGCTAAAACTACACAAAAACAAGACTACTAACCACAATAACTGCAAACTTTTGCCTCCACAACAAGGAACATTATTATTATGCATTTTCAGACAATGTTGTGGCCTCCTAAAAGTCACGTGATCAGCCACGTGACAAACTTTTCCAAAACCATTGCCTTTCATGGCTTCATTTCATTGATAGTATGGTTTATTGGCAGGTTATTACCAATTTTCCTCGACAAATGGAGCGGTAAACGCAGGTAAAGATGGCATGCCTCGTTTTCATGTTGAGTCTTAGGTTGCGCAACAAAACACCCCTTAACTCGGAACCTATACCACAAGTCAACTCTACAAACTATCTGATGTTAATCAGGAGGTCTTGCTTCATCAAAATCCGATGTCAAACCTTTTCTGACCCGTGGGTTGAACGAAACCCATTTTTTTGGGCCTCAGCTACTGGACTATTATTACTAACAAGCAACTCTGTCTGCCATGTTGAATATGTATATGTACATGTATCGAACATTTTTGCAAAAATGATTGGTCATAATCCTGTCTGACAACAATCATTAATTAAATAAACCAACATACAGAATCCATCAACAGCTTTAAATTACCTATTTACAAAGTTACCAAATGAATATCAAATGAATATAATAAAATGTTAGCTAGGGAGCAGGTCAAAATACATGCCCCAGATTAACTGGGACCCATTTTTTTCACCAGACAGCTGTCAGTGCAGGGTACCACCCCCATCCCCCATTTTTGACCATCTATTTCCATTCTGGGGGGGCAGGGACAATTTTAATACAGCAATGAAATGATAGCGTAAGACAAAACATACAGTGTATTTGTTTCTAGATTATGCTGTTTAGCTTCAGAGATATTTAAGAACAATTATTATTTCTTTTTTTATTAATGGCAGCAGCCCCTACTCCCCCTGCCCAAAAATGGTTCCATCTTGAGGGCATGTGTTTTGATCTCCTCCCTCATTATATTTTCTATTATTATTGATAAATTATTTTAAAATTAAAATATTTTTTTCATTAAGAATTCCAATGTGTCTGTATTCAATAAATAACTGTGGGCAGTGGCCAACTTATTACTTTGACTGGGTGTCGGTGCTAATTAAGTTGCACAGCAAGTTGAAAAGTTCTTGATTACTGCCATCACACTACCTGCTGAACTATTGTCTTTCATCCAAACTGTGTTCCACTCTTCTTCATCTTTGCAAAACTCCCTGTGAAAAAGCAAAATTATGTGTAACATATTTTTAGTAACTAAACTGTATTCATTTGAAAATTAAAATTTTTCGCATTACAGTATATTGCTGTTTTTATATTGCAGAGCCTTTAAACTTCACTTGACATAATCATACAGTCAAATAATGTACTTACTTCACTTGATTCTTCTCAGCAAAACTAACCCTTCTTCCAGAAGAGCGTCTTGATTTCTTACTCCTGGTGATAATTTAAGAGGTATAAATGCTCAACTTACATGTTAGTGTTCCAGGAAGTTAACAGTTCCTTAAAGTGAAGCTCACAGACAAGGGAAACTGTGAGCTTTGAGGAACAGGTATTTATGCCCAAGGACAAATATCAGCTCATATTTCATAGTCACAAACTAAGTAGGTTTTAATAATTGTCTTAGTTTATATTATTTTATAATCCTTCAAATATTTTCTTAATATTAAATTACAGGAAACCTTGCACATGCTACTCTCACAGGGGGTTTATTTGCTGATACCTGCCATCTTGTGGAGAGTAAAATTGGGTCATGTGACGCAATTCCACCAATCATGTGGGAGAATGTTTGATGGAATATAAACAGTGTACACCAGGCCTGAGTTCCTCGAAGCCCAATTAGCATTAATTAATCCACTTTCTCTATTATAGGATTACGAATAGAAACTGAGGTATGTATTTATACTACTTTTTCCTGACATCAAACTATAGGTTTTTAATCCCAAATCAGTACTCCGCGTCAGTTAGCAATTTGAATTATATAATACCTTTAATCCTGGGTTAGTTTAAAATTGGGCTGAGGAACTGGGTGCTGGGGTCTTGTTAATTTAGAAAGTTAGATGTCAGAGGCATTAAAAGTTGCTGTCAGACAGCCTGTATCATTTGTTTAATACTAGAAGTTAGTATTAGGATCCTTAAGTGGGTTTTATTATCTCAATTATTATTTGTTTATACTACATTTATAGTTTAATAACAGTACATTCCTTGCTAATGTACATTATAAGCATTTATTTAGCAATTCAAATTTAAGGAGCCACGTGGCAGCCTATATATACACAAGACTCATAGATAGCTGCTACTTTCCTCTTTACATTTTACTTCTCCATGGCTGTCTGTATTTCACAGCAATTATAAACCATTACGTTAGTTACTTGATCAAGAATAAGGAGATGACAAATCAAAAGTATTGTTTAATATACATGTACAGTGGAAGCAACTACATGTATTAGCGACTACAGTTAGCAAAACGAAGTAGGTACATACATTTACATGTACAGGGCTTGAAATAACTAACGGGCAGGCGCCGGACATGTTGTCTGGTCAAACACAATTTTGCTCGGACACAACCCGTTTTTGGCCGGTCAAATATTGAAACAATAAAAACTTTTACAATAGTGGCCCCACCCACATGCTCAAATGTCAGACAAGTTGCATGATACCAATTTTCGCTTTGACAAAAAAAAACTAGCTCAAAATTACGTTTTCTTTATTTTTATTAAAGGCGCATGTGACTGGTCAACATGACTGGCAATCCAAGGATTTGTCCGGTCAATAGCCAATTTTGACTGGATATTGTTCGTTGACCGGCCATTATTTCAAGCCCTGCTTGTAATAATTCAGTCTATAAACCCCCAAAAGAAGTATAATAGCTGGCAGTACAAGATCAGGTAGCTGCCAGAGTAACGGCAATAGTTGGCTTCACTTGAAACCCCTGGTACACAGTGTAATGTTCAACATTTCATAACAACGAAATAATTACTGGCCTCTTCAAAATGTAAAGTCATATTTAAGCTAGGACATGATCTGTGGTTTAGCTGGGACGTCATGACTATGATCAGCCTATATGATTGTTTCAGGGTACCATTAAAATTCGGTGTCACAGAGTTTGATTCATAAAAGTGCTCTCAGTATCTGTAATTCCTCCCAACTGATCACCCTAATAACATTAACACAGCTTGTTTTTGGCACAGGAGAGAACTTTATTTAAGGAGAACTAAAATAAGTATATGACAACTCCGACAGAATGAAATAAACCTCTCTGCCACCCTAATGAAGTATACATGTACATACATGTAGGGTGGGTGGGTGGGTGGGAAAGATGAACTAGTAAGACTAAAATACTCCTAACGAACGTATCTAGGACATACTCGAACAAGAACTACACCTGAGAACTGAAACTAGATACCTCAGGTGTGTCAGTTAAGGCAATTAATCCCTTTGAGCAATGTGCCTGCCCAAAGAGAAACAATTCCCCAAACTTATCACCCTAATAACAACACAGCTTGTTTTTGGCACAGGAGAGAAGTTTATGTTACAAGGAGAACTAATTTTAAAAATAAGTATATAAATGACAACTCTGACAGAATGAAATAAACCTCTCTGCCACCAAACAAACCCCAAAAACTAGCTGTGTGTTATGAGCCCGAAACAATGTCAGTGATAGTAAATTGAATGGCCAGACGAAGCTGGTTACAAGGGCCAGCTTGGATACAAGACTAAACTCTAAATATACTCATGATTCAAGGCCCATGGAGCAGGTTATGATCCTTACTCCATCAGTCAGGTAATACAGTATATCCTTTTGCCACATTGAATCTTATACATACCCAGTATGTACAATGTCTGCTTTAAGAAGAAGTCGACCTGCTTGTAATGACTGTATTCCTACTTAGTTTAGACATCATTCCCAAAGCAGATTGCATGGTAATCACCTCCTCATTCCTCACCTTTTCTCCTCCTGGAGATAATCCAACACATTAGGATTCAAATCTCCCAGTGCTCCCTTCATTGGAGATTGTGTGGCTTTCAGAATCTGGGATAGAAAAATAGAAATAATTTATTTATTGTGTGTATTATGTTGTATAACAAGTCCATAAATCAGAAGTCTTAATCTGTCATACTACGTCAGTTGGCCCATCAGTTTATGGTATACTGGTCAGTATTCTATTTTTAGAAAACGATTCTCCCTAAATCGATAGCCAAGTGTATCGCACCTACATGTAATTGACTGGCCAGCAACTCTGATCGGTCCAAACCTGAAGAAAGCTTTGGTTCTAATGAGAGAACTAAATAATAATTTGATGGTGTTATAAATTTAAAGAAACATGTGGCTGCCATTGTTTTTTCCCCATGAAGTAGTTTGAGCGCCGTTCTAAAAATAGATTATACCATACACTGAAGGGCTGCATTTCATTGCTTATCAAGACTTCTGGTTATGGACTTCTGACTGTATTTACTGGTTATTTAAGTTTTTTTAATGAAATACGGGTGAATATTTCATGAGAAATTTGTACTATTTGGTATATGAACCTTCAGGTGAGTTGACTCTACATGTACCAAACTGATCAGTGAATTTCTTTTTGGTATTCCATTAGAAACTAACCATGAAATAACCATATTATCCTATAAATAACAAATTTATGGGCAGATTTATGATGAAAACAAAGTACATGAATTGTAATGTACTGGGCGATACACTGCAAAAAAAATTGTTTAAAAATGTTCTGCTCTCCAAAGAACCACATTGTCAGCAGCTCAAACAGGATACCATTCTGAGAAATTGACAGCAGTTAGAAGCTGTAGAATGTTTTTTTCCAGTGCATGAAAGCTGATCGATACATCAAACTAGTATTAAAAGCTTCTACTTCACGACTGTTCTACACTTCACACTTCAATTCTTACTAGTGTTCGACTATTGGCTTATTGTAAAAACAAAGGTTGATGACATCACGATTCAACATGAAAGTCTATGAAGTCCATCAGACAGGGAGGGGGAGGAAGTGAGCGGCCAACCTTGTACCATCTGGAAATCAGGCTACTAGGGCTAAGGGTTCACAGAGTATCCATATTCTGTAGTTAATTGTTCCCAAATGATATAAATGGTACCCTGATCGCAGAGTAATTCAGCACATGAAAAGTTCAACGTTTGAGCCTAATGGCTCTAGCAATTTGAGACCTGACCATGATCAATAACAATCAATACTAACAGCAATGATTATTAATATTATTATTTTTATTTCAACATACATGTACATGTATTTGAACATTGTGTTTGCTCAAAACCTCAAGGCTTATCCTGTGGGAGCTCACCAAACATTTATACATGTACCGGTATTACCGTTTTCGTTGAAGTGTGACCCTGAAATTGGGGGAGCTGGGGTGACGAAGTGGTTGAGCATTTTGCCTCTCACCTCTGTGGCCCAGGTTCGATCCCTGGACACAGCACCGTATGTGAGTTGAGTTTGTTAGTATCTCACCCTTGCTCCAGGGGTTTTTCTCTGGGTCCTCAGACTTTCCTCCCTCCTTAAAAAAACAAGATGCTAAATTCCAATTTGATCTGTGGTTTAGCTGGGTCCTGGCTTTGATCAGGCCATATGGTTGTGTCAGGTGCCATTAGAAATTCAGGTGTTTTTTTAGAAATTCAGATTTAGCCAACTGTCAATAAAGAATTAATTAAGTTTAGGTAAGAACCCATGGTTTAGGTGGTAAATTAGCTTCGTATGAGACTAGTGTATTACAAGACAGACTAGACTCATGTGATTGACGGTTGGCTGAATGCATATGAGACTAGGAACTTCTGGGGTCACACTTCAAAAAATGGAAATAAAGATCGAGTTACACTGTGTATGAATATGATAGTTTATGTATTTATGTTGTTGGAATATTAGCAACCAAAGCTTATTAGACCTTTCCACAAACCTTTAATTTCAAGCTGCAATTAATTCCTCATAATGACAGTTTCAACAGTATAAAAACAGTCAAAATCAAACATTTTAATAACAAAGAAACCTTTGTTATTAAAATGATCGATTGATCATGATACACATGTATAATTATAAAATTATACTTACCGATGAACGCCGGTTCGACTTTCTCTTGCCAATGACAAATGCAATTCTGAAATGAGTCATTATTATATGGGCCATGTCAGACAAAAAGGTCCCAGACGACATTCAAGTTAAATAATTCCTACAATGGTGTTCCTAATAACAGGTTTAAGATTGTAGTGTATTCTTGACGAGGTGTGCTACATTTCATTCCTAACAATAAATGTCAGTTTCAAGAAATTGACAACACAAATTAGGGGTGAAATTTACATGATTTTGATGCAAGGGCCCTTTCAAATATGACCACAAAAATTAGGAATCCTGTCAGAGGGGTCATGATTTTAATGTACGTATGACATTCATTTATACCTGCTGACATTAAAGAGTAAAAATAAATAAGATGACCAAGATGATCACTTTTTGGGAAAAAATGTCTTTTTTTGCAGTTATTCTGCTCACCGTAGCTCATAATATGGTTTTATGTCCTTCCCTGAATTGTGATTATATATGATGGACCTGCTGTCAATGTTGAGCTCGGTTTGCGGGACAGAAACACAAAACTGCTGAGTTGGATTAATCTGGCTATGTGCAAATTTTGAGCACATAGCCGCTTTAATAACTCATTAATATTTATATCATTACAGATCTTATTTTTAGAAAAAATATAATTTGCCCAGCAAAGGTGGGGACTTAAAAGTGCCAAGGACCTTCTTGGGATAAAGGAGGTAACCCCACCATGTACATCTGTCATGTATAAATTACACCTTGAAACAATCGTACATGTATGATGATAGGCAATCATTTGCACCTGCTAAAATTGTGGGAGCAATTGCAGAATACCCCCTACTCAAGTATGTTAGGCGGAGATGCCAACATGTCAATGTACGTGTTAGTCCATATGTGGTTATCTCTCTATATAGAGATTAAATGTCTAGGTGTGAACAAGTCTCTCTGCATGTTCACAGTAGTAGAGTGAAGCAACATGTATGATGTCAATGCATCAACGCGTTAGAGATACATGTAATATATGTCTGGGTGTGAACAAGTCTCTCTGTTCACAGTAGTAGAATGAAGCAACATGTTCCTAGGGGACAAAGTCACAATGAGGTACAATGCGGTTATTTTAAGATATTTATTCATTCTTATAATTTTAATAACCATATATGACCTAACGCATTGACATGTTGGCATCTCCATCTGACATACTTGAGCAGAGGGTATTCTGCAATCTAGCCAAATTGTGATCACAACCTTGTGTAAAAATATCGTAAATTTCGTCTTCGATTTCACTTGTCAATTTCATGAAATCAACACTACTAGTTTAGTAGCACAATGTGCACTCGCGATCGCACCACAAGTATAAAAATCGAAAATTTACATACATGTACATGCATCACTCTTAAACTTAAAGTCTTGTTTCGGTGTCCCCAGATGAGACCAAATTCTGCATACCTCGTTTCTACAATAGTTCTAGATTAGGAAATCAAACATATAGCACTCAATCGAGTTCGTTTCCATGTACAAAAGCAACTCCAATCTTCAAGTGCTCGGCTTACCTGTTCTCTTCGTCGGTTGCTAGATTTTCGCTAACTTCCATTTTGAGATATTATATTACCACTACTTCAATCCAGTTACAATATAAGTATTTAAGCGAAGTCACCCTTTCGCTAATTACTTCTCTCGCTCTCGAAAATAGCCTATAAACACTTGTTTAGTTGAAGAAAATTTCATTTTGTTTGCAGCCGTTGAGAGAACAACTCAAATTTCGGCGCCATTTTTTTGTTTATGCCATTTTCCGAGTACGCATGCGTTCTGAAACACTGCGAGGTACAACTGACAAGCTACCACCGTGGACTCAAGAAGGAAATGGCGCCATGGGACGGTTTTCAGCAGTCGTTGTGCATTCTCGTGATTTTAGCTGCTCTGGGATCGTGCTTGATGAGGAAAGGGGGATTATTCTAACAGTTGGATCTGTAGTTAGCGAACTGGTAGAATCTAGTTCTGACAAAGATGACGAGAATGTCATCTATATGGCAAAAGACCAAAACCGGGAGAAGGTCGAACCAGAACTCTTCGTTGAAGTTATCTTGAGGAAAAATTCTGAAGGCATTGACAGTAGTAATTCATCATCCAATGAAATCATTACGTTGCAGGGAACCGTTATAATCGTATGGAGGGATCAGCTGTTGCATGAAATGCTGCAAAAAGTATTCCCAAACCAAGAATGGAAATTTGGTGATCAAGGAAGTGAAGATGCAGTACAGACAAATTCTGTTTATGACGGTTCTAGTTCAAGTGACAGTACGACATACAGTTTTAACGTTTCAGAGTTCGTACTTCTGCAAGTCAAGGACCTGCATGAATATTTAGGTTATAAAACTATGAGAGGTGTCACTGGTAGCCTTATAAATGGTCCACATATTAATATTGGGGACACTGTGACTGTAGTTGGGACCCCATTTGGTTCAGAATGCCCCTCTGTGTTTTTAAATAGCTTGAGTAAAGGCATTGTATCTAATGTCATAGGGCAGGAAAGTGAAATGATTTTAACAGATGCCCGCTCAGTTCCTGGTTGTGAAGGATGTCCAGTGTTCACTTATCCCTCACCAGAAGAAAACACTAACCATGTGTATGGAATTGTTATTGCACCACTTTGCTGGAGGTGTGGTGAATCTATAGGCCTAACCCTGGTCTACTCCATAAATCATTTACTGCAAAGTCTAAAGAAGATGATAACTACTTTGGCCACAACTTCAGCATTTTCATCCCCACTGATTCAGTTTCTAAACCCACCTTTTGAAGAAAGCAGCCAAACTGAAAGACTCACCAATCAGCTGAGAGGAAGTTATGGTTCAAAAAAGGACTCGGTAAGGAGATATTCTTCTCCTTCTGTTGCTGATATTTCTAGGCAAGTTCAACCTTCAATTGTGTTAATCCAGTGTGGGAACACATGGGGTTCAGGGATTATAGTTGATGCCCACAAAGGCCTTGTAGTAACCTGTAGCCATATTCTTGGTGAAGGAGAGAGGTTGAGAGCAAGAAGTCCTGGTGATTCTCATAGTATTTTTAACAACTTGGGTACTTCAAATACCTTTGTTACTGTGCTGCATACAAGCCCAGTTCCAATTTGGTACAATGCTGAAGTTATCTTTGCAACTGAAGCAGGCTGCTCACTTGATTTTGCTTTACTAAAAATTCAAAAACATCCATTTCTTAAAGCAATCAAATTTAGGAATCCCTTAACTATGGCAAAGGATCCTAAATATGAGTTCAGACAAGGAGAAGAAGTCCTTGCCATAGGCCATTCCATATTTGGAAATCACACGATGAACTATGGTTCTTCTGTTACCTCTGGAGTGCTATCAAGTGCTGTTTCCATCAAAGGGGAGGTAGTTCTTATTCAGTCCAGTGCTGCAGTTCATTGTGGAGGAAGTGGAGGAGCTCTTGTTTCTGCTAAGACTGGAGAACTACTTGGCATGGTTACAAGCAATACTAAGGATGCTATATTATCAACAACATTCCCCCATATTAATTTTAGCATTCCAGTAAATCTAATTGTCAAACTGATTGCTTGTGCAATTTCTGGGAAAAAGACACCAGATGTTGATCTGCACCACTTGATTTCTGGTGGCATGCAGGATATCTGGAAACTGAACAACTCTATAAGGCCTGCAAGTAAACTTTAGGACTGAAAATAAGTGTGACAATGATACTCTACCAGGAGCCCATTACCCGGAGCATCCATCTCCCATACTACGTCTGTGATGCAGCATTTTTACAGACCGGGTTATTTTTAGAATGTATTTCCCACGAGTTTGGTTCTGCTAGCCAATCACAAGTTAGTCAAATGTAGGCAAATTTATGGACTAATGTGTGGAAAACTGAAAATATGATTGCATGCTTCCCAGCACAGCGACATCCCTCAAATTTTGATCAGTTTATCTTTTACCTGGAATCTTAAGTTTGCAGACTGAATATTTCAGAAATTCGATTTTACAGAAATTATTTGGCATCAGATTCCCATACAAACACTGTATTTTGTGCCATGTTTGCACCTCTTTCAAAATGTCATAATTGAGAGCGAACTGGTCTATTGTATTCAATACAGTAAACGTACTTTGAGTGAAAACAGTATGCAGAATCATTCAATATCATAACTTATTTAGCACCTTACCGATACCCCACACACATATGTCCGACACCTTACCGATATATCACCAACTCACTATCAGCAAACATATAAAACAGGTGGGAAAAGTTGACTGACTTGTCGGCCGACCCTTGACCAACCCGCGCCCAACAGTCGGCCGATAATGTTGACCGATACGTCGGCCAACCCTTGACCAACAGTCGGCCAACGTTACCTACAGTACACATGATCCTACATTTTTGGCAAATGCAAAAATGGATTTTGAATACAAGAAATCCATCTCTGATACTGAGTTGGAATCCTGAATTAGAAATGTTAAAGCTGCTCAAATCACCCCAGGATCGGAGTGCACAGGACAATCAAAAACACAACTTTGAAGAGGTAGATAATCTTTATTTGAATTACTGTGATTTTGTGCATTTTTATTAAATTCTGTAAAATCTTGTAATGAGTTACTTTAATAACACAAAATATAGCTGGGGCCACCGGCGGGTGTAAAGTACAGGTCACAGGTCAGGTTGTTCATTCTAAGACAAAACCTAACCGCAAACCATTGGACGAGTTCACAGGTAAACGACGGGTTCTCACTCACCTAGAGATGGGGTTCACAGGTAAACAAGAAGTGACCTGACCTGTAACCTGACCTGTACTTTACACCTGCTGCTTGGGCCACAGGTTTGCCATCCTCTAGGTTTGTCACAAATTCAAACTTTGATATGGAGTTAGATTTTCACTCCTGGAATGAACCTTTAGCAATACAGTGCTCTAAATATAGTCAAGAAATAAAGATTAGTAGTTATTTGAGTGTTGTGTGGTGGTTTTTTTTTAACCCAAAACCAATTTTGAATACGGTCAAGACTCGCTGCCTGTGGTGTGTGCAATTGAGCCTGCAATTATTCGGCCACCAGCGGCAAATAGTTTTTGCACATGTGCCATTCCAACGAAAATCTCGCCCCATGCCCTTCACGAACTCTGCTTTGAAAAAAAAATCCTGCAGTCACTGAACTGTTGCATGTTGTTAGCGCGCGATACCTTTTTTCTTCGAGTCTTTTGTCAAAAAAATACAGCCACCACGAGTTCGTTTTGCCCTTTTCTGTGTTCCCAGTCGTCCAGCATGTCGATACGTCGAGCGAAACACGCAGGAAGCTGGTATATGTCGAACGGTAAGCACTTTCGTGTCAATCTTCACTGCTTCTTCAATCTTTGAATCATCGGTTGCTTTTCAGAATTTACATCATAACTTCACAGCGATGAATTAAATGATAATCTATTTTATCCATAACAGGCCGAGATCTAAATTCTCAGCTAGATGACTGGCTTTCGAAAGTTAGCGTCGTTTCCCGGCCAGCCAGAGCCATCATCGCCCCGTAAGTTTTTGTTTACCATAAAATATAGTTGTAACTTATGTGAATCCTTATGATTTTTTCTCAGCTGGATAAATTAACGTACTCGTAGATTGACTTCAATTGTAACACACTTCAAGATAAGACTATTAAAGATACTTTATTTTTAAAGGCATGCGGGCTATAGCTACTGTGGACCCTGTGCAGCATTTGCCTATAAACAAGTCGACCCTTCGAGAGTGTAAGTAATTGTGTTTATAATAGCTATATCACGAAACGTAAAATATGTCCCAGGTTTAAATAATAATCGTACTGGAATCCTTATCACAATCTCTCCGAGTTGTGTCAAGGTGAAATTCATGTCAGATGTAATTTTTTTGAGGAATTATAGCTCCTCAGAATTGAATTACAGTCAGTGCTAATTAATGTGTCAGCTGAAGAAATGACGCGATTAGATAACAATGAAGAATTTATTTATTCTTCCATAATCGAAATTAGGTTGTTAGAGTGGCAAGGGAATCATATCTACATGTAGGTTATTTGCATTGAAACTGGACATCACAATTTTTTATAGTGTCTGAACTCAACTGCTATACAATGTACATGTATGTTCCATGCAAGTGTCCTTTACTTTGACAAACAAATTTGGCTCATTAGAGTTCCACAGGGAAAACCCATTAAACAAATAGAGAAGCCAAGTAAATTATTTCAGGCTCTAATGATCGAGTCAGTAATTATTATTATTATTTTTTATTTTATTTTATTGAATTTGCCACATAAATAATAATAATAATAATTACAGAGAAAAAGAAATAGTGGAACTAAAATGATGCGTGACAGGAGACAGAAACAGGACAAAGTCCCAATTGGCAACTGCCCCCTTAAATGTATAACTAAGAACTATAAAAGTAGGAAAAACAATAGACAATGACGTAGAGTGATTGAAATCCAGGTTATATTATTCTTTAAGTCCTAATGATACATCCTTCATAAATAGTTTTGTTGCCCCTGTCCAAACTTCCAGTCTATTATTATTACAGGGCTCAAAATATAAACAGTGTTTCAGTTGCCAAACATTTAACATTTTAGCCACATTGGTCATCATGTCACTCACAAGTCTGGCACTTTATCACCATTTCATCATTTAATGTGGAGAAATGCAATTTAGGCAAAGTTAAAATCGAGGCATTGCTGGTCAGCGGTCTCACCCTTAACTATGGGGCTCCCCCTAAGCTTAGCAGGGGCTTGGTGTGCTCAACTTGGCAGATTGTGGCAGATCTTTTCCTCAATGCATTATGCAAATTTGCTCCTGCCCCTCCCACCCATTGGTTAGTATGGTTGGTAAGTATTCCACTGACTAGGTTGGTCAGTGTGACAGGTGTTAGTTGGTGGACTGTGTTAGGGGTTACCATGGTTACCTCCTTGTTGTGTATGAACATGCACATCCAGCATGACTATCTCTAGGCACCTCCAATCATCTTATGCCGATGAGTTTAATACAACTAAATGACTGCTTGCTTATTTGGGCTAAGTCTGATTTTCATATTTTCCAAACCTGAGCCCACTGCAACAATGGCAGCCAAGTTTGGTCATCAGCATAAGACAAAAATAGCTGTGCACTGATAAACAGGTTTAACAGGCTTGACTCACCCAGAAGCTTTAAAGTTAACCATTGGCTCATGCTCAATACAAAAACAACACAAATACTGCAGAGCCTTCTTTTATTCTCATTTCGTGGAGTTGAAGAAGGCTTTGCATGCTCACAGGGTAGCGTTGCTACTGATCCCATTCTAAATTCTCCTTTCTGATCTTTGTTTTAAAGGAAGAATTTGCAAAATTTTAATTGATTACATGTGTATGTATATGTTGTAGGTCAAATTGACCCTTCAGGTCAAATTGACCCAGAATCAATTTAACCTACATGTAGGTCAAATTGACCCAGGTTTGGCTATCAATCATTCTAAAAAAGGGATTTATAATTTTTTGGGGATTCATAAAAAAAGGGGTTTAGGGGGGAGTCCTAAATAGGAAAAGAAAAATCACCCACCCCACCCCTAAATATTTTTTGCACAACCTCCCCTCCCCTTTTATTCCTACATCCCCTTCTCTTCCTACTACCACCCCTACTTCTATCCCTACTATACCACTTACATGAAAACTGCAGCAATTCAAAAGAAGTAAGAAAGCTAAATCCAGAAAAATACATTGTTTATAGATGATCACAAACTGTGTCAACCGAACCGACTTTTAAAGAGTAATCACTCAGATCATGGACAGATAAAATAAAGGGAAAAGAAAGGGAAAAGAAAGTGAATCACCTTTAACATTGTATCTAGAAGGAGATTTCTACAATTCAAGAGCTACACAGTATCTCAGTAAATACGTAACGAGAGCAGAACATCTTGGAGTATTACCAGCTCGTACTCGACTTAGACTCAGCTTTTCAAATGTTCAATTTGACCTACACCATTTATATATATGTGGATAATAAATAGTGTTAACATCTTTTGAAATAAAATTATAAAGAACTTATAGATCCCACTTAGCCTTAGTTCATGTGTCAACAAAACTTGAAATTAATGCTCACGAACTTTCAAAATGCTAGTGCTAGAATGCAGATTCTTAAATTTGTGAGTGAAAAACATTTCCACTAGCAAATGTCTGCTGGTACAACTTGGAGTTTGAAAATGGCATTTAATTACAAGTGAGTTTATAAGCCTAATTTTTATCCAATGCACAATTGAAAGTATGATGCATCTAGTGACAGTGGTGCATAGCAGTGTATAGAATTCTATAAAACATTTTCTTGACGTATATGTTATGGTTCAATTATTACCTCTGGTACAAATATATTTGAACCAGTACAATTTTTTTGAACCAGTACCATTTTTTTGAACTGGTTAATTTTTTCAAGATTCTAAAAAGGGATTTTCTAATTTTTGGGGATTCATAAAAAAAAAGATGTTTAGTTTTTTGGGGGGGATTTAAAAAGAAGAAAAAAATCCACCCACCCCTCCCCTACAAAATATTTTTTGTCAACCCTCCCCTTCCCTCTACTTTCTACCCTCCCTTCCCCAGTCCCATCCCCTTTTTGCCTTGTCCCCCCTGACACACGTTACTGTACCACTTACCTTGACGGTCACCCATCCACTTACTAACCTCGCCCGGTCGGGCTTAACTTCAGACAGGATCACGAGGAACGCCTGGTAGATGATGATCTACATGTAGTCGATTAACGCACTGCGCCACGCACAGAAGCGCTTGTTGATTTTTACACCATCGTTTATTCTATAGGTGGCTAATCGTCGAACCCAGTCCCTCTCCTTATGCTAATTTGTTTCCAGTCTCTTAATTTTATTCGCACATGCACACTGCTAACAAAATCGGAATAAAATCGAAATAAAATCGACATAAAATTACATGGACGACAAGTTACACGGACAAAACTGTTTACACGACCACTTAAACAGACGAAGTTTGTCATTGGACAATATCCGGCCAGAATTGGAACTTGTCCGGTCAAATCTTTGCCTTGCCGGTCATTTTGACTGGTCAATGTTACTACAGTTTCAACCAAATACTGATCTTGACCGGCAACTGACTGACCATAATTTTTAGCCCTGACTGCATTCTTTTATGAAAACTGCAGCAACTCAGGGGAAGTAAGATAGCTAAATCCAGGAAAACACATTGTTTATAGATGATCAGATGTACTTTACGGCTCCACTCGTACTTCGAAACAAACGGGAGACGATTTCCCCCGGGCGTAGAGGGAGGTTGAGTTCGCGGTGTCACAGACATAATTACACGGAAAATTATGCTGGGAATTTTAAACTAACTAAAACCCTACCCAGTGAACCATAAAAAAAAAACTAACCGGTCAGTAAACAAGATCTTACCCACCTAGAGCTAGGGTTCTCAAGAAAAACTCGCAAACTCAACCTCCCTCTATGCCCATGTGAAATCGTTTGCAGAAAGAAACAAACTGTGTCAACCGAGCCGACTTTTACAGAGTAATCACAGCTGCGGCTGAGCTAAAAGAAAGCAAAAGAAAAGCGAATCACCTGACTACCATTGTATCTGGAAGAAGACTTCTACGAAAGTTAGAAATGCTGTAACTATTCTCTTGTTCTCTCATCAAAGAATCACCCACAGAGGATGTGAAAAGATGCAAAAATGGATAAATGATCAAGAACTACACAGAAATAATGCAAAAAAATACAACATTTCTGTTTCGCTTTGCCTTTTCCAAGTGGAGTTCACAAGGGCCAATAACAAGCAGATTTATTAAAGCCAGTTAGCACTCCTCCCTAACTCCAAGCAAACTCAGTCATTCCTAACACAATCCAAGACCTATATAAACCGAACATTAAAAAAAATTTACTTCGGTAAACCCAAGTGCTCACTAATTTAGGGTTTTTAGAGCTAGTCACTAAATTAGGCTTTTTAGGGCTAGATCACTGAACAACACAAAAATTATGCTTCTTCGATGGTCATATGAGCTAATCCAAACCCTACCCCTGGTACCTTTAAAAACACCCTAACCGTCAACAACAGGTGCTCACTGATTTAGGGTTTTTAGAGCTATAGTCACTAAATTAGGGCTAAGTCACTTGTAATGCTTCTTCAATGGTCCAGAGAACTAATCCAAACCCTTACCCTGCATTTAAAAACACCCTAACCGTCAATTTAGGGTGTTAGTTGTATAGTTTTCTGTTTATATTAATATTAAAATACATCAATGCGCAAAGTAACTGTGTTACCAGTACATTCCAGCTATAAAATAAAAGATGAACACAAACAAGGTATAAAGGTATTTTTATTCCAAACCAGTACTTCTCAGTGTACTATGCTATTTTCTTACATGTACATGGAAAGCCTATCATAAACCTTACCCCAAACTACAAGTTCACACTTGTAAATAAAATTTGAACTGATTCAAAAAATGGTACTGGTTCAAAAAAATGGTACTGGTTCAAAAAAATGGTACTGGTTCAAAAAATTTGTACTGGTTCAAAAATTTTGAACCAAAGATAAAATTGAACCACAACATATACATGTACTTCAAAGTGATACCATGAATGTATAGAGTATATGCCATTTGATTTTGCAAGTACCCTCTAAATTTTTGCTAGACCTGGAAAAAAATCGTACTAGCAGACATTTGTTAGTGGGTTTGAGCTCTGGCTGATGTGTACCTGTGGTGATTTTATAGGAAGAGAGTATTTATTCTTGGTCCATCACATCATGTCCACCTTACTGGCTGTGCATTGACTGGGACTTCAGTTTATAACACACCTTTGTTTAACTTGGAAGTAGATAAAGCAGGTAAGGCTTGTATGTGAGTCCTGAGGTGCTTCGATCACCAGGGCCAACGTTTAAGTACTTTGAGTTGGACATTTTCACGATGGCTTCAAGGGTGGCCAAGTAGTTAAAGCCTCTCACCTCTGTGACTTGGGTTCAATTCTGGATTCGGCATATCCATGAGTTGAGTTTAATTTGTTGGTATCTCTCCTCCCTTACTTCGAGGGTTCTTCTCTGGTTCTGTAGTTTTTCTTCCTCCACTAATTAAAAATAAAACCAACCTAAATTCCAATTCGATCTCAGAAAGCACATGCATGTATAAAGCAAGCTACTTGGAGCTCCACGGTGCTATATGGGCAAATTAGATGATTTCTACATTATATACAGTATACATATATATAATTATATACCATCATTTGACTATACTATTATCAGAATCCTTTTCAATTTTTTTTCTTCTTCAGATTTTTCAACTCCTTTCAATTGATAATACCAAGACTGGTCTAAATTATTGCAACAAAATAGACCTTACAAATTCTGGTAGTTGTAGTCATATGACACCATCATGCAAATGTTCTATTGTTGAAGTTCCTCCTATCAGCTGTGAGGATTTGTGAAAGATTTCTTGTCTACCATAGTTTACCACTTATGAGCTCGCCACGGCCCCAAACTTTGACAACCTCACAAAATAATTCAAATTTGAAAACGTCTCACTTGTAAGCCACCTCGTGATTTTAGTGATTTCTCACTGTAGTCAAGTCAAGTTTGGAGCAACTTTTCCTCACTTTTCTGATGTGTCCCCTGGGATTATCTAAAATATAATGGCTTGAGGATGTCTTACATTCCAGTTCTAAGACATTTACACTTCATTTACCTGACAAAAATACTTGGAATCAAAACAAAATGCTGTGGCTTATATATTTTGTAAGACTTAGTGGTAAACTACAGTAAATTATATTTTTATTTTTTAGTCATGTGATAACTAAGTTGCAGTAGTGTCTTGAATGCAGCAAAAAGGGAGGCACATATTTTCACTGCAGACTGGAGTCAAAATTTTAACATTTTTATGAAAAGGAGGGAGAGGAGTGCAAAAGAGCTCATTCAAATTGAAGACCCTCCAAACTAACCTGAATTTCTTTCCTGCCAAAAAAAATACCCCTTTAATACCCACCCCTTAAAAACCTTTTGATAACTCTGAAAGGCACTGTGTCATGGTTTTGCACATGTCTGGAATATTATTGATGTTCGATTAGTGGCTGTTAATTGGCTTCAAGCAGTTAGTTCCTTCCCTTAATGCTTGATTGAAAGGATATTCAATATTTTCCTTGGTGACTAGATCTACGCACAGCTTGTTAATCATTTTTGCACATTTACTTTGATTTCATCCATCCCACACATGTGCTAGGATCATCCATTTATATGAAAATCACTGAAAATAATTTTGTTCTAGCCCAGAACATAAAGGTGTCCCTTTCCGTAACACAGCTCCTTTAAGCCTTTGTCAGATGGTTGCAACATCTGTTCATCATTTATGTAAAGATGTTGAAAGAATGTATGTCAACCTGTTTCAACATCATTCAAGTGATTCTGAGAACAAAAGGTTTCCACATACATGTATGTTCATCATGCTAAATAATTAACTGCTGTAGTTGTTCTCAGAAATGTTTTGAGGCCATATATAAAACAGTTTCAACATTGGTTTCAACAAATGAAGGGCTGTGTGCAAAAAGGGCATAAGTGACTCTTGATCACATTCTAAATTCTCCCTTAGAAAACAAAGAAATTAAAGGAGAATTTAGAATCTGATCAGGAAACACTTACGCCCTTTTTGCACTGTTTTTGGATTGGGCTACCTGTGGCGCACGGTCAAAACGGGGGCGAGGAGAAAAGGGAAGGAGGGGGGAGGGGAAAGGGAGATGAGAGCCACTAGCAGGCTAGGCTGTTTTGATCTTACACTGATCATGATACAAATTAATCTTTGTATTATATTCAGCAACATTGAAAATGCCTTCAAATATCTCTTCTTGGTAAATGTCCTCCAAAAATGGCTAAGCATACAAATTGTAAATAAACAAATTAAAGCCTTTCCTGTTTGTTGCACCAGTGAATGAAGACTTAATTGCAGCAGGAGGATTTGACAGGATGAGTAAAGGAACAGATGAAGATGAACATAGTATAGAACTTCATTTGCCTTATATTGCAAAGTGTATGGAAAGGTAAAGGTTACTTTATTTGTAATACTGGATAATAATTTTGATTTGAAGGAACAGTAACATTCATTAGCTGGGGTTTCATTCTTATAAATGTCTAATAAACTTTATGAACCAGTCCGATAATTCTGGCTAGTTTTCATTGCTTTCAATAATTAAATTCCATTAATGTAAAATTATCCCTTACCTCAAAAATGCCCCTATGATCAAATTTTAAGATAGCAATGTTTTTGCATATTTGTGTATATATATAATTATATATAAAGTAAAGTTGCTATAGTTCTTCCTGTCCAAACCGTTTCCCGATATGACGACAGGAATGGTTTTTTTTTTAGTCCAAATCATTAGTTTTTATGTCTGCCATGACACTAGTGTGACAGAGCCAATTTTCAACGGAAGTGATGTCATTTTATTCAATACAGCAACACATGGAGCAACACATGAAATATGCCTTTAAACGAGTGATGTGTTGAGAAAATAACATCATGACGGCAAACCGCTGGCTGAAAATCATTAACTATTTGGAACACACTTCAGTAATGGCAGACATGATTTTGATGGTAAACGCCACAAAATTTATAGTTTAATTTGGTGCTTTGGCAATAATTTTCACTGATTTGAATATTTCCACCACTCTTGCTCCATTTGGAAGAGAAAAAAGTGCCAAAAGAAATGGTTGAATTTTGTCGTAGTGGCACTTTAATGCTTTCAAAAGAGTTTACTTCAATTCACACTAGTTGTTGTTATTGTTAATATTATTATTATAAGTAATACAGACTATAATTTATGTCCCTGACAGGGCTCAAAATTAATGCTTGTAAACTCGTAAAATGCAAGGTTAGCAGATTTCTTGATTTGTATGCGAACAAAATTTCCACTAGAATTTTTTTGCAAGTCACTCTACAATAGTCCTAAGGGCTGTGTGCAACAAGGGCATAAGTGACTGACTTGATAACATTCTAATTCTCCTTCAAATTCTTTGTTTTCTAAGGGAGAATTTATAATGTGATCAGGAGTTACTTATGCCCTTATTGCACACAGCCTATCAACTAATTGGAGTCTAGACTAATTCTTACCCAATGCACGATTAAAAGCACAACGCATTGAGTGTGGTGGCGGTATAAATGATATAAAATACATTATTGTACATGTTTACATCTTATGAATTGAAGTGATATTGATTTTGGCAGTTAACCCACCTGATGTTTGCTTGTGGAAAAGATCATACTAGCAGATATTTGCTAGTGGATTTAGAAGTAAAGTTTGAGTCCTGGCCTGGGTTTCTGAAGAGTTTATGTGCAAATATGTATAGGGATCTTTCCAAAAGAATAGGCAATATTTCACATTAATTATAAGGTTTAATTGCAAACATGAAAACATTTTTACTTAAAGGAACAGTGCCACGGTAATGCGCACGCGTAACACGTGATTATTAATAATGAGAAAGACAATGGAAAATCACGGGTGTCTAGATAACGAAGACCTAGAAAACGAAGACCGAAGATCGAAGACCCTAGATAACGAAGACTCAAAAACGAAGACCCTAGATAACGAAGATCTAAAAACGAAGACCCCCCTAGATAACGAAGATCTAAAAACGAAGACCCTAGATAACGAAGACCAGAAAACGAAGACCCCCCTAGATAACGAAGACCCGAAAAACGAAGACCCTAGATAACGAAGACCCGAAAAACGAAGACCCGAAAAACGAAGACCCTAGATAACGAAGACCCGAAAAACGAAGACCCTAGATAACGAAGACCCGAAAACGAAGACCCCCCTAGATAACGAAGATCTAAAAACGAAGACCCTAGATAACGAAGATCTAAAAACGAAGACCCCCCTAGATAACGAAGACCCAAAAACGAAGACCCAAACAAACTACCATTTTCTAGCGTTTGAAAGCTTTTTGACAACAGATGGCACGTGACTTGTTGGCCCATAGCAATTATTAAACGCCATACTGGGGTTGACCCGTGGCCGTGGTAATTATTTGTAGCTGGACTTCGAAGCGTTTTTCTTTCTTTCTTACTAAATTCTTATCGAAATAAGCCTGATACAGAACAATAGTAAAGGTTTTTCTTTACTTTTGATCCGGTATGTCGACAAATAAGCTGAGGAAAATAGAGCTTAGACGCTCAAACGAACGAACTCTGCATGGCATTTGCCAAACATGGCGGCCGCTCAACAAGGTAAAGTAGTCATAATTAAACGAATAGTATTGTAATAGTTGAGCAGATTCCTTCTTTCTTTTATACTATATTATATAAAGCCGTAATTACGGGGTTAATACTTCGGATAGTACACGAAACATTGATTAACGGCACCATGAGTGATGCAATGGTCGAAATGACCACAGGAAGGCCAAGCTCTGTATTTGACAGTTTTCCCATATTAGAAGAAGAAAATGAAAAATAAATAAAATATTTAACTTTAAAGAACTTGTCTTGTGTTATCATGTGTATTTAAGTAGTAGTAGTAGTAGTAGTAGTATAACTTTATTTAAGCACGCTAGTCCTGTCAACAGCAGCTGATTTACACAAGGGGCGTGACAGAAATATAAAATTTACAAAATATAAAAATATATTATGAATATAGATAAAAATAAAATGTTTGAATATTACGTAATAATGATTAAATAATTTTATAGCTGGTATTTGTGAGCGGCAATTTTAGTCTTGAAAGAAGGGAATGAGTTGGAGTCCCTAATTTCATTATGGAGCGAGTTCCATATTTTAGCCCCACTGTACGAGAAACTCTTTTTCATACTTTCGGTTTTGGGTAAAGGTAACTGCAGTGAGGAATTGGAGCCCCTAAGATTGTATTCCGTGACCTCAGATTTCTGTTTAAACAGATCTATAAGACAAATTGGGGCTTGACCATTTATAACTTTGTACATTTGTTTCGCCTTATTTTTAGCCCTTTGAGTTTCAAGTGTTTCCCACCCTAGAGCATCTAATGCTTCAAGGTGGGGAGCATCGTTTCTCAAATTCAATATTATCCGAGCAGATCTATTCTGTAATATTTGCAAACGTTTGGAGTGTCCGTGACCTAGGGTGTCCCATACCTCACTACAGTAATTGAAATGGGGGTTAATAAGGGCATTGTAAATATCTACAAGGGTATCTCTATCTACAAAGTCCCTCACTCTGCGTAGAGCTCCTATTCCTGAGGACACTTTTTTAGCAATTTGACCAACATGTTTGTCCCAGGCCAAATATTGATCAATCTCAACACCTAATACCCTGCTATTGAAGACCTGTTCAATTTGGACCTGTTCAATTTCAATCTTTGGCTGTTTGACAAGATTTCTAAGTTTAAGGTGGGATCCAATCAGCAGAAATTCAGTTTTCGCTAGGTTGAGACTCAATTTGTTTGCCAGGAGCCACCCCTTTACATAGTTAAGGTCACTATTCATGGCCATCTCAAGTTCCTCTAACGATCCCCCCGAAACGGTTAAATTCGTGTCATCAGCAAACATACGAGATGTTGAGTGCTTTAGACATTCCGGTAGATCGTTAATATATAAGAGGAAGAAGAGAGGGCCAAGGATAGACCCTTGCGGGATTCCACAAGTTATCCGGCTTTCGGAGGATACCGAGTCATTTAGCTGGCATATTTGTTTACGATCAGTTAAATATGATTGTAATAGATTTAAGGCATTTTCAGTTATTCCAAGGATTTCCAATTTACGTAAGAGTATTTTATGATTTACTGTATCGAATGCCTTTTTTAGGTCTAAAAATACGACCAAGTTAAACATTTTACGATCCATATTAACATACCAGCTGTTAGTACAGTCAAGAAGGGCTGAAACAGTTGAGTGTAGCTTCCGAAAGCCAAATTGATGATTAGAAATTAATTTATTGCTAGAAAGGTACTCGTAAAGCTGGTCATAGATAATTCTTTCCATGATCTTGCTGGTAACCGGCAGGATAGAGATCGGTCTGTAATTATCTGGCAAATTACGAGCACCTTTTTTATAAGTAATAGTAACCATATCGCAATCTTAGTGCTCTGGCACCTGTAATAGTATGTTTTCTAGCTAGCTCTTTTTCTTTAAATATAAAAGAGGGAATCAGATTTTTCTCAACTATAGTTTTCTTATAGCTATATGTTTGATGTGGTGACATGAAATATTGAGAACATATTAAATACCTTGTAAGCTTTCTGCAGCAAATACATCAACTCCAATGTTTCAAAAAGTGACATAAAGAACTTAAGAATTTAATTTAATTAATTTAATCTAATTAAGCTTATAACATGCTTCCTCTTAATAATTACTGGCTGGAATACTTAGACTTAGTGTTTTTCTTTAAGTGCAAATCAGGCATCGTTAATCTGGATTATACTTCATACAGTCAGGGGTGTTCCAGCCGGTGCCAGACTCAGCTGGTCCCTTTTTCGTGACTCTTTTTTCAATAGAATAGCTAACTTGTGGAATTGTATTCCAGATACTATTAAAGCTGCTCAGTCCTCTCACTTCCTTCAAATGGCAACTAAAGTCATTTCATTTTATGTGCTTACAGAATGGAATAAAATCCCCATTGAGATAAGAGGTAAATCAAATTTAAATAATATTAAAAGTATGCTACATAATAAGGTTATTTTTAATACATTAGTTAAATAAACTAGTAAAGTTATACTTAGCTTATTGTACATCTAAAATTAAGATTTTAAGAGTAGGTTTAGTCTCTGTTCATTAATTAGTTATATTTAGTATTGTTTCAATTACATGGTTATATAATTATAGTTTTAAACACGGCTCCCAGGAAGATCATTTTATGTATATGATGCGACTTCGTGTATAAATAAAGATTATGTATGTGTATGTATGTATGTATGTTTTTGATGGAAATAATATTAGATCATATAAAGTAATTTGTCCCAAATGTTGCTGCATCAGCCTTATGTTGGCTGTAAATAAAAATGTAATTAATGATAAGTAATACTTTTCCCTAAGATGCCATTCTTCTTTCCTAGTATACTGTTGCTTCCATGTAATTATCTATCTTATACAAATTATGTCTAATTTATATTATTTAATATATTTAACTTAGTATTAATTAGTTATTAATGGATATAATGGTGTATGTAAAATACAATTTTTACCTTTTTAAATGTTTTATTAATTTTGTATTATTATTTGTATTTTTTGTTTGGGTTAACTTAATACGAGACCCTTGTCCTTGTGTATTTCCCTTCAGCTAGTCCATTTGTCCTAATGTATTGTATTTAGTTTGCTGTGTGTGTCTATCATGACTAGTTGTAAAGTTAATAAATAAATAAATAATAATAATAATGTGTAGTTCCAGAAAATATCCATACCCCAAAAACTCAAAAAATGTGTATATTTTCTATGCATCGATGTTGTTGTGATAAAAAGGCACCATGGAGAATAATGCATTAATGAGATGACATCTACCAAGGTTTTGACCCAGGCCTCAACCCCCCCTCCCCCCCCCCCCCCCCCCCCTCCATGGAAGGGATTTATTCTTTGACCCCCCCCTCCCCTCTGGAATTTCCAATTTTCTCCCATAGAAACTCTGTAATTTTGTGGTCCCTCTGACCCCCCCATCCTTGAATTTCCAGTCCCTTCTGTTGAGAGGGAGGGGGGGGTATGGATATTTTCTGGAACTACACCACAAACATGTGTACCTGTTAATTAACCATTATGACTGGTAGCTGGAAAATTAGGAAGCAGCATTTAACCACAAAAATTGGTTTGGCATATATATAAAACCAAACAATTAAAGAATTAGGGTCTGATAGTGTTTATTAACCTAGTATATTTTTTACATGGTGTAGTGGATGTGAAAGGGGCACTGTCATTGGAATTGAATCTTCAAGTTTCTGTTAAACAAAACTACAAAAATAACACCTTGAAACCAAAGAGTAATACCCAATATGGTTTTCATTTTTTTTTATAAAGGATGGCAAAGTGGATTACAAAAGCTAATTCTATAAACTTGATTTTGGATACAGTGAACGTATTTCAAGTCGCTCTAAAGTTCTCTTAAAATTTTATAGTGAGGGGTTAATATATAATGTATGCCTGTTATTGGCAAATCAGAAACAAAATATATAACATTCTCTGCATTGAGTGATTGACTATAAGTATAAGGGATGTAAATCTTAACATCAAATCCGATATTTTTCTTTGCTTCAAAACTGGATATGTAACTCCCACAGGTTATTTTCAGGTAAGCTTTAATTACATTACATATAAATAACATGACTGCATGCAGTGATCATTTGCATCTGCTGTACTTTTTGCATGTACAACACCCACTCAGTTCAGTATCAAACTAAAATAATATTCTACAATAATTCTGCATCTCCACAAGTACAGTACATGTACATGTAGCTAGCCATAGCCTGTCCTTTTCTAAGTTGAGGGAAAGGAGACGAACATTGAAATATATTACAACATGTTCCACCATTTATGAAATCAATATTTTGTAGCTGCATGGACCTGACTTTAATTTTTTTTAGTACGAGCGCCTAGAGTAAACGATATTCATCCCAATATTCTTTTGAGTCCTGAGCAAAAGCATATTGTATTTGTCCGACTATTCACTAGCATTAAAACAAGCAATTGAAAGAGTTCACCATAGACATAGTAATTAAAGGCCTGGGTCGAAACCTGGGTAGATGTCATCTCATTAATCACCACCCTACCCATGTCATGTGACATCTTCTGTTTGCAACCAAAGTTATTTTACAGGATGTTAGCATCCATTGTAGTTGAATAATGTCAATTGCATGTGAAATGACCTTATATTTTAAACAGGAGAATTTTTTACAGGTTATCTATGATTGGAAAGCAATAATCCCAATTATGGACAAGAAAATGGTGTGGCAGATCACATGATTGGATGCATTAGCACATGTCTCCCAAAAATTAAGTCTCAGCAACTTGAAGATACATATGTTGTGCCTAATACAAATCTTTGCAATTAACTTGAACTTTGAACCACCCCCTCTAACCTTAGGTTTGGCTCTGAATTAGTGTCCAATAAGAGAAGAATAGGGAAGCACATTTTTGCTCATAGCTCCTGTCTAGAAAAAAATTGGTCAAACAATTGATTACTTAGTGAGTATCCAATTATAATGCCAAGTCTGAACGAAAAGAACAGAAAGTTATAATTTTTTTTTTTTTAATGCATTATTCTCCATGGTGCCTTTTTATCACAACAACATCGATGCACAGAAAATATACACATTTTTTGAGTTTTTGGGGTATGGATATTTTCTGGAACTACACATTATTATTATTATTTATTTATTAACTTTACAACTAGTCATGATAGACACACACAGCAAACTAAATACAATACATTAGGACATATGGACTAGCTGAAGGGAAATACACAAGGACAAGGGTCTCGTATTAAGTTAACCCAAACAAAAAATACAAATAATAATACAAAATTAATAAAACATTTAAAAAGGTAAAAATTGTATTTTACATACACCATTA
This sequence comes from Actinernus sp. WN-2022, assembly GCA_030867875.1. Classification (NCBI taxonomy): domain Eukaryota; kingdom Metazoa; phylum Cnidaria; class Anthozoa; order Actiniaria; family Actinernidae; genus Actinernus; species Actinernus sp. WN-2022. The sequence goes on from JAOWCC010001589.1 coordinate 55,546,667, forward strand.
TATCCATTAATAACTAATTAATACTAAGTTAAATATATTAAATAATATAAATTAGACATAATTTGTATAAGATAGATAATTACATGGAAGCAACAGTATACTAGGAAAGAAGAATGGCATCTTAGGGAAAAGTATTACTTATCATTAATTACATTTTTATTTACAGCCAACATAAGGCTGATGCAGCAACATTTGGGACAAATTACTTTATATGATCTAATATTATTTCCAATGATCAAAAACATTCTGTAAGCACATAAAATGAAATGACTTTAGTTGCCATTTGAAGGAAGTGAGAGGACTGAGCAGCTTTAATAGTATCTGGAATACAATTCCACAAGTTAGCTATTCTATTGAAAAAAGAGTCACGAAAAAGGGACCAGCTGAGTTTGGCACCGGCTGGAACACCCCTGACTGTATGAAGTATAATCCAGATTAACGATGCCTGATTTGCACTTAAAGAAAAACACCAAGTCTAAGTATTCCAGCCAGTAATTATTAAGAGGAAGCATGTTATAAGCTTAATTAGATTAAATTAATTAAATTAAATTCTTAAGTTCTTTATGTCACTTTTTGAAACATTGGAGTTGATGTATTTGCTGCAGAAAGCTTACAAGGTATTTAATATGTTCTCAATATTTCATGTCACCACATCAAACATATAGCTATAAGAAAACTATAGTTGAGAAAAATCTGATTCCCTCTTTTATATTTAAAGAAAAAGAGCTAGCTAGAAAACATACTATTACAGGTGCCAGAGCACTAAGATTGCGATATGGTTACTTAAATACACATGATAACACAAGACAAGTTCTTTAAAGTTAAATATTTTATTTATTTTTCATTTTCTTCTTCTAATATGGGAAAACTGTCAAATACAGAGCTTGGCCTTCCTGTGGTCATTTCGACCATTGCATCACTCATGGTGCCGTTCGTCAATGTTTCGTGTACTATCCGAAGTATTAACCCCGTAATTACGGCTTTATATAATATAGTATAAAAGAAAGAAGGAATCTGCTCAACTATTACAATACTATTCGTTTAATTATGACTACTTTACCTTGTTGAGCGGCCGCCATGTTTGGCAAATGCCATGCAGAGTTCGTTCGTTTGAGCGTCTAAGCTCTATTTTCCTCAGCTTATTTGTCGACATACCGGATCAAAAGTAAAGAAAAACCTTTACTATTGTTCTGTTCAGGCTTATTTCGATAAGAATTTAGTAAGAAAGAAAGAAAAACGCTTCGAAGTCCAGCTACAATACCACGGCCACGGGTCAACCCCAGTATGGCGTTAATTGCCATGGGCCAACAAGTCACGTGCCATCTGTTGTCAAAAAGCTTTGAAACTAAGTAAATGAAATGCTAGAAAATGGTAGTTTGTTTGGGTCTTCGTTATCTAGGGGGGTCTTCGTTTTCGGGTCTTCGTTATCTAGGGTCTTCGTTTTTAGATCTTCGTTATCTAGGGTGGTCTTCGTTTTCTAGCCTAGGTCTTCGTTATCTAGGGTCTTCGTTGCTAGGTCTTCGTTATCTAGATCACCCGCGTGGGTGTCTAGATAACGAAGACCTAGAAAACGAAGACCCTAGTTATCTAGGGGGTCTTCGTTTTTCGGGTCTTCGTTATCTAGGGTCTTCGTTTTTCGGGTCTTCGTTATCTAGGGTCTTCGTTTTTAGATCTTCGTTATCTAGGGGGGTCTTCGTTTTTAGGTCTTCGTTATCTAGGGGGGTCTTCGTTTTCTGGTCTTCGTTATCTAGGGTCTTCGTTTTTGAGTCTTCGTTATCTAGGGTCTTCGATCTTCGGTCTTCGTTTTCTAGGTCTTCGTTATCTAGACACCCGGAAAATCACGCTGTTAATGACACGTCACGTCAAAACTCAACTGATCTGGAACGACCTTTTGAATTTTCGCTAGCACGAAATCTAGAGTTAATAGTTTTGTAATTTGTATCAGTTGAGAAGTTCAGGATTTGGAATCGTATAAACTTCCCACTGGACCATGAGATAGTGCTTCGAAGATCTACATGTATGGTATTCGGGATAATAGTTTAGGAATCCACTCGGCAATGCCGACTCATAAACAAACAACAACTTCTGTGTGAATATTTATAATATTTCAATCTACTGCAGTTTCGCGAAGTGAAAGCGAAACTACGGGGAAACTAACGTTCTGACTTCATAGCTTTGGGGCTTTGTGATTTTAGGATGAGTTGTTGTACAATTATAAGAGCGCTTCCACTACAAAATCGGGTAAGAAAAGAGTTCGATTTTGCTAAATAGCGAGGCCTTGAACTGTACCGAACGAAGGCCGTGTTGACACTTCAATAAATACACGCGAATCATAGTACATTCAGCGACTTACAAGCAGAGTAAATGTCTCCCGTACATTCTCACTGTCTCCAAGTTTCCTAGGCCGTTCATTGTCTCCCTCTCAAATGCTTTGGACGAAACTACCAGGAGACGGAAGCTTTCTTCTGTAGCCATTAACTCCTCCGCTCGACGAACCGTTCAAGGGCACTGAATTCAGAGTCAAAAATACTCGCAAAAATTACGTAGACGAACGAAATACCATCTTAAATACTAGGATATAAAACTAAATTACTATTCTAAATAGGTATAAGGTCAAATGAAACTTAGGCAAAGCCGATGGAAGAGGATTTCTTTCGCGTATCAAATCTCTCCCCATCTTTTGATTTCTGGATAACCCAACCAAAATTCAAACATTCGCGCATGGGCACTGAGCATGGCACTGTTCCTTTAAGTCTTATGGAAATGGTAAATCAATTTCATTGATGAAGGTGCCAATTCAATTTAGCATGTTGTATTCATAGCATTATTATAATAATATTGTGTCCTATTTATTTAATTTCAGTAAACGAGGCCAATTTACTATAGTTCCTATCCTTGTTGGTTCACTGTCAGTAGAAAAGGAAAAATACTATGGCAAAATACTTAGTAAATACATAGCCAAGCCAGAAAACCTGTTTATTATATCTTCAGATTTCTGTCACTGGGGTAAGTCCTTAAGTTTACTAAATACGAGCATGGTCTAGAGTGTGGGAGGTTGGGGGTTCGAATCCCAGCTGCATCCTTGGGCAGGGACATTTATAAGCTGTTGGCCTCGTCTCCTTCTACTTCTAATCAGTATTTGAAGGGGACGTGAAAGAACCTGTTGTACTACTCGAAAAAGAGAAGGGGATTATCACCCGGTACAGCAGCCAGGCCATTGTACTAACCACACACTCAACATTGTAAACTTCGTGGCAGCCATTAGCACCATAAAAGCAGTCCAGAAACATTCACTGACGGGATATGTCAGTAATATGTAAAGCGCCATGAGACTGTGGTGATATGGTGCTATATAAATGGCCATTATTATAAAGAATGAAGACTCAGGAGTTCAAATAGAACTTTTTGTTTTTTTGCGAAACATTTCACTTAAATAAGCACACATACTTAAAATTAGAAACACAGGCAATTGCCTCTGTTTTGTTTCGGCATGAAATTGGGGAGACGCATGTGCGACCGGCTTTAAAATTGAAATTAAGTCAAGGAATTTGTGCCAGTATGAGTTGGCAGCAGGTTGGTCAGCTGCAGTCTCTCTCATTAATTATTCATGATAACAACTACCAACCAGATGGCTTATAGGCACTTTAAGTTAAATGTTTCATATACAAGTCATCAGATTTGATGGGGGTTTCAAAATCTGTGTTAAAATAATTTCAAATGCCCAGGCAGCAACCTGAGACCTATAGTTGACTTTGTTGGTATCTCGCCTTTGCTTCAAGGTTTTTTCTCCTGGTTCTCCGGTTTTCCTTCCTCCACAAAAACCAACACGCTAAATTCCAATTCGATCTGTGGATTAGCCGGGTTCTGGCTTTGAACAGCCCCTATATGCTTGTTTCAGGTCCCGTTATAAATTCAGAGTTTGACTACACTTCAAAGTCCAAAAACTTTGACATTCAAACTACTAGGGACTTTGAAATGTCTAAGTCCTGTCCATTATAACTAACATGTCAGCAGTGAAGAAGTGAAGTGACATCGAATGAAAAAAAACCTGCCTCCAACTGGATTCAAGCCTACTTTATCAGAATTCAGATTTCTAACCCACTCCCTTACCAACTACACTACTGAATTGCTTGTTGAACTCTCCAGTCCCAAAAAGAAGAAGAATCCATGAACGGGATAACTATACACAATAGTTCAACAATGCTCTTAATTACAAACAATAGAAACAATGCTTAACGTAAAACAATTACCTGCATGTAATAAATATTTATTAATGAGCAGTAGAATGTTTAATATACTCGTCACTGGATTTCCTCGGATTGCTGCCTTGGCATTTGAAATTTCACGCAGATTTTGAAACCCCCCATCAAATCCGGTGACTTGTATATGGAACATTACTTAAAGTGCCTATAAGCCCTATAAAAAAAATAACAGAATTTAGAAGAACCTTACTGGACCCATATCAACAATACAGTTTATGGCTAATTGGCTCAGATAATATTTAAAGACCAGGTTATAAATGGTCAGCAAGTATTTATAATGATACCATTATCGAAAAAGTCACCACACTAGACTGATGTAGAGCACATGCATACTTAGATTGTTGGATGGCAGCTTTAAGTTAATGTTACTAATTTTATATATTTGTTTTATTTCAGGAAAGAGATTTAAATACTATTATTATGATACTAGATATGATCGTATACATCAGTCAATAGAGGCTCTAGATAGAAAGGTATGTACAACTATTGTTACTGTTATACTATAATTTTTATCAACATTATCATTACCATCATCATCATCAATAGCATTGATCATCACATCACATCATCATCAATAGCATCATCACAGCAATAGCATCATATCAGTAGCATCATCACATCAATAGCATGATCACATCATCAATGGCATCATCACATCACCACAGTGGCATCATCACATCATCATCAATAGCTATAACATTATCATCAATAGTATCATCACACCATCATCAGTAGCTATAGTATCATCATCAATAGTACCATCATATCATCATCAATAGTACCATCACATCATCATTAATAGTATCATCACACCATCATCAGTAGCTATATCATCATCATCAATAGTACCATCACACCATCATCAATAGCTATAGCATCATTATCAATAGCTATAACATTATCATCAATAGTATCATCACACCATCATCAGTAGCTATAGCATCATCATCAATAGTACCATCACATCATTTTCAATATTATCATCATTATCTAGCCATGTTGGCAATGGAATAGTGGACCTTTTCATGGTTGTTTCCAGGATTTGTGGGTAAGATCAGGAAACACAAAAAATGGGGGAAATATTTTGGGGTAAGGTAAGGCAAAGTCAGCAAACAAATAGGAAAAAATGTTCAAAACACCTAAGGTGAGTGTGTTTCTATTGTAATCCAGTGATTGAGAGTGGGGGAGGGGCAGTTCCAATGCCAGCAAAATGACCATGCAGTAATGATCAAAACGATTCCAGAGCAATGCCCAATCATTGAGAAGTGTGCACTCTGATTAATTCTCCATTCATGCTGCTGGATGCTCAAAGTAATTTTTGCCAATGACTCGGGAACTGTTATGTTACGGTGCGACCGGGGCCACTTAGACAATGAGAACCAATCACATTGTAGGACGAAAACAAAGCATTTCAACTTATGGCTATTTGAGCCTTTCAGTGTTGAGTAGAAGACAATAGCATTTCAACTTGCTCCAGCTTCGATATCCGGTAAAAGGCAAATAAGGTGGACTAGTTTTGAAGTCGAAGTCTTTGAATGAAGACAGTCGCATGGACAGGCCAGGATTTGTAAGTTGGTCAGGAATGCTTTATTTTCGTTCTGCAGTGTGTTCAGTTCTCGTTGTCTAAGTGTTACTGTAGTCACACTGTGTTTAGTTCTCGTTGTCTAAGTGGCCCTGGTTACAGTAGTCACACTGTGTTTAGTTCTAGTTGTCTAAGAGGTCCTGGTTACAGTAGTCACACTGTGTTTAGTTCTCGTTGTCTAAGTGACCCTGGTTACAGTAGTCACACTGTGTTTAGTTCTCGTTGTCTAAGTGGCCCTAGTTACAGTTGTCACACTGTGTTCAGTTCTCGTTGTGTAAGTGGCCCTGGTTACAGTAGTCACACTGTGTTCAGTTCTCGTTGTCTAAGTGGTCCTGGTTACAGTAGTCACACTGTGTTTAGTTCTCGTTGTCTAAGTGGTCCTGGTTACAGTAGTCACACTGTGTTAAGTTCTCGTTGCCTAAGTGGCCCTGATTACAGTAGTCACACTGTTTAGTTCTCGTTGTCTAAGTGGTCCTGGTTACAGTAGTCACACTGTGTTAAGTTCTCGTTGCCTAAGTGGTCCTGGTTACAGTAGTCACACTGTGTTTAGTTCTCGTTGTCTAAGTGGCCCTGGTTACAAGTCACACTGTGTTTAGTTCTCGTTGTCTAAGTGGCCCTGGTTACAGTAGTCACACTGTGTTTAGTTGTTGTCTAAGTGGCCCTGGTTACAGTAGTCACACTGTGTTTAGTTGTTGTCTAAGTGGCCCTGGTTACAGTAGTCACACTGTGTTTAGTTGTTGTCTAAGTGGCCCTGGTTACAGTAGTCATACTGTGTTTAGTTGTTGTCTAAGTGGCCCTGGTTACAGTAGTCATACTGTGTTTAGTTGTTGTCTAAGTGGCCCTGGTTACAGTAGTCATACTGTGTTTAGTTGTTGTCTAAGTGGCCCTGGTTACAGTAGTCACACTGTGTTTAGTTGTTGTCTAAGTGGCCCTGGTTACAGTAGTCATACTGTGTTTAGTTGTTGTCTAAGTGGCCCTGGTTACAGTAGTCACACTGTGTTTAGTTGTTGTCTAAGTGGCCCTGGTTACAGTAGTCATACTGTGTTTAGTTGTTGTCTAAGTGGCCCTGGTTACAGTAGTCATACTGTGTTTAGTTGTTGTCTAAGTGGCCCTGGTTACAGTAGTCACGCTGTAATGCATTCACATTGTGGTGTCATGTTCCTGTTGTTATACTCATTGTGGCTGGTTTTACAGGCTATGGATTACATTGAAAGGCTTGATGCTCATGGATTTGCAGAATACCTTAACAAATATGGAAATACAATATGTGGACGGCATCCTATTGGTGTTTTCTTAAATGTAAGACATTAGGCAACTTAAGCAACCAGGACGGCGACGGCAGTGACGACGGGAGGTCGAGAAGTGTTCTGCCGAAATTTGGTGTTTAGTCATTCGTTTGTTCGCCTTTAATAAGAGATATTGTAGTTGAGTCTACGAATAGCAGTTTCAGCGGTATTGACCCGAACGCCTCACTTCAATGTAATGAAGCGCTATTCAAACTGTGTATCATCTAAATTAGTCGTGCTTGTTTAGGAGGGTGTTGGTGTCGTGTAAGAATGATGGTTTCAATGGCGCTTCATTACATTGAAGTGAGGCGTTCGGGTCAATACCGCTGAAACTGCTATTCGTAGACTCAACTACAATATCTCCTATTGTTTCTCACAACCAGATTTTAGACAAATATGAGAATAGAGTTGCGTTCACGCCAAACGAAAAACGGATTGATAATCTTTCTTACGTTCGCGTTTTATGCCGTCGTCCTAGACGTTGCCGTCGTGGTTGCAGTTACAGGCTGCTACTTTTAAGGTTCCTAGTAAAGTTATTAGGTAAAGAACTATAAATCTCATAGACATGAATAATTAATGAGGAAACCAACCAATCAAAGGTCTATAAATCGGTCACATGATGATAATGGAAACCTGGTCCAGTCAAACCTAAAGCCGGGGAGGGTTTTGATAGCAGCAGGGAAGAGCTGGGGCTTAAGTACAAGGACTGAATTAATTATTTTCAAGTTGTAGGACTGAATTAATTTTGTTCTAGTCCTAGGACTGAATTAATTTTGTTCTAGTCCTAGGACTGGAACAAAATTAATTCAGTACTACAACTTGAAAACATTAGTTCAGTCCTTCTACTTAAGCCTAGAAAAAAAAATTACAAGTCAAACTACAACAACAATTTATTGGTAGACATTTTACAATGCATGAAATCATTATTACAATTTGATTTGATTAATAGTTACATTGCAGTTAGCACCACTAATGGTAATAGGCCCATCAGCTGCATAATTCAAATTAGAGCGAGCCCGGGCATTTGAAACTGAATCTTCTGGTGCATTGTAATCATTAAACAAAGAGTCTAAATCATCAATATCAAAGTTTGGCAATTCTATGTCATCATCAGGAATACTGACACTACTAGATTGTTTAAATTCACTTTTCGATGGTGGGTTCGAAAGACTCGAGACATTTACTTCTTGCTCTTTACTACTCTTCTGGTAACATAATAGCGCGTCACTAACATGCCCACGTCTATCTCTTATCATTTTTTCTTCGACATTTGCGTTGAACAATTTAGTCACACAAGTAACTCTAAGGCTATGACTGGTTTTTCTTTTTGAGCCTATAGACTCACACAATTTTGGCAAAATTTCATTCAAAGAATGAACCCCGACAGGGCTGTTTTTATACTGAAATTTTTCACCCAAAGGATGCAAGTAAAATGCACTATCCTTAGACTTAAGGCAAGATACTAAACTGAAATAGCGTTTGTAAATGCTAATCAAACAACGGGCATGTTTCTCGTTAACGTTTGTGTGGCAGACATGCATGTTTAACTTTACGGCTTTTTTTTTCATGTCAGCTATTCCACTGTGGAATGTTTTAGAACAGTTTTCACGGTATACTAAACTAGTGCCTTCATCAACTATTTCAATATCTTTCATTCTTAATTGTCTGTGCTCTTGAGCACGAATACCAAATAATTTTCCGTTGTAAAAGTAGATAGTATTTAATAAACTTCTAGCAGTTTTGTCACCTAATACGCCCTTTTGCCACATCTGTTCTTCCTCGTCTTCTATCACCGGCTCCTTCTATTCCTTTCAGTTGGTTATTCCATCAGCATGTACGCGTTTCATCTCCGCGTCAAGTATTCGTCTCATCCCTGCAAAACTAACCCAAAAATATGTCATCTGATATCGATGCATATTCACTATATCAGTGTATTCGACACTATATCTGTATATTGAAATGTCTGCATGTTTAAAAAATATCTAACTAAACAAATCTCCAAACAAACTTACATCATGTTTGACTTGTCTAGCATGTTAACGTCTGTTCTCTGTTTACTTTCGAGATGTCTTTTTATGGCGGCCACTATCTGGTACAATGTTCTTGAGGGATATCTACAGCCTGCAAATAATGATGTCGACAAAATGTTAGACATTGCAAATTTCAATCTACTTCCATCCTTTCAGTTATACGTTTTCAACCCCGAAATTCTACTTATTTTACAAGATAAAGGAGCATTCAACACATAAGCACGACTATTTTGTTTTAATACAAAAGTTTTGCCTTGATTTTGACCTCAAGAAATAGTAAGAATTAATGTTCTCGTGTACCTTTCTTGTCAGCAACCTCTTCTAAAAACTTTCCCATCCAGAAGTCTAAGGAACAGGGTTTCATTTTTTCCCAATCTTCGTCCAGGTTTTCTATATCTTCCAAAGATAATTTTAAACTCGTACTCTCCAACGCAGCGACTTTGTTTTCTCTATACCTTCCCGCCATTCAACGAACACGTTTACAGCCCATTTGTTCTTATACCGTGTAGACAGAGGTACGGCGTTAGCAAGCTCCTTCTCTTCTTCTTCTCTGCTTTTCGATTTTCTAAAACGTTGCAAAGGTCGAAAGCTCTCTTCGTCGCTCGAAGCCATGACTAATCAAATCGAATCTATACTTTGGATTTGTTTTTATCCAGTTTTTCAGAGGCGGTGGTGAACAAACTCCAATACAAGTGCTTTAATTAAGAACAATTCGTTTTTTTCAAATAGAGGGAACGCACTAAAGTGTGAAATTATACTGAATCTAAGTTCTACAAATCCCTTTGTTTTTCTATTGTTTAATCAGTGCTATTTTGTATTACTTTGTTGGTGTGTTCATTCTAATAGGCGAATTGATGTCATTTAAACATTGGACGATTTTAATTAAACCCAAAGTGCAAACAACAAATGTTGGTTAAATAGCTTTTTTTTAAACTCTCATTAATTATTCGTGACTATGAGATGTCAGTTCATTCGTGACTATGAGATGTCAGCTCGGCTGCGCCTCGGACTGGAACTAATTGCGCGGACTTGAAATCCCGTCCAGTCCTCATTGTCGGCTTTGAACTATTACATGACAACAACCAGACAAACAACTTCAGCAACCCCAGACTCGGTACTACGTCATAAACAAGAGGGGCCCCACCCCCCTGAACACATGTACACAGCCAATTATTTTGTCTCTTCAACTGGGATTCTTTAGTTTCAACATGGCATGTCAGCTTGAGCCGTTACAAACGCACCATGTGTTTAAATGAGTAGAGGAAATCGCATGAACGGGAGTGCTATATTACGGGATTTATAGGCACTGAGTGATATTTTGAAAGTTCTAATAATTGCACAAGCCCTTAGGCGAGAATTTGAGAACTTTCAAAATATCACTGTGTCTATAAATCAAAGTAAAAATTCATAGCTGTATTAGCCATCGCCTGCGATATCGGCAGCCACAATCAAAATGTGTCCCCCGAGAGAGACGTCTGCGATTCGAAGCCAAAAGTTCCATACCGATGACGTTATGCGGCCAGGATCTGGTCGCGTTATTTGATTGGCTAATATATCTAATTGCCATATTGTAATAAGATACACTAGCCAATCAAATAACGCGACCAGATCCTGGCCGCGGAACGTCATCAGTGTGGAATTTTCGGCCTCGAATCGCACACGTCTCTCACGGGGGACGCGTTTTGATTGGGCTCCCGAAGCGAGACGGCTGTATTGCCAGGCTATATTAGCCGGTTAGCCAACTGTTAACCTCTAATTTGTTGTTGTTATCGTCGGCCTCGTCGTCGTCGTCGTCGTCGTCGTCAGAGCAGTTTTCGATTGAGTGTCGTAAAACCAAAACCAGATCCAATCACGAGCAAGTAAAAACGTCAATGAACCAATCACGAACTGAAGTAATTCACGATTGGTTTTACTTGAACAAATCACGAGGCAAAGTAAATGTAATCATGGATAACTAACCAATCAAATACGAAATCGGTTTTTCGAGTGCAATTTAAAGTGGAATTACCTCGTCAGGCATGTGATTTTCCTTGAATGGCATAGTCCGATGAATTACTTGAAGATTTAGTACTTTTGTTGATATTTTGCTAAGTTATAAATAGCGCGTGTAGTCTACAGTGGTGATTCCACTCTGAATCACCACTCCGTCTCAGCCAACCAGCGTCTGATTTCGCAAATGCACCGTGCGATTCAGCTTTGGCTATGCGATTCTAGTAATTACTTTTCGACACTCAATCAAAAACTGATCTATATTGCATACCGTGCTTTTGCGTACACTAGCTGGATTCTGACACTTTCTCTTTTTCTCTCTTTCAGGCACTTCTAACATTACAACAGCTAAATGGCTTATCCCCTACCATGTCATTTCGGTTCCTTAACTATTCTCAATCCAACAAGTGCGAGGATTTCGATGATCATTCTGTCAGTTATGCTTCTGGTGTACTTCTCATGTCCTGATCACTGCCAACCAACCCTCCACCCAATCTTGAACCAAGTTGTGGCTACATTTACACCTCGGTGCACACAGCGGTCAAACGTCTGCGCGTGCGTATTACGGTCAGTCTGGTGGGCGGCCGCGCGAATTTCCCGCGCAAAATTTACCTTAAAACTTATTACAGTGAACTTTTACCCCAAAAAGTTAAGGAAAATACGTGAAAGTTAAGCTTTTTATTTTTATTTTCACAGTCGACGGGAAATTGAACAAACTTCAAACTGTGAGTTTACCAAATGTTTTCGTAATTTACCAAAAAAGTTCTCAAGGTTTGAAAACGGGTGTGTGAACAGTGGAATATGTTGTTGTTGCAAGACTTTAGACGCATGCGCAGACGTTTGACCGCTGTGTGCACCGCGGCAAAACGTTATGCTCCGCTGGCCGAAAAAACGAAGGCTCGAGTTCAAATTCTATTTCTGATATCTTAAAACGTTTTTAGTAAATAACCTTATGACATAGTAAACTCACAGTGAATTACAAATTAAGAAACCTTCAACCTGTGAAACTCTTAGCCTTAGTTTTTTGTAGTTTTCTTGTTTTTTTGCGAAACATTTCACGTAAATATGCATACGTCGTTCAAATTAGAAACGGGTGATTGCCTCTGTTTTCTTTTAGTTTCGGCGGGAACTGGGGACGCGCGCGCGACCGGCTCATCAAAGCGCATGCGCGTGACGTTTTGCTGCGGTGTGAGCTCCATTGTACTTTGACATGCACGTCAAGGAATGGCCACCCTTGTTAAAGTAGGGGGGAGGGGGTGGGGGTTAGGGTTTCAAATTTATCTCTTGCTGGAAATGCCACAAAATGTTGTTTAATTATTGTATACCGGGGTCCCAACTGGTTTGGAGATATTTTGAAACCCTTCAATTTTTTAGGATTGAATTTTACGAAAGAAAATTATCCCAGCTCCTTAATGGAGTTGAAGTAATAGTTCATCTTTTTATTCAAAAATTACCAGTGCCAACATGTAAGTGATTACTGTTGACCCATTGACTTGTTGTTAGCCTCATCTTGTTTTTGAACAGACTTGGTAGCTATGTACAACTGTGTTTAGTATTGTAGTTTCGGCTTCCACACATACTTGCTAGTATTGTGATTATTTTAAGGCAACCTCCTGAAAAACCATGTTTACTCACAAATGTTTCTTACAGATGCCTAAATCTATTGCTGTTTGTTTCCTCTAAGGGAAGAGGTCAAAACAATGGTACTCTGATGGGACCCAATTTTGACGGTATGGGGGTTGTACCCGGAACCCACCACCTATTTTGGCAAAATCTAGATTTTTGACCCCAAATATCTTCTTGAATAAAATACTTATTAAAGAAGTAACTATATTTCTAGTTTCTACAGGCAGAGAAAAACGTGAATCTGCAATAAAATCAGGTATCCCTATTTTACAACGCGAGAAAATCACCCTCGAAAAAGGGGTAGGGGGTATTACCCGCCACCCACCACCTCCCCTGACAAAATTGGGTCCCATTCGAAATCCATTGTTTTGACCTCTTCCCTAATTTGTACACTAGATGTCACTAAAAGACTGAATTTCCTCTGACTCGTACCCAGTCGTTATTTAATAATTTAAGAAAGAAAAAAGCTGACTGAGGGGAGCTGGAACGAGTAAGATTACGAGGCGCGCGGGGCATTTTGGGATGGGAAGAGGGAAAAATAACCTTTCCTCTTCTTTCTTAGATTATTAAATAACGACTGCGCGAGACTGCGTACGAGTCTGGACTTTCCTGGCCATGAAACTCATTTGAATTTCCCGCGTGCCGTCTTCGGCCTTCGCAACGGCCCTTAAAGTGCAAGTAGCGCCATAATACAACATGAATTCTTTTTGTCCCAAATTATATTTCTGATATACTTCAGGGTCGGATTGTTCAAAGCCCGATTAGTGTTAATCCTGGATTAACTCTGCACAGAACCTATTGGTTGTCATGGAAATTAACCCTGGATCAGCACTAATCGGGCTTTGAACAACCCGGCCCAGTTGTCTAACTTAGTTTTCTTTGAGAGGCAAGAGCAGCAATTAAACTAGAATAAACGCTACCCGAATTGCGGGATTGATTCATCTTGTGATGTCACAATGGCAACCTACGGGATTCTATTGTAGTAGTTTTCTCTAGGGAGCGAGTTGATTCATCTTATGACGTCACAGGATCCACGAAAAGTAACCAAAGTTAGGGATTAAATGCCAGAAATGTTACAAAATTTGCGAGATTAATACCTTTTTGTCAAAAAGCAAAACATTAATACAATATAATTTTTTTGACATGATACTTGCACTTTAAACTCGGACTTCGTAAATACATTCTTCAGAAACTTACTCCATTGATCATGTGGAATACATTTTTGCAATAAATGTATCTGTAGATAACTTATTTTATGAAGTGATACTATATTTTTATTATATTATCGATTGATATTATACCTAACGTAGCGTCTACAGTTCTCACGTATCTTATATTTATACGTATAATTTAAATAACTTAGCCGACTTCTTGCATAACTTATTTAGCATACTAATTGTATTAATTTAGTAGTGATATTATTGTTATCTCGCATATCTTATATTTATACCTATAATTTACTTAACTTAGCCGACTTCTTGTATAACTTATTTAGCATATTTATTGTATTGATTTAGTAGTGATATTATTGTTATTAATCTTTATTTTTTGAGGGCCGTATATTATATAACTTTCATGGTTAACACGTCTTTTCCCTCGTTAAATTGTAACGTTGTAGCAACAGGTTGACGTCATAAGATCCAAGATGGCGGTTCCCGGAAAATTCAAATGAGTTTCATGGCCAGCAAAATCGGTCCATAAATAACATGTAGAGTAGAATTTAAAGGATACAACACATCATTAGATTTAGGCATACAAAATGAACATTTGAGAGTAAACATTGTTTCTCAGTGGAGGTCCCTTGAACTTCAAAATGAGACTGGCTTTGAGGAAACGTGTCTTTAGCCATTACATTCGGCAGTAATTTTTGAAAATTAGGAGAGGTGTGTGAATTTGTGTTTGGAGACTAGTGACTATTTCATGCACCCCTTAACTAGTGACTAGTGACTATTTCATTACTCCCTTAACTCTCAACAGTCCGTAGAAATGCTGATCATTCTATGTGATCAAGAAAGTCAGATTTTCTAAAAGGATGATGGTAAACATAAGGTATTGAAATTATGTACACAGAGCACTAATGATATTTTATTGAAATCCCAATCCAGAAGATTGGTGTGGTATAAATCACTTAATTGTGACGGTTTAATGTTTGCGGGATTTTTACTTCCCACTGTTACAGTGCGATTACAGAAACCGGGGTCACTTAGACAACGAGAACTAAACACATTACAAAACGAAAATAAAGCATTCCAGATTTACAAATATTTTATTCATTTGAAAATACTTCGACTTCAGAACTAGTCCACCATATTTTCCTTTTTCGGATCGAAGCTTGAGCAAGTCAAAATGTCTTGTATACTCGACACTGATTGTCTCAAATAACCGTACACTATTCAAGAGAGTATTAAGGGGGATTACAGTTGAATTTGTAGGAAAAGGGGTGAGAATGGAGGATGAAATAAAAAGGAAAAAAGAAATTAGTACACACCTTGTTACTTGACTATCCACTCGAGAGCACATCGGGTTGATAGCAGACAAATTTGGTGCCCATCTATTAATTCTTAACCAAAACCCTCAATTTTAATTCTTCATAAAACCTTTTTTCCTATTTACTCGAAACAACTCAAATCCCCCTCCCCCAATTTTGCATTACGAAAACCATGAAAAAATCCAGAAAAATTATAATAAACTAAGCGAACCTTCAACTGCAACGTAAATGCAGCGAATTTAAAATAACATACAATCCCAATGAGAAATAGCGTAAAAACTACGCAAACGTTGTCATAGAAACGCTCCGGCCAAGAACGATGCAAACGGCAAGGAATGTAAAAAGGTGATAATTTCCTATTCTTCTTTCTCGTAATTTCATTGGTTGATATTCATAAATTCAATAGAAGACCAACGAAGTAATGCACTTTCATTAGATAATTTTTGAAGTTTAAATTAATGTTTGGTCAAACTAACTGGTTCGATTTTGGAGAAAGTCGTATATATGAGGGATGTTATCAAATTTGTGATTCGAAGATCTTTTGTCTTTTCTCTTGGCTGGATGTTATTTTCTTTAAGTTTTCACAGTAAAAATGCCCAACAGCACACAGTTTCCTTACAAGCATGCAAAATCGTGTGAGAGGACATACTCATTGCCCATTACAAAGATTTTGTTTGTTTGTTTCGTAAGTTGGAATTCTTTGTTTTCGTTCTGCAATGTGACTGGTACTCGTTGTCCAAGCGGCTCCGGTTAACGTAGTTGCACTGTAAATGTATACTTTTCAAATCCCAGTTTTCTCGGTTTTAATCGGAGCTTTTATTTTTACCTAAAATGTTAAAAAAAAAAAAAACTGAGTCAGGCGTCAAAATATTGCTACTGAACAAGTGAATGGTTTCCCAGCATTTGTTGACTCTACGGATACTTTACTTAGTGGGGGAGGGGTGAGTAGTCTAATAACGATGTTGCCATTAATTCTGAACAGCCACGGTATATGCGCCATTTCGCTGAGGGGGGAGAGAGGGGTGCAGCTGTCCCTCTTCTTTTCTAGCTCTCTCCTTTGCGCCGCACTCCGAGGCTAACCCAAGGCAAAATAAGCGCAAACAGAGGTAGTGGCTAAATTAATAGAGCTTATTTCGTATGAGTGAGCAAGTTACGGTAATGATTTGCATACCGTACGGCATGCCGTGACATTGAAATGGCTTCCTTCTGATCCAATCAAGTTACAGTTAAGGCTATGGACCGCTCAAACGAAAACAGCTCTTGAGGAACACTCGCTCCAATGTCAGATAACGTAGTGTTGAATAAATGTTCAATATTAGTTTGGTCGTAACGCAACCCTAGCACCACGTGGTTAGCGTAGAGACGATCATAAGAACGGCTGCGAAGGTACACTCAAGGTAACTAATATTTGAACATTTATTCAACACTACGTTATCAGACTTTGGAGCCAGTAGGGCTGCCGTGTTAACATTGGTTGTGTAAACAAGTCCACCTTTATTTATACCTGTTTCGAAAAACGGTGAAAGGGAAAACAGTAAAACTATTCACATGCACTTTCCACATCAATAGCTACATTAGAAGCATTTTCTTAGATAGGAAGACTCGGAAAATGTCTGTTGCTCAAGTAAAACTGCTCCATTTCCCATCGAGCTAGGTTTTGAGAATTTGGTTAACATGCAGGGAACTCTCGAGGAAGCAAACAATCCCTGCCGGACCTTAGACAGTCAGCAAGCCGTCCGCTTAGTTGAAAGAGCCGGTTGTCCGAACTTTTTTACGAGAGAGTGGACAGAGTATAGATGTTTATGGTTGTCTTTCGTACTTTGTAAATGCTTCTTGTTTGCCGAGTGGTGTTTTGGAATGTATTTATATTGACATTTATTATATTGTTTTAACGTTGTGTGCAGGTATAACTATTCATTATGCGAAATCGCTCTGACAATTAAATGACAGTTTTTGCAATACAAGGTCTCTCTGATTGTTATGAAAGGGGAAATGAACCCTGATACTGAGTCCGGGTGGCGCGAGTGGGGCCGGGGTGGCGCTAGTGGGGCCGGGGTGGCGCAGTGGTTAGGTTCGGATTCCCGGACGCGGCGCCATGTCCCCGGCGGTTAATTTTATTGGTATCTTGCCCTTGCTCCGAGGGTTTTTCTCCGGGCTCTCTGGTTTTCCTCCCTCGACACAAACCAACACGCTAAATTCCAATTGGCCGGTAACAAAACGAGCAGGGGACTGGGACCGAGTTTATCAGAATTACTCTAATTCTAAAATGAAGTTCATCACATGATAGAGCATGTTGAAATTAGCATGTGTGCCAAGTTTCACGTGATTCGAGTGAATTTTGTCTGAATTATAAGCAATTGAAATTTTTTTGTCCCTCCAAATTTTTACAATGAATGTATGGTTTGGAGGGACAACGTTAAAACATAAGAGAGTTTGTATGGGAAAATTGACACAGTTGATGCCTTCTAGCATCGTCAATATTGAGCCAAAGTTCACGAAACATTCCAGACTAGCTAAGTTTGATCTGTTCTTTTGGAAAATAATGCTCACTTTGACTAGTTATTAATTGAATTAGTTTTACTGACTCGGTTCCAGTCCCCCGCTCGTTTTGTTACCGGCTAATTCGATCTGTGACTCGTTAAATCAACCAATCGTGCTCTACGGGAGTGTAAGTGTTGGGGCTCGAGGCCAAGAATAATACAGATAAAGACCCAATTGAAATAATACATGTTAAGTTTTGCAAATGGCTACTGGGAGTTTCTAAACATGCCACAAATAACGCCTGTCGGGCTGAGCTAGGAAGATTTTCTCTAAAAGTAGAAGCACTGATATTCAGGAGCATTAAGTTCTGGTTCAAGCTGTAAGATAGTGTTACTGACACGAAACAGGCAGTGGAGGCCTTTATGGACGCCAGCCTCATGAATAACCCTAAAAGCTGGAGTAACAAAATGAGGGAGAGAATCCTCAGGCTTGGTTTCGGAAACCTTTTGGTCCTCCCTATTAACCTTTCTAAAAACGTAATAACAGTTTCCAAGAAAGTTAAACAAAGGCTAATTGATATAGAAATCCAAAAGTGGTTAGGTGGTATTCACAATGACACAAGGAGAAAAACCGGCCAGCGAAATAAGCTACTGAGAAATTAATTACAGGACCTTTAAAGTGAGCTTTGAGGAGTATCTCGCATTAAAATGGTGAAGCATATATAGAATTGCCCTAACAAAGCTCAGAATAAGTTATATTACGGCCACGATCTGGAAATTGAAAAAGGAAGGCATGCTAGGCCATTTAAAACGGTTGACGAGAGGAGATTGAGGATGAAGCCCATTTTGTACTGAGATGCAGGAAGTACGATTACCATATCTTAGAAATGCGTTCTATGCCTCGCTAAGTTATAATTGCGCACTGGCCCGAAGAAAATCGCAACCTCGTCCCCAGGGCCTTCTCGGTCAGATCCAAGGTCCGCCATGCTCTAGGATGTAAAATTTGTTTGAATGTTTAAATGTCGAGCCATTGCGCTAGAACACTTATTCCCCCTTAAGATCCTACTCCGTCTTAGTTTATTTGGACCAAAGTCCATGTCGCTAGCAGTACTCGACGCCAAATAAAATGTCTTGTCTCGGTCCATGACCGGATTGGGCTATATTTAGAACAGATCTCGCGGGAGTTCTCGTGCCCCAATCAAACCATAGTCAGGACAATGCAGGGTTTATAGTAAACCGTGCCATAGATCATTCTCAAACTCGTTAATGGCGGAAGTGTATCGGGAAAAACATTTCTAAAAATAGCTCAACTGGTCATATGCTGACTCACGGGTACGGGCTCCTGCTTTGACCGGATAACAGTATTGAAGGAAAATCATTTCATGGGATGCCCAGGAGGCAAAAACAATGAAAGGCAATGAAACGCTTCGTTGCTGTTTTGACCCCTGAGCATCCCATAAAATAGGCCCTTTGCAGCTAACAAATCACGTGGTTGTACTAGAGAGCAAAAAAATATCTAACTTCATTTATTTAAAGGCCTTGTACGAGATCGGTATTGTGATTAGCAAAACGTGTTTGTAAATGCTATTTTCGACCTCCAATCGATTGTCGATCTTTCTATAAAAACCGGCAGTGTTTTTAAAGAAAGCCTTGCTCTCCAGCATCCATGGCAACGCCTTCAGTTCCCTTGGGGATCACGAGCTCAATTCATTCGTTAATGAAGTATTATATCAGCACGTGACTGTTTCCTGCAAAGGGCCTATGGCAGGCTTAGCCGCGCCATCGGCAGATAGCTCGATTCATTTTCAACTCTATGATATCTGTAAGTTGAAGCTACATGTCCTTAGATAAAATACCTAAAGCCTGCATGGTTCCCATTCACGGTGGTAAGTAAATAAGTAAGTGACTGAGTTTATTTAAGTGTCAATGTATTGAGCTTTGCAGCTAATTGGGGACACTAGTACTACGATTTAACGTCCTTATCCGAGGTCTAACTGTTTACTGTATTATGTAAAGGCAGCACCTTCTTCTCAGTTATTTTAAGACCCGGAGTGTTGGTCCGGCTGGGGTTTCGGAACCCGCGACTTCCCACACGGAGGCGGTAGAGTACGTGTTATGCGACGGGACTTAAAGAGTTGCCAAACCTACTGAAATTAAGGCTGATTTTCACTAGCGACATAAACACAAGCACCATAATGTATTGATCATTAGCGGCCTTTATTCATCTCACACTTCGAAGTAGAACAGATACAGGGCTTTAACGAAAACACGATGGTGTACATGTATACGTAGCTGTCTGCATCACTCAATATTGGATTTCGTATTGTACGACCGTCCACGGCACCAACCTCGTGCCAAGGGTCTTCTCGGTCAGATCTGTTATGGACCTCGATGGTTAATAGTTATAGAGGATTGGCACAGATTAAACTTAAGACTCAACTTTATTCACCATCCGGCTCGTGGCCATTTCACCAATAATCAACAGGCGTTCCTCCGCCTGATCGCGTGGGGAACTGGATCCTAAAACATATGGTGCGTACACTACATCCCTCCCCTTTTTGATAATGAACTGTAGTATTACAGTCAATAATAATGTGATAACAATAAAACATAACGAGTTAACCTATAAGAAGGTTAGCGTTCAAAAGTGTCTCAAACAGTTCAAGTTATCTGTCATGCCCTTGAAAATTAAGTGTAGTCCTTTAGGTAACTTGGTTTCACTCTCTGTCTCTCTGATCTTCTGATTGGAGTGTCTGCCTTGGAATCACTTGAGTTCTGCTCTGTACACGTTTCCATGCTCTGCTGGATTGGTTCCTTTGATGCGTCCAGCGGTTTCGTCTCTTCTTCCTCCTTGCTCTCTGCACTGCTGTTCTGCAACAATTTCTTGACATGTGAGGTGTTTCGAGAGTATTGAGCTCCTTCTTGTGACTGTACGACCAGGCTGTTTCCGTGTTTGCTCACTATCGTATATGGAATTGGGTCGAACCTAGTCGATAGTTTAGTCTGCCTCTCTAGTTGCACAAGCACTTGGTCATCTGGAAGTACCTCTGAGTAGTGCGCATTCCTCTTGGCGTCAGCATATGCCTTGCCCTTACTCTTCTGTTCACTATCCTTGTCACGCACTTCAAACTCCACGTGTACATCACTCAGTTCTGGAAGTCGTGTTCGTATCTTTCTCCCGAAGAGTAATTCAGCCGGGCTCACACCAGTCGTTGGGTGGGGTAGGCTTCGATATGCGACTAGGTATGTGTTCAGTTCTTTCTTCCAGTCCTTCTTCTCAGCATGTGCGATTTGGATTCTCTTTAGTAACGAACGGTTTTGGCGTTCCACCTCTCCATTTGCTTGAGGCCATTTAGCAGTGACTCTGTGGTGTCTGATGCCTTGATGTTCCATGTATGCTGCGAACTCTGTCGCAATGAACTGTGG
Organism: Actinernus sp. WN-2022; assembly: GCA_030867875.1. Taxonomy (NCBI): domain Eukaryota; kingdom Metazoa; phylum Cnidaria; class Anthozoa; order Actiniaria; family Actinernidae; genus Actinernus; species Actinernus sp. WN-2022. The sequence continues at coordinate 55,567,836 of JAOWCC010001589.1, forward strand.
CCCATTGTCTGATGTCAGACTTTCAGGCAAACCGTGTCGCGAGAACATTTCTTCGAGACTCGAGATAACCTTTGAAGCAACCGTAGACTTCGTGATGTCTATCTCGTAATAACGGCTATAATAGTCAACAACGACCAGAATGGACTCACCCGTCGGGAGGGGTCCTAACAAATCAACAGCTAAATCTCTCCATGGTCCGGTCGATAGTGTTGTTGTCCTGATAGGCTCCGGAGGCTCGGGACGACTGACCAGTTGGCATCCGTAGCAAGTTTTGCAGTGTTTCTCTGCATCTCTTTTCATTCCTGGCCACCACGCTTTGCTGCGCAGCTTCTGCTTAGTTCCAACTATGCACAGGTGACCCTCATGGGCAAGGGATAGTATCCTGGGTCTTAAATTCTTCGGGATGACAATCCGTGTCCCCCTGAGTATCAACTGTCCAATGGTGCATAATTCACCACTGCATGGAAGGTATACTGTTTGTAGACTAGTTGATCACATGGTTTTCCCTCAATCCACTTCCTAACTTCCGCAAGTTCCTCGTCATCAGCGGATGCTTCCTCGACCTCGCGTGTCGTCATAGCATTAGGTGTTGCTGATACCGCCACAAATCGTACATATTCTTCTGCTTCTGGTGCATGTTTGCTCCTGGCGTCGTTGTCACTTATTAGTCTCGATAGGGAATCAGCAATGTTCTTCGGTCCTGGTGCGTACTTAACTTTGAATTTGTACGGCTGCATCCGCAGGACCCATCTCTCGATGCGTGCACATGGCTTGGATCTTGGTCCGTAGATAACCTCTAGGGGTTTATGATCAGTGACAAGTTCAAATGGAACTCCATAAACGTAAGGGTGGAACTTCTCGTAGGCCCATATGAGCCCTAGAGCTTCCTTCTCTGTCTGTGAATACCTTCTCTCCGTTTCTGTAAGGCTGCGGCTTGCGTAACTGATGATTCTTGGTCCATCTTTGTGTGTCTGCGTCAGGACAGCCCCTAGTCCGACGGGACTTACGTCAGCAATTACCTGTGTTGGGGCATCTTTGTCGAAATATCCTAGGGTCTCAGCGCTAGATAGACGCTTCTTCAACTCCTGGAATGCCTCTTTCTGCTCAATGCCAAACACAAATGGTGTCCCTTTCTTTGTTAGATGTCTCAAGGGTTCAGAGACAGTTGCCAAGTCAGGTATAAATCGTCCGCATTAGTTGACTAGCTCAAGAAAACTACGCGTTTCTGATGCTGTCTGCGACTCCCTCGCTTCGGTTACAGCTTTCACTTTCTCTGCTGTGCAGCTTATTCCATTTCCAGATAACACCATCCCGAAGAATGTCTACTTGTCCATGTTGAACTGACACTTTGCAGCGTTGAGGGTTAGTCCACGCTCCCCCAGTCTCTTGACCACCTTCTCTAATCGTGAGTCATGCTCTTCCTGGTCCTTTCCGTGCACTATGATGTCGTCCGAGATGTTCTCTTGTCCATCTATACCCGCAAGCACTGTCTGGATCTCGTGCTGGTATTGTTCCGAGGCCGAGTTAACCCCGAACAACAGTCTCTTGTACCTGAATAGCCCACAGTGTGTCACAAATGTTGTGATCTCTCTCGATTCAGGTGTCAATTCCAGTTGGTGGTATCCCCACTTTAAATCAAGTTTAGTAAACACTTTACTGCCATTCATACCCTGTGTAATCTCATCCACCGTAGGGATAGGATGTCTCTCTCTCAGTATTGCCTCGTTGGCCCTGCGCATATCAATACAAAGGCGTATGTCCCCCTGTGACCTCGGTACAACGACCACAGGGTTGACCCATGGAGTTGGCCCATCTACTGGTTCTACAATGTCCAGGTCCACAAGCTCTTTGACCTTTTCTTCCACCTTGGATCGCATGCTGAATGGGGTTCTCCGGATCGGTTGTGCTACTGGCTTTACGTCTGGGTCGATGTGAAGTTGCACTGCTCGATCTTTCAACTTTCCGACGCCTTTGAAGACTTCTGGATATTTCTCCTGTAGAGTTTTTCCGATATTCTTCGAGCCTGTGCTTACTGCAGCGACGTCAGCACCCATCTTCAGAACTCCGAGACTCGTGGCAGTGTCCTTTCCTAGAAGAGATTCTCCCTTTCCGGTAATAACGCAGAACTCCGCATTAACACTGTTGCATCCAACAGAAATTTCACAGTGAAATGTTCCAATTACCTCCAAGGGTACTTGCGACGCATATGTGTAGAGCTTTCTGTCTGAGCGAACTGACTTACATTTCACTCTGTTCTTTTTTAGCCACTCCCATGTTTGCTTATCTACAATGTTGACACTTGCTCCAGAATCTATGATCATGTTCAGTCTACATCCTCCAACGGTAGCTTCGATTTTCTCTTGTCTTTTGTTGCCTAATGTAAATGCATAGATGACCTCTTCTTCTTCAGAGTTAACAACGTGTACAGTGTTTCTACCGGGATTCCTGTGGCGATTGACGCACCCAAAAATCGGCACTTTTCTTCCTCGCTCGCTATTCAACTTTCGGCACAGGAGGGAATAGTTATCAAGAAACATCTGACCAGAGATTTAGGAAAATCTATCAAATTTATCATCGCCAAACGGCCTCCTCGAGACCCCAAAAGCGCGACCTTCCAATGATCTGTAAGAACCAGAATGACCAAAGCGGTCCAAAATTTTCCCGACCCTATTTTATTGTCTGTGTCTTCCCCGTAGGCGCAGTCTTTCGCAGCACGTCTGAGTGTAGTTGCAAACTGTTGAACTGTCTCCCCAGGTGCTTGTGTCAACTTTCTGAAGGAGTGTCTTGCATAGGTTGTGTCGACTTTCGGGACGAAATATGCATTGAGAGCGTCTATGGCATTCTTGTAGTCTTTAGAGTCTCCCGTATCCGGTAGGGTCGCAAATGTCTTGGACATCAGTACCCGCCAGATGAAGCAGTAAGGCACGTCTCCTCTGCTTGTTGTTTGCATTTCCTTCGTTTATGATCAAGCCTTTGCCATCAGCAAACAGTTCGAAAGCCGTGAGCCAGCGTTTCCATCGTAGCCCGAGCGTGTTGTGGTCCGTGAAACAATCGAAAGTCTTGATATGATTTCTCTCGTTATCATCCATGTTCGTCGTGAATTGTCTTGCAATTCGGTTTCCTTAGTCTTTCTTTTTCCTCGTCGCCAATGTTATGGACCTCGATGGTTAATAGTTGTAGAGGATTGGCACAGATTAAACTTAGGACTCAACTTTATTCACCATCCGGCTCGTGGCCATTTTACCAATAATCAACAGGCGTTCCTCCGCCTGATCGCGTGGGGAACTGGATCGTAAAACATACGGTATTAAAAAAAACTTATAAAATTATCTTTGCGTACACTACAAGATCCAAGAAGACACTGGGGACGAGGTCAATCAGAAAACAATCAGTTGTGGTGGACCGGGTTAATGGGATCCCTGTAGTTTATGATGTCTTCTTTGATCTATTGTCATGAGAAACTTGGTGCACTTACCATACCCGACTGTGTTCAAATAAGGAAAATAGTTTTAATTTTACCCAACTGAATTTGATCTCTGAACCAGGCCTTATTAAACATGCTTGAGTCGTTATTAAACTAAATCAAACTTAAATTATGTTCGATGACTTCTATTCGATTTTTGAATACATCGAACTGAATCGAACCGAATCGAACTGAATCCATGGCGATCTTGCTTATTTTGATGTGGTCTTTCAAGCCATAATATTAGTTTTTTTTGTTTTTGTGCACACTGCACAAAATCTATTTTAAACATGTTTTGAACGGTACCGTTGTCGTCGTTCAGCTGGGGCGGTTCTACGAGTAAAAGGGGTTCGACCGAACCCCGAAACCCTCCCCCCCCCCCTTCCCTTTTTTTTCTAAATCTAACACCCTTTTCTCTGTTGAACATCCCTCCTCTCCCTCCCTATTATAAAGAAAAACAAAGTTGCCATGATCGCCCCCCGTCAAAGAATCATCCCTTCCCCCGAACAGTACCAGAGCGAGGCCAGTTGTCCCAAAAATCGCCAAAATGGGGTCGGTCAGAAATGTCTTCAATCTCGTACCCAGATCCCATTTGTTTCTTACTGCGCATGCACGAGCATGCGCAGTAAGAAACAAATGGGATCTGGGTACGAGATTGAAATGTCTCCTGCATGGCTGTCGAACCACACTGTTGTTCCGCCATCGATTGTTCTCATCTTGTGACATCAGCGGCCTGGCTTAATTTGATCCCTTCATTAATAGGAGCGGCCTTCACCTCCTCGGAACCTGGAATAGTACTGGCTATCCAAACAATAACCCTGAAACAATACAAACCCTAAACCTAAAACAATGCCGGAATTCTTTGTCAGTGCAGTCCAATAAAATGCTAGGTTTTGAGAGGTGAAGGCCTCCTGCATTAATAATGTAACTCGCAGCAAGTGTTTTATCAGTTGTACACAAGGACCCTTACTACAAAAGGGTGTGCTCCTCCCCTTTCGTCTTTTTCACGTGTCTTTGAGGTAGACACGCGGCCAACCGTCAAAACTTCGAGGCCTAATAAACTGCTTTAGAAGTCCCAAAATCGCCCCAAAACCACTCACACAACTTCATTAAATATCAATCTTTTATTATTGAAGATTTATTTCGTAGGAATCGGTAAAGAGAATTCATGAAACATACCACAGGTAACCCAACAGACTAATAAGCGGGAAATGTCTAGTCTGATCTGGGCTGCCCGTGGTTCAAAATACGATTCGTAGCACTCCGCTGCGCATCTGCGAAACCTGATCACTGCACGCTGCTTGTTTATTAAAAACCACGATACCCTATATGGCTCAGCAAACAAAACCAATAGTACTTGGAGAAACAAACTTTATTTGAATGTCAAGATTTACTATTAGTTGGCATGTTTTGCCCATTGTATGCCAACAGGCCACTACTGGTGTGATGACTCTTGCAAAAAATACCAGTATCTATATAATTATTTAGCTTAACAAGGTCTACACAACTGGCAAAACTGTTATTTAATCACTGTTACGAGAAACAATACTGTACCACCCACTGCAAATTAAACTATTCAACTTCTACATCATTTCAAATACACATTTCAGCTTGTTAAATTAGCAAAATAATTATTCGGAAGTTTCATAAAATAAATTCAGCAAGGCCACTAAAGAGCCGATCTCAAATGTGTTGGACATGTAATCATCAGCATTCACTCAAATCCTAAGCTCTAGACTGGATTTCCATTGCTGTTTACCAAACAGACAGATCCTAAAATGGGTCATGTTTTCCAAAATGCATTTTGCCAGCACAGCAATAGAGCTCCCTTCAGGTGTGCACGTTTTACATCATTAAACATTCCAAAATGTCAAGGAATGTTTGCAATTTGGAAATCCCGACTGTTATAACCCTCTAAACTGGAAAGAAAAGCCTGTTAACTTTCAACTATACATAATTTACAAATATTAAGTCATCTGTTTGGTGCAATGCTGTATGCAGTCGAGATTGCTGAATAATGGCAGCTGTTGCTGCGAATGCAGTTTATGCAAATGCCTATTCAACTGATATAATAATACGCTCATAAGTGTACCACGCACCAACTTTCAATAATCATGATTCACTTAGGTTTTAAAGCCAGGCTCAGAGTTCAATTAAATTCATTTTCTCCGAAAATAGAATATAATTTACCCAGCCTGGTGCCTCATAGTGAATTCTGTGTACATGGCAAGTGAAATATATGTCAAAAAGGGCTATTTCCCTCGCTCACAGGTCTAAATCTCAAGTAAATGATTGCCACTTAAATCTAAAATTAACTACAAACCCAGAGAGTAATGGAACGTGGCTGGAATGGGCACCCAAAATACACCAACAAAGACAACAAAATTAGCTTTAGTTGTCATGGTAACATTACTGTTTACATGTTTTGCAATGGATTAGAAGCCAATGATGGTCATGGCCCAGTACCTCAAAGCCCTGCGAGACTACTGTAACCAGGGCCTGGCTTTCACAACGAGAACCAATCACATTGCAGAATGAAAACAAAGCATTCCAACTTACAATTATTTGAGCCAATCAGTGACAAGTACATGACAATAGCACTTCAATTTGCTAGAGCTTCGATCCAGTGAAAGAAAAATTTGGCAGACTAGTTATGAAGTCAAAGTATTTTGAATGAAGAAAATCGCATGGATATGCTAGGACTTATACTGACTTTGGAATGCCTTATTTTCATTTTTCAGTGTGTTTAGTTCTCATTGTCTTAAACCAGGATAAACACTTGGCAAGCTTCAGAGAACTCTGGCCAGATAGCCTACACTGGCCCAAACCAGTATCTACACAACTGTCCATCCAATAAGAACAGTAATCTTAATTAAGATCGATATTGATCGATATTGATTTTCTATTTCATTTCATTTACTGTATCTTTACACTTGTAATCCAATTATCAACACACACCAAACACAGACAAAATTAGACAATGGCTTAGATAACACTAGCCGAAAGGTTATTAACTAATACTAAGAAAAACATTAGGACTATGAATTTTAGCTGTATTGACAAGTTCTAGTTCCACTCTCAGGATACATGTGTTGTGGACACTAGAACTGGGCCAAGATTAAAGTTCCTATAAGCCCATTTTTTTGTAGAATTAAAATCGATCTTACATCAAGTAAATATGTGAATTGTAAAATCTCTCTTGAATTGAGTGTTGTGTCTGAGTTAGGTGTCTATTTCCAATATGCTAATTATGCAATGTCTACTCATAATTTATTATACAAAACCATGCTGGCAAAGATAAAAAAATTCTACACATCCATGTTAAATTTGAGACTTACATTGGTGATGTTACCATATATTTTGTATAAATCAAAAACAGTTTCATTCACAGAGAAAGAAATGACCTTTTGTTGACCCTCCTGTGATAGAAACCTCTTATAACTCACACACAATGCTCAAATCAATAAATATTTTACTTGATGTAGAATTGATTCTAATGATTAAAAATGGGCTTATTAGTTGTAGGCACTTTAACAGTGCTGCACTATATCAAACCAACATAAAATAACATTACTAACATCAGCAATACTGACATACAACAATTTAGCGTAACACTACACACATTTATTCTGATTAATTTAAGTATGGAAGATTGTGAAACATAATTATGTGGTATAAATGAGCCTAATTTTTTTTATCATTAAAATCAATTCTACATCAAGTAAATAGTTGAATAGTAAAATATTTATTTATTTTGAGTGTTGTCTATAAGTGTCAAAGGTTTATATTTTGAATAATAATTATGCTACTGGCATGAAATAACAGGAAATTTTCTGTCACTGAATAAAACTGATTCTGATTTTGATTTTATTTTTGGTAAAAATACTTACAGAGCAGGTTTCAATTGACTGTAGTAAAACCAAAACCAAAGCAATTACAACGAACCAATCACAAACTAAAGTGAATACTGATTGGTTTCACTGGCATGAGAAAGCAACCAATCAGGAGGAAAAGTAAATGCAATCGTGGATGGACTGCATGATGGACCAAAACCATGATTGGTTTTACTCTGGAATTTGATTCGCTGACTGATTACAACACATTTTCACAGCCAATAGAAAAGCTAAGTAAACGCAAAACCAAAGCAATCACTGAGAACTTTAGACACTCAATTGAAACCTGCTCTATAAGCTTCAAACAAAACATGGATGTGTTTTAAAGACCATTTATCTCTTACCAGCACATTTTTGAATAATAAAATAATTAGCATATTTGAAATATAAACCTTCACAACTCAGACGCAACATTCAAGTCAATAAATACTTTACTATTCAACTATTTATATGATGTAGAATTGGTTTCAATAATAAAAAAAATCAGGCCCATGTGACTTTAAGGGGGTCATGAGCTCTACACAGTCTCAAGCAATAAAATAGAATCTAAAGAAAGAACACCTAATCACCCAACTCTCTTAACAGATCTTTTAAGAATGCAAGGACATAATTTTTACTTTGTTAAAGAGGAATGCCAAACTTGGATACACCTTTTTAATAACGTTAAAATCGCCATTAATAGCAACAATCTGGAGTTATGAAGAAAAGACTTACTTTTCAAGATTTTTACTGCAAAAAACTTTCACAAGAGATTTGATGCCTCAAACTTGTTACAATGAAGTAGCACAAGTAAAGATTGAAACTGATCTGTCACTAGTCTAAATGCATCAAATGTTTAACAATCACAATGAACACATACTTCATATGGTCTTAGAGTCATTACTAAGTGTACCCACACTAATTTTCAGCGAGGAAGTGACGATAAATGAAATAATCTTTGGTGGTGCCTGTTGTTAATCTCACTTCCATGTTCAGATCAGGTACATGTACAATATTTGTACCTTGTTACCAAATTGGTTCTCTATTTCAGGAAATCTTTCAGCACCATCACAATTGGTTGAATCATGTTGTGAAATAGAGAACCAATCGGCAACAAGGTACAAATCTTGTCGCCGATCCAAAACTGGAAGTTAGATTCCTACCACCACCATCAGAGGTTATTTCCTTACTTGTCACTTCGCTCCTCACTGGGAGAGACTCAGGTAATAAAGCTCTGGTATAAAGGGTACACTTAGTATAGCCGAGCTGGAAATGGCATTCACAAAAAGGACCTTATCGGTTTGCATTATTAAGTTGCATCTATATGTACGTGTCTCTATTAACCATCAAACAATGAGTTTAAAGACAGTTAACCATCGCAAAATAATCCAATCTTACAATGCAAAAGGATAAATAATCAGTACCTTTATTAAGACAAACTGCTACTGACATTGTACACAAATGCCCCTTTTAATTTTATGCATCAACCCAGTGGCATTAAGCCACTGATCTATTTTCCTTCACTTATATTTAATCTCTCCTCGATTTTGAAATATTTCAACTACTAATTCAATGCAGATGTTTAAAAGTGAACGAATTTTTTTTTTTGAAGTGACATGCATGCAAATGAGTGAAATATAATTGCAGTTGCATACATTGCCAGTTGGCATTCGAGATATGAAGATGCTTTCTTATATTCTGTAAAATCTCCCAAAGTATACTCCCATTCTGCCCATCCCCTTTCCCAAGAAAAACAAGTCTCTCGCATTTTATGAAAGTAGAAAGATTTACAAAATGGGGGCTCTAGGGAGATTATCGTATTTGTCGGCTTGCCATTTGTCCACTTCGTTATGTAGTATGCAACAGTAACTGCAAGTTATGATTCTGGCAATCAATACTTCCGTCATGTCCTATTTAGTATCTACTAACAACATCCCCCACCACTTGGTTTAACCGGTGAGCTGGAGTTAATTTTAACATTGCTACCAGGACCTTGAGGTGCTGGCGAGGGACCCATGCGGTTCTTGATTTCTGCTGCCATTGTCATGAATGCTTGCTCCACATTAGTTGCGTTCTTTGCACTTGTCTCCAAGAAGGGTACTCCAAGTGATTCAGCATATTCCTGATGGGGAAAACAATGCATAATAATTATTACTCCAAGAAAAAACAAGCATTTTTACAGGCAAAACCACTGCCAGGGAAAAGGAATACTGACTAACAATGAACAGTGCATTGGGACTAAGGGCTGACTTAAAGTGATTCTAAACTCCCTTGCAGTTCTTTGCCTGTGAACATCCAAAACATTGAGTACTTTTGTGAAGAAAGTTTTGGTTTACATAGAATACTCTATGTCCTGCACTTGTTTGAAATAGTGAAAACAGACCTTTCCTAACCCATGAACGCATAAGTAAAAACCTGGGTCGATTCCTGGGTAGATGTCATCTCACTGATGTGACATTCTCCATGCCACCTTTCTATCTCAACACCTCGATTTATAGAGCATGTACAGTTTGCAAGTTAACATACCATAAACACCCGCAGATAAGCTGCACATATTTGCCTGAAATCTTCGTTCCAAATTGGGAGTGTAGCTTATCTGCGAGAACATCTAGAAAACGTTTCATAGTTTTCCATAAATTATCATTTTTAAAGAAAATACTATGCTCTACTAATATATGTATACTACACAAAACCAAGTGGTTTTGGCCCACTGTTCAAATAGCAAACTTTCCTGGCACCTCTAGTTTTTTCTCCAATAAATGGCTTCCAGATATTCTTGTATACGTAATAGCCATGAACAACTGAGATAAAAGCAAACTTCTCCATGTTGTTTTGACTTTGTTCAGCAAAAACGATCATCTAGTCAGTTCTCTCTCTTCCATCAAGTGCCTGGTTACTAAGCTACAGATGAACGTAAACACTCTTTTTGTTGACATGTAAAATTCTACCTTAAAATTTACCTACAAGTAGGGCCAACACAATAATATACATACAATACTAGAAGTAATCATAGATTATCAAAGTGCGTTAGACATATATTTTTGTACGAGAAAGGACTGGGCTCCCTGTGGTGACACACCCTTTATTGCTACAGTGGTGTGGACTGTGTGTATAAAACCATTCGAAAAATGGTGACCAATTTAGAAAGCTATTGTCCTGGTAATGTGAACACGAGGCTAGTCGGTCCACACAAAAGCTTTTGAACGTGTAAGCGAGGCTAGTCAGTCCTAAACAATAGTTAGTTAAATTGGATGCCATTTTTCGAATGGGTCTATAAACAATTAATATCCTGATCAAAAATGTCTTTAAATAAATGTAAACAGTTTTGAATGTCTTGACTTATAAGTTATTCAAGGGGATGAACCCCATAACTAGTTCAGTTAAATAGGTAATCAAATGACTGGAAATCAATGTGGATCTTGAGGAAAGTTTTAACAAATTCAACAGATATAATGCACATTGATGAGACCAAGGCTGGCTCCACAATAGACCGATTTAGCTTGTACATTTGTTGTCCCAATTCAGGTCACCTGACTCTTCCCTTGAGTAATGTTTTCTTGTTTTTCTGTATCCCAAGAGGAAATGTACAAATTCCAATAGACCATTTCTCAGGTATGCACATGCAATATTGGCCCGCCAAATCGCTTTTTGAACAATAGCCACCAATTTTTTAACAATAGCCGATAATTTGAATAACAAAGGCTGTCGCATCAGAACGAGTCTAACAAAAGCTAACAAAACTCACGGCCCGCCAAGAAATACTTCATGTAGGCAGCTTGGATTTAGTATTGGTTGAAATAATAGGGAGGGTTATAGGAAACCACTACGTGATACCCACGTGAAGTATTTACCGGCCCGTCAAGCCTGTTGCGTGCGCATACTTGAGAAAATGGTCTATTGGAAAACAAAGCACTGAATCCTCTGGAGAGCTGTCACATGATCTGAAATGGAACAACAAACTGTACAAGCTACTTCAGTCTATACTGACTAATGTTGGTGATTACACTCCATGACTATATACCCATGTGTATAAACTACACTCCAGTCCATAGCATTCACATTATTCTTCAAGTGAGATCAAGGCTGCCTACAGAATATTGAGTGTCCATTGTTATTGCAGTTCTAATAATTTCTGATCAATATCAACATATCATGCACACATGATCTTTGGCTTTGCTATTGATTAGAGTACATGCACGTACTGTAAACAGCAACTATGAGTACCGTTAAATTTCCCTAACCTTGACTTATCTAACTCCAAGTGTGATTATAGATAAATGGAGATCAACTCTTGATTTGCCTAAATGCAGTGTTCACATGCATAAAAGCCAAAAAACGGCAAGATGCACACACGTGTAGTCACACAACCTATCAAATATTTCTCTTCAGGTATGATTATATTTATAGTACCTTGATGTTTGTAGTTTTCGTATCTGTTCAGCAAAAAGCACAATCCAATACAGCGAGCAAGCCAATGGAATATTCGATCGCAGATTCACTTGGTTTGTCAATAGTTCCGAGAACAAATTTATATGGCGGAGTGGATTCGACTCGTCTACAGAACATGTTCATCTTCAACCGTGCCGACAAAACAGACCATGATTGACTTGATATAGTTCGGACATCAGCCAATGCTCCAGAAGTAGTACACACTTTCCAAAAGCATTGATAAATCGTACTTGCGAACTTTTTAAACATCACTGCATTTTCAAGAATGTGGAAAACATGCACTGAAGTCGAAGCGAGCATCGTGTAGCTACCAGTTTCCCGGCCGAGATAATTTATTCTGAAAGTGTGCCACACCAGCCAGGACACCAAAAATCTGATTTCTTTAGCCTGGGAAAGCATAGGTAACCCACACATGACCACAGGGAGTCCAACGCAAGATTAGGATGCGTATGTGTACTTTCACTCCATGAAAGGTCACACAATATAATGACTCCTAAGTCCTTGAAATTTAAGGCCTTAAGGTATTTTCCTTGCAAGTGAAGTGAGTAACTTGGGGTAGTCTTATCCTGCCTGTGGGTGATTCGAATTGTCTCAAATATGTCTGGTTGAAATGCAGCTGTCATTTCACGGTCCATTTGTGAAGACGAGTTAAATCAGACTGTAGGGCCTGTACATTGTCAGCTCTATCTGTAATCTCTCTGTAAAGTTTGGTGTCATCTGCACATAGCTTGACTGTGGATGTAACTCCACCCGATATATCGTTGGCATAAATTAGGAAATTCTTTTTAGATATGCAAATTGATGTGTAAAAGTTTTATTGTGTTGGCCCCTGAATGGACAGATCCCGGTAAACAAATACTATGGAATAATAGATCATTTGTTTATAAAGTAGGTACAATGTAGACATGAAGTTTATAGTTTTTCAGAGCTGAAATTATGAATAACACTTTGGCATTTTCTCCAGTTTGAAAGTTTGATGAAAGTTACATTAATTTTGATTTTCCCAAAAAAAATCATACTGTAGCTTCTAAACTTATGGTAATCGCCTTCCTCCCACAATGAAAATATTATCTTCAAGTCTAGGTCAGTACAAATACATGTAAAGAAAAACTGTCCCCTTTATTCTGAAACAAGCCTGTTGGGCCATTTTAAGACTGAGGGCCTAGCATTTCTCTGTAGCCAGTAAATAACACATACATACATGTACATGTACTGGCACTGGTTCATTACCTTAGCTGTGGTAAAGTCCACCACTTTCTTCGTTGTGAGATCACACTTGTTTCCAACAAGAAGTTTATTCACATTTTCACAGGCATAGCGGTCAATTTCTTGTAGCCACTGCTTGACATTGTTAAAAGATTCCTATTATCAAAGAAAAAAGATGCACATCAGAATGTTATATTCTATATATGATTCCTTTACAGAACCAAAGGTTTTAACAAAGGGATTTAATTAAAGGGAGACTACATGTATCAGCGATTTCACAAAACCTTTCACTTGTGACTTTAGACAATTTTACCATCACTCCTAATATTATGTACAATTAAAATAGGTGCGTGTACATGTATTTATCAATATGAAAATTGAAATGGAACCATTTGAATCACCGACAATGAAAAAAGGAACAACAACTGTAGAGTATCTCCACATATTTTATTAGCTTTTATTGGGTTCATGTACATGTGAACAAAAAAATTCATGTACAAAATGATAATAAGAAAAGCCAAAAGAATACTTATAGCTTAATGGTCAGCAAGCATGTAGAGATACCAAAGACGCACAAATGAGGCATGTAGTTCCATAGGCCTTTTCTCAAATAGAATGACTTTTTGAAATATTTCTTCAATCAAAATTGTTTGTTACGATTAGATAGTAGAACTGTAAGTTTCGTAGAGATCTGCCATAAACCTGGAGAGATTAATGTTCAATATTTCTTTAATAATTTTGCTCCAAGAAAAAGCATTTGTGTACCTTTTTTCCAAAAAGGTGTCTCAATTTGGGGTGCAGCCGACATGCATATGCAGATATTTATGGTAATTGATCACAAAACAAAGTATGAACAACTAAAGAGTTTACAATACTGACCAGGGCAACTTTTACATAAGTAGCTGACGAGTATATTAAAGTTTGATCTGCCTTCGTTTAGGTAGTATTTTGTACAAGTGTGAAGGAATATGGTAAGACCTACAATGTATGAAAGAAAGCAGTTGTATTGCAACCATAGCACAGTCTGTTCACAACCAGACTGGCCAACTGACATGGAAACAGGGAAGTATTTAGAGGCCAGGAGCCGGGAAAATACCAGTTTATTAAGACTTTCACAGCTGTAAAAGTTGTTGGCAACCTTCTAGAAATCTCATCAAATTCTAAATACATCCCTGTGTTAACCAATTTAAAGACCATAACCACCAATTCTGCAATTTTAATGGATCAGAAGGTAAGAAATAGTGAGTCAACCATTTCAATATTACAGAATGTCAAACTGCAATATACACTTATGGACCTTATTCACACAGCAGCCATGTTTAATCCCAAGAGTGTAAACACCTTTGTTTTGCATGCATGAACTCGTTCTGAAACTGCTCAGTACGAGGCTACATATGGGAAATCTATTGTTTCAAGCCAACATGGCCGCCATGTGACAAAAGCCCATTGGATTCATCCAAGCCCAGTATGGCAAAAAATAATATTTAAGTTGACAATTTGCCATATTGGGCAATGATGAATATTACTATGTGCTTTATTATACCAAACAAATGATCTTCCAATCACAAAACACAATGAAGAACTCACTTGCTTGTGCAAACTGTTCCGGCATTATTCTTTCAAGGAAAAGGGTCTGATCATAGGTTATCTAATATACAGATGAACAGCTCATGCAAACTGTCCAGTAGGTACATTTGTATACATATTTTTTATTATATATATTTCTCTTTTTCCGCCTCTGTTTTTCCACCTCTGCTTTTCATAACTTCTCATTAAATCATAAATTATATATTATGACTATCCTGTAAATAATATATATTTCTAGCACGCGTAACCAAGGTGAACCTGACTAGATAACCCCATGGTTATTTCAGGTTCTACCTAGTTCTCTAGTACAAAATGAAATTTATACTATCTATGTTGGCAGTACTAATATATTTATCTTTTATTTTGTTCCTTCCATCTAGAGTGAAATAAAATGTTGTTGTAGCTGTCCTACATGCCAAAATATTGGGCTGGCAATGATGTGGCCCAAATACACATTCGATTGTATTGCTTTCAAAATAACCTGGCTCTCATCAGAGCTCTGTCAGCTACTTGGCCTGAAAGAACCTGACATAGCTGGCTACTTTTGTACTCTAACATTAGTTATTTTGTTACTAAATGCACACTCTGAAAATTAAATCCCTGACCATGATTTTGGGAAATACTCTCACACTTGTACACAATAATGATATATGAAGTGGAATGAAATTTGGTATCCTGTTGAAACAGCACAAGTCTGTGATATAAATACACCCAAAGAAATCGTTTCAACATTCTATGGTGTTTTTACAAACAAACAATAGGAAAGCTTCCCTTATGTAGCATAATAAAATTCTAATTTAGAAATCACTTTTCCTCTAAATATCGACAAATTTAAGAAAAAATATCCACCATACATGCGTCATTGGTAAACGCAGTTGGAAGAGCATGGTCTAGAGTGTGGGAGGTCGGGGGTTCCAATCCCAGCCGCATCCTTGGGCAGGGACATATAAGCTGTTGGCCTGATCTCTTTCCTCTGCTAATCAATATGAGGGGGATGTGAAAGAACCTGTTATGTTATTTCATGAAAGAGTATGGGATAAATTTGTCTCCCAATACAACAGCCTGGTATTCTCAAGGTGGTTTCCTCGAGGTAGTACAAAGCACTATGATTCTAAACTGCATGGCGGCACTTTATGCATTTGAATATATTTATAAAGAATTTGCACTATATAAATAAATACCGTTTTTATCACAAATCTGAAATTGGAAACATTCTATGACTGGACATGTATGCAAGGTACATGTACATGTAACTGTTGCATCATGATATATATTTTTTTCCAAAATAGAGAATAGACCCTTCCACAGTTTTTTTTAAACTTTTGATATATACATATAACAGTAAAACCATCAATACTGCTGAAAAGAGCACCTCAAAGTTAGTCAAAATCCCAAATTTGAAAGTTATATCTTGAATAGGAGCAAAGTTATTGGCCCGCAAACTCATAGGCCCGCAAACTCAGAAAAGTTTCCAGGTGTTTGTATGGAAATTTTGACTCGGGTGCAAGTTTGTATCCCCCCCCTAGTTGAAATTTCTATACAAATGTCTGTAAAATTTTCCCAAATTTTCCGAGTTTGCTCCTATTCAAGATGTAACTCTCAAATTTGGGATTTTGACTAAACTTCAAGGTGCTCTTTTCAGCAGTATCGATGGTTTTACCATTATACATATGTATCAAATGTTAAAAAAAACGTAGAAGAGTCTATTCCATCTACGTGTACAACTTTCTTATGTTTGTGTGATACATGTACATGTAGTTACTCAGCAAAAATGCATAACAACATTCTTTCTGAAACCTCAAGGGTATGGACCATTTTGGCTACCTAATTTGACTACTTCAGAAACAACAACTGCACTTGACAACATCCAAGACAATTACACAAGAAATCTTAACTTTCAAATACCAAACTAAAGCGCCAAACTAATTGTTGTAAACATCTTACTTGGTTACAAGCCAGCTATTTATACTCACTAAAAGCACATTAAGCCTATTAAGGGCATGAAACCAAGATAATTGTAGGATGTACCATAGACCATTTGAAATAATTTGAATAAAGGCATACTGGTGCTGGTCTTGGAACCCAACCCATTATTAGAAATTTGTCCCAGGAGAAGTTGAGGTACAATGCTTAATATTTAGTAGGATTCTTCAGTTTCTCCATACCGTACCCCAAAATGCAATAAATCACATGACGTTGCAGGGTTTGCAAAATATGTAGATTTCTGCTTACCTGATCAGTAACATCGTACACTACAATGATTCCATGAGCTCCGCGATAATAGCTAGATGTTATGGTTCGAAATCGTTCTTGGCCAGCCGTATCCCACTAGCAAAGAAACAAAGAATTAGCCAAATGTTAAAACGACTGGCTAAATGCTTATATACCAAGTGTACATCGCCCCATAAAAGTAGAGCAAACATGAACCGAGCCCGAGGTTGTGTTTCCAAATCTTGATTCGGCACCAGAAAAAAAGCAAATTAATTTCGTATAATTTGGAAAGAAATACCGAAAATACTATACTTACAATTTGTAGTTTAATCGTCTTTCCGTCCAGCTCTATGGTTCGGATTTTCTACAATGCAAAGCGAAGCCATTTTGACGTTATGGGGGCAGAGTGCATATTAAAATTATTATGCCAAGGAGAAAAATCGCAACGAATACGCTTGCATAAATTTCTATACTTACAAAATCAACGCCGATTGTACTGATGTAGCTTTCCGTGTAGGTATCGTCCTATGGTGGTAAAAATGTTTGAAAGTGAATACGGAATAATGGAGGTTTAGGTAGAGCCATTCTATTAGGCAATACCATACTTGCACTGAACTTCCACCATGGGGTGGTGGGGACGACAAGCACAAACGACCTCGAATATTACTAACCGCAAACCGAAGCAACAGGCAAGATTTTCCAACGCCAGAATCTCCAATAAGCAAAAGCTTGAACAGATAGTCACTGTTGGGAAAGAAAGAGCAAATTCATCCACGGTGAGACAAGGAAATTCCGTACAACACTGTGATCGTCCATAGTTCACTCGCAAACCTGACCGACAGGAAACAGCAAGTACGCCATGATTTCAACTTACTATTCGGGATTCATAGTGGACATGTTAAGGTATAATCCCCGCCTGTCTATTCCTAGCAGAATGAATCTTCTGCCAAACTGAAATCCGTGTGAAAAGTTGTTAAAATGCCGGTATTTCGGCCAAATTTCTAGAAAAAGAGGAAGCGAATTGGACCGTCAGCTTGGCGTGGTGCTAACAATGCTCCGTAGAGGGGGGATGGTCCAATTACTCCAGACCATGACGTCATCGATTAGCGGACGACGTGGCAAAAGAGACGACATCACGATCTGGCGCCGAGCGATTGCTTTACGACAGCTTCCGAGTGCAAAACGTGTATTTCAACAATTCTGATGCGTCATCGACCAAAATAAGTAATGAAAAACATTTTGAATATGAGTCTTTATACGTACTGTTCATAAGATTCCAGAAGACGAATTTCAAAAAGGCTGCAAGGACCACTATTACAAACAAAAGTGCAGTCTTCATACTGATTCCAGAAGACACCCGGCCACTAATTTAAAACCGATACGACGATGGCAAATGAAACTGACGTGCATGAGTAGTAAGATCTTAGCTTCTGGAGCCCCATATATGCCTCTATTGGGGGAGGTGAATGGTGTTTTATATTTGCCTCTTTTAAAAAAACACAAATCAAACACAACCGATGGCCGATATAAATATACTTTTTTGTAAATTCATAAAAAAAACATAATTTCATCAAATACATAATATAATGGACCATTAATGGTTTTAAAGAAATATATTTAAATAATAATCTTCATTAACGTTCGCTCTTGTCTGTGGTCATTATTTTTTTATCCTGTACACTCGGGATTCCAGACAGATGGCGGGAGAAATGTACGAACAATAGTATTGTTTACGTACAAGTCACAGAAAGTACCAGCCGTCCACTCGAGAAGATAATAGTACATTTACATATAATGAAATCTTACTGTGCATACATATTGCCAATGCAAGGACTGCAAGTACCAGATACCTTGGATGGGATCTAATCAGCAAATATTAAAAAACACTAAGACAAAATGAAAGGCTGAGTAAATATATAATTATACCGAAATTTCGGTTGGAACGGAATTAATTATACATTTTCCTTAAAGTGCCTATAACCCCAAATTTGAAGTATTTTTAATAAATTCTTTACATCCTTCTTATCAATAATTCGAAGAGAAAAAAAGGAAAAAAGTAAGAGTTCGACCTTATTTCTGGGGTCAAACATCGTAAAACAACCCGATTTGGGCACCCTGTCCCAAATGGCCGTCAGCTGGAGTCTGGAAAGAGCCTGGGAACGAAACCGGAAAGCAACGTCATAGTAGTGAGAGAAAGCGAACAACCAACAACAAAGACAGATAAAAACAGAGCGAACCGAGCGAATAACTCGATTTGAAATGCCAAACAGATGTGTAGTTGTGGGCTGTAGGAATGAGCCAGACTCAAAAAAAGGATAGCTCTAACACAAGATCCCGTTTTTAAGCGATGATCGGCCAGAAGCAAAGAAGAGAAGACGCCAGTAGTTGAGGTTCGTGCGAACAAAGCGAGCGAAGTCCCTCCAAGCCGGAAGACTTTATAAGATTTTCTTTAGTCCCTGACTCTACGCGATGACTGAAGTCGGATGAATATGGAGTTGTTCCTATTCCATCAGTCCATGACATCGAAACCGATAAGCCATTCTCCGATTTTGGTAAGTACTTTTGTATTTAGTTTGGCAAATTATACAGTAGCCTTTGTGTAGCGCTTTCGTTTCACTCCATTCCGGGGAATGGAGTGAAACGGAAGCGCTACACAACGGCTGCTACATGAGGCTAGCAATACAGTGGAACCTGCATGTATAAAGAAGTGCTGAGGGAAAGGAAGAAAACTTCATTATAACCGGGTTCCACGTACTGAAGTCTGAACATTAATTTCACCACGAGTGTAACTAGTATAAGGGCAATGACCGTGAATAAATCAGACCTTCAGTTTTAATGTATTTTAGTACGTTGTTTGTTTATGCACAAATATTATCAACTTTATTCAGTTGATACCTGCACCTATGCCTATGGACACCATGCTTAACGAGCAGCCAAGGGCAGAAGCAACCCAGAAGAGACAACAAATGAGGACTGTTGTAGATGTTCCCCCTACAGCTCTAGGCAATTCAAATTGTTTTGTTTAAAATATTTTTCCACAAAAGAAACTATTCAAATTCTGAAAATATTCAAACAAAATAGTCTGTGCTGATCACACCTTCGGTGTTTGTCCTTCAATAACACCTAGCTCTTGCTCAAGCAGTGCATTTACACCTATCAAACTGTTTCCCATGTCATATGTATACTGCTTGTTTAGTCTTTTGAGACTAAACAAAATATTAAAATACCAGCTGGAAACGTATAATACACTGTAAGTTTGCATTTGAAACGAAACCAGTGCTTTATTTACCATAAACCAATATATTATACACATAACTTAATAATAATTGTTATTTTTGTACTTTAGTGCCAGAAGTTCCAGTTCCACTTGCTGTAAGGCCAGAAGTTCCAGTTCCACCTGCTGTAAGGCCCACAAAAACCAAGGCAAAACCCCATTGCTCAGTGTGCAAGAAACCTATGAAAGGGCATAAAAGTGTTGTCGATTGTCCAAAGAACAACCCTCGTACCCTTAGTACAGAGTGAACCAGAAATGTCTACCAGCTATCTTAGTGATTTGATATTTTACCAATGGACAATCTAGGTAGCAATGTTATACTGTCAACTTTCATAGACTAATAATCACTCTGACTTGTGACCAGCTCAGTGAAATCGATTGCCCTATTTCATTATGATGTCACATCAAAACAAATAGATTAAAGTCACCATTCTTATTATATTGGGAAAATTAGCCAATTTGAAGAAAAGCGATCTATGGCAGAACAACTTTATTTTGTATGTCTATTGTTAAAGTATGAAAATATGTTCATTATTTTACTTGAATAATGTATATTTACACAGTTTATTAGTCATTTTTGAATATTTGCTTTGATTATCCCACATGTGTATCAGATCATATGAGAATCTCTGATTCTCTGATAATGAGTGTCTGGCCCGAACATCTAAAGTAATGGTCTCTCACCATGACACATGACAGTCCCTTTAAGGTTAGGCCAGAGCATTGAAAACATGTCCATCTTGTAAAAGGGGTCAGTCAGATTTTACTGTTTTCCAATTTACTACTCAAAACATTTAAATTTTAATATACCGGTAATAATCCTATTTTCAAAATTTGTGTAAAATTATATAAAGGATCACAGGGTGCGATGTACGACTCTGGTAATTTACTTTGCAATTAAGCTTCCCAATTCGGACCAGCACCCTAGAGCTTTAGGCTACTAAACCCAGCAAGCACACTGCTTATTTTTATTTGTCGTACCCTGGAACATAAAATTTGCCTGTATACAGTACAAATAAAATGTATAAATCATAGTGATAGCAATAAACCATTGAAAAAAATACTGGTAGTTATGAATGGCAATATGGACATACATGTAGGTTAATAGCCCGCATTCGATATATGCTTCACTTCTCACACAAAGGTTGTGGGCATAATTAAATTCATTATTGTTATTTCATTAATCACTGCACATTATTCCCCAGAGCCTTGTATTGAATCATTTGTATGTGACCAGTGAAGCCTATATCAAAAGTGGCCAATGGCACTGAAAGTTTGACTGTTCATTGTTGTTCTCCTTAAAGTTTATATAAGTTATGAAGTACTTCCATCTTCTTCAAATCCAGTGAAGGTTTCTTTCCCAGCATTGAATTTTGTCCTGATTGTGTCATATGCACATGCTACGTAGTAGAGGAATTCTATTGTTGCCCAGATAACCGTAGACTAACTGGATGTACTCTCTGTATGAGACAACTCGTAGAAATCTGTAAATAAAGAAGTTTATATGTTAGTACCAATTGTTTGATACAGTTGAAGCCCTTTGTGAAACTGCCCTTGTAGGTGACCAGCTCCCCTCAGAGACCACTCTTGTGCTCTGTAGTAACCAGCCACTCTCGTAAGTGACCGCCACTGTCTTTTGATTTTTTTTTTTTTTAACCTCTTGTAAGTGACCACTCCAGAGACATGATCCCAGACTGTGCAATGAGTCTGATTGCAACGAGTCAACTAAATATAAATATGGTATGTAATCAACTAAAGTCGATTGAGGTATGCTAACCGCCGTGGAAAGCGAGTAGCAGCTGACGTTTCGAGCGTTAGCCCTTCGTCAGAGCAATATATAAATATGTACACTGAGCTTCAACTGTATTAAAATTATTTTTAATTAACATGCACGATAGATCAAAATTTCAAAATACTCTGATAAACCTTCCACTTTCCTGGTTGGACTAAACACGGAACTGTGCTCATTGATTTCAATTCATACCTTGGTTCATTATTTAGCATTATTAATTCCTGGTATAAATATTTCCTTACATATTAGTATGCAGGGGTGGATTTAGGATGTGCCATTGTGGGATGTTTCCCGCTAAAACATATAGTTGGTGCATGTTTCTCAATTGAGAGGGGCAAAAGTGGTGCACACTGAATTTCCACGAACTGTAAAATATTATCAAACAGGTAAATTCCGAAAAGGGTAAATATAAGAGGAATTGCGATATTAGGAAACTGTTAATCGTATCTTCATTTATAGCGATTCTTACAAGTAAAGGCTTATATGATTGTTGCGATTGCAAGGTCAAGGATCACTGGATTCTTTTGTTTGGTGTGAATCAAATTCAAAGCGTAACTTAAATGTGTTGAACAGAAGCATCCTGCAATGTTTTTTTGGGAGATCACGTCCACGGCAACGGGAAGCCCATGAAGGGCTATGATAACTAATTTTCATTTTGGACAGTTTAACTCACCAGCTTTCCCTTGGTTCGAGGCCTTCCAACCGATTCTGGAGGTCTCTTCGTCTGTCCTCTGCCTTTCTTCTTTCCTGGCGATAGTTTTCTTCATCGGCGAGTGGATCATCCGGTCTCTCTTCGCCGGCAGAATCTTCTGCTTCAAGCTCATAGTTCATAAAATTTAGCTTGGAATTGTCCGATGAACAACTGTCTTCAGATTCGGAGCCTTACGAAGACATTTTGTCAAAACGTACAGCAGAAAATTACAGAACTTGCGACGCAAATAAGAAAGAACGAACCAAAAGTACATGAGAGAAGCCTTTGTCACGTGACATGGCTCCCTACTATGACGTACCTAGTCCCAGACCCCACCAAGTCGCTAAGCTGACGGTAAAAGTTCACGGCTCTCATCTTTGAAAAGCCGTAAAAAAAAAGAGAAATGCTTTAAAACCATTAATTTTTTCGGGAAGTTGCATAGAATACTTCTAAGTTTGATCTGAAAGCGTAACTTTTTTGGGGTTATAGGCACTTTAACCGTACAATCAGCCTTTCATCATTTATGACCGGGGTGGAGGGGGGGGGGAGGGGGGGGGGGGAGGGGGGAGGGGTCAGAATATATATATATATTTAGTTAATACCACACCAGTGAATATCACTTTTCGCGCGCTCTGATTGGCTACTCAAACAGTGAATATGATTTCGTATTCACCTCCGAGCGAAGCAGTGATCACTTCGCGCGAGTTTTTGTCCATTTGACAGAAAATAAAATAACTAGTTGGTGCTGGCCTTTTAATCACCTGTGTGGTATATACTAAAACAAAGCGGCTCGGTAAATATCCACCACTATCTAGGCTATCTAAGCTAAACTGCAATAAACACAATCGGGCAAAACCGATTACTAAATATATATATATAAAGTCATATACTTAAAATCAGGCTTAAAATCTTTAATAAATACGAAGTCCAAGGACTACGGCAAAGCTGACACAACGTAGGATTTTATATTGAATATTACAATATAAATGGGGGGGGGGGGGGTGGCGCAAGTGATAAGAGTTTTGCCTAACATGTCAGTTGAGTTTGTTGGTAACTCGTCCTTTAATTATTGCTCCGAGGGTTTTTCTCCAGTTCAGTGGTTTAGCCGGGTCCTGACTTTGATCAGTGCGACTTAGACCGCCTCACTGGTTAGCTCAGTTGGTAGAGCACGGTCTAGAGTGCGGGAGGTCGGGGGTTCGATTCCCGGCCGCGTACCTTCCACTTCTAATCGGTATTTGAAGGGGATGTGAAAGAATCTGTTGTGCTACTCGAAAAAGAGAAGGGGATTGTCGCCCGGCCGGTACAGCAGCCTGCCCATTGTACTTAACCACACAGTCAACATTGTAAACTGCATGGCAGCTATTAGCGCCGTAAGCAGTCCAAAAAAAGCACTGACGGGATATGTCAGTAATATGTAAAGCGCCATGAGACTGTGGTGATATGGAGCTATATAAATATGGCCATTATTATTATTATGGTTGTTTCAGGTCCCGTTAAAAAGCCATGTGAAAACGACTTGGATCGGCGAGACAGGCCGCTGCTAAATGAATTTAAAGTTTTAATTATCACAGGTGAGATCCAATATTAATACCCAAGGGGCATGACCTGTTTTGTTTTACAAGTTATGCTTGCTGGCTCGTTACACGTTTGTGGAGATTGTCAAAACTGTGATTTATTATTGCAGTGGATGAATGACATGTGACAAGAGAGTGATTATAGAACGCGCATCGCATGATTCTAGCTATACAACAGAATAGGGCATTTTCATTATGGCGTCATTTTACTACAACTACCAGAATCCTTTTAGAATTCTTTTTGTCATTCATTTGAGATTCCAAGACAATGGTCCAAATTAGAGGGACAAAAGGATTCGCACAAAGTCTTCTGGTGTCCTATTGAAAAACACGAAAACAGCATAATTAAACAAAGGGAGTATAGCTGCAGCGTAGTCGTCCTCTTCCATCCCTAGTCCTCCTCCTTTCCCCTCCCCTCCCTAGTACTCCTCTTCTCTCAGTCACAGGTAACCCAATTTAAGATTTGTTTCTCACATTTTCCGATACTTAGAGAAGCTGCTTCCGGCCTCTTCGGCCTCTCTCGATCTAACCCAAAAAAATTCCGACTACCTTGTAATATCAGAAATAGTCCATTTTCGATATATGCTTCACTTGTCACGTACAAAGGTTTCATAGTGAGGCTCTAGCCTTCTCCCAATTTAAGATTTTATTTTATAAAGTTTTCGCGATTTCAGACACTTAGAGATGCTTGCGGAGGAGCTAGTCGTTTTCCGTAGACTTTGCGAAATCAGTGACCAAAACCTTCGGTTAAATTCCCACTGGCTGAAATCGTGTGCCCGTCGGTTAGTAGTTGTTCGCGCGTTGCCAGGCGTTTGTGGGAAGAGGGTTCTCCCATATCTATAAGCTATACGGCTATGTTGGGTGACTAGTTCCTGTAAATACTTGTACTAGTGCTGATCTGCTTCGCCGGCGAAGATAAACACTGCTATGATAAACTAAAAGTCGATTAAGGTATGCTAACCGCCGTAGGAAGCGAGTAGCAGCTGACGTTTCGAGCGGGGTACGAAGCACTATCGCTGGGAACGTCACCCCACGGCGGTTAGCATACCTTAATCGACTAGTCATAGCGTGTGTTGGGTAGTGCCATGCAACGTGCTTGGTTTATAATTTCGGATTTGGCCGTGCCATTTCCATTTTGCACTACCAGATCCTCTTCGGAGAGATCCACATTGCTATAGCGCTTGTTCACATCTCCAGCTCCCACACGTGTTAGCGTGGTAGCTGGGGTTTAAAGCAGCTTTCGAGCTCGCCGTTAGAGTAACCAGATTCTGAGGCCTATGATCTAAAGTGAGGCTGACGGTCTTGGGGGCTATGCCATGCTGATGAGTCCTAACAAGGACGAAACTGAGCATGCGTATTAGACGCTAGCTACGTCATAGCGTGTGTTGGGTAGTGCCATGCAACGTGCTTAGTTTTAGTTGATCATACCAGTTTTTAGGACTATGTGCCACCTCAAAGGGTATGGTTTTTGAGCTGTTTTAGTCTGAAATAGAGTAATAAATGTTGCTTTTTTTTTGTTTGGAATAGGGTATGATGTTGAATGCATGGAAGTATGAGACCGCACATCTTCGTTGATTTCTCTTAGTTTCCGCCTGGGTTCATAGCAGACTTTGAAACCATTTCGCCTGTGCCCAAATTATGTTACATCTATCAAGATATTTCCTATTAAAGCCGTATCGTCAGAAATACTTACTACCAATCAGGGGCCATCATTTGGGTTGTTTGAGTCCGTTGGTCTATATTTGATTTGAGGTACTTCTCCCATGCAGTCACGGCGCGAGGCGTGAAGACGCAGTATATATGGCTCGATTTCTTTTAGTCGTTGTATATTTATCATAGTAGTAAATGGTACTTGAGTTCGTTATTTTAGTGAAAGACTTTATTTGAAATCGATCGTCTGTCAATGATTTATATACGCTAGCTGACGATAATACAGACGTAATAAGTGGTGGCGTCACTAAACATGTGCTGGCAGTCGATGTAGGAGTAATGAGTGGTGACGTCAACATATATGCGCTGGCAGTAAAACATTTTTTAGACGTAAAACAGCTAGTCTCTTTCATATCGCGAACGTTTTACTGATCAGTCGAGAAATAGGGTAAGAAGAACGATATAAGTCTCTCACCCAACTTATTTTTATGGCCTCTCGCTGTCAGAATTCTTCACGCTCGACTGATTTTTCTCGATATGAACGGAACTGTTTCACAGTCTGGTGTTTTCTGCAAAAATGTCAGACTAACATCTGCAGTTGTGATCTCATGATTCACGTGGCAAAACACGGGAAGGCACTTGTCACGGAGAACTTCCAAAATAGACACTATTAGGTTATTACCTGGTACTTGGGCAAATTATAATTCGTTTTCAGTGCGGAGCTTGGATTTCGTTTTCGACTCTTTGTATTATTTGTCCTTTATATTCTAAGAGAAGTGAATCTTCCATCTTCCTTGTTTACCCTTTAAATATCCCATCGGCCTATTTATTGACGGTGGAGGAATGGAGCATGAAGAATAGAGCTCTTTATAATAGCATTTATTTTCACGTCAATCTTTTTTATATATATTATAACACAAATATAAGATGGTTCTCCTATGACCTATAACTAAAGTACATTTGTTGTCCCAATTCAGGTCACCTGACATTTCCCATAAGTAATGTTTTCTTGTTTTTCTGCCGATCCCAAGGGGAAATGTACACATTTCTATAATTGGGAAACAAAGCACTGATGATCCTCTGGAGAGCTGTCATATGATCTGAATTGGGACAACAAATGTACAAGCTAAATCGGTCTATTCAAGGTTCTAAATGCACTCGCGTTCCGTTTAAGACCTCGAGCGTGCATTATTTTGTTTAATAAAATAGATTCGATAGTACACTGACGCGCTCGGATTGGTTGAAACCTGTGTTTCTATTTAACAAATAAAGAAGCCTTAGCCATGTTTTATACTATCATAAAACACGATGGGCATTTGAGAACATGAGAGAAATGTTAAAGCACAAGCCGAAGGCGCGTGCTTTCTATATTTCTCGAGTGTTCTCAAATGACGATGAAAGGAAACCGCCAGTTGAAAACAATAAAACACGGCAGACCATGTTATATACTCTGATAAAACATGGCTTTTTAGCCAATCAGAGCACGCGTAATCGTATCTCTATTATAAAACTCTATAGAAACATACAAAGTTGAGCGCGCGCTTGAGCTATATGGGAGAATTTACGGTTTGGTGATCAATTGAAACGAGCGTTTTACCGTGTTCTTACTCGTTTATTTTATAAAGGGAATAGAAAACATGTTTGCTTGTTCCCATAGAGTTATAGGAACACTTGTGGAAGTTTGGAAGAACTCGAAATAGCAGTGGAAACACTCCCCTTTGGGCTCGTGTTCCCATTCCAATTTCTCGTTCTCTCAAACTAGCTCCCACTCGTGTTTCTATAAATGTTTTCTATTTCTTAAATAGAACATGGATAACCAACTTTTATTTGTTAAATAATATAGTCATCGTGTTGTACTTCTGTATTTTTTTAGCAACTGAATGTGTCGTCAGGTATAATTCCTAAAAACCAGTAATTTCACCCTGGTAAAAAAATAATCAGTTCACAGAAATTATCTATGGAAATTTGCGTGACTTGATCCCCATCAGTTTTAACAAATACTCAAAACGATACTTAAAGTAGACCATAGTAGGTATATAGGTTTTTCCGGCATATTACTGACTTAGTTTACTTTTATTTCTATTTCCGACGAATAATTGGTAATTGGTGTCGAATCGTTCAGATTTTCCAGACTTCCGTCTCTTAAATGGAACGCGTCAGTTTTGAGAACTTGTTCAACATGTCGACCGATACGTCGGCCGACATTGCGTACAGTACACATGATCCGAGATGTTTTTCTTTCAAATTAAATCCAGGGCCGTAACCAGATCGAAAATTTAGACGAGGCAAGATGACTTGCGAGCGAACTTGCGGGCGCCGAAGGAAAAGAACCACCAACTAAACATTCTGTGAAATGTTAGACGAGTCTTGAAGTATTTTTTCCGAATTGGAGAAATAGTAACTATGATAGTTTCCAACAGGCCCGCAAGCAATGAACATAAACCAAAGTAAAGCTCATTTAGGGCGAGTTTTGGGACATATATATTCCGGGTATTCCGAAATCTGAGAATACACCAAAAAATACAATGTTGTTTACATTAGAAAACAGAAAAATTAATGCCCCAAGGACGTACTAAAAGTAGTGAGTGCTTTCTACCGGCTTTGACAGAGAATTCGGATATCTGCAGAATTTCAGTCTAGGTATTTAAATTTCGGAATAAGTCCCCTAAACGCACAAAGTGCCAATACGATCAATTTTTAAAATAATTAATATCGATTCTACATCAAGTGAATAGTTGAATAGTAAAATATTTCTTGATTCGAGTGGTGCGTCTATGAGTTATAGAGGTTTATATTTATAATATGCTAATGAGGAGTGTGAAGTCAAACAGTGTCATTCACTGTCATTAGTTTCTTTCTCCTTGTGAATGAAACAACTATTTTCTAATTTAGACAAATCACTGATATATTAAAGCTTCATGTTTATAAAAGGTCATTTGTCTCAACTAGCACGTTTTCGTCACGTCACATCAACTGATTCAAAAGCAAGAAATATTTACCTGTTGTAGGCATCGTTCTATGATGGCAAAAATGTTTGAAAGTAAATATAATAATAACTTTATTAGACACGGTGTCAATTCATTACAAGAATGCTCCGTTCAACGGCGGGTGCAAAGTACAGGCCAGGTTACAGGTCCGGTAACAGGTTAGGTCACTTCTTGTTTACCTGTGAACCCTAGCTCTAGGTGAGTGAGAACCCGTCGTTTACCTGTGAACTCGTCCGATGGTTAGGGTTAGGTTTAGGGCTAGGATTAGGATACAACCTGACCTGTGACCGGACCTGTGACCTGTAATTTACACCCGCCGTCCGTTCAAGGTGCCGTGTGACTAGAATTAAAAGTACAAATATACTAATAATGATACAATGAATATTAAATCTATACACTCTAAAAATTAACTATTGTTTAATAACTCTTGTTTGATGACTTTCTTAAAAGCATCAAGACTGACTTCATTTTTTGCTACGTTAGAATCGAAAGGTTATTCCAGAGAACTGTCCCTCTATAGATGGTTTGCACTCAATCCCAAGAGATTCAAATGACAAAGGGCATGGCGGCCATGTTGGTGTACAGAACGAAAGAAGCTAACGAAGAATCTATTGTTAACTGTACACAACATGGCGGCTATGACGTCACGTGCAAAGGGTCTATAGTGGAAGCTTTGTTTAGCAGCTTCTGTTAGGGGCGATCAAACAAGGCTTTCTGACTGGATTGTGAGAGTGAACACTGGACGTTTTAGTAAAGATTACTTTTAGGTATAATGGTAGCCTGCGGGGGGGGGGGGGGGGGGGGGGGGGGGGGTACTCCTGTTTGTGACGTCGGTATTATGTATGTGCCTCGGGGGTGGGTCAGAGTTTTGAGCTCAGTTTGGGCAGGTAGGGTCAGGGTTTTGACCTAATTTGGGCAGATCAGGGTCAGGATTTGAGTTTAATTTAGGTGCAGTCAGGGTCGGGGTTCAGTATTTTTTAGGCATCAGGGTATTTTTCCCCCAAAAAAGAGGCAATAAGGGTTTTTGAGCTCGGATTTTGGGTCAAACAGGGTCAGGGTTTGAGCCTCTTGGCGTCACATACATACCCATTTTTCATGTAAGTAACCCCCTTCGGGTAACACTGTACATGGTGATAGCCAGCTGCTGTGTTCTCCTACTCTCAACTTGGGCCAATTTAAATCAGGAAGTAACTCCGCGGACCTTGTTTCATATATAATTACTGCTCTCAGTAAAGGCAGCCAGATTCGCTTAAATAATTATGCTAGATGGTGTTAATATGACATACTGAAATTTTACTTGTTAACAACATTGTTTCTCTGCGTTGTTTTTAATCTTTAATTAGCAGATAAATTAATAATTGAATAAGTATATAAATAACTAATTACAATTTCGTTAATTTCTGAAAAATTCTTGAGAACTAAAACGGGAATATTAAACAGAGAAAAATTGAGACTAATGATTATTAATGAGGAGAATGATAGGTAACTTTGGGCGGCTAAAATAATAGGATAATAGGCAACTTTCCGGTCCCCCCTGATCCCAAGTTCAGGTTAATAAGGTTAGAAATTAAACAAATATTCACCTGAAGGGCATCACTAACTCCGCCTCTCGGTTAGCTCATATTCCGGTCTGTCGAGCGGGAGGTCGCGGGTCCAAACCCCGGCCGGACCAACACTCAGGGTCTTAAAATAACTGAGTAGAAGGTGCTGCCTTTGTGAAACAACTGCAAATGGTTAGACCTTCACGTCTTCTCGGATAAGGACGTGACGTAAAATCGTAGGTCCACTGACGGAGGCAGGCCTAGAAGGGACCTCGAGTCCTATCTTTCTTTTTCTACTGAACTGTGGGATGAAATCGATGTGAAATGACTCTCACCATTTCTCATGCTTACTATAAAGCCATATTTTATCAATCTTACTTTGATTAGAACTAATCTTTATAGCAAATAAAAGTGTTGTTGTTCTTATTCTTACTCATATTTGATAGAAGAATAAAACACTGCACACTCATAAGATTAATTAGTTGAAATTGTGAATTTAGAGAATTATCAGAAGGTTCCTGGCTCAGAAACACTACTACGGTTACGCAACGCAAAACATTGTTCGTGTGTCTGACTCATTTTTTTAAATTTAAGCTACGATAACTTGGAAAACTACAGCTTGGTCCATATTTTAATATAATTTATATTTGCACATGGGCCCTGGCCAGTTACCATATACAAATAGCCTTATTGTTTACGCCAAACGTAAACAAAAACACCTAGGGAGATCAGATTGCGAGCCACATGCACTTTATATAATATGCGACCTCCGCCTGACCCTCAGCACCGGATACCCACAAAATGTTTAAAGTTTTTCAAGTTGCGAATTAATCAAGTTTTTCAAGTTGCGAATTAATCACGTTTTTCAAGTTGCGAATTTTAAATCAAGTTTTTCAAGTTACGAATTAATCAAGTTTTTCAAGTTGCGAATCATGAATCAAGTTTTTCAAGTTGCAATTAATCAGGTTTTTCAAGTTGCGAATTAATCAAGTTTTCAAGTTGTAATTAATCAAGATTTGTTACAAAACAATCAAGTTCAGTTTCTGATTTATCAAGTGTCGTTGCTAAATAATCAAGTTTCATGTTGCGAATCAATCAAGTTTTCAAGTTGGGAATACCAAGTTTTCAAGTTGCCATGATGTTGACCCTGAAAGGACACCGTACTCAAATCAAATAAAATCAAATATATGATAGAAAGTGTGCATGGTCGGACAATTTCCAAATATGCTCAATCCTAAACATACCCCAAAGTCGCTAGGTGTTATTATTGACGTAGATAACCGTTAACTGGCAATTAAGGTGCATATTATTGGAATGGTAGGGAAACTGCAAGAGGATTGGGACTATTGAGACAGATGTGTAGCCTGAATTTCAGGGGAACGAACCAGAGGAGACGGCTGAAATTCAGGCTAACAGATGTGAGACAGATATGAGACGGATGTGATACCCCTTGAATCTTTAGAGAACATTTATCTTTCCCTGTTTGGGATACAGGGGGTGCGGGACCCAGCCAACGAAAGGGGGACAGCGAGCCCCTCCCCCCCCCCCCCCCCCCCTAAATCCGCCCTTGTAATAGGCGATTACGTGGTTGTACTGGATGGCAATATTCTTTTACTTCATTTATTAAAGGCACTTGTACGAGATCATAGTGTTATCAGCAAAACCTGTTTGTAAATTCTATTTTCCACCTCCAATCGATTGTTGATCTTTCTAAAACTGCGTTTTTAAAGATAGTTCGGCTTTCCAGCATCTATGGCAACGCCTTTCCCCATGTGGATCACGAGTTCAATTCATTCGTTAACGATGTATTATATCAGCACGTGACTGGTAGCTGCAAAGGGCCTATTAAAAAGTTGTCATCCTTAAAAGCTTTTAGACTTTAAATCAGGGACACACCTTTATGTTCCGGGCCGGAACGACATCATATAAACTGACGACCCTGGCACACGTGTGGGATGGATGAAATCAAAGTAAATGTGCAAAAATGATTACCAAATGTGCGTAGATCTAGTCTTCAAGGAAAATGTTGCATATCCTTTCAATCAACCATTAAGGGAGGGGACTTTAACTTTTTGAAGCCAATTAACAGCTAGACTCTTCCACAGATCCCGCTCGGCCGTTGCACTTTCCCTGTCTGATTAACAGCAATCAATCGAACATTGATTCCAGACATGCGCAAAACCATGACACAGCGCTTTTAAATTGACAGGATTCTATAATATTGCATTTTTTATTGGATATTTGATTATTATAATTGTTTTTTTGTAACGGTTTGTGGGAAGATCAGGCTTGGATGACGTATTCCATGTATGAATAAATATCACGTATGCATGTATGTATGCAACTTTTCCCCGGTGGGGGAGGGGGGTGGGGGGAAAGGAGGAGGGGGAAACCACTCTCACTTCTTTTACTCCGTATTTCAATACGTGTGTGACTAACCGTGATTTTATTGTTGTCACGTGACCCAATCGAAGTGTCACGCTACTAATAGTTACAACTAACGGAAGTATAAGTACCAAGACAATCCTTTTCCTTTATTATTGTGATCGCAAGCCTGATCAACAAGGCTTGACCTTGGACAATTACTCGAGTATCGCATTATATGATGATTGAGGTGTTTTTATAAGACTACCAAGGATTTCTGGAAAAGCGAAACTCTACCACATGCAAGGTACACGTATCTTATCTTATCTTAACTTCACACTACTACAATATTGAGACGGGACTGCGTATTTAAGATACTTACATCATTCCATTGGACTGTGCCTGGTAATTTTCAAACTGATCTACAAATCTGAGGAATACTTAAGTGTTCACTACGTAGCCAGCGTTACAGCCTTCATCCCAACTGGATATCACTGACATTGTGGCTATGATCATTCTTTAGGATCTGAGAAAATGGCATCCAGCAGATGAATGTAATTAACTGATTTCAACCCATAGCCTGAATTTCAGCCGTCTCCTCCGGTTCGTTTCCTCCTCTCGGGAGGAACGAACCGGAGGAGACGGCTGAAATTCAGGCTATTCAACCCAAAGATTAAATACAGAACGGTCTTATAAATCTTTATGTAGCGCTGCACCCCAAATAGAACGCCTGCCGATGGAAAGTTCTTCAAACCGATGTTTCATTTATGCTAAAGCA
The DNA here is from genome assembly GCA_030867875.1 of Actinernus sp. WN-2022. NCBI lineage: Eukaryota > Metazoa > Cnidaria > Anthozoa > Actiniaria > Actinernidae > Actinernus > Actinernus sp. WN-2022. The sequence goes on from JAOWCC010001589.1 coordinate 55,601,275, forward strand.
TTAGTAAGGCAGAATGAATATTAAAACATTCTCTAAATCTTTTCTTTTGTGACGGATCATTGAACCCATGGTTAAATATTCCATAAATCTAGTAAGAATATAATTCCCTGTTTTATGATAGCTTTTACATTATGTTATAGTAGTTTTTATTTGCGTACATCTTTTAAAACCTACCCCTGAAATGAAGTTCATTCTAAGCTCATTTTTAAGATAGTACACACCGTACAAGACGTGCTATTATGCAATGCAGAAATAAGTTGCATTATCAGCATCATTATTGTTTGTTTGTTTTTTAACTTTCTTTTATGTCTTCCCTCTTCTCGATAGTACAATTTGTGATAGCCCAGATTGCTGTCAGTTACTGAGCACTTGACTAAAAGACAGCCACACTTGGTTTGGACACATATGGCTATGAGCGAAGATAGATTACCGTTCATAATTAACTTTATCAATAGATAATATCATAACCATTTACAAGTCTTTGCTTTAATGCTGAGTCAAACGAGGAAGCACCGTTGAGGAATTTACGTGAATTTCAGTGTTTCCAAAAATGTTTTCTCGTTACGCGCGCGCGAACATATGTTGCGGAAGCTAATTTTGCTTCCGCAACAAATCTTTCCCGTTTACTCAACAAAGCAACACTGAATTTCACAAATATTTCCGCATGTTCAATGTTTCCTCGTTTGCTCCGGCCTAATCAGTTCTGGCCAAGTATTGGTGAAGCCCAATCAGAAAGAAAACAAAAATTATATTTGCAAGCAAATATTTTCTTTTCGATTCCTTACCCTAGCTGCTATTAGCTGGTGTCACTTCCAGTAACACTGGGACGATTGCAGATCAATCGAACTCTAAAAAGTAAGTAATTAATATCACATTTTGTGCATTTCCTTCTGCAAATAACAAACAATAAAATGTTACAACAACAACAACAACAACAACAACAACAATTTATTCGTGACCTCTTAAATTTACATGCTAAGAATATTACTGCTAAGAATTTATACTCTAGAAGTGAGGAGCACAGCTACTTAGAAATAGCTAAAAGCTAGTCGAGCTAAGTAGCTAGGCCATGCAGCATTTAATCATGTTTGATATAGTAATTGAAAGAAAAAGAAAATGCAATATAATACAATACAAAGGACACAAAAAAAAAATACAATAATACAAAATACAGAAAGGGCATAAAAAAAGAAAAGTGCATCAGATATCTAAATAGCTATTCAGGATAGAATCTATTATGAGTTTCTTGAATTGATTACGTCTCTTTGATTTAAAGTCTTCTTGGATTGAGTTCCATATTTTAGCGCCTAGAAAACGAATGTTAAATTTGCCATAATTGGTTCTTATTTTAAAAATGTAATATGATTTTTTGCAGGCTAGTCTAGTATTATATTGGTGTACCCTATTTAAGCATGTAAAAAAGTCATGAAAAACAGATGGTAAGGCATTTGCCTGGAAATCATGCATAAATAGAGCGTTATTTACGTAAATTATATCAATAAATTTGAGTAGACCCAGACGATGAAACAATGGACTTGAGTGAGCTCTATAATCAGAGAAGGTTATTATTCTGACTGCCTTTTTTTGAAGGATAATAAGAGGTTTAAGGGTAGTTGAATAAGTATTGCCCCAGGTTGTTACAGCATAAGATAAGTATGGATAAATTAAAGTATAGTATAGTTGAGTTAAAATTGGAGAAGTTACAAAATGTCGAATCTTTGAAAGCATGCCAACGCATCGTTTGATTTTCTTAGTAATGTGCTGAACATGGTATTTCCAGCTAAGATAAGAATCAATAAAAACCCCAAGATATTTGATGCATTTTTCTTGTTTTATCTGTTTATCATTGATGTGGAGTCTAAGTGCATAGTTTACAGATTTTTGGCGGGGATGAAAAATAATAAAATTAGTTTTATCAAGATTTAGGGAGAGCTTATTTGCAATGAGCCAGTTTGAGACATGCCTTAAATTGAAATTAATAAGAGATTCTAGTACAAACAGACTACTATCAGAACAGAACAGATTAGTATCGTCTGCAAAGATGTGGAAATCAAATAAAGAGCAGCAGTTGCTAAAGTCATTAATATATAGGAGAAATAGAAGTGGGCCCAGTACTGACCCTTGTGGGACACCATGAGTAACAGTAAGATCATCAGATTTAGAAGTACCTATTGAAACATGTTGCCTTCTGTTTTCTAGATAGGAAACAAACCAGTCTTTTGCTATGCCACGAATTCCATAGTGGCTTAATTTAGAGATCAAAATGCTATGATTAACTGTGTCAAATGCTTTTGAAAAGTCTAGGAAAATCCCACATGAGTACTGGCCATCTTCTATTGCTCTTTGGATTTTGTCTGCAATTGACAGAGTTGCATGCATAGTAGAATACCCTTCTCGAAAACCAAATTGCCTATCATAGATAATATTATGTTTATCAATAAAGGTACTTAATCGCTTATACATCAACTTTTCCAGTATTTTATTAAAAATGGAAAGCAATGAGATGGGTCGGTAGTTATTCATGCATGTAACTGAGTCTCTTTTGTGGACTGGGATAACGTTGGCTATTTTGAATTGGTCTGGTACACAGCCACTACTAAAGGACAGATTATATATAGTTTCTAAAGGAGTTGACAAGTAAGTCTTCAGGAGTTTTAGTAAACACACAGGAATACTGAATGGTCCTGTTGCCTTTGATGAATTAAAGCTAGAAATTTCATCTTCTATTTCCATAGTTGTTACTGGAAACAGATAAAAACTGTTTGATTGTGATGGTCCCAAATAAGCTTGGGGTTCAATTTCGATATAAGGTATATCGTCTGCTAGCTTATTCCCAATATCAGAAAAGTACTTGTTAAAGGCAGTTGCTATAGCTTTAGGATCTTTAATGTTGTGATTATTCTGGATAATTTTTGAGGGTGGATTTGATCCTTTTGGTTTAAGAGTAATTAATTCTTTTATCCCATTCCAGATGTTTCTAATGTTTTTGCTATTTTCTTTAAAATAATTGTGATAATATCCCCGTTTGCTACATTTAACAAGATAACTTATGTTATTACGATAATATTTATATTTAGTAAAATAGTATGGGTTTCTTGATTTAAGATACTTTTTATATAGCTTCTCCTTGACCTTAATGGAAGTTTTTATACCATTAGTCACCCATGGCTTAGTCAATGACTTAATTTCTTTTCGAGTAAGTTTACGAACTGGAACGTGCTTATCTATAATTTCAGTAATGCAAGAATAGAAAGACTGAAAAAAAGTATTCACATCAACAGCATCACTTTCACTGGGTAAAACTTCATGCCAATTAATATTACCAAGGTCAGCCGCCAGTGCTTCCTTATCTAAAGTAGAGTAATCCCGTTTGTTCATTTTAGAAGTTTTTGGAAGAGCAGAAAGTTTATTAATGATAAGAAAATTTGGCAGGTGATCTGTAATATCACTTAGAATATTACCACTTATAGTCTGGTGTTCTAGGGAATTGAAAAAAATATTGTCTATCAAGGTTGCAGAGTGATCTGTGATTCTAGTTGGCTTCAAGATTTGAGGATGAAATGAATAAGATCCTAATGTATTTATAAAGTCTTCAGTATCTGCATGGGAATTAAAATTGAGCAGATCAATGTTGAAGTCACCCAACAGCAGACAATATTTGTTTTCTTTGTTAATTTTGTCAATAGCTTCATACAGAAAATCTAACATTTTGTCTAATTTTGAGCTAGGATGCCTATAGATTACACCACAAACGATGTTATGCTGGTGAGGAACCTCGATTTCGACCCACAGAGCCTCAAATTCATTTTCAGAGCAGCAGAGCTCATTCCTTTGTATATAAGACAAAGTATCTTTGATAAATAAACCAACACCCCCAGCTACTGACAGTGTTGGTTGCGACAAATAGTGATAACCAGGAATACTAGTATTTATAGTAGGGTCTATTCCATATCTTATTCTAGTTTCAGAAAGACCAATGACTGAAAAAGATTTATTTAGGTCATTTAATAATTGGTAAAGGGAATCAAAATTAGCGGCAAGGCTTCTAATATTATGATGTAAGGCCGAGAAAGATTTATCAGTGAAAGATGACTGAACGTCTTCACTTGAATGAAAGTCATGTGTAGAATAATAATCAAAATTAGTTGCAATAGGTAATTGTGAGTCAATATCTATGTTGGACAAATTAGAATTTTTGTCAATAGATGACATTATATCAAAACAGGGCAAACAATCTAATCTAAGATTTAAAATCTTTTTAGAACAAAGGCATTCTGTATTTGAGTTAAAGGATAACTCAATGACTTCATTATTCTCTAGAAAATGATAAGGAAATATTTCTGGGCGACAGTACAGGCATATCCATAGATCATCTGATCTAGAAAAATAATTATATTCTTTTATGGAAAGAACAGTGCATTTCAAATGGAACCATTGTAGACAGACATCACATTGGATACCCCTGCAATTATCTTTGACAGGCTTTGAACAGCGTCTACATTTACAAATCACCATTAAGTTGAGTTAATAAAGTGTATAGCAGGAGTAAATAACTGGTACTTATCTTATTTGATACGCTGTCAAGCTTGGAATCCAATGGACTAGATGCATACCTATTATTCAATTTAATCCTTTTCATCTTGTTGCCCATTGGATGCCTTAAGTTTAGCAAGGTCGCTCATATTATTGATGTAAATAGGATAGCTGGCTTTATCTTTTTTGAGATAAATACGTCCATTCGAAGTAGAAATGTATCTAAATTCCAGTTCTTTCCTTACTTGCAGACAGGACTTGAATAGCTTCTTCCTTGGTTGAGTGAGACTTTCAGATATATAAATATTGTTTCCTTTTTCGGCTGTGCTTGTAATGAGGCCTTCGATATCCCTCGTGGTTTTATCCTTGAGTCTGTAACGACCTCTATAGAAGTCAGCAGCGACGTCTCTCCTTACGAACTTTGCGATTAACACTGGAGGATTGGGTTGATGTGTGACATGAAGGACATTTTAAAAGCTTACATTTCTGATGGCTGGTCTTTGTAGTTTTGTTCTTATATCGTCATTAGTTAATCCAGGGTAAAGATTATTGAAGGACATTTTAAAAGCTTACATTTCTGATGGCTGGTCTTTGTAGTTTTGTTCTTATATCGTCATTAGTTAATCCAGGGTAAAGATTATTGGTTTGAACTTTTAGCTTGTTGACAAATGATTTGGGATTAAAAACCTTATTGTTCGATGAGGAGTAAATATAAATGCATTTCTACTGACCTGTAATCCTAGATTGCAGAAATACACCTTTTACCAAGAGAACCAAGTCGGTTAAAATGTAATATATGATGAACGCTAATCAGGCTTCGAACAACTGGACTCAGTACCGTTTATGCAGCCTAGTTTAACCTACTTTAATTGCCTATAAGCCCAATTATTTCTATAATTAAAATTGATTCTACATCAAGTAAACAGGTGAATAGTAAAATATTTCTTGATTTGAGTGTTGCGTCTATGAGTTATAGAGGTTTCTACTTCCAATATGCTAATTATGTGACGTAACAGGAGGCCTCATTTATTATTGTAGAATCGATTTTCATGATAACAAATTGGGCTTGATTAAGGTACTTTACGTTGGCACATAAGGCATTCCCAACATTAACACAATATGTATACATGAGTAACAACAACAGCAACATAGGTCAGTTTATTCTTCACTGAATCGACTCCAATAAAAAGACCACATCTAGCTGTTTTGTGATGCCGTTCCAATACATTCGCTGTGCAGAGTACTAGTAAAGAGGTTATTGGCTTGACAATAAAAGTTTTATGTCCTACCCGTATTGGTAATGTAATACTATACAAAGCACATGGTAAGCACGTGCACAATGCATGCGGAGTGGGAGTCTATTATTCACACCCCCTACAGGGGCTTACAATACAGCATGAGGTCAAACTCTTGTGAGATTAGTCTGCTGCTTACACTCGACCTAACAGCTTTGTCATTTTTCAAGGTATGTAACAATCCCCTTGTTCATTCTCTGCAGACTTCTGTAATCATGAATGGTCAATTGCCTACGGTACTCATCCTAGGACATTCTTTCGTGAAGCGCCTGCAGCGATATCTTCAGGCTGTTTTTGACGATCGCGCGATTCTAGCATTGTTTGCTTGCATGGCGTCGGCGGTAGCCGTGACAGTTTTAGACTTTAAGCCTCGCGATCTCGATGTGATTTCGGTAATAGCGTCTGGTATTTTGATTCTGTAAATTGGAACTAATGATTTGAAGGCTGCTAGACCCGAGGAGATCAGTTCTTCGATCGAAGAACTAGTTTCGCGGTTTCAGTTCGCACGTACGAGCTAAGTTCAATGTTCGCGTTATATTTGGCGTTTGTCAAGTTTATCGGGCCGGCATCTAGGTAGCGGTTATCCCAGTGTTGAGTTTCACGATCAAGCGCTTATTCTTAACCGATTATTTACCGGTCATTTTGGGCGATTATAATAAGTAAATGGGCCTTTACTTGGAAACACAGAGACATCCCATCACTTTCATGGCCATGGCGTTTATCTGAATAGTGCTGGACAATATTCTTAATTATATCGCAGTTATACAGGCCCTTCGCAAGCTAAAATCGGCTTCCAGCGATATTTTATAAATCCAATGGGCCGTCTACTGCATTTTGTTTCTTTTATCGCTCGTATTGATCAGGGCGCATGCATACCTTCGTTTCCGTGGATTATAATAATATACTATTTTTGTTTTATTACCTATTACTCTTGTTACAGTTCGTATTCGTTATACCGCAGTTATCGCGGGGCAATTTTACTGGCCCTTCGCAAGCTAAAATCGGCTTCCAGCGATAGTTAAATTCAATGGGACAATTATTTTATTCCGTTTCTTTTATTGCGAGAATTGGTCAGTGCGCATACCTTCGTTTCCGTGATCATAATAGGTCATTGATCATACCACATTCCTTTCATACTTTGTGCCCTGTGTCATGTGGTCTATTATTGGACTATGTCTTTGTAAATAGGTCAACATGTACATGTTCACCTAGGCTAAAACCCTGTGTTTGTTGTTGCATTGCCAACTGCCAGTGTTTTCGGTAGACCTAATTTAAGGCTAGAGCAACTTGTGTGTTGTTGCATTGCCAACCACATGTTGTTTTCAGTATGCCTACATTGTAGATATTATTTTGCAACATATGGGGTCTGCATTTGTGGCGACATTGCGTTGTACTGTCTGCCACGCTTACCCTGTTGCGCTCATGTAGTAATTGTGAATGTTAAACTTTTTATGTTGTTCTTGTATATATGCCTGTTACACTGTATCCATACATCACATCCATATAATCATATTCATCAGTATTTATATCTCAGTGGGCTAGAGCACTGTGCATGTTGTTGCATTGCCAACTGCACAGTGTTTTCAGTAGGCCTAACTAGGCTAGAGCAATTTGTGTGTTGTTGCATTGCCAACCACTTCTTGTTTTCAGTATGCCTAGATATTATTTTGCAGCATATGGGGTTTGCAATTTGCGGCGACATTGTGTTGTACTGTCTGCCATGCTTACCCTGCTGCGCTCATGTTGTAATTGTGAACGTCGTTATTTGTTGTTCTTGTTATATATGCCTTTTACATTGTATCCATCCATGGGCATACTTACATTCATCATCGTATTCATCTGTGTTTATATCTCTGTGTGCTTAAGAGCAGAGTGCATGTTGTTGCATTGTATTCATCCATGGGTACACTTCACATACACATGCTGATTTTTACTTATGTTTCATGCATGCTTATTCATGTTTACTTATCCTAGTGTTTAAATATTGATTAGACATTCACCTATCCATTTGCATCACTTAATAAATGCTATTATTATTATTATTGTATTCATCAGTGTTTATCACTCTGTTGGCTGGAGCACAGTGCATGTTGTTGCATTGCCAACTGCACTGTGTTTTCATTAGGCCAAACTAGGCTAGAGCAACTAAACTTGTGTGTTGTTGCATTGCCAACCACATGTTGTTTTCAGTATGCCTAGATATTATTTTGCAGCATATGGGGTTTGCAATTTGCGGCGACATTGTGTTGTACTGTCTGCCATGCTTACCCTGCTGCGCTCATGTCGTAATTGTGAATATATGTGCATTGTGGTTATGTATGGTTATGTTTTGTTACATGTTTTGTACCTGTCTATACAAATGTAGCTTACAATACTCGATTTTAACTAATTCTTGGAGTGGTGGACCGGGTGCCCCCTCTTTTTGTTTTTATTTTGTAGAATGCCTCCTGGATGTTAATGCCATGCTGCTTCCAATTCCCAGCTGCCATGCTGTGGTACCAGGGCTAGGTGCCAGCCATTATTCTTATCAATATTGTTAGTGTTATTATTATAGTTGTTATGATTATTGATTTTATTATTATTATTTTATTGTTAATATTATTATTAAGTGGTGGTTTGCCAAAGAACAGGAGCAAACAACAATAGGGTGCAGGAATGAGCAATCCTTAATAAGACAATTATTACTCTTGCTGTTCTTACAGTTATTTCTTGTACTACCACTATCTTTATAATTTACTTAGACATACATTGTAGGAAACCTAAGGGATGTAAGGAATATTTGTTGTCATTGCCAGCAACATTTGCAATCAGTTTGAAGAAGATTGCATTTATTTCAAACTTGAGTGTTACATTAATCACTCAGAGTGATTTTGGTGTTGTCATATAATTTAGTGCTTACTGTGAATTCATTGGTGCTGTTGCAATTCAGCTGAAAGACAGGTTCATAACACTGTTATAATGATCACTCATTATTATTATTATTAGTTGTTGTTATTACTATTTTCGTTATATTGCCATCATCACTATACCAGTAAATATTATTGGTACAATGTATTGTTATTAATATTGTTCTTACTAGCTATTATTGCTGCTACTGCTATGTTATTATATTTATCATTATATTGCTTTTACTATTATTAATGTGATGGCTCATAACTGTTATAATGATCACTCATTATTATTAGTTATTATTATTGTTATCACTAATTTCATTATTGTCATCATCACTATACCAATAAATTATTATTGGTACAATGTATTGTTATTATTACTATTGTTCTTACTATTATTGCTGCTACTGCTATGTTATTATATTATCATTATATTGCTTTTACTATTGTTGTTAATGTGATGGTTATAAATATTAAAATTCAGGTTTTGTTAAATTGATAGGCCTTTTGTTATCAAGGTCACTTCACCCTTGTACTAAGCTTTTTAGAGGGCTTGCCCTCGTGGTTGCCTCTTTTTATTTTCCTCCACAGAGTGTCACGTTCTGCCAGGCCCCATCAACTCATGGTGTGAGGGTGAAGCTGTGCCTTTGTTTCTGCTGTAAATTGGTTACACATGTGACAACGAAGAACCTTGGTGTCCAGGGAAAGAGAGCAATCCCTACTACTGGTAATTACCAACAACCCATTGTACAATCCATTGATGGTCAGCAACTGGCATGGTAGCTGTGGTTTCACAGGCAGTTGTACGTGCAAAGTCTGCCCTGTCAGTACTAGCTTCTGGTCTTCCTGCACTGCCAGTTTACAAGCAACATGATGAATCCTGGGTCATCGCAGGGGCTGTTTCTTGTATTTCTCAGTCAACTTACAATAAATAATTAAGTTTTGTGTCCTGTGGAGGGACTGGAGAAATTTATTGCCTTGGCTCCACCCAGATTTCCTTTTATCCCAAAGGGTTTTTGATAGTTTTTTTCTGGCCTCCCTGGCATTCTCCCATATGACGTGTAGGAGTAGAGTAACAGTTATAATAAGACAGTAACATGGGATCTGTTCTGCACCAAAATGTTGTTCATGTTAGTAACATGCTTAGTTTATCAATTCAAAGTCAGACAGTAGCAGGGGTAATGTTCTGCACGATCATATTAGTGACAAGATCAGTTTATCAGTTCCTAGTTGGACATGAGCACTATTAGCTGTTCTGCATCAGATGTTGTTTATATTAGTGACACAGTCAGTTCATAGTCAGACAGTAGCAGGGGCACTGTTCTGCACCATTGTGTTGTTAACTTTATAAAGTATGCTCTACATAAGTATGAGTACATCAATGTACATTAATATATAGTTGGACAGTAGCAAGGGCACTGTTCAGCACCATTGTTTTGTTAAATTTATAAAGTATGCCGTACTTGTATATCAGTACATCAATGTACATTAATTTATGGTCAGACAGTAGCAGGGGCACTGTTCTGCACTATTGTTTTGTTAACTTTATAAAGTATGCTCTACATACATGTATATATCAGTACATCGATGTACATTACTTTATAGTCGGACAGTAGCAGGGGCACTGTTCTACACCATTATGGAGTTGCTGTTCAAATTCATAGCCTGACAATAGCTAGCAAGCATGCTATTCTGCCAGGTGGAACTGCTGTCATGTTGGGGTGGGGTTACCTTCTTTATCCCAAGAAGGTCCTTGGCGCTTTTAAGTCCCCACCTTTGCTGGGCAAATTATATTTTTCTAAAATTAAGATCTGTAATCATGATATAAATATTAATGAGTTATTAAAGCGGCTATGTGCTCAGAATTTGCACATAGCCAGATTAATCCAACTCAGTAGTTTTGTGTTTCTGTCCAGCAAACCGAGCTCAACATTGACAGCAGGTCCATCATATATAATCACAATTCAGGGAAGGACATAAAGAGGTTATTGGCTTGACAATAAAAGTTTTATGTCCTACCCGTATTGGTAATGTAATACTATACAAAGCACATGGTAAGCACGTGCACAATGCATGCGGAGTGGGAGTCTATTATTCACACCCCCTACAGGGGCTTACAATACAGCATGAGGTCAAACTCTTGTGAGATTAGTCTGCTGCTTACACTCGACCTAACAGCTTTGTCATTTTTCAACCCTCCTCCTCCCCATGGTCCGTGCCACCTTCTTACTTGTGCTAAGGGTGCTAAGTCGCTTTTAAGTCCCCACCTTTGCTGGGCAAATTATATTTTTCTAAAATTAAGATCTGTAATCATGATATAAATATTAATGAGTTATTAAAGCGGCTATGTGCTCAGAATTTGCACATAGCCAGATTAATCCAACTCAGTAGTTTTGTGTTTCTGTCCAGCAAACCGAGCTCAACATTGACAGCAGGTCCATCATATATAATCACAATTCAGGGAAGGACATAAATGGTAGTTTTAGCTCGGTATTAACAATGATATGTGGTGGGAATTGAATGCTTTGTGCGGTCTGGGTCAAAATGTTGATAGTAGATAGCGAACGGTAGTGCGCGCGAAGCAATTTCTTGAAAGAAGCTATAGAGCCAACTGGTTTGAGGTGGCAGCTTGGGAGTTCCATAGAAGCACGATACGATTGAAATAGGAATCTCTAAAAGTAGAAGTTTTACATAAATTAGGTTTGTAGCCAGAACTAGCGGAAGTGTTTCGGGTGACTCTTGATGACTGAGAGTAGGGAATAACGTAACTAGTCATGTCTGAGCTACAGAGTTTACAAGTGTACCAGGTCTCGCTATTTATAACTTAGCAAAACATCAACAAAAGTACTAAATCTTCAGCGTTTACAAGTGTACCAGGTCTCGCTATTTATAACTTAGCAAAACATCAACAAAAGTACTAAATCTTCAAGAAATTCATCGGACTATGCGATTCAAGGAAAATCACATTCCCGACTCGACAATTCCACGTTCAATTGCACATGAAAAACCGATTCGCCCTCGTCGCTTCATACAGATAAGACCTACAGATGGTAGCAGTGTGACGTCACAACCTACAGATAATATCTACAGATAATAGCAGTGTGACGTCACAACCTACAGATAATATCTACAGATAATAGCAGTGTGACGTCACAACCTACAGATAATATCTACAGATAATAGCAGTGTGACGTCACAATCTACAGATAATATCTACAGATAATAGCAGTGTGACGTCACAACATACAGATAATATCTACAGATAATAGCAGTGTGACGTCACAACCTACAGATAATATCTACAGATAATAGCAGTGTGACGTCACAACCTACAGATAATATCTACAGATAATAGCAGTGTGACGTCACAATCTACAGATAATATCTACAGATAATAGCAGTGTGACGTCACAACATACAGATAATATCTACAGATAATAGCAGTGTGACGTCACAACCTACAGATAATATCTACAGATAATAGCAGTGTGACGTCACAACATACAGATAATATCTACGGATAATATTGTACGCATGCGCAATCAATGCTATAGCCAGCTATCGATAATTAGCTGTGTGTTCTCAGCCAATTAGAATTGAGGTAGTGAGTAAAATGTATAATGATCAAGGATGCTGGGCCCCTTACTGCAGGTCATGTCAAGGATGATGATGAAGATGATGACCCCGTTTCCTGAAGGCCTGGATCCGCCTCATTGAGGCCAAGGAAAACATCGCATATAATTTCAATCAAGTATTAAGGGAGGGGACTGCATGTACCCAATTAATTAATCCACCAAATCGAACAATCACTCCAAACATGTGCAATGCCATGACATAGCCTCTTAATCTAACGTTATTTTCTGAATTTCACTGAATAGGTTTAAAGAATGGACTGTGGAGAAGGTATTTAAATATTTTAGCAACAAAAGTTAACTATTAACTAGAGTGATGTTACTTAACCCGTGAAATTAATACTATTATTTAACTATTTATAGATACTGACTACTAGATTTCGTTTCCAAGGTTAACTGAAATCACGTTATGAAACAAGTTGACTAACTACCAGAATCCTTTACGAGTTGGTTTCAACATCAGTTCAACATCAGTACAATATTTAGTTGAAGCCGATCTTGAAACCATTTGAAATGGCCTGAAAACTTTGTTGAAAGGTGTTGAAAGATACTGAAATCATTCTAGTTTTAATGATTAGGCGCCAACATGGTGACCACGTTTGCTCGAGCTCTCCGGATTTGGTGTTTAATAACTCATTTGCAACGTACTATTACAACGTACTATTACAACAGTTTATCCACATGTACAGAAAACATTGTCATTACCATAAAAAAGAGCATGTCGACATCAGTAATCTTGTGAAATTTGAAGGTTGTAGCTTAAAAATCAACGAAGTTACAGCCATTTGAAATATTTGTATATGAGAAAAACAACGGAGGTCTTTCCAGCCTCGCTTTCATGCTTTTTCACCATTTGAAATAAATTGCTATAACTCAACGATAATCAGAATCGCAATTGATTTTCCAAGTATAATTAGATCATCATTGAAACAGCTGAGAGGACAATCAGGGGGCCTGTAACAGACGCAGATGACGACAGTCTTAGTTTTCTTATGTTGTATCTGCAGCCAGAGCTAATCATTGTGCAAGCCAGATTCTGAAATTTGTGTCAGGTTCTTGACAACTGTTTTTCACGTATGCGCACACGCCTCCCCCGGTTTTATGGAGTCGATCGAAACTAAACAGCTTGTAGCCTTCTAGCCTACTGGTGCTGCAACAACAGCTTATTAATTAACCCGGCCTGATAAGACCAAAATGCTCCATCTTGGCACAAAGTTTAACATCTGCCGGGTGCCACAAGACGTCGGCAGCGTTAATTTCTTGGGAAAGCAGCTCATTCCAGTTACCACAGCTAAAGATCTAGGCGTGATCATTGACTCTAATTTAACTTATGATACACATATTACAAAATTAGTATCCTCCTGTATGCCGAGCCTTTGTCAAATTAATAGAGTGAAACATTTATGTAGTCCTGATTCGCTAAAAACGATTATTAATTCTCTTGTACTAAGTAAACTGTTTTATAGCTCTTCGGTATAGGCAAATACTTCTGATAAGAACACTAAAAAGTTACAACTTGTACAAAACGTTTCTGTTAGGATAGTTTGTGGTAGACGCAAGCCGGTTTGATTATGGTACTCCAATCTTACATCAACTCCAATGGTTACCTGTAAAGGACACTCTCGAGTATAGGCACAGGCTAACCATCCTCTCATTTTGTGTATTTGCCACTGATGTTAATCCATTATTTCTTAACAAATTGTGAAATAAAATACCTTCAATTCTGACTTGATTCTGGTGTGTATGTGTTCATAATACAGCTCGGGCGTCCTGTGGCTCAGGTTTGTTTACATATAGCTCGGGCTTCCTGTGGCTCATCTTGCTAACTACATAAAAAATTCACGTGTATTAAATATCAAGGCCCACAATTAACTTTGGAACTCATTAAACGATGAGTTGACAAATTCTCCTAGCTTAAAAGACGGTAAACGGTGAGACCTTCACGTTCTCTCGGATAAGGACGTAAAACCGCAGGACTAAGTCAACAGAGAGCCACATGGACAAGTACTGAGCTTCGTGTTAGCGATTAAATTGCCACCCTTTAGCTTTATAAATAAAGGAAAGTGAGTGTACTGTACTCCATCCACGGTATATACTTCATGGTAGTGTTTCGTTCCATATAGTCTCCCTGCATAGTCATTTTCTCTACTGTTTTACAGTATTATGCAGGGAGACTATATGGAACGAAACACTACCATGAAGTATATACCGAAAAAGATGGCGGCTTGTAATTTTACCCACAATCCTTTGCGCGCAAAACTTTAAATCCGTTATAAAATCGCGGTAGAGAGGTTTTAAATCTTAAAAACAAGCAGTACAAATGATGTTGCCAATACACTGTCATTGAAGAGAATAGAGGATTTCTACGTATTATAATAATATAATATAATATAACAATTTATATAGCGCCATTTCCACTAAATGACCAATGGCGCTTTATATCACTACTAAAAATAATTAAAATAAATAAATTAAATAGGGCAAAATATACAAATTAATTAAACATACTTACGGATTTAACTATTTTAAATATAAGATGTTAAAAGCTTTTTTAAAAAGAATAGTCTTAACCTTAGTCTTAAAAATATTTACAGATTGAACGTTCTTTACATCAATTGGAAGACTATTCCATAAAGTGGCCGCTGAGAATGAAAAGGATCTTGCACCATACGTTTTTAGATTGTATGTTGGAACTTTGAGTAAGTTCTGAGAAGATGAGCGTAATGATCGAGATGGTGCATATGGTTCTAAAAGTTCACTAATATATAATGGTGCAATATTGTTCATAGCCTTAAATGTCAGTAGTAATATCTTAAAATTAATCCTTTGTTCTATTGGTAGCCAATGTAGGTCTTGTAAAATATTTGTAATATGGCAGGATTTACGCGAACAAGTAAGAAGGCGTGCTGCCGAATTTTGGACATACTGGAGCCTCTGATGTAAATATTTAGGGATACCATATAATAACGAGTTACAATAATCTAATTTGGCGGTGATAAATGCATGAACTAGTATTTTGCAAACATCTAAAGATAAAAATTTCCTAACGCGAGCAATGTTTCTTATATGGTAAAACGCAGATTTGCAAATCGCAGACACTTGCTTGTCCATCATCATAGTGTGATCGAAAACGACCCCAATGTTCCTTGCTGATTTGGATGGATAGATGATCTCGGCACCAACCTGGATGCTATCGAGGGGAGGCTGCGGCCGATGACAAGCCCTCAGAACTAGAAGTTCAGTCTTATCATTATTTAGTTTTAATTTGTTAGTTGACATCCAGTTGTTTACATCGCGTAAACATGCCTCAATCTTTGCCTTTGAACAATCTAACTGTCCATTAACTGACGGCTGAAATGTTACATAAATCTGCGTATCGTCGGCGTAGCAATGAAACGACATGTTGTTTCTACGCATGATATCTCCTAGCGGCGAAGTGTACATCAAGTATAATATCGGGCCAAGTACCGAACCTTGTGGTACACCGCAGAGTAGGTCATGACTTGTCGATGTTTTGTCTTGAATCAAGACACTCTGACTCCGTCCGTTGAGATATGAAGTGAGCCACGCAAGCGCTTGCCCTTTGATGCCGAAACGATTACAAAGTCTAGAAAGTAATATCTTATGATTTACAGTATCGAAGGCGGCCGACAGATCTAACAAGAGGAGTATAACGCAGCCTTGATTATCAATTGCTCGAAGTATGTCATCTTGTACTCTCACCAATGCCGTCTCAGTACTATGACCGCGCTTATATGCGGACTGAAAAAGTTCGTCCAAGTTTTCATCTTTCACATGGGTGGTAAGACGTGACGCAACAACCTTTTCAGTAGACTTTGATATAAATGAAAGGTTGGAGATTGGCCTAAAGCTGGGAAAGAGTTCGTGATCCAACGATGGTTTCTTTAGTCGGGGTGTTAATACCGCTTCCTTCATCTTTGCTGGCACGACACTACTAGACAATGATAGATTAACTACCCTAGTTATAATGGGAAGAAGGACATCAAGACAATCAACTAATATAGTTCCAGGTAATGGATCCAATGTGCATGACTTACGAGCAGAGACACCAATAAGTTCCAATAGTTCTTCATGGGTAGTAGGCAGGAACGTGTGTAGCTCGGAAGCACATGAGGATATATCAAGGGCCTGCTCATCATCACAGCTAAAACTCTCTCTTATTTTCATTATTTTATCACTGAAGAACTCGGCAAATTTATTGGCGAGATCACAGGGATCATCACTTGATGGAAACTTAGCGACCGACTTCCTATTCAATAGTTTATCAAATGTGCTGAAAATAGTCTTTTGATCAGACTTGTTGTCCATGATTACTGTAGAATAGAACTGCATCTTAGATGTAAATATCAAGATGTTCACTTTATTACATTGGTCAACATACACGTCTCTATCAATTGTGAGTCGTGACGCACGCCAACGCCGTTCAAGCTTCCTTCTTATGACCTTCTCGTCTTTTATTTCGTCAGTGTACCAGGGTGCGGCTGGACGCAGAGTAACAACCCGTTTCTTTAGAGGTGCATGCCGCTCCAACAACGAAGATAATATATCGTTATACTGGTCGACCAAGTCATTTATTGACATAAAATCATTATGAATATTCAGAGGAGATTCAAGTATGTCTTCACGAAGCTGTGCCTTATCCAGAGATCGTAACTTCCGGTAACTAATTTTCTTTCGCTCAAAGCACGGTTTTCTGAGACATAAAGAAAAATGGACAGCAAAGTGGTCGGATATAACTGGGTCGGTGACAACAAACTTCGTAACAAGGTTCTCATCAGGCCTAGTGATTACCAGGTCAAGGGTGTGGCCATTTCTATGGGTGGGTTCATCAATGTGTTGTTTTAGGTTGAAGGCATCAAGTACTGCTCTAAACCGTATTGCTGCAGGATCATCTAAAATATCGACGTGAAAGTTAAAGTCACCTACTATAAGAAGCGGCGTAGCAGAAGTTGCAAGTTGTTCTAGAAATCCGGTGAATTCTTCTAGAAACATACCAACAGTAAGGCCATTCTTTTTTGAAGGAGGCGATCGGTAGACTACAATCATTCTTACATTCGTGGAAGCATATCGCATTAGCAAATCAGTCAATTCAAACGATTTGTAAGTCCCTGTTGATTGTTTCTTGACCGTGTTGACCGTGTTAGGTTCGCAAGGAATTGTGGTCAAATGTACAGCCGCCATCTTTTAATTTTCGGTATGATGAATTAATTACTGTCGAAGGGAACCCTCTACTGAAAAACAATGTTTGCTCCTCTTAAATGTTCTTAATATAGTACCTAATCTAGTGCTGTGAAGGGAACCTCTATTGAAAAACAATGTTTGCTCTTAAATGTTCTTAATATAGTACCTAATCTAGTGCTGTGAAGGGAACCTCTATTGAAAAACAATGTTTGCTCTTAAATGTTCTTAATATAGTACCTAATCTAGTGCTGTGAAGGGAACCTCTATTGAAAAACAATGTTTGCTCTTAAATGTTCTTAATATAGTGCCTAAATCTAGTGCTGTGTTTTTCTCCTGTCATAGATGTCATTAATGGACCGCTTTTCCTGTCCATTTGAATTTCTGGTGCGCCGCCATCTTGGATCTTACAGTACTGTTCAAAAATGATTAAACAGGGGAAGTAAAATTTCACCCGAATAAGTGCAATTTCCATTCTCTATTAGAGCATGAAATATTTTTGAACAGTACTGTACGAAGTCACAATGTTGCCCATATTCTCAGAAAACAATAGTTTGTGTAAAAATAGCCAGGGACAATCGAATCAGAACGTTGTGAGGTCAAAAATGGCGGCGCAATTCAAAGTAGATTTATGGACAGGAAAAGCGGTCCATAAGTGATCTATCTAGTAAACGACCTTAGATGTTCCCTTTAAAATTGACACTAAACTTACTGGGTTAAGCTCAACTGCTCAGAACGTTTGTGTTAGGATCGACATAACATCGCTTTTTGAATATTGTATTATTTCATATGTTCAGATATTGGACCTCCACCGGCCTATGAGGAACTCTTTCCAGTTCAACAGCCTCTCCAGCTTGAGTTCCCGGCCGAGGTATCCTTGCCTGTACAGCATGTTCCTGTGGGTTGTCCGCCCGTATATTCCAATAACCAGCCTCAACAACAAGCCATCATATACACATCAGCCATAATATTATCACCGGTAAGATGAATATTAATTATTATAACCCATACAATACAATACAATACAATACAATAACTTTTATTTAAACACGATATACATTAAAGCGTCGCCGCTTGTGGGGTCGTGTGTAACATAAATATAAAAATTATATACATTGAAAAAAGTGGCTAAATCATTTATAAATCATAAAATGTCTAAAAAGTTAAGAATGCTAAAAATGTGACAATATCAATAATATATGTAATCTTTAGTTCCTTTAGTGAGAGTCTGCACTGATGTAAAATTAAAATCTAAGTTATGTAGTGTATCTAACTTTCTAGCCTTATCCATATATGTCTTTGTAGTACAAAGAATAGTGGAATGCGTCACGTGACCCGATACTTGCTCTCCGCCAGACAACAAATATCAGCGATTAACATAACCCAGCCGCTGTCTATTAGCAAACTCGCCATCTGATTGGCTAACCATGCGCCGTCTAATTGTTAAATATTCGACCGTGCGCGCTGTAGAAAAAAAATCACTTCTATTGTTTTTTAGATTTTATCGATCGCCAAGTTGAAAGAACGGTGGCTTGTTGCGTTCGACGAAGGAGTGACGGGTTCCCTGTGCCTGTGTGTGACGTGTTTGCCGGTACCCAAAAAAAGTTCAGTTTTTCGTAGGCGTATTACAAAATGCCTCGATATCATGAACGGCCGGGGAACTGGTAACTATATACACGATGCTTGGAGCAATTACCCTATATCATTATGACGTCACGGCTTGTTTATGAGGGGGACAGAATCGACTTGAACAATAGGATTTTGAACTAAATCTGCTCTGCTGAGGAAAATTTAACTTCGAATTGTCTGGTTTCCAGATATCAGCTGTATCAATGTTTATCCCACAATATTTACTGTATTTGGTGGCTGTTACCGCTATTCTACGTTCTACAAAATGCATTTGATAGCTATTTCCTTTGTGTTGTTGCTGTTTTGTCCCCCTCCCACGACCGTGATCCTTAGCGTTTAAACAATAGATTGTTTTGATTTGACGTCATAATGATATAGGTCAATTACGTCGAGTCTGTCTTATTTTCCCAATCCAATGCAATAATGTTTAAAAAGTTAGCAAGCACGGTATATCAAAGCCTGAGGAAAAAAGCCTGTAGCATTCGACAAAGTCTGATGTCCAAACTATATCAAGTCAAACATGGTCTGTTTTGTCGGCGCGGTCGTTGAACAAAGGAACTGAATCAAAATTTGTGCTGTCCAGTAACAACCGAGTGAATTCTGTTGGCTTGCTCGTTGTATTGGATTCTGCTTTTCGCTGTACATACAGATACCAAAACTACAAACAGTAAGATGACCTGGCTGAAGAGAAATCTAGGTCTGAGTTTTCTAGATACCCATAATCGCTGTATCTTGTGTGAATTGCGACACTGTGTACATCTTGGTTATAGAAATATTCAACACTAACATATTCAGGCAGAGAGTTAATCTATAACGACACTTTGATATGCCAAGGAACTGGAAAATCAACACAGTACAAGGTGAGGGAAATTTAAAGTACTGAGTTCATTGCAGTGTTCCCTAATCGATTAATCTACACTGAATTTCTGACGGACCTCGAACAAGGCTGATCAAAGCCAGGACCTGGCTACCAACATTGACCATAAATTATTCTGCAACTAACAATAGGAGCCAAACTTGTTTTCACTTGAAAAATGCTGTGAATGATCTGAGGAACTGCATGGGGTGTACTTTATACACATGCATATATAGTTTATGTTCTACACTGGAATGTATTGTGAATGCTGATATAAAGGAACTGGAATGCAGTTTATATACACATCCGAATAGCCATAGCTAGCTAATAGGGTTGATTTGTGTTCTACACTAACTCCAATTATTGCTGTACACTGTATACCACACAGCAAAATGTGCTATGAATGCTCAAATTAATGCTGTAACCATATAAAACGCACATGTATATTACATATAGCCACATAAGCATTGCATCCAATGATTTAATGTTACACGTAAGATATGTATTTTTATCTTATGATTGAAATAAAGACCTTTATTCTTTATTATTAAAGATAATTACAGTTTTATACCCAGATGCATTCCCTTGTATCAAGACATCAAAATTTTCACATTAGTTAAAAACAAGCATTTTTGATCAGGATTACTTACACCGTCAACATCATTGCAGCAATCTTTCAGCCTTTTGTGTTACCACAGTCCTTTCTCTTACAAAAAAATATGTCGAACGCACTTTGATAATCTACGATTACTACTAGTTTATGCTATAAAATAATTAGACTCCTCGCTCTTGATTTCTATCGACTTTGAAAGTTGATTCGGGGCTTCGCCCGTCGCCAACTATCTGCCATTATAGTTGACCACAAAATTTTGGTGCGCGCTCATTGGCTGAAAGCGATCACGTGACGTGATAGTAGTCGTCCACGGATGCAAACTATCAGGCGTTACAATTCACCACAAAATTTTGGCGCCCGCTCATTGGCTAAAACCGATCACGTGACGTCCGCGGAAACAAACTATCAGGAAATAGAAACCTCGAGCTCGCTTTCTAATTGTTACATACACCCCCTGTGAGCGTAGCATGCATAAGGGCTCCCGTAAATAGAGGGTATTAGTTGGATAAGCATCTAAATATGGCTGTGAAGTTTTACGAGTTATGCGTATTTTGGCGTAGCCTGCTATGCAGACGTATTTTTTCGCTCTCATAAATTCGAAGATTCGTCTGCTTACCCGAGCGCTTAATTAGTTTCCAATATGCAAGCACGACGTCAGCACGTTTGTTTTATTTTTCTTCCCAATCAAAGGCGTCGTTAGAATTTTAGTGAATTGGCGCGCCAGTGAACACTCTCCTATGATTGGTCAATGGCAAATATATTGTCTGAACCTTTTAAATGCAACATTACGTCACTTTCCAGGTTATTGAAGGTAAAATCTGATTGGTCCATAACACAATGAGGTGTGCATATTGGAAACTAATTAAGCGCTCGGGTAAGCAGACGTTACTTTTTTCTTCGAATTTATGAGAGTGAAAAAATACGTCTGCATAGCAGGCTAATTTTGGCGTGCCTTCACTGAGGATTAGAACATCCGGCTAACCGATTAAAATGTTCTTTCCATGCTTTATAGCACCTGTCCATTAGTTATATACAAGTTGCAACACACGTATTTACTGTCGCATTGCCGACTTCAAGGATGAGGGTCAATAAGCTATGAACTAGGAAGTTTACCTTTATTATCAAGACAAAAAATAACATATTTTGCCTCACGTCCGCGGAGATTTTGAATTCCCAAAATCTGACCGTTTTCCGTAAAACGGTGTAACCGGTCTGGATCCGCACCTGGGCAACAATGTTGTACTGATTTAACATGTTTGTGATTTTCTTGCCTTTACGCAACTACGCCATTACTAGAAACCTTTGTTTGTTTCAAGTTTTTGACCTAAAAACATTATCACTACAGTGATTCATTTTGCCGTCGGCCTTCGGCAATGTCCGAAGACATCTTGGTCAATTAGGCCGAATTGTCCGAAAGGAATTTCTGTACATGCAATAAAATAGTATTTTATTTGCTCACAAGTTCTTTTTGTTCAAGAAATCATGAACATATCATGTACACAAACATTTAAATGCAAAGAAAAATTGGTGTAACCTCTCCCAGAATATCTCACTGATGCAGGAAAACGTATAAAAATATGCAAAACAAATTTATTGCTGGGCCTCTGGGCTGACACTCAGTCCCAGTCTCTAAATGTCCTATACATGCATCAGGAGTTCCGGACTTCCGGTTGGATCACACTGCATTCTGGGTAGGTGGGTTCAGAAAAGTGGGCATCAACTTCTAGATCAAGTTTCAAGTTTTTATTTCGCACTATTTACATAAATAAACACAACAGTACATTTTGAAGAAGAAAAAAAGTGAAGAAGTAAATACAGATTATATTTCAAATAGTTGGTAGTGCGCAGTGACCAAAGGAGCAAAAGCTTTCGAGTTGATCACTGCAACGTTTGTATAGACTAAAGTTAATGATTAAGCTGATAAATATTTGAAAAAGGTATAGTCACTTATTTTTGTTGTTCGAGAAGAACGGCTTTATATCGTTTTTTAAATAAATTAATAGAGCTTGATCGTTTGATATCTACATCAACTGTTTCCCAAATTTTTGATGAAATAAATTTAAATGTATGAATTCCATAATTCGTTCTCGCTTTCGGTCTAACAAAATTTAACTTTGCAGCAAATCTTGTTTAATATTTGTGGCGTTTTATTGCTGGTGTGACAAATTCAGAAAAAATTGTTGGAATATCTTTACCATTCGAAATTTTAAAACTAAATTATGCAATTCTTAATTTAAATACGTTATCGAGTATCGGCCATATTGGATTTGAGTGCAGTCAATTTTTGCTCCTTTGCAAGTTCAAAAACTTACTACCTAATACACGGAATATCTTACCTTTACAGATCCTTCAGTTGGGAGTTCTAAGTCGATGTTTAAGCTTTAGAACGGGATTAATAAAGTTTCCAAGTTGACTGCGCTCAAATCCAATATGGCCGCTCTGGAAGTTGATGCCCACTTTTCTGAGCCCACCTACCCAGAATGCAGTGTGATCCAACCGGAAGTCCGGAACTCCTGATGCATGTATACCAAACACTTATCATGGGACAAGTGTCCCAAACAATAAATGTTCTAACAGAAACACGGCATTGTTATTTTACAGGTAGTGACTGCTGCACGAAAGCCCAAAAACTTTCATGGACTGGCTATTTTTGCAACACTGTGTTGTTGCTGTTGCATTGTATTTCCATGTGGAATAGCAGGAATGATCTACGCTTCAAAGGTAGTTAAATAATTATTTATCTATTATCCATCCGCACATGACATCTATAGATCTCTATAAACGAGTGTTCCCGCTTGTTCCCTATAGGATCGGACCTATACATTTTGTTCAAATCTCCCCTCACCAATACCCTTCCGACATTTGTTGTTGTGTTACTGATTAAACATGGGATGTCCTTGCAACATGCTCGGGTCGTACATATTTTACAGCGCACCCTGGACTCCATCCGGAAGTGAGCG
The DNA here is from genome assembly GCA_030867875.1 of Actinernus sp. WN-2022. Lineage (NCBI taxonomy): Eukaryota > Metazoa > Cnidaria > Anthozoa > Actiniaria > Actinernidae > Actinernus > Actinernus sp. WN-2022. The sequence goes on from JAOWCC010001589.1 coordinate 55,624,883, forward strand.
TAAAATAAATGGCCCGAGTACAGGCTGCGCGCAGCCTCTAGTTAATTATGGGATGTCCTTGCAACATGCTCGGGTCGTACACGTCTTATAGCGCACTCTATTGTTTGCTTCCGGTTAGCTCAGTGCATGAGCCCAATTTTTTAATCATTGAAATCGATTCTACGTCAAGTAAATAGTCAGGAGCCCATTACCAGGAGCGTTCCTATGTCATGGGCTGGGCTAACAGCCGTGGGGAGCGAGTAGCAGATGACGTTTCGAGCGCTAGCCCTTCGTCAGAGCAAGAGGGAATTGTGGGTGGGGAAACGGTTTATATAGTGTTGAGTGCATGATTACCGCTGAGGAAACATGTACTCGGATCAAATAGGATCAAAAGAAATTGCGCCAACAATAGAAATGCTAATACACGACTTTCATAATGGCCGCCTCCTAATTTGCATATGTGATTTCCCGTTTCGGTAGTTTATCCAAATGTATAGAAAATATGAACATTGCCATGTGAAAGAGCATGTCGACATTAGTGAACTTATGAAAGTTGAGTGCTGTAGCTTATAAAGCAATGAAGTTACAGCCAGTTGAAATTAGAGAGATTTGTATGAGAAAAACGACGGAGGCCTTTATAGCCTCGCTTTCATATTTTTCTGCATTACAAATGCTCATAGCTCAACAGCAATTTTCCATATTCTTCTCAAACTCAAAACAATTACTAGTTTTAATGTGATCTTTCATGTTGTAGCATTGGTTTCCTCCTACATATTTATCTTCCAAATTATGCAAATTATGCAAATCGAATTTTGTAAATTACTTCTAAAACGTAAACATAACTATTCAAACGCAATATAACCAAAAATAAGTCAAGATTTACAGTTAAAAAGAGTAACATTTCTATAAATTTGTCGAGGCTTTCTGTGTTCTAGTGAGTGCAATATTTATTTAACTGAATAATAATCCGGAAGAATTCCTTTGTACTTTAAAACAACAATGTTTTTATCTATGATTTGCATTTCAAATTTCACTAGTTCAGTCAGTTGCGTGTTCTTGCATGTAGTTGAGTTTGCGGGGCGAGGTTCGTCTCTTCTAGGACCTGAGATGGGACGATTTCGAAATCCAAAAACATCAAAGGAGAAACAAGAGTTGCCTGAATCTAGTATTCCTGCCAGTATACTTCATATTCGACGATGAAATGGGGTGTAACATATTCCAGGGCGTTCCATGACTGGCAGTCTACTCGAATGAAGGCGCAGCTTTAGAATACCCGACCACTAAAACGTGGGAGTCGTAACTACTGGCTACAGAAACTGAAAGGGGAAAATAATATAGCTAGGTGAAAGTCCTTTTAGTAAATCAAGTAACGGAATGATTTTATTCAATAGACCATTTTCTCAAGTATGCGCACGCAACAGGCTTGACGGGCCGGTAAATACTTCACGTGGGAATCACGTAGTGGTTTCCTATAACCCTCCCTATTTTTTCAACCAATACTAAATCCAAGCTTTTTTGCTCTGACGAAGGGCTAACGCTCGAAACGTCAGCTGCTACTCGCTTTCCACGGCGGTTAGCATACCTCAATCGACTTTAGTTGATTACATACCAGTCTAAATCCAAGCTGCCTACATGAAGTATTTCTTGGCGGGCCGTGAGTTTTGTTAGCTTTTGTTAGACTCGTTCTGATGCGACAGCCTTTGTTATTCAAATTATCGGCTATTGTTCAACAATTGGCGGCTATTGTTCAAAAAGCGATTTGGCGGGCCAATATTGCGTGCGCATACCTGAGAAAATGGTCTATTAAATAATTTTGTTTTTTTAACATTTGGAGGCTGAAAGTTGGGAATTGGTTTCAATATTCCAGGGGAGTGCGGGGTTCATTAGTTCCTACTGAACTAGAACACTTACAACACTAGGTTATTCAACTTGAACACTTAAACACTAGAATATTCAACTGGAACACTTACAACACTAGGTTATTCAACTGGAACACTTACAGAACTGGTGACGTAATGTAGTTCTACGTTCTATAAGTGTTCGAGTTCGATAATCAAGAGTTTTGTATTGTCGTTTATAAAGTCATCACGTGGTATAATCTATCGCACCAGATTGGCTCTCGCACTAATTGAATATTAATGAGTTTTAGATTTTTTTTTTTTTAAATGGGCTTATAGATACAAGCGTTGGTCTGACGTGTGAGAGATCAGATGGAGGGTAGAACACCCGCCTTTCCTTAAAGTGCATATAAGCCCAAATTAATTATACTTGATATCGATTGTACATGTGAATAGTCCAACGTCAACGTCTACGAGATCAGTATCAAGGTTTATATTTCCAATATGCTAAAGATGTGATGTAATCACCGACAGCACTTATTATACAAAAGCATGCTGGTAGAGACAAATTACCTATTTTTAAATTCTAAGTTATATTTGAAGCTTATCAAACTGATTTTACAAAAAAAAAATCTAAATTAGAAAATAGATTATAATTCACAAGCACAAAGACATTCAGCAAATGTTGGTAATGACATCATGCATTAGCATATTGGAAATATAAACCTTTAGATCTCGTAGACGAAACACCAAAATCAAGAAATATTCTACCGTTGGACTATCCACTTCATGTAAAATTGATATCAAATATAACTAATTTGTGCTTATATGCACTTTAATCTCAAGCACTAAACGGTTAGATCTTTACGTCTTCTCGGAAAAGGACCTAAAACCGTAGGACTAAATCAACAGAGGTTACTGTTAAGGTCGCACTCCCCCTTCCCCTTAACATCCACATATTTTGTTGTCGTTAATAAGTTACGATGCTATAAAAAATACCGAGAGCTCAGTCGAAAATCAGACTGAGTTTAGTCAGATAAGAAGCTTTACCTGGGCTATGGAAACATCTGCATGTTTGGCTAGTTCTGTAAATTTATGTCGAAAGTCCAAACAATTTGTAGCAACTTCAGAAGCGATTGCCGCCATGTTAACTCACGTCTTTGCTCCAATCTCGTTACTAACGTCCACGACTAGTGGACCTCGGCTCCCCCTAAACATCCACTGGACGTTACGCGGGGCACAAAGCATATGTCGACGGTCCCTTAACAAACCCTAACCCTAATAATTAATATTAACCCTAAAAATGAGAACATAAATTCGTTGCTCTCCCAGAGTACCAACAAATGACAATACCGACGCATTTTTATTAAATGGCCATACTCAGCCCCAGGCCTAATCTAAGGTTGGACGCCATCTTGAATTAAGTGGGCGTAAAAAATGGCCCGCACTGACTTATCCAGATCCCGATTGTTTGCCTAAGGAAACTAAATAATAATGTTATTTACGGGCCGTACAGTTGGTCCTTTGCGTGTTGCATTTTGCATTCAAAGACTGCGGCCAACAAATGCAAAAGAAAAATGTGAAAATGGTGAATTCCCCAACGTTATTGAACTGAGCACTTCCATTGTAATTAAACATAATTAATTAATTTTAAAACTTAATGTATTTCTGCACAATGAATATGCACATATGCAATGTACGATGAAACTTGTACGATGAAACTTGTACGATGCACGAGACAACGGTTTTAAAATAGTTGTCAATATGTGTATATACGTCAATATACATGCTTGTACCTCGATGTACATGTATGTACCTCAATGTACCTGTATGTACCTCAGTGTACATGTATATACTCAATGTGCCTGTATATACCTCAATGTCCTAGTATGTACCTCCATGTACCTGTATGCACCTCATGTACCTGTATATACCTCCATGTACCATGTACAATGTACCTGTATGTACGTGCATGTACGTGTATGTACGTACCTGTAACGTGTAGGTATGTACCTCAATGTACCTGTACTTTGTATTTCTCAGGTTGATGCAGCATGGGCAAGAGGAGACTATGCTGCAGCATATGAATACTCAAGATTAGCTAAAGGCTGTACCACTGCTGCCATAGTCATTGGCTGTTGTCTTTACGTGCTTCCAGTAATCATTATCCTTCTCATGCTATATTTTTAGTATCATTCCAATATCTTATAATGCAATAGTCTTTCAATCAAAAACTTGTAATTTACATAATCAATGAGGTTAGCTAGATTTCTTTATCGTTCCTTTTGTATTATCACGGCCACATCAGCTCGGAATGCTGCAGTATCGCCAATACCGTGTTTAAATAAATGCTATTATTATTATTATTATTATTATTATTATTATTTATATGAATTACTTCAGTTTGTGATTGGTTCATTGGGTTTTAATCAGTTTGGTTTTACGACACTGCTCTGTGTACAGTGGAACCTCGATATAACGATATTCCCGATATAACGATCACAATCTAGCAGCCCAAACGTAAAATTTACCCCGATATAACGATAAAATCAAATGCGTGAACTCAAAAAGGAACATTATATGGACAATGACCAAGTTGTTATTTCAAATGTTCAACTGAGTTTTATAGTTTTCCAGTATGTGTGTACACACAATACTGACGTTTATCCTTGGAAAGATGAAAACCAAGAACAACGTGCAATAATAAATTACACAACGGACACTACATGAAAAATCAATTATTAACAATACCCCAATATAACGATATTTTTGGCTGTTTTCTAGACTGCGAACAGTCCCTCCTTTTCCCTCCATTGATTGTAATTTGCGAGCGGATCGAGCCCGATATAACGATCTGATTTGGTCAGTCACTTGGTACATCGTTATATCGAGGTTCCACTGTACTTGGCTCGTATTTGGGAAGGTTTCCCCTATCAATTTAACCTGAGTATCAGGCTTTCAAGAAGAGAAGACGAGCCGGGGCAGAGAAAAGAAAAGAAAGCCTGACAAGGCCTTGCGCCTCCAAAGAATACGTCATCGAGCCATCACTTTTTAACCAATGAAGTTTATTTCCGGTTTTCGTAGATTAACATAACTGTCATCACGCGTTTTGAATTGTTGACTGTTGGCCGTATTTTTCGATCTCTGTAGAGAATATTTCATATGTTCTTTGTTTGTGCTACGACCACAGGCAGCCCAAGCTCTGTATTTGCACTGTGTGACTATTATTTCACAAAATTCTCAGATAAAGAAAATAAACTTACCTTAAGAGTTTGTTGTTGTCCTGTTGTTTCTCTGGGGTCTAGAAATGGCGGTTATGGGGCATTTCTCTCACTTTGGGTTTTTCTCTCTTCTCTGTCTTAAATAAAGGAAAGGCTGCACACTCAAATTCAAACCACGAGGCACTTGAGGCCGATTTTTCCCACGAAACCCCATCCGATAGGCGTAATTTCCTCCGTCAGGTGAAAGGTAGATAGTTTTTCTTACCCCAGAAGTTTACAGACTTGAGAAATCATTATCCTAACTCTTCCAAATGAACTCATTTCTTTGAAAAAGACCTCTCATTCTTCGTAAGAAACTACGTGTTTGCTGCTGTTCGGTCATGACGTAATAAACTCGGCTTTGTAGCCTGGTCTGCTGACAAAATTCCTCTTTCCGGCAGAGGGACAGTCAATAAATTGCAAGGTACTGTACTCTCTCTCCACGGGGTCTAACGTGCCGCCTATTGTACTGAGTAGCCAGGCGAAGAACACAGGTCGCCAAAGGGGGTTTGGCACGGATTTTCCTCGGGAGCAGTTACGAAATAGTGCCGAAGAAATCCGACACCTCGTTTATTTCGCGGGGAGTTGGAGAAGAAAGTCATTAGAGAGCTTAAGCAACCACGACGGCAACGTCTAGGACGACGGCATGAAACAATAGCCTTAATTGCAAAATACAATAACTGCACGTGGGAATGCACGCAGTCACCTACATTTCAACCGTTGTCTGGAAAAACAGAACGTGAAAACCCCACATTTTACGTTTACAAGAGAACGCCAACGTTAAAGTAAGTCACTCCGTTTTTCTTTCGGCGTGAACGGAACTCTATGCTTGTCATATTTTTCGAAGATATGAATGTGAAAAGTAATTAAAGGCGAACGAAGGAAATAGTAAGCATCACATTTCGGTAGAAAACATTTTTCTAGGTCCCGTCCTCGCTGCCGTCGCCGTCGTTGATGCTTAAGCTCTCTAATATTCACGGCTTATTGACCAATCGCTGAACGGTGGAATCTGCAGAGAAAACCCACGAAGTAAATTAACACACATGTGTAAATAAATATAATGTGGTCCATTCGTTAGACCCCGTGGGGAGAGAGTACAGTACCTTGCAATTTATTGACTGTCCCTCTGCCGGAAAGAGGAATTTTGTCAGCAGACCAGGCTACAAAGCCGAGTTTATTACGTCATGACCGAACAGCAGCAAACACGTAGTTTCTTACGAAGAATGAGAGGTCTTTTTCAAAGAAATGAGTTCATTTGGAAGAGTTAGGATAATGATTTCTCAAGTCTGTAAACTTCTGGGGTAAGAAAAACTATCTACCTTTCACCTGACGGAGGAAATTACGCCTATCGGATGGGTTTTCGTGGGAAAAATCGGCCTCAAGTGCCTCGTGGTTTGAATTTGAGTGTGCAGCCTTTCCTTTATTTAAGACAGAGAAGAGAGAAAAACCCAAAGTGAGAGAAATGCCCCATAACCGCCATTTCTAGACCCCAGAGAAACAACAGGACAACAACAAACTCTTAAGGTAAGTTTATTTTCTTTATCTGAGAATTTTGTGAAATAATAGTCACACAGTGCAAATACAGAGCTTGGGCTGCCTGTGCTACGACTAACACTGAATTCTGTTGCTCCTTCAAGGATAATCACAGGCAGCCCAAGCTCACGATTTGTGGCTCTTACAAATCCTATGGTAGATTACGTGATTGCTCGCGCAAGATTGATTGCGTGATAGCGCGCGCAAGAGTCACCGCTTTCCCCGGAAATTTTCCTTGTCTTCTCACTAATAGAGTTTGTATTGTTTTCTTATCGTGGTAAAAATAAAGGTTATGAAAGAACGTTTTGCAATAAATGTACATTGAGTGTCCTTTTCTTATGTCCTTGGGTATTCTCTGCTATTTTGGGCTAGTTTGGATCGGGTTTAGAGAGTTTTTGATTTTTGAGATCTCTCTCTATAATGAAATGACAAGGCTGCACAGTCCTTTGAGCACATCAAATCACTCGAAGGGCAATAAAGCACTCTAAAATCACTTCAATCCTCGCCAGACTCCACAAAGGGACGTACCGAATGTCTTTCTACGTTTATTTCGGGGTGGAATTGCAAAATTTTACATTTTAGCCCTCATAAACGACATATTTGTGGTATCAAAAACCGCTATATTTAAACCCTCGGATGCTAGTAACTTAGTCCCGAGACAGCGGGACGTCCCGCGGATGGCAAATGCGATCTGATTGGTTGGTTGTTGTCACGTGGGGTTTGTTAGACTCCACCACGTGACGATGACCAACCAACCAGAGTACATCTGCCATTCACGGGACGTCCTGCTGTCTCGGGACTAAGTTACCAGTATCCGTGGGTTTGAAAAAGCGGTATATGTCGTTTAGTATGAGGGCTAAAATGTAAACTTTTGCAATTCCACCGCGGAATAAACGTAGCCAGACATTCGGTACGTCCTTTTGTGGAGTCTGGCGAGGATTGAAGTGATTTTAGAGTGCTTTATTGCCCTTCGAGTGATTTGATGTGCTCAAAGGACTGTGCAGCCTTGTCATTTCATTATAGAGAGATCTCAAAAATCAAAAACTCTCTAAACCCTATCCAAACTAGCCCAAAATAGCAGAGAATACCCAAGGACATAAGAAAAGGACACTCAAGGTACATTTATTGCAAAACGTTATTTCATAACCTTTATTTTTAACACGATAAGAAAAAAATACAAACTCTATTAAGGGAAGAGGTCAAAACAATTGCCCGAGATAGGGACCCATTTTGTGCAGGGTAGATAGTGGGTAGCGCAAGGTACCCCCCCCCCCCCCCTTCCCTAAATAAGATGACAGCTCCAAATTGGTACCACCCCCTTGTCACTTTCAAAAGCATATAGGGAGTAGCTTTGCATAACAAAAGACAGCGCTAGACTCCAAGTTTGCTTGTCCGTTCTGACCAAATCGAACTTTCAACCACTCGTAAAAACTAGGAGAAAAGAGCTACAGTGGAATCTCGAATCTCGGGTATCTCGAAACCCTCGCTTATCTGGAGCTGATGGCTGTGTCCGGAGTGGACTCTATCACTGTCGAACCTTCCGTTACCTCGAATTGTTCAAAGGTTCGAGATAACGGGACTCTACTGTTTTAGACTAAATAATTCTGTCACCTTGCGGTATTTCATATGAAGCTAACTTGCTTCTGGACTTCATGCATAGTCACTTTAAATAACAAAGTTATCTACTTTTTAATACATACGTACAAGTGTTTCTGCATCTGTGATAATTCTTAAATAATGTTACCAGGACAAAGTCCCAGTTGTTATTTAACCATCTACTTTTCAATACACATGTACAAGATTGTGACACGGCCGGAAAACGTGCATTTGTGGTCCTTGTGATAAAGAAAGCAATATCACTAGTACAAAGGACTCCTGAGGCAACTCCACAAGGTTTGTCAGCATCAACAATATCAAACGTCAACCGTTCCGAAGTACAGGATCTGTAAATCGTTCCAGTTACGAATCTTTAGGATCGTCCGATAGCGTCAAGTGTACAGGGTGCTAACGTTTTGCGAAATACTGAGCTTTTAGTTTTCGGCAGACTTCTGCACATATATACGTTGTAGCCATTATATATAGAGACCAAGAAGAAAAAGTTAAAATCGTCAAAAGAATAACAGAACTCAGAAGAGAGAGGCATTCGAATTGACCATCAATTATACCCATAAACAGAACTGGATATGACTTACAAACCGAGAATACCGTATTAAAATTGAATTGGATGTGACTTTGGAAACCGAGCTAGTTGAAACCGGTGTCAAAAGAAGAGCAGGATTTGTCGTGTAAAGCCGCAACTATAAACCGAACTGTCTTAAAACCATGGCCAGAACTGGACAGTACAATTATATAAGTTATGGCTCTATCAATTCCACCCATCCCCCCCCCCCGGATATTTGTGGGGTATCAGAACGTTGCAAATGCCCCACCGTGGGGTCAAATGCTCCACTATAGGGCTTTGGTACGGGTGCAAAACTCATACAATTCGTTATTTTGACTCTCTTTCTACAAATTAATTCCCCACCCCACCAACTTTTCTTTGCTCCCAAATGTCCCATCCCTGGGACAAAAACTCAGTCAAATGCCCCCGCCCCTTGGGGATGGGAAGGTTTGGAATTGGTAGAGCTTTTAAAATACACAGATACTGGAACTGATAAGAACAAATATAAATATAATTGGGTGTGGAGAATTATTTACCAAGCGAACACTGTTGCCCTGAAAAATATGTTGAAAAAGTCAACTTGAAATACCGAAGAAAGAAGAAAAATGAATATTGAATTAGAGCCGACTCGAAAAAAATGAATGACTATCATCAGAAAATTGTAAAATACTAAAAATAGATTAATTTAGGTTTTGAATGGGATCTCCTGGGCATTTCTCTCTTGGGCGCATCAGAAGGGGTTAGAGTCGGAATGGTTGGCATATTGCTGATCCTCCAAGCCTAACCCAATCCGTGGCCCAATCTACTTTTATAGTATTTCAGAAGTATTTTCAGATAACAAATTGAAGTGATATATAATTTATATGCATTCACGTGTATACTGATATTATTACAGTCATGAACAGACAATAGGGACCTTAAGCATCCAGGACGACGACGGCTGTGACGACGAGACGTAGAAAAGTGTCTTCTCCCGAAATTTGGTGTTTATTATTTCCTTTATTTGCCTTTTGATGCCATTTACATCCAGATTTTCGAAAAATGTGATCAGCATAAGGATCCATCCAGGCCGAACGATACTCGGAGTAATTTAGTTTCTTGCGTTCGCGTTCGCCTTTGAACGTAAGATTTGGTGTTTTCGCGTTCTGTTTTTGAAGAAAACGGTCAAAATGTGGGCGACTGTATGCATTTTCATGTGCAGTTATTGTATTTTGTAATTAAGACTATTGTTTTATGCCGTCGTCCCAGACGTCGTCGTCGTGGTTGCTTAAGGTCCCTAATATTTAGCTTAACTCTTTCACTGCTACATTATGTGTGGTAATTTTGCCCAAAATATCACTTTTCTGACCACCATGACAATTTCTTTAATTTCTCGAGTTCAATTAAGGGTACTGACATGAAATCTTCCAGATATGTACAAAATATTATTCTGAATCTCGTCTTGCATAATTTATGCTAATTAGTCACATGATTGATTACATGGATTGGTTGCCTAAAATAAGCTAATTTCGAACTTTTTTTCTGGGACTGTTCACGATGTGGAGTAAACTCGACATCGGACTCGACAATAGCAGCGAAAGAGTTAATTAGTGACATATTTTAATTGATATTGATCTAAATCACGGTTTGTTTTCGAATTTTTAATTAAAGGAGGGCCACACATTTCTATATGTGTACTAGTTGGTGTTACCCTCTTTAAATAAAGTTAATTTTATTTTCCAAGTGGTCTACATGCATGAAATCAATGCACACAATATTTTATTAAACATTAGGGGCTGGTCAAAAATTAGCAGTGGGGATGCAAAAAAAAGGGGGGGGGGGGATGTAGATCATAAAAGTCTAAAAATGTATAACCCTCCCTGGACAATGAGTATGACATATTTTGACCCTTTACCCCCATACCAATCCTTTTTCAGTTGCCCATTATTTATGACCCTCCATTTTGGGAGATTCAAAAAATATGATCATCCCCCTTTCACAACCCCTCCCCCTGCTAATTTGTGACCAGTCCCTTCAGCGATCACCCTTATGCAACCCTGTTTTAATTATCAGTAAAACTTTGTAATTAGCTCCTGCGACTGTGACCACCTTTGGGGGTTGAGAATTGGAAGGTGGAAAATAGAATATACAAACAGGTTTTGCTAATAACGATGCCGATCTCGTACAAGTGCCTTTAAATATTTGTTTGCCAACTAGTACAACCACGTGATTGCATTCCTGCAAAAGGTCCATACCATTATATATAAATTATCACAAGCATCAGTAGTGAATCAATTATCCGGTCCCCTAGCACAAACCATGTATCACACCAAAATATGCTAGAACTCCATGTATTAACCTAGTTATAGGTGGCCCGAGTTAAGGCCACTCAGGGACTCTTGTTGGTTAATATCGAAGCAAATATGCAAAAAATGGCCAACAAACTGTGTATAGACATAGTTTTCAAGGAAAATATTGCTTATCAATCAAGTACCGGACGGACAATGGGTAACAAGTTCCTGTAAAAACTTGTTTTGGTCTGTGACGGCGGGGAAGATAAACACTGGTTCAGGATTGAGGTATGCTAACCGCCGTGGGAAGCGAGTAGCAGCTGACATTTCGGGCGCTAGCCCTTCGTCAGAGCAAAAGAGGTAATTGTGGGTAGGGAGGCACTGAGGGATGAGCCTTCAACTGGTTCATTAAAGTCACCAAATTCCCTTCACACATGCCCGCTACCATGACATATCCCCTTTAAAGGCAACCTCGGCTGAAAAACAATGTTTGCTCTTAAATATTCCTTATGGATGACTAAATCGATTGCTGTGTTTGTTTTCTGTAAACTGTAGACTAGCTATTATTTATGCACCGATTTTCCTGTCCACGAAAGTCATTTGAATTTCGCGCGTCGCCATCTTGGATTTCATGACGTCACAGTGTTGCCCCTATTATTGCACAACAAAAGAGCTATTGTTTTCTGACAATAAGGCAACACTGTGACGTCATGAGATCCAAGATGGCGGCGCGCAGGAAATGCAAATGACTTTTGTGGAAGGGAAAATCAGTCCATAACTGACATTTACAGGAGGCCGAGGTTCCCTTGTGCAATTTTCACATCACTCAGTGGGGATTTTAAAAACTGTATCCGACTCAGTCTGTTGCATCATGGAGGAGAGTCTCCTACAAGAGAGCTGAGGCACTGAAAGAACACACATCAACTACACTGATGAAACCATTGACAACATTTAATCTGTTACATGCTAGTGGTTCTAAATTTATTGGGTTAAGACCCCTGTTATGGTTAATCCACAAGTATACCGAAGGGAGGGGTGGGTGGAAAGTTTCACGGAAACCGTGATTGAGTTTTATGTTATAAAGCATTCAGTTTCAAAGTTGACAGAGTTCATTATAACACTGATTTAGTTGCACAATTGTAGGTACAGCCTCGAATAAACTTCTCAAAATTCTTCTCAAGGTAACTGAGTATAGGAGTTTTCGTTTGTTGATTTTAGTTTAAGATCGTGAAAAGAGGTACACCTTACGGTGTAAAAATTCCAAACCAGGATATTTACATTAGGAGAGGGTCTGAATGGGGGTAACTGAGTACTGAGTACCCCCCCCCCCCCCCCCCATTCAGACCCAGTTAGGACACTGCACTATACTGTCCCTGCATGTGTAGACGGCTTAGTTCCGGTTTCATTGGTTAGGTAAATAAACCGCATTTTCCACAGAAAAAAAGACTAAAGTAATCACAATAGTTTCACGAATAACGACCTCTCGTGAGGTAGTTAAAGACTGCTAGAGGATTAATAACAAAAAGGCCACCAAAACTGCTGGCAACGAAAACAACTCCAAGAGCAAGGACAGCCAAGAAACAAATCACACCAAAATATCTGATCCTCGTATTAGGGTGAGGCAATCTGTTGTTGCTTGGTCCAGATGACTGAGAGTTGTGATGGATAACATTTCTCTTACTCTCATCAGTGCCGTTGGTAGGGCAGTCATCCTTCTCTCTACCTGTGGGATGTTCTCCTTCGCTGGCTTCGTTTTGTTTAGGTCTCATTGGCTGGTTAGTGTTATCACATTGTGGGCTTCTCTCAGCCTCATCTGTAACGGCTTCTTTACCACCCGAGCAATGGCCTTGGCTTTCGGTGTTCAGGGGCTTCCTAGCGCCTTCTGTACGGCTGTGATACGTTTTCACTGAATTAAGTTGTTTTTGTCGAGAACTTTGCATATCACTTGTGATAGGTTGCCTTGACACCTGAGCATCGAGATCGTCGTCAAGTTTTACTGAGTTATCCTGTAGTTTCGTAGCATTTCCCATGCCGCTTGAGATTGGTGCTTCTTGCCTTGAGGGAATCCAAGCATCTCTAACGTTGTGTTTATTTTTTACTGAATTAACCTGATCTTTTCTTGCATTTCCCATGCCACTTGCGATAGCTGCCTCTTGCCTTGAACGTTCTGCTTCAGAACATTCTTCCTCGCTAGTGTTCACTTCGCTAATAGCTGGTATTTCACAAAGAATTTGGGATTCTGCACATCCGTCTTGGTACTTTAGCTCGGCTGCCATTAAAAACATATCCTCGTCAAATCTGTCACTGCCTTCATCCCCACTCGAGTTTTGGGATCTGTAGGAATCTGCGTCTGAATCTTGTCCACTCATGGGTTCATTTTCCTTCCCGAATATCATGTATTGACCAGTGAGACTGTGACAGAATCGTATCCAGATCCACAGCCATTGAACAAGGTTGTACACACACGTGCCCAGGAAGAAAAATGGGAAGAGGAACTGTTGTTGGCCTGCAAGTATCCAAGTCAAGACAAACAACTTCAAGTCTGAAAGTGCATCGCTAATGATCGTTATGACACGTACGCGTCTTACGAAGGTGACAAAGTCAGTAATGGCACATCTGATTCCCAATACTACTCTAGCGATTAATCCAATAGGTATCAAGAAAGGAATAAGAGGCATGCAAAAAGGAGCAATGAAAACTGCAGCCATCGCGAAGATGACTGGATTGCTGGAGAGGATCTCTCTGATTGCGTTTCTCTTTGATCTTAGCCACTCCAAAGGCCAGTCAAATTCGTTAGGCAGGATTGACTCAGGGGGGAGGTCATCAAACTCAAAATCGCGTCTTTTTAACATCTGTTTTGCACAAATGAGGCGGTAAAGCATTCCGTCGAGAGTATCAAAGCAGTAAAGTCCGATGCCTTGGATTCTCAACCTTATGATTTCAAGATGGCGTAGAGCTAGTCTCTTGAAAGCCAAAATCGGATTTAGTACTCGTGTGATCAGAAGGTCTCTGAGTGGTATTACCACTATGTCGTCTGCAGCTCGAGCAAGTCTGAAAAATAGAAAGATGACAACTTGATGGTATCAGTTATGTGGATAACATGTCTGTGTAAAGATTAGTGTAGCTCTGCGCATGCGTCGGCGAGAAAGTTTTATTCTCGTACCCAATCCCTGTATGTTTCTTATACTTTCTCGACGAACAATTAACACGTCATTTCTTGAGAAAACAGTTTTTATCTCGTCTCGGATCTATGCGCGCACTTTTCGTATTTACATGACAAGTGCAATTACCCAAACACTACGCACGCTTTAATATTTCAGCCTAAGAACAGAGGTATTCACTCACTCATTCATTCATTCATTCACAAATAAAATATTTGGGATAATCATATTTGGTCGTCCAGTCAAGGAGCTCATTCATTCTTAACTCACTCATTCATTTTTCACTCACTCACTCACTCATTCATTCATTCATTCATTCATTGACAAGTCCTGCCTCCTGTTCATCAGACCAGCGCTATAACGCTGTGCTAACCGCGACTGGTCGTTGATCGCAAGTTTGGATTTACAAACCTATTTCTCTGACTTTGATCCGTCTTAAACGCGCACAAGTCAATACAATATTTTCACCGTTTGTTCACCGTTTATATATTAAAGATATATTACCTCTTTCTTGCGCGCACCTAATAACCATATTGCGTAAACATTTAGCCACTTGAAATGCGAATTGACAGAAAATAACGGTTCATACCTGTGATAAGCCGCTATTGTCAAGGAATATGGCAGAGTCATGAAACCAGTGGTAATGTTGAACGTGAACACGGGAATCCACATCGGTGCTGATGCCACTGTATCCATCCACCCAGGTCTAATAACCATCCGAAGGCACAGCACCATGAAGATAACAGGCATCATACATGCGGTTATCACAAACAGAGTTGGTGACAGGAGCACTGCCAGTAGGACCGTAATAAATGGATGTGCCGAGATAGTAGCTCTAAATGCGTCCCTGTATGATCTTACGATCTCCCAAGGCCAGTCGATCATGCGCTGTCGGGTTGACCCTGCTTCCTCGCGGTGCCATTCTATGGCCAGTAATTGCGCATTTCTGCGTTCAATTTGTCTTTGATCTCCAAAGAATAAACGATATAACATTCTCTCGAATCGATCAAAGTATAAGAGTCCTGTCTCTTGGAATCGCTGCCCTATGACAGCGAATCCTCTTTCAATGATTACATTTATACACAGTACGGGCCTCAGAAGTCGCGAGGCTATCGCATTGACGATCGGGACAACAGCGGAAACGATCCTGAAACAAAAAGAAAAGTGTGTAATTTGTACGGGAACAGTCTCGCAATCTACTGCAGAATATGCGTAGCACCGCAAGGGGAGATGTAAGGGGATGAGCCGGGGAGAAGGAGGTGGGAGGGGAAACGAGAGGTTGCCACCCTCTGTCCCTTTGCGCCGATATGTCCAGCGTGTAACCTAGAAATGGAGCACGAAGTTCGCTTCCTGTTAAAACGTAAAATCTACCAGGCAATCAGGCATGATTTTTTATTGCTGATTTTCAACCAATCCCCAGAGATTCAAATCATAAGACTGTGGAGGCCATGTAGGAGGAAATAACAAGAGAAGCTAAGGAAGAATCGTTTGCAGACATCCTCCAGCTAGCATGGCGGCAAAGCGATCACATGCAAAGGAGACATATTCCTTAAAACTTTTCGTATTGTCACGGACGATCGAGCTGAATGAGTCTTTAGTGGAGGCTCATGCGGGGACATTTTGTATAAGTAATAGCATGACACGAGGGACTGCTTAGTGGTCATATTTGACCGAGAGCCGAGGAGGGATTTGTGCGGCGTCGGACTTTTACAAATCCTAGCGAGGCTCAAGAGGAAATGTAATCACAAATTTCTCCAAATTTCATGCATACTTCAACTAAATCTTAAAACTACAAACGTGACTTAATTAAATTCTACGCATACCCCTTGTGTATTTAAGCAACCACATAATTGCATTGTATATTGTCATGAGCCCATTACCAGAAGCGTGCATCTTCCAGATTGGGTCTGTCCAACAGCAGAACAGATGATGTAGCTATTTTTAGCTTTGTGTTTCCCGCGAAAGTAGACAAAGGATACCTGCACTAAACCAATCACACGACGAAACGTCACTTCTCGTTATGCATTCACGCAACTATTTTCCTATGCAGGGGAGCGCGCATTGTCCGCAGCGCAAGCAACCATTTTATTTCGCGGGAATCGGATATCTATAAATAGCCACATCGTCTACTGTGCTGAGGGCGCTACTCATCACATAGGCTGAACACTGAAATCGTAATAAAATGGATTTATTTTCCAATGCGAACTGTGGCAATCCACCGTACCGACAAAGATGGCGTCTGGTACTTTTATCCATGATCCATTGCGCGCGAAATATTTAAATCCGTTATATAATCGCTGTAGATAGGTTTTGTATCTTAAAAACAAGCCAGTACAAGTGCTGTTGCCAATATACTGTCATTGAAAAGAATAGATGATTTATACGTGTTATTTTGACAGTTTTAATTCGCAAGGGATTGTGGTCAAATATACAGTCGCCATCTTTCTCGGTACGATGGATTCTGTTTACAAGCCCTTTGAGATTTTTAGCCAGTCAGGTTCTAAGACAACCAGATTAAACATTTTTCGATCCATATATCCAGCTGTTTGCACTATCTAATAGAGCTGAAACAGTTGAGTGAAGTCTACAGAAGCCAAATTGAAGTTCAGAAAGTATGGTATTTGCTATAAGGTATTCATAGAGTTGATCTTACATAATTCTTACCATTACTTTGCTTATTGCTGGTAAAATGGAAATAGGCCGGTAATTATCAGGTATATTTCGAGGACCTTTTTTGTGAAGAGGCAGTAGCCTGGCTACATTCCAATCATGTGGAAAACAGCTTGAGAATTCGTAAAATTCTTGCCTGCGGAATTTGACGTTCTGAAAAAAATCAGTATTACCCCTTGAAGAACTAAGTTCGAGGGCTTATATGCTAGTTTTAAGAACATCAAATTTCCAAGGAAAACTATCAGCCGATAGTTACGAGAAAGAAACACTGTTGTCGCTTATTGTTCGACACATAATGTTGTAAAAGTGCTCGTTGAACACTGTTGTAACAACTGAGTGTTTCTGTCGAGGAACTGTTCGCAGAAATCGAATCTAAGATTAACGATGACCTCAATAAAATAAACGACTGGTTTATTGCAAACAAGTTAAACCTAAATACGGTGAAAAGCGAATGCATGAGATTATCACAAATTCCCAACGTCACAAGGATCCTAATTTGATGCCAGCCGTTAAAATTGGGGATTCACGACTAAAAAGGGTGCCTAACTCGAAATATCTGGTAGTCGAAATCAACGACAGGCTCGATCTCCTTGTCTAACTGACACAGACAAATCCTGTAAAAAATCAGAGTCGTCTGTCATAGGAATGATTAAGAGAGTGAGACCTTACGTCAATGTCGATACTCTTAATACGGTCTATAAATCCCTAGTACAGTGCCATTTTGATTACTGTAGTCCTGTCATGAGATAACGTCGGTACAACTCTGTCAAGCAAGTTACAAAAACTGCAGAACAGAGCTGCTACGGTTATTACGAAGTCTTCATATGGCGTACGGTTCCACTCTCTTCGTCAAGAGCTTAATTTCATTGGGACCACTTACAAACGAGACGAAAAAACATATTTCTACTATGACACAAAGTTCATCATGGAATTAATGTGTCCCAATTATCTGACAGACATGTTTACGAAGCGTTTCCAAACTACTACATACGGCCTAAGGAGCGTAAGTGAAAATAACTATTTCATGCCACGCCCAAATCGTGAGTATCTAAAAAAGAATTGTGGAATCAACTGCCTAGTGGCTGCCCTAAATGATTGTTTTTAAACACCATATCCGCAACTTTTAAATCATCCGTTTATGTAATGTTATCTCTATTATTACAGTATTTTAAGTAGTAGTATTTTTTTTAAGTACAGTAGTTTTATCAGTTACGTTGATGTTAGTAGTTTAGTTTTTAGCTTTCACGGCTACGTGTAAAGCAGCTCAGCTGAATTGTACTACCGTGATTAAATAAAGGTTATTATTATTATTATTGTTGTTGTTGTTTTACTGTTGTCACTCATCCTGCCTGGTTCTGATTGGCTGCTTTGGCAACAAAACCACTGATTCAAATGTCTTTAAAAATTGAACTTCTTTGGGCGGCATTGAAAGTGGAGAAAAGTAACAAAACGCCTTATGGCACTCAGGGTGTATACCATTGTGCAGCAAAAGAAACATTTTGGACGAGTGTTGTGGAAGAGCCAGAGCTTGGTTGTCCTCAAAAGAGACTGGAGGCGAGAGAACAACGTGCAAACGATACATAAGATCCGTTCAGGAGACCGGAAAAAATTGAGTACCTCAACACTTTCCCGCGAAATATTTTTTCAAAAAGTCAATGAATATTTCAACTTGGAATTTTCCTTTTTTTGCTGTAAATGGCAATCACCCTAATATATACATATTTAGGCGGAGCTCAAGTTTTGTCTGATCGCGCGACTAGTAATTTCTAATGATAATTTGGTGAGGGAAAAATACCAGAATGAGGAAAAAGCTAAATGAAATGATTTCCAGGTTAAAAAAACAAAAACATTATCGGTCGTGAGCTTAAGATGAAAGCGCTCGCAGCTGCAAGCGGCGGTTTGACGGATGCGAGAATAAGCCAGTTTCAAGATCATGCGCAGTTGTACAAATCCTTTCTTTCAACGGACGGGCCACCTATTGTTTAACATCGGTCTATCCGCCAAATAAACAAAGGATTTCTACAACACTACTGTGCATGCTCAAGTAGAGTAAGGCATGGGTCAACCCTTATTTTGGCTAAACAATGTAGGGATGGTCAAAGCTAGTTGATAATATATCATGCACTGAAATGTCTTGCAAGAATCACCATTTTCAGTGGAAATCATTGTCGTTTACTTACCTCCCAGGCTGATCTCGTATCAGATTGAATGCTGTTGTTGCCCATATCATTAAACTTATGGCCGTTGAAAGAAATGATAGCTGTAGTTGTGAGATTTGACTCACATCAGTTCCATCGTTATTATAACTCTGCTGTGAGGGACCAGAGTTTGCCTCAGGAAGTCCGTCTCCAGTCTTACTTTCTGGAGGTCTTGGAAAACTCCAAATGGAATTGGACCGCAGGACGTTGGGAACTGTCCTGTCTAGTACATGTGCCATTCCAAGCCAGGTTATGTAACCAATGTCCGATATGAATGGAATGACACCATTTTGAATACTCGGTAGGGGCACGCCCATTGGATCTAGGACATCTCGTCTTAGGACCCTGTAACCGCGGTGCAACCCGTAGGTGACCAACACGAGGAATGCCAACGGGCAGATGAATGGTAACAGTATGATTAGAATCACTCCGATTAGAGTGGATACCACACAGAAAAATACTAAGGAGCTCATTGAGAAAATCACCATAAAAAAGGCGACGACGGGGATGAACGGCAAGCTGACGACACCAATCACAATGCCGATCAGCAGAGCAGCGACTGGATGTTGCTGTCTGAACTGCTGTATTCGCGCCACTGTTGATTGCAGACCGGTAGCAACGAAGATATCCGCCAGTCTTGCCATAAAATACATATATACACTCGTGAAGATAACCATGATGAATCCATTTCTATTTGCTGCTTGAGATGAATTTGGCGTTGCCATTGTAAAATATTATTTAAAACTCGATTGGAAATTTTGTGCGCACATCGAAATCAGCGAAGAAAACTTCCGTAATGAGCTGTTCTAATTTCGCCTGATGACGCCACAAATACTTAATTGGCTTCTTGAAATTTCGAACCAAATTTCATACGACCTTTATTTATGTCATACTTATAGCTCAGCCTCAGATGTGAAAAATTATCTTCAAAAATGTAAAGAAATGCAAAACTTTAGAATCATTTTTAGTATAGCAAATAAGTATTTTACTGTCAAAGTATGTTTTGTTTCCCTGCGCGCGAAAAATCAGTGTTTCGTTTTTGTGCTCAGAATGTCGGCTTTGCTCAGCGTTACAAAGAGAGAACAGAGATGTTGTAGCATATTCATCCCGCGGGAAAATCACGATAGGCTGCGACTCTAACATATTAAAGCACAGTCAGCAACTCATTATAAGATTTGACAGAAGTACGGATTAGCGCCCAGCTCGTCAAATGCGCATGCGCGTGGCAATTTGCCGTGGTGCTACCATAACACATCAACTTTAGCTGATATTCCTCTGTTCGTTCGCCAAAGAAAGGGCTGTGAGCAGTCTAATATAATTCATGAGCTGGTAAATATAAATAACAGCTTTTATTATACGACTTGGCGTTTTCGAGTGCAAATACGGGCTAAAACGAGTGCAAATATGAGACGGTATTACACGGGTCACAAACCGGTTTGCACAGGTTTATTCAACACTTAAAAGGTTTTGTAAGCGCGCGAGCCAATCGAAATGGGGCTGTTTGAGTAACAGCCAATCAGCTTTTAGCGCGCGAAAAAAACTTTTCAGTGCGCGCCCGCCCCCGACATTGGGCTGAGAGATTTCTTCTCTCGAGATTTCTTCTCTCGAGATTTCTTCTCTCAAGATTTTCTTCAAACAGAGCAGTAAGGTAAGCGAAAACAAACATGTTTTGTTCGTGTTAGCTGTCGTATAATAAACTATTTATTACACGAAGAGTTGTGTAATACGGCTGGGAATTTTTACTCGTCAATCGTCAATGCTTGGTACGTACCGTAAGTTACGGATCATAGCTTTTTATGACCTTATTCGCGCTTGGGCCATAAAAAAGGGGGTATGGACCTCGCACTCAGTTAATAAGAGGTACTTATTTAATATGACTGCCAAGCAAGCACTGAAGATATAGAAGACTTGATTTAGATGGGTATGGACCTCCCACTCAGTTAATAAGAGGTACTTATTTAATGACTCTGCCAAGCACGCACTGAAGATATAGAGGACTTGATTGAGATGGCACGATATTGGCCGAGGTCCATACACATAAAAATAAGAACGATAAGCTTGGTCAGTAAATACAGGAGCCCAACCAGGAGCGTCCACCCCGCATACGTCACAGCGTCCACCCCGCATACTACGCCTACGTCACAGCGTCCACCCCGCATACTACGCCTACGTCACAGCGTTTGCACAAGTTACTTTTAGAACGGTTTTCCGCTATTCTTGGGTTGCAATCACAAAAGCGTAGCAGCCATATTATTGGTATAACAAAAGTAGCAAATGAGGCATCTTTTGTTCTGCCACTGGCAAAACTCACTAATTGGCTGGAAAAATAATCTAAAAATAGCCCAACTTGTGAAAACGCTGTGACAGATATATAGGAGATAGACTGACTAGCCTCGCTTACACGTTCGACAGCTTTTGTGTGGACTGACTAGCCTCGTGTTCACGTTACCAGGACAATAGCTTTTTAAAAAGAACGCCATTTTTCGAATGAGTCCATGGACGCCGTGTTTTGGGCTCCTGATAAATGTTCATATAATTAATGGATTTTGCGGCAAAATAAAACACGCGGGGTTCCAAATATTGTAAAAACAAATGAAACCCGAGAGGCGTAGCCTTGACATCCCCTGCAGGGGTGGATCCAGGGTTTGGACCGAGTAGTTTACTCTGACAGACCAATTAACTCATACCCCACCCACCCCACCCCTCCTAGTAATAAACTACCTAAAATTTAGAGGTTTGAAAAAAGTTGAGAAGTTTACGGAAATCACATAAACTACCCTGGATCCACCCCTGCCCTGACGAAACACGAACAGTGTTTGAAATGACTTCTCATGCGAATGGCTAAACCGAACATTTACATGCTCTATTTTTACAAACATCATTAGCAAGTATTGTTTACTGTTGTATATAATTTTTCCATAGATGGCTTATTATTCTTTTTTTTGCTGGCAGTGATTTAAACTAGTGTAGTGGGTTAGTACAAGCAGTTGGGTCGAAGTCGGATCAGATTCGGAAAGAAAAATCGAACATTTTGTTGCAATTTTTATCTTGATGGGTTGGAAATAAAAACCAAATAAAACAACCGATTCATACATGGCTATCCTAATAGTCTATGAATTTCCAAAACAAATGAGAGAAAGCAACTGAAATACTTCGGCTAATATTAATAACAAAAAGGAAACACAATAAGACAAATACCACAGACGGAAATAATAATTTTATTGTTTTACTGTATTCATCTTACCAACGTGACAAATTCAAATTCAGTGTAAGAATGGGAAAATCACAGCATGCAAAGTTACAACAATGGCGGTAAAATCCACAACAAGATAACTATGTTACAAATGTACAGGGCGTGGTCATTCCACGTGGATACTATTCTTCGTCGAAAGCTTAAATCTAATCAATCTGTGGGTTGTTCTGGAACAGATACTCAGCCTGTTAAAAGAAAATAGGAAAATATATATTGTTGAACTTGAATTCGACAAACGACAGTGGGCTGCATTGATAGTGGGATGCTTCTTAGTTCTCCTGATCAGACATATAATTTGCCATTTCAGTTCACACCTATAATAACATTATTCTTGAATGAAATATGGTACCCCCCATCTGATTTGCCCTTTTTCTCTCTTTTCTTTTGTACGTACTTAATTACCAAATGATTGATAAATTCCTGCGATTGTTTTAATATCTATTATTCCACGACCATTCATTAATTATAAGTGTATCATGTTAGTTACTCAGCTAGATTAGCTCTGCTATTCTGAGTAACTTTTACCATCATTTCTTAGTCTATTAAAGTGCAACTAACCCCTTTTGCAATTTTTATACATATGAATCTTTGAAAGGTTTTGAGTACTTCTGCGAAGACATTTTTGGCTTACAGAGAACACTATGCTCTATGCTTGTTTGAAATGGTGAAAATTTGACCTTTCCTGACCCATGACCGCGCAAGAAAAAGACTGGGTTGATTCTTGATCTTACGTCACATCATTAATGCATTATTCTCCATGGCGCCTTTCCATTACAACAACATCGATATATAGAGAATATACACAGTCTGTGAGTTGTTAGTAAAGAAAACAGTTATTTTAGAGTAAATGCTAACTATTTATTCAAATTATTGCAAAGTCGAATGAGTTGGATGACGTAAGATCAAGAATCGATCCAGGCTTTTTCTTACGCGGTCATGGGCCAGGGAAGGTCAAAATTTCACCATTTTAAACAACCATAGAACATAGAGTATTCTCTGTAAGCCAAACATTTCTTCGCAGAAGTACTCGAAACCTTTCAAAGATTCATATGTATAAAAATTGCAAAAGGGGTTAGTTGCACTTTAATATTGTACATGTAATTAAGTTCAGTTTTTGGTAAAAAGTCGAGTTGTTGTTGTTGCTTCCACACCCAGCACGATACCCGGCGGTGTTCGTGACTAGGCTACCTGTTTCGCGAAAAACAACAAATCTACTTAAACGCTAAGCCTAAGGCATTCACAAGTTGGAGTTTTGTTAATTTGTAATTCACTGTGAGTTTACTAAGTTATAAAACAATTTACTAAATAAGATTAAGACCTCGGAAATTGTATTTGAACTCCAGAGCCTTCGTTCTTTCGGCCAGCGGAGCACAACGTTTTGTCGCGGTGTGCGTTACACGACGATAACAAAACAAGTGCCCCTCGTTCCCAAACCCTAACCGCGCACCACAGGTAACCCAAAATCAAACTATCCAATACTCAAGTGTCTTCATCAAGCTGCAACAAAACCAGAGTCATTAACTTACGTACGGGCGCTAACTCTTCGTCGAGAAATAGATACATTTTTATCAACTTACCACGAAGTCGACGGGATCATCGGGTCTTACTTTACAACACTCTAGGAGCCCCTGGGTCAGGGTGGGCATGACGTGTTTCATAAGGTAATTCCTCAGGGGGGTGGACTGGTTCTCCAGTAACTCTTGTTCTTGCTTTTTTACTTCTGCAAGCCGAACTCGCTACAATGTGAAGACACAAATATAGTTACCAAAACTAAAGTAAAGTCACTTTATTTATAGAGGGTAACCCGCTCATCGCTAACATGTAGCTCGGAAATCTTCCACATGGCTCTCTATTGACTTAGTCCTACGATTTTACGTCCTTATCCGAGATAGCCTGTTTGCCGACTCTTCTGTATTATTTTTCTCGGTCAAATATTTTTCGGATTGGGTTACCTGTGGCGCGCGGCCAAAAATGAGGCGCACCAAAAATTTCCAATCTTGAAAAAACTTCACCTAAAAAATTACAGAAGAACCAGCAATCAGTCTATATCCGAGAAGACGTGAAGGTCCAACTACTTACTGTTAGAGATTATGTAAAGCAGCACCTTCTACTCTGTTATTTTAAGACCCCGCTGGGGTTTGAACCCGCGACCTCCGACACGACAGACCCGCTGGCGCTTTACAACTGAGTTCACCGGAAGATGCAACTACTCAGCATTGAAATTTGTATACATTTTGCGAAGGGTGTTCACAAGGGACTTACTGTCCAGTCCTACCACCCAACCTCCCAACCCACCCCCCTCCCCCAATGAAATAAAGGTTAGACACTATAATTTCAAAGAAATCCAACCCTAGATCGAAGATTTTCACTTTATATATATTTTCTAATGGAACCCTAAATCGCAATGAAAAGGTGTACAAAATGCATTAATAATTCATGAGGAAAAACTAAATAATGAATGTTTAATGAGTGTTTTTAAATGTGATATAGATACGGTCGTCATTTACATAAACTTTTGGTACGATTTTCTCCACCGAAATAGGTCGTATCGCCAAAATAACTGAATTATGTACCTCTATACATCGACGTTTTTGAAGACATTCCAAAAACTCGCAGCAGCGTTTTGTCAGATCTAAAAACACTCGGGCGCAACCCTCGTGTTGGTAAATCTGAGAAAACACTGCCGCGAGTTTTTGAAAAAGTACATGGAAACTGAACAAATTCAGGAAAAAACACAGTAATCAAAGTACGCCAAACTGCTTCTTACCCATTGTTCTTCTCTTTGTGATCTCTGCGCCGCTTCTTCTGCCTCTCTTCTCTCTCGTTCTTCCCTCTCCTTCCTATCTCGTTCAAGCTAAAATAACAACACAGCAAGGGACATATTAGGCGTAGAATACGAGACGATCTATTTATCAATTAGACTGCGAGCTCGAGGTTTCCATTATACAAATAGACTGTGTCCGTCGAGGAACTATCGGCTGATAGTTGCCCGCGGAAATTTGATGTTCTTAAAACAAATATAAGCCAGAGGACGCAGTTCGAGGGCTTATATGCTAGTTTTAAGAACATCAAATTTGTAAGGGAAACTATCAGCCGATCGGTTCCGAGACAAACACAGTCTATTTGTCGTTATTGTTCATCACAAAACAGCTCTCAGCGGGCACTATCGCCTGATAGTTTGCATCCGCGAACGACAACTATCACGTCACGTGATCGCTTTTGGCCAATGAGCGCGCGCCACAATTTTGTGGTGAACTATAACGCCTGATAGTTTGCCTCCGCGGATGACAACTATCACGTCACGTGATCGCCTTTAGCCAATGAGCGCGCGCCAAAATGTTGTGGTGAACTATAACGGCGGATAGTTGGTGAGGGGCCGGGAATAGCCGGGGGTGGCGCAGTGGTTAAAGGGGAACTCAACCCTAAAATCAACCCAACGTTTTTACAAAGATGTATTCGAAAGAAATAAGTTCTGCTATTTTATTTTTCTGTGTTGCGCGTCTATGAGGAGAAAATTAGTCTCCAAGTTCGATTTTCCGCTAAATAATCTATATTGTGTGGCTGCTCAATTCAGTGCAAATTTCACCATAACGTACGTCACACATACCAAGGAAAAACGATCACACCTCTAGCACAAAGAAAACTCAATGGTCCGCAATTAGAAGCTGTTAGTCCCACTATTCAATGTAGGGGACAGCATGGCAAAACTAATTTATTCCCCGTATCCTACGTCACAAATTACGAGACTTGAGCCGTCTGTACATAGAGGAAGGTTTTCGGATTTTCTCTTGCTAGGCGCGCAACACAGAAAAATTAAATAGCAGAACCTATTTATTTCGAATACATGTTTGTATAGACATTGGGTTGATTTTAGGGTTGAGTTCCCCTTTAAGAGCTTCGCCTCTCACCTCTGTGGCCCAGGTTCGTTTTTTTAAATTTAAACATATTTACTCTCTGCATTTGCTTCAAAAGCCTGAGGCTTATCAAGGGAGCTCATACAGAAAAAAAACAAAAACATAAGGGCAGTTTCAGGCACACTGATTATTACAATTAATAAATTATAATTACAATTTAGTTAATTAAATTAAGTATATAACCTTGAGTTTAGAAAAGAATGGCCGTCGTCACACTTGCGCTACGCAGTAATACGTTCGTTGTTACTATAGAAATAGCGTACTCTGCCCGCGCTAGCATGTGACCTTCAAAGTGAAGCACTTGCGCTTGGCATACGTACCTAGCATGCAATTAGCAGTGTTTATTTAGCCTCGCGCTTGAGTGAACAGGGGTGAAGCACATTTGTGTTAATTAATTATTGTCACTTCATGTGTCAGGGGCAATCAGTCGAGAGCAGCGGGTTTGTTGTCAAAAGAAAAATCATGGGTAGCCAGCTTAAGATGAATTTGTTCCTTTTCTTGCTTCTCGATTTCTTTACTCTGCGTCGACATCAAGCAAGCTGACTGCGATGGAGAATTTCTATGAGACAAATGCTCCTGTCTGTTTTGCCGGCATTTACGGTTTTGGCGGGCAATGAAATGGGACAGGTGGGAAGACGGCTTTGGTCAATCCCGAGACCACAAATGTGGTTTGAAGCCTTGTTAAACCACTGGAGGTATATGGAAATGAATGGAATGGAGGTATACTGGAAACGACATTTCCGCATGACGAAGGAGACTTTTCTGCGGACTGTACGAAACAGCGCGGCATGAAGTTCAATTCTGACTGAAATTTGCACAAGGAGTCTGGCAACCTGACAATCATTATGACACTGTCAAATTTTGTTTGCATAGCTCGCTTCTAGAGTGGTTGTACTGGAGTTGCTAGCACGTCGGCGCATTAGAAGTTTTGTATTAAGTAGCGTCGAGTTACAGCAAGCGTACGTTTGCTTCATTTTGAAGGTCACGTGCTAGCGCGGGCAGAGTACGTTATTTCTATAGTAACAACGAACGTATTACTTTGCGTAGCGCAAGTGCGACCACGGCCTAATGCGCCGACGTGTGCTAGCAACTCCAGTACGACCACTTTGCGATCTATGCAAACAAAATTTGACAGAGCTGTCATAATGATTGTCAGGTTGTCAGACTCCTTATGAAAATTTCGAACTTCATGCCGTGCTGTTTCGTACAATCCGCAGAAAAGTCTCCTTCGTCATGCGGAAATGTCGTTTCCAGTATACCTCCATTCCATTGTGGTTTAACAAGGCTTCAAACCACATTTGTGGTCTCGGGATTGACCAAAACCGTCTTCCCGCCTGTCCTATTTCATTGCCCGCCAAAACCGTTTAATGCCGGCAAAACAGACAGGAGCATTTGTCTTCTATTTTGAAGACTCTTGTCATGAAAAATCGAACACGGCGTCTCATAGAAATTCTCCGTCGCAGTCTTGCTTGATGTCGACGCAGAGTAAAGAAAAGAAGCAAGAAAAGGAACAAATTCATCTTAATCCATGATTTTTCTTTTGACAACAAACCCACTGCATGCTCTCGCCTGATTGCCCCTGACACATAAAGTGACTTCACTCCTGTTCACTCAAGCGCGAGGCTAAATAAACACGGCTAATTGCATGCTAGGTACGTATGCCTAGCGCAAGTGTGACCACGGCCAAAAAGAGAACAAATATATACAAGTCAGACTGTAGCGATGGGAAATCGATTGGTATTTAAGATATAATTTTGAACTAGCTCCAAGAATTTACAATTTAAATTGTAGTTTTTGTCCGTCAAACCATACGAAATATACGAAATGTTCTTTTTGTCGCTACTGTTTGACCAGATATTACCAAAGAGTTGTGCAGCAGAGGTAAAAAAGATATCGCGCTGAGCAGCGTATCGGGGACAAGACAAGAAAAAATGTTTAATCGTTTCATTTGGATAACCACAGTCACATTTTGGAGTCGGATGAAATTTTATTTTAAATAAATAATCATTAAGAGCAGAAGGACCAAGTCTTAAACGTGTATTGTTTCCCGGCTGTGGTGTCATATGTTAGTTGAGCTTGTTGGTATATCGCCCTTGCTCCGAGGGTTTTTCTATAGGTTATCCGGTTTTCCTCCGTCCACAAAAACCAACCTAAATTTTAATTCAATCTGTGGTTTAGTCGGGTCCTGGCTTTGATCAGCCCCCATGGTTGTTTCATAGCCTCCTCCGCAGGCAACTCCTAAATAATAAGAAATTTGAATCACCGGGATTCCTGTGGTGGAAGGATCATCTGAGCGGGCTTCCTGTGGAAGGCCACAGGAATCATATTTTACGGGAGAAATGTCTTATTTCTTATTATTTAGGAGTTGCCTGCGGAGGAGGCTAGTTGTTTCAGGTCCCGTTAGAAATTCAGAGGGCGCAGCCTCAAGTCAACTATCAAAGTCGATAAAAAAAAAACAGCGAGAAGTACAATTGTTTTAGTTTAAAGATCCTGTGTCCGAGCCCATGAGGCATTGCGCCAATGTTTTGATTAATTTGTTTACCAATGGCCACCTAGCTAGAAGACTAGCTTCTAGTTTAACTCAAATGCTCTTGATTGTTTATTAGTTCATGAAAGTACACACAGGCTTAGGTAGCGAATTTCATATTTTCTAGCGGATTAAAGGTCCGACCAAGCCCATGAATTATCGCCGGATGGTTCGAAAATAATTTGACCTGTAGCCTTTAGATTCGAGTACGAGTGCGACGTTTCACAATCGACGAGTAAACAAATACTCTTGGTAGCTTGTTTTCATGTCTCCAGCATTGTTTAGCTGTATTTGAAGATCTCTACTGTCCTTGCGACTGAAATATATTGAGTGCAAATGTCGTACTCGCACTCGAGTCACAGCTAAGAAACAGTTGGACTCGGCGGGGTTGTATTTTTGGAAGCAGTACTTTCTGGACTAACTGGAGATAATTCTTTGTACCATGGTTCCAGAGGTTTTCTCCGTTGATCTGAAGTTTCACACATAAGTGGATAACACTTGTCTTCTGGAGCCGTGCGAAACTATAAATCTTCCCCGCCGTCTTAGCTGCTTTGTCTTTCCAACGAAGCCGGCCGGTTCTTAGAGCAGCAAATCTTGTAGACCTACAGAAGGCAAAAGGTGGACTGCTGAAGATTATTTGTAGAGTCGCTTCAGTCGCTTCGCCTCTCTCTGTAGTTTTTCTTCGGCCTTCCTCTACTCGCCGCTCTAGACCGGGATTTCGAAGACATATTCGACGAAAGTGATATTTGAAACGGTATATATATACAAAATTTAAAATTTAAGTTAAACATATATACGTGGAAGTAAATACACGATGGCCCAAAAAAAGAGATGGATTTCGAAAATTGATATTCACATAACAACAATGCCGACCTTTCTGATTTCCGCGACCCTCGAAAATCAGTTTCGCGCGCATTGATTCATGGGCTCGGCTCCCTTCCCCTCCCTTCCCTTCCCTTCCCTTCCCTTCCCCTCCCCTCCCCTCCCCTTGTGTCGTTACATAGGTTAACTCGTAATAAGTAAGCTAAGCGATAACATTGAAATAATTGTTAGACTTCAAAATGTATTCATATTTGTATACTAATAACACACGTACCCTTCTCTCAACTTCTGATTTTTCCATTTCTGCTAATTCTTCAGGTGTTGGACCTGGAATGACAAAACAAATTTACCAAGTCAGAAAATCAAGAGAGGGTTGTTGGCATGTTCTTCAGTCCTCTCGCTTACCGTAGTTTCTCGGTTCTCCCATGAGTTTCTTGACTCGTTCCACGGTCTGTGTCATCTTGGCTCCATTGTCCTGCGAAATATCTACGAAATAACATCACTTGTCGATAACGCGTCAAGTATCCATTGTGTTAGCTTTGCACATGTAATGTCCACTGTAACATTATCAACTCAAAGCTAAGCGAGTCTACAAAAAGTGAAGTCGTTCTTTTTAAAAAAATAAAAAAAAGCTAAGGCTGCGTTTCTTGGGGAGAATCCGATATTGGATGTTAATCCCAGATCACACGGATTTTTCGTCACCAAAAGAATATATTTTGCCATGTCGACTCCGATATACAGTTCGCGCGAAAATGGCGGCAAACTGGCTTTTGGTAGCTGGATGTGCTTTCTCAAGACGAAGACAGCTTGCAACTTGTACTATTTTTCGAATTCTTTCTCAAAGAAACGCTTGGATCAAAAACATGGTTCATACAGATTTCAGAACGTTTTGTTCAAGGCATATTTTCCACATGTTCACATATTAATGACCTCAAATTTCATACAAATCTAACTCTTTTCTTCGACCTGTTTGCACGATGTAGCTATAACGATCTTTTTGAGGCAAAATGAGGCTGTCTTACTCTCTTCTCTTGAAAACATCCAAGGAGGTTTCAACAAAATTCAAGGAGTTTTGGTAAACATTCAAGGACTTTTCAAAGAGAAAACCAACCTGGCATTATTTTAAAGTGCCTGTGAACCTTATTTTTGTTATTTTAGATATCAATTCTACATCAAGTGAATAGTAGAATGGTACAATATATATTTCCTTGAATGCTGTGCCGCTGAGTTAAGGAGGTTTTAATATCCAAAATGTAAATTACATGACGTTAGGGGAGGCATCAATTATTATACATTTTTTTGTTACAATTAATTTGTTTTTCAAATTATCATGGTTGAAATAAAATGATGTTAGAAATTTGTTTTCCTATATCAGTAGAAACGCCCATTCACAACCACTAAGAAGAGATTGCAGATACCTCCCCTGACGTCATGTAATTAGCATTTTGGATATTAAAACCTCCTTAACTCAGCGGCACAGCATTCAAAGCAAAATATAATTTACCATTCTACTATTCATTTGATGTAGAATTGATATCTAAAAAAAATTTTGTTCATACATATTTTAAGGACCATCTGGTTTTGGATTCAAAAATAAAAAAAGCTGGATTCCTATTCTGTCAAAGAAACGCAGCCTAAATAAGACAACAAATATGACAACAAATTAGATTACACCTATGACAACATATATATTAGAGTCAGACTACACCTATGACAGCATATATATTAGAGTCAGACTACACCTACGACAACAAATTAGAGTCAGACTACACATATGACAACAAATTAGACTACAACTAACTAAAGACAACGGAACAAAACAACAAACTTTGTTCCATCATATTTTTTCACCACATTATAATCAGGATGCAGTTCTGGTAAAGCTAATCCAGGACATCATTAGATTGACTTGCTACAAGAATACTGATTTTGGGCACAAAACCGATGTTTGACGGAGTATAGTACAGTCATTTAAATAATTTTTTTTTGAAAAAAATAGTTTATTTGTTATATATAGCAGGCTGGGTATTACAGCTGGTGGGGGCCTGCTTTTACTCCTCACACACTCCCCACTACGTTAACTGTTTTGGACACACTACACTCACGGTTGATTTCTACGGAGGGAGGAAAACCGGATAAAAACCCTCGAATGCAGATAAGGAATCAACAACAAATCTCACTCACATACGGTGCCCGAGCCGGGAATCGAATCCGGGACCGCAGCGGTGAGAGGCGAGTGTTTTACCACTGCGCCAACCTGCATCCCCATCCCCTTATTGTAATCCTTGATCGGGAAATATACCATTCCCAGCAGAACCAACCTAATCCAGGATTAACACTATTAGACTGAATAGCTGAGGACAGGTTATTGTACCGATATGATCCGGGTGTATCTCCAGTTCGTCAAAGTAGTTGAGAATAGTTTCGTCTTCAGTGTTGACAGCACGGTATTCTGACAAACGACGCATTAGTCCTAGAAAGAAAACCAATAGGAATGTTTTCAGTAAATATGTAGTATACCCCTCCACACTTCCTTAAACCCGTATTTGAGACTTTAAGCAACCACGAAGGCAACGTTTGGGACGACGGCATAAAACAATAGCCTTAATTACAAAATACAATAACTGAACGTGAAAATGCACGCCTACAATTTCACCGTTCTCTGCAAAAACAACGTGAAAACCCAAACGTAAGAAAGTAAATGAATCCGTTTTTCATTCGTCGCGAACGAAACTCTATACTCATCATATTTTTCGAAAATCTAGTTATGAAAACAATTCAAGGAGAACAAGGGAAATAGTAAATACCAAATTTCGGGAGAAAACACTTTTCTATTCCCTATTATTTCATTCAAGGATAATAGTCACCAAAAGCCCCCCTCGCTTCCGCTTACCCTTTGAGCCGCAGGCTAGTCACCAACAGCTCCCTTCAACTTACAAGTTATAATGTTTCCAGTAATGATATAGTATACCCCTCCACTTTCTTCTGTCACATTATTTCATACAAGGAAGGTACTCATCAATAACAGCCCTTTGAGCTCGTGAAGTTGGAAAGTTTCAAAGATTTAAGTAGTATCCCCCCCCCCTCCCCTCCCCTCCACAGAGCTGAATAACTAGGGCGCATGCGCGAACACACGCATTTTATCCCAGTGTTCAAAACTTAAACTACACTATTCAAAACTTGTTTTTTCTTATTTTCTGAAGGAAATAGCATGAGTATTTGAAGCTTATCCTTGCCATAAAGTTCACATTCTTTGCAGAAAGCATGAATGTAATCGCAAACTTTTACAATTTCCGCCATTTTTGTTGCGCGTACATTTTTGTAACGAGCCCCTAAAGCTCATTAAGGTAACATGATTAAATACAGTTATCCTGTATCCAATCAGCGCAATTCAAACGTACGCAAATACAAAGTAGTCTCACCTTCTTCCGTGTTGTGCGTCCCTGCCACCAAACTTTCAGGTAAGTTCATCACTCTGCTCTTCAGGAACTCATCAGAAGCGTCCAACGACACAACAACCTCTAAGAAATTAAAAACTGTTCAGAATGAACTGCGCATGAGCGTTAAAGAAGTAGAGCGAGGCGGAATCCGACGTGATGCGCTAATATAGCCTCTGCGCAAAATGATTGGACATAACAAGTCATGTGAAATACTGGGATAAATTAGAGTGGATTTCATGAGTGTGATGGCATAGAGTGGGTTCTGTTATAAATGGGCAAAAATACAGCATGTCCGTAGCCCTGTTAGAGCAGATTTCCTGAGGGGAGCCGGGGTGGCGCAGTGGTTAAGCGATTCGCCTCTCACCTCTGTAGTCCAGGTTCGATTCCCGAACGCGGCGCCATATGCGAGTTGGGTTTGTTGATATCTCGTCCTTGCTTCGAAGGTTTCTCTCCGTAAAAACCAACACGCTACATTCCAATAGTCCAGTTTCGTATTCGAAAATTGCCGCTGAATGCGATGACTACAGACGCACGTATATGGGGTTAGCCTCGTTCCCATGTCAAACATTCATAAATACCAGCGAGAAGATGCAAAACGCGAAACTACAACAAAACGCAGAGATGTGAATAGTCCACCTTCTTGCTGGTATTTATGAATGTTTAACTTAAGAACGAGGCTAACCCTGTATAAATGCGTCTGTAGTCATTGAATTCAGTGGTAATTTTCGAATAACTATGCATTGTAACTGGATAAGCCGGACAAAAAAAAGCACGGGAAAGCCCTTTTGAATGTTACGGCATGCCGTACGTTAACCGTGTCATTCAGAACAGATTTCGTTGCGTGGGAAAGTTACAGCAATGACTTACAGCACGGTTACTGTACGGCATGCTGTGACATTTTTGTCCTTCTGATCCAATAAAATTACATAGTTACAGTTACAATTACAGGTTCAGCTACAGTCTTTCTTTCCTTAACTGTCTCACTTATGCGAATCAAAACCTTTCAGAAACAAGTTTATTTTGTACCTGAATGAAACAGAATGAAACTTAATTTTACAGGAAATGAGGTAACGTGTTTGTGTAACACATCTTACCGGCCATAACGAGTTTGTGTAACGTATGTTACCGGGCATAACGAGTTTGTGTAACGTGTTTGTGTAACACATCTTACCGGGCATAACGAGTTTGTCGTAGCTGAGCGGAGACTCATCGTCGCCCTCTCCTTCGCCTTCTTCAGCTGCAGTTAAATAAATGGAGAACAAGTTGAACTTAAAGTGCACCTAACCCCTTTTGTAATTTTTATAGCTACGTGTATGAACCTCCGAAGCGTTGTGATTTCAAACAAGCGTAGAACATAGAGTATTCTCTGTAAACCAAAACTTTTTTCACAGTACTCAAAACGTTTCGGAGGTTCATAGGCATAACAAAAATCAAAAGGGGTTAATAGATACATGCACTTTACAAGACTCAAGACTTCATAACAAGAAAAGAGGTGGCTGCCGGCGAACTTCGCCTGTTACTCTGCCGAGTTTCAATGGCTGCTTTTTTACGGGACCCTAATCCAAGTAGGCAAATGGTGTATGTGCCCTTAATTAAAATTACCAGTGTACTACTCAGAATTACCCATCTACTTTATATCTACAACCCTGCATGTATGGACCCTTTGCACTTGACGTCATAGCCGCCATGTTGGTGTACAGTTAACAATAGATTCTTCGTTAGCTTCTTTCGTTCTGTACACCAACATGGCCGCCATGCCTTTGTCATTTGAATCTCTGGGGATTGAGTACAAACCATCTTTAGATTCAGATTTCAACAAGCTGAGCATAAGACCAAGAATTATTCGTTTGAGCATTTCCAGCCCCCAAAACAACCCTATGAGTATCATTGTCGATCATTTTCAAACATGCGCTCTGTGTGGTACAAGCTTTTGTTGGTACCGAAGTGGTCTTTAGCGGTTTATTGCCCTCACCTTTGATGGGTATAGCCTCTATTGTACATTAATATCAGGCTATTATTAATTTATGTTATTGTTACCATTTACAATGAACTTATTGAACATTAAAGCAGCTATGTGTTAACGCACATAGCAAGAACATTATCCAAATATCGTGTGTAGTGTAGCTCAACTTTGCCCATCAAACTGAGCTTGCCCTGAAAACAAATTTACTCTCACAATTATGTTTCAATGGAAAGAATTCAGAGGGATAGTATAAATTATTGTATTCTATTGTCAATACCAACCTATGAATAGTTCCTTTGCTTGTTCGTATGTCTTTGGGTAGCCATCTAATATAAAACCCTTACAAGAAAATTACTGTTAGGTTAACATGATGAAACGACACAATTCTGATGGCAGCAGAATATGTGGGTTTGGCACATTAGGTTGACCAGCATAATTTTGAGCATTTTAGCAATGAAAAAGCATTGGGAATAATGCTATTTAGCAGCGAAGTTGCTTTTGAAACAATAATCCATTAATCTGATTAATCATCTAGGTTTATACTATGCCACTGCTGCAGTATTGTTTTCATAAACCTAAACAAGGACCCGCACTATAAAAGGGAGGAACGAACCAGAGGAGACGGCTGAAATTCAGGCTATAAAAGCCCGGGGGGGGGGGGGACTCCCTTATGTGAGGGGTACATGGATGCTCGTCGTACCTTTTAGGGGTCAAAATCAGGAGTTTGGTACCACTTAGGATATCCACCATCAAACACAGACATTTCTATGTAAAGTGGTACCTTTTAGGGGTCGGGTGTCAATTGAACAAAAAAGCTGTTATCAATTTACATTTCTATTATCTTTTAGTGTTCAAAATACGCCCATTTTAGTACCTCTTAGGGGTCAAATCGAAAATGTCCGACGAGCATCCCTACCCCTTTTATATGGGAGTCCCCCCCCCCCCCCCCCCCCCTCCCGGGTATAAAAGAGCCTTACCCAGGTTGAAGACACCTTCATTGTCAATCAGCCTTTCTCAAGTAAACATCTCTGTTCAAAGCTCTGCGACATGCTCTGCTCTGCTTGAGTGATCTCCGACATTTGGTATCGTGCGAAATTCAAATTGAAAACTTGAATGTCTAAAAATACGCTAAAGAGTTTGTAAACGGTTCTAAAACTCTATTGACAGGCACAACTGAGCAACTAGCTTCCTGCTGTTTTCTTTTTCTCGGCTTATTTTAATTTTAGCTTCAGCAATTTAGTATTCTAACAGGAGAGCTAGCTATAGGACTGCATGATTACTTGCTTTCTTGCTTGACTGTTCTGAATTTGAAATTCAAATTTTGAATCCCAAAAGGCGAGGGTCTTTTCCCTTTTGTAGCGCTGGTCCTTGTTTAAGTGGGGCAGACTTCACCGTTTGCAACCTGAAATGTTATTGGTTACCCAAACAATAGCCTACCCCTAAAATAATACGAACCCTAACCCTAAAACAATGGGATTCTTTATCAGTGAAGTCCAATAGGATACACACTCCTAGTTTTCATTCACGGTTGCACTCTCATAATGTCATTACTGAGGTTTACCTGGTTTTGACATCGCATTGAATGTAGTTTCTCTCTGTAGAAACGAATTATGTACTGATCCTCGTAACGACCTATCGAAATAAGACCACCAACACCACAGTAACACCATAAAAAAAGTCATTTATGAAAGAAATTGGTATCGAAGACAGACAACAATGATCCAATCGGTGTCCTCACCAGAATTTTGTACCTTGGGGTCCAAGGACCCACAAAGACAAAAATAGTGGGACATGTAATAATAATAATAATAACATAATAATAATGGGATTAATCAGTGGCATATCCACGAGGTGGTTCTTCATCCACCGATGGGCCTACGATTTAACGTCCTTATCCGAGAAGAGGTGAAGGTCCAACCATTCGCAGCTCGTGAACGAAATTGTTTTACAAAGGCAGCACCTTCTGCTTAGTTATTTCAAGACCCTTGCTGAACCACTGAGCTAACCAGGAGGGACCAGTAGTGAACCACCGAGCTAACCGCGAGTCGGAGGCATTTCAAAGACACAGTGGGTCGTTATTAATAGCATTTTCATTAGCAATCGAAGATATTTTTATTCGGTTTCACAAATTCCTTTACCTTTGTTTTCCTTTGAGAACTGATTGTAACAGCTAGTTTTTCTGATTTGTACCCTAATAAAGGCCCTCGAGAATATCCTTAGTGTGACATTTTGACAAAAAATGGCGACACTGCCCAATGGAAAACTCTACCCTGCACATGCATACTAAGCAATTATTGGACGAGGCTGAGCAAAATATGATAGTTTGCGATAAGTCGGAGTTCCA
The DNA here is from genome assembly GCA_030867875.1 of Actinernus sp. WN-2022. Classification (NCBI taxonomy): domain Eukaryota; kingdom Metazoa; phylum Cnidaria; class Anthozoa; order Actiniaria; family Actinernidae; genus Actinernus; species Actinernus sp. WN-2022. The sequence goes on from JAOWCC010001589.1 coordinate 55,662,216, forward strand.
ATAATTGTTTTATTATTCAGTGTTTTTGTTACCTTTGGCATCCAAAATTCTCGCAATTTCCTCCTCTGAACACTCTGGAAACCGAACGGCCATGTTGGATTTGCTGTTGGCCAGCACTGCGCATGTTCACAACAATATCTGCAGACAACACTTATTTGCGCGCAGTTATTTGCAGGTAAATCAACTAATCAGAATTCGGGATACTGAGGAACTGAATAATAATGTATATATTACACTAATTTCCCCAATTTGTCTTCTGTTTGAGCAAGATTGCAATCTTTAATCCAAAATCCCCTAGGCCCCTGACAAATTTCCCTGGTCCTGTAGCTAATGGGGAATTCCACTTTTTAGGCTTTCCTGAGTTAACTATGATCTATGAAAATGGCAAAAAATAATTAGCAATATCAAAATTCTACATTAAATAAAATAACATATTTTGTTAACATAATACCATATTTATTACCACATACCATTGTTTTGCTCCTTGCTCTCCAACAGGGCTTCAAGCAATTCCTGATCTTCTTGAGCTTTCAGGTCATCCTCGTCTTCGTTATCCTGGTCAGCACGGGCCGCACTTTGTTGCTGACAGAGAGATAATTTCAAATAATGAGTCAGTGTGCAAATACCCTGGGTGCCAGAGGTTCTACTGCCCTCTAAGCCAAAGTTTCGATTGCTAGAGAGGGCAGTAGAACCTCTGGCATTCAGGGTAATGTGCAAAAAATGTGGTATTCAGTTCATTTCGAAAATGAGTCTGTCTATGATTTGTCTTCAACACTACACCCCCCCCCCCCCCCCAATGGCCATATATATTTTTAGTTGTATTTCTTTTCAAATCTAGATAGGTTCCCACACATTTGAAGAGGAAAAAATCCCTGACATTTCACTGACCAAGAAGCAATATTCACTCCAGTGCATGTTTGTATATTTTTCCATGCAGATAACCAATCATTATTTTGAGAAAGAAACATTGAACAGAACAGTCCAAAGGAATAAGTATGTGAAGCCTCAAATTAAACATTCCCTGACTTTTCACTGAAATTTGTGATTTCCCCGACTACAGTCGAAGCTCTCCTTGCGACCACTCTCGTAAGCGACCAGCTCTAGTTATGACCACCATCGCGAAACCCCGTTTGAATTGTCACTTAATCTCTGTATTTAAAAGCTCTCGTAAGCGACCGCTCTCGTAAGCGACCAGCTCTAGTTACGACCACCATCGCGAAACCCCGTTTGAATTGTCACTTAATCTCTGTATTTAAAAGCTCTCGTAAGCGACCGCTCTCGTAAGCGACCGTCTCGTAAGCGACCGCAACCACTTTTGGGAATTACCAACTACGTATACGTGGTTCCTTTGTTTTTAAGGTCTCGTAAGGACCACTCAAGAGTCTGATTCGTATTACTCAACACTTTAATATGTCAATAGAAGTTTCAGTTCGAATCTTTGCCGTTGATGCATCATGACAGCAAGCCATTCGCAAACCTCTTCAATATCGGTGATAAACAATAACCGTATAATTACATAACGTATACATAAAATTACATTACGTATTAAATTACATATCAAAAGAGCTAAAAGCTCTCGTAAGTGACCACCATCTATTGTTTTAGCGCGTGGTCGCTTACGAGACCAGCTCTAGTTACGACCACTTTTACGAATTCCCGAGGTGGTTGCTTACGAGAGCTTCGACTGTAATCCTGAATTACCTGACAATTCCCTGACCTTGAACATTTTTAGCTTTTCCCTGACCATGGGACGCTAGCCTGCTTGCAGGCTCTCGTTGATTTGGGGTTCCTGTGGTGGATCCCGACACAGGAACCCCAAATTAACCAGAGCCTGCAAGTAGGCTAATGGGATGCTTGATGAAAATTGCTAGACCCTAGCTGTTAGATGAAAATTGCTAGAAAATTCCTAGAATACCCTCTAGATGAAAATTGAGTACGAATGAATTAGGGAAAAAATGAAATGAGTATATTCCCAGGGGTTCAGATCGTTGTCGGACACTATACCATGACTGATCAGTTCACAAAAATGTTCGATTTTCAACACGACAGGACGCTGGTCCGTCTTTCTGGTCGAGATTTTCACAAAAAGCCCTAAATTGTCCTACTACATCATTGTCCTATTGATCTAACCCTAACTAAGGACAATAATATTGACAGAAAGTATAAATTCCAACAAAATCCCTATAATCCCTAATTTTTAAAATCATGATTACGGTCACAGACAATTTTCCATAGTTTGGGGTCTTGGTCGAGTGATACACGTGTAAGATCAGGTAAATTACGCCTACCACTTGTTGTAGTTTCTATTGTTGCGAATTCCTTATCCAAATCACACATAGAGCGGATTTCAATTGAGTGTCGGAAGTGTTTTGGTTTTGCGTTTACTAAGCTCTCCTATTGGCTGAGAAAGTAAACCAACCAATCAGAATCTAGCCTGATTTTTCAGACGGTCAGCGGTCTTCGGAAGACCGCTGACCGTCTGAAAAATCAGGCTAATCAGAATCCAAAGTAAAACCAAACGCAAGTTGGTTTTGGTTTTGCTTTGGTTTGTCATTGGCTAACAGGGAAGCCATTTATGAGTTACTTGTGATTACTCGCTCCTATGATTGGCTGGCTGTGGGTAATTTGCGTTTGGTTTTAACTACACTCGACTGAAAACCGCTCTATACTGCACAATGTGCTTGGTTTGTGAAAAGAGCCAGGTCGCCTTTTTTTGCCTCTTTTAGCCAACTTCAACAGGTCGCAGCTAGACAATCGACAATTCATGCAAAAACAAAACTTTTTCTGTGCAGAATTACTCTAAATATTATGGTAATCAATTGATCCAAATTATAAATACAATAACCTATATATATGTGGCATCGAAATATGCCTGATATTTTATCCGCGGACATTATCTTATCCGAGAAGAGAACATTTCCCGAGAGGGAATCTCAAGGGAAACTGTGAGCTTCGAGGATCAGATAATGTCCAAGAACAAATATCAGGGCATATTTCGACGCCACAATGTAGGTTATTGGTGTTATCATCCTTCAAATATTTTCTTTGATGCACGCTTATACGCCCACAGGGGGTGTATTCGCTGATATTTCCCGCTCGCGGAGAGAAAATATTGAGTCACGTGACGCATTCAACCAATCACGTGCAAGAGAAAATATTTGATGGGTTATAGAGTGTAATATTTTATGCTTACCAACTCACCAATTTTTCAATGTTTTCGTCGATGACATTCTGTATCTTGATGTGATGTAGTTTGTAGTGAGAACAAAGTTGCTTCACAACCAGTGTTTTACCAGATGCTGGCGGACCAAGAATGCAGGCTCGAACAGGCTGTGCAGATGAATACAACAGGGTTTACAAATTAAGACACTTTCATTTTTCTCAATAATTTTTATTCCAAACACATTCAGTATTTTTTAGATTTTGTACAAAATCTAAGATTTTTCAAAGTCTTTCATATATTTTCTGAAATTCTTCCTTCAACTGAACCCTTTCATGCTATGAACCTATCTGATGATTATTAGAAATTTTCATTAAAATATTACCACATGATAAAATTAAATTAAACATGTCAAAATTTATTCTACAAAATATTGACTTGCTCTACAGTGGTATGTAAAATTGCTCTGCTAATACCAACAAGAGCCCATCTGGGCTTTCACTCAGGCCACATGAGATTGAAGATGAAATACACTTTCATTTGAAATCCTCTTAGTAATAACCAAAGGGAAGAATTATTAGCAGTCTTTAGGAGTGGCCGGTAGCGCGGTGACTTTCATTCTCTGCTCCCCTAGTATATATATACATGTATGTAATTTAATATTTTTGTTTTCTCGTATGTAAATTAAAGTAGTTGATCTTTTATTGAAAACACTACTTATTCATGTGTGTATGTATGTTCAGACTACTATCGTGCAGCTAGCTAGAGTCTTGAGATATCTGTCAGCAACTCGCAGCTAGTTAATAAATTAGTACTGTTCAGACCTAGTAACTTAGTAGGTTTTACTTTTTGTTTTTCCCTCTTCTGGTTTGTTTCTATCTCTAAAGAGGGCATGAATGGGGTTAACTGACTACTGACAAACAGCCTTAAAAATAACTGACAACTGACAAATGACGATTTTTTTACTGACAACTGACAACCGAAAAATAACTGACAACTGACAAATTTGGTTTTTGTGGGTCAAACATTGTAAATTTTCTCTAGTAATGATTAACTAGGGCTAACTGACAACTGACAAATGGCCAACATTTTAACTGACAACTGACATGTAGACCCCCCCATTCAGACCCTCTCTAAAAGATAGAAATTTGGTCTATAACTGCCCTTGGCGCAAGTGTTTCGTAATCGCAAATAATTGACCGCCAAAGTGCTCAATTGAAATTTCAACCAAAATATTAAAACTGTGCGAAAAACTGCTACTGACTGGTGTTTGGCGATCCTCGTTATCCATGATGGCTCAATTGACGTACAATACACCCGGTAGTTGTCATCGATGGGCTTTTAGCGCGCTAGATTCTATTCAAGCTACCTCGCTAGGTAGCCTGGAACTTCAAAGTATTCCACCGACCACTAGCTAGCTAATCACCAGAGCAGAAAAACTGTTCAGACTAAAGAAGCTCGCTACCTCCTGTGGTTAGCTAGCTAGATTTACTAGCCTGAACACGGCCACACGTTTACAATGTAGTCTGCAGGTCCGATAAAACTGCAGGTTCCAGTCGTAAACAGTCCGAGTTTGACCAAAGTGAAACGATCGAGCTGCTCGCGTCCGTAGATATATATTTCTTCGTTTGCACTTTTGACATGATATAATTCTTCAAATGGCACCATTGTTTTATTTCTTATGTTTAATAATACAGTTCTCAGCTGTAAAAAAAATAGAACATTCTATGGAAGATTTCTTGTCCTAAAGTTTGGAAACGTAACACATGCATTTGACGCTAGAAAGTTCAGTACTCGCAAGGTCAATTTACTAGTGGCAGTTTACTAGTTTGCACTATCGGCTGTTATGGAATGGAAACATACTTTCACAGCTTAATATGTATGTCGATTGGTCAGAAGGATATCTTGTTTAAATGCTACGGTCCTTTCGGCATCAGGAAATTTTTAAACGGGAGTTTTCGTACAGTATTTCAAGCTATGCTGTAGTGCGAGTTCAGTTACGCCACAAATGTCGGTGAAACTAATACCGTGTTCATTATTATCGGTTTTCTCTATGGGTTCTCATGTATTCAATAATTACTTCTGGAGCTTCATATGCATGGCAATTGGTCACAATGATTTCCTCTTTCAGTTTTTCCCTTTAGTTTGGACATTAGGGATATATCCTTGGAGATTTCGTACAGTTTAGCGACCACGAAAGTGCGTAAACAAACTGTCACAAGCGGTTTCATAGCAGCTCGATGTTTGACTCCCATATAGTCGATGATAACTTATATAGCTTCATATGTACGTCGATTGCTCACAAGGATTTCCTCTTTCAGTTTTTCCCGTTAGTTTGGACATTAGGGATATATCCTTGGAGATTTCGTACAGTTTAGCGACCGTTGTGTCGAAAGTAGAAACGTTCGTTTGTCATGAAAGTGCGTAAACAAACTGTCACAAGCGGTTTCATAGCAGCTCGATGTTTGACTCCCATATAGTCGATGATAACGTATATAGCTTCATATGTACGTCGATTTCTCACAAGGATTTCCTCTTTCAGTTTTCCTCTCTCTTTGCTGGCAGTTCATGCTTCTTGTTCGGGTAGTTGCCCCACTGAGCCGTAACCACAAAACGAGCACAGCATTTCAGTTGGCATACACTGCGTACATCTGCTTAACTAATTAGATTTGTAAAAATCTTAGCGGATCATGTAAATATTCCGCTTGGCTCAAATATGAGGGTTTCTGCCGTCAAAGTTCATTTTTTTTTTCAGTTTTCCCCATATTAGCAGACTTGTATAATGCCTCGAGCTCTCCGAATCCAGTAGAAAGACTCTGGTTATTCTGTCGTAAAACATGGACCTGACCCAAATTTAGGTTGTATTGCATCATTGCCCACGATGGAATAGATTTCTGACAATGACTATTTGAAATTGATATCTCCTTGTCTCGCCTTAAGTCTGAGGTTTGAATTTTCTTATCTGAGCGCGCCTGAGGAAATCTAACCTTTGTTTGCGTGACCAGCATAGTGCAATCTGATTGGGTCGAATTTGACCTTTAACGCATGCGCAGAAGCCGTCTGACACTGATTAAAAAAAATAATAATAACCACTTGCATTTTCAGACTCGGCGCTGCCACAGGCAGCCCGAGTAATAACATGAATTCTAATACTGTGGATTCAAGTTGAGAATTTAACAATGTCAAATTTTGTGTTCATTGCAACACAATGGCATAAGGAACCAACAGACTGGAAATTGGTTTAAGTAATGCCATGCATGTGTCAGTTTTTGTCTAGAAATGTGACTGCTGAAATCTGACACCGTTAAACACTCAACCTGAATCCGCAGTATAATTATTGATACCTACCAGTAAACCTCTTGTCTCTTTGTATTCTTTGATGACTTTTTCTATATTTTCAACTATCCCAGCCTAAGAATGGGAAGTTACACAAATTACATACCGTATTGTCGTTAATAAATGCCCGGGGCGTTTACTTCAAACCCTTGGGTGGTTTATTGATGAAGCGTCTATTTGTGATGGGGCGTTTATTTTCGGGTGTTAAATTTCGACTTGAAATGGGTATTTTCGTTTGCGTAATAAACGATTCTTTAGCTGGCAAAATAGGGTGATGGTGTGTGAAACTTCTAGAATAACTTCTATGTTTTTATAACTATAGCTTTATTATTATCTCAAATCTTACATCCGCTGGTAGATAAACGTCTACAGTACGGTTCTCACCACGTCAAGAGACGACGAAAACCGTAGTACCGTGCTGTCGTAATCACCGCTGGAAGGAATACATTTTCAGTTTATTTGATAACTGATTGTTTCTTTACAGACACCAAACTGTATTATTCTTAATAATTTTAAAATAAAGTGAACGAGTTGTGCCCAAAGAGTTTTTCCTTAAAAAATCCAGTATATTTCCAATAAACGCCCCTCTCCATCTCACAAATTCAAATCAAACACTTGAATGTTTATTTGTGTAAAATTACACTAATTAAAGAGTTTGTTCTAAAACACTATTAACACGTATAACTGAGCAACTAGCTTCGTGCTGTTTACTTTGTTTTTAGCTTTATATATTTGAATTTTAGTGTCAGCAATTTAGTATTCTAACAGGAGAGAACTGCATGATAACTTGCTTCACTTAGGGAGGTTTTAATTTCAAATTTCAAACCACCCAGTCGAAAAAGACTACAGTAAGGATACGAACCTCAGAAACCCAGTTGATGTTCATTCCTTCCTTGATGTAAGTTGCTTCCATCCTCAGATTGACCAGCAGCATGTCAAAGTCTGCTTGCTAATGTCATAACAATTATTCATAAATTAGATTGGGTCACATACATGTACATAAAACACTTGTTCAATATAATTGGGACTATAAATGGTGTAAATATGATAGGTATCATTGGCTGTTATCAGGCATAATAGAGCTAATCTGAGTGTCGATTTTATTTTTGGCAGACAGCTCGCCTAATGTTATCAGCCAACAAGTCTGTTACACCCAATAGCAAAACTGCTAGGTGGGAGCCGGGTGGCGCAGTGGTTAAGCGCTTCACCTCTCACCTCTGTGGCCCAGGTTCGATTCCTGGATGCTGCACCATATGTGAGTTGAGTTTGTTGGTATCTCGCCCTTGCCCCGAGGGTTTTTCTCCGCATTCTCCGGTTTTCCTCCCTCCGCAAAAACCAACACTTCCAATTCCAATTCGATCTGAGGATTAGCCGGGACCTGGATTTGATCAGCCCCCGTGGTTGTTTCAGGTCTCGTTAGAAATTCAGAGTTTTTACTGGATAACAGGGGATAGAGCGATTTTCGATTGAGTGTCATAAATCCAAAATCAACGTAATTACATAGCCAATCACAGGAGCAAGTAAAAACACAATGAACCAATCACGAACAGAAATAATGCACGATTGGTTTTACTTGAACCAATCACGAGGAAAAGTAAACACAATCGTGGATGGCGTGATGATTGATGGCGTGATGGACCAAAACACGTTTGGTTTTAGTTTTATTAGCACTTGATTGGCTGATAATCACAAAACACTTTCCACAGCCAATAGGAAAGCTGAGCAAACGCAAAACCAAGCAATCGTGGATTGGTTTCGACAACTCAATCGAAATCCGCTCTAATGCCTCAAATTATTACTTGATTTCACCAATAACATATTTTCTCTGGGAGCAAAACAGATGGACTTGATGTCCAATGCCAAAAAGTGAAAAGATTGCTCTATGACATAGGGCACCCTGATGTTTTAAAGCCTTAAAGTGCATATGAACCCACATAATCGATTCTCCATCAAGTAAATAGTTGAATTGTAAAATATTTCTTAATTTGAGTGCTGCGTCTATGAGTTATAGAGGTTTCTATTTGCGATATGCTAATTATGTGACGACATGCGAGGACTCATTTATTATACAAAAACGTGCTGGCAGAAATATACATATTTTTCTCAACATCCATGTAATATGTGGGCCATATATCAGTGATTTTACCAAATATTTTGTATACATGTAAATCAGAAATTGTTTCATTCGCCTTTGGTTGGCCTCACATAATTAGCATATTGGAAATAGAAACCTCTATAACTCATAGATGCCACACTATATCAAAAACAATATTAAAAGTTCAACTATTTACTTGATAGAGAATCGATTTTAATGATAAAAAACTGGGCTCAATTTTTATGCACTTTAAACAGGCAGGATTAACAGTACAATGGACACAACAGTTCAGACTTTCAATGTAATGTTCAATTTGTCAAACTGTTCTCACGAAAGGTATAATACAAAATATTATTATTATCCTGGTCATTTGGCAGGGAAAGCTTAAAATCTTATACTGAACCCTTGCATTGAAGACAAACGAACATTCAAATAAAAAATAAATAAAAAAAATTAACATACCTGGATGCAACTTGTATACTAACCTCTAGTTCCTTAATCAACAGAGCTTCTTCTTTGCTGATTTTCTTGACTTTTCCAGTTCCAAGGTAAATGCTTACTGCCTATAAGAGTATTGAAAAAAATCATTTAGAACATCACTCAGTAACTGATTTAAAAAAATCCCATGGTTGCTCGATCTAGATTAAATTAGGAATTAATTAAGGCTGGAGTAACTGATATTATTATATGACTACTTCAGCTACATTTTATAAGTAATCTGGCAAGCTATGATAATCATTGGTCAATTTACGGTCTGTAATTAAGGCCGAAACTATTTATTTATTACTCGGGCTGCCTGTGGCATCACCGAGTCTTAAAATGCAAGTCGTTATTTTTTTATTCCGTGTAGCAACATTTCTGCGCATGCGTTAAAGGTCAAATTCACACCAATCAGATTGCACTGTGCTGGTCACGCAACAATCGCCAGGTTAACTTATTTACATAATTTAATACAGTAAAGCAAGATGGCGGAGGACCCACGAGCAACTTTCTCTCTAACTTGGAGTCTCATCTCTCAAATGTAAGCCAGTTTAATGTTTTATTTAACTCCACTCGTGCGAAAGCCTTCCAACAGGCTCAGGATATTTCAACTGGCGCTATTGTCGGAGCCGAAGGACCGCGTTTTTTACCCAGTGATTTTATATACGACACGTACGACGACGTGAAGCCAGTGAAGGGGCCAGGATCCGGAAAGCTAAAATTCGAAGAAATAGATATTGGAATCTATAAGCCATCGGCTCGCTGTGCTGCATTTAAAACATCCGAGGAGAACATCTTATTTTGGGTGAAGGCACTTCAAGACCAATATTATGAGTCTCTTAAAAACTGTCAGAGATTTAAATTTACCGTAACTTGGATCAGAGAGTATTGAGATCAAGTTATTTTGTTCCAGCGAGGATATTGACCTAGCGGAAACGGTACAAGCTGTCGAAGGATTTTACTTATAATCATCCACGTCTACTTAACAACAGGAATAGTTATGTGCCAAGGCATGGGCAAAGATTGAGTTTCCCAGATTACAGATGAAAGTAGAGAACTTAATGAATGAAGAAACAGAGGTCACGCGCGACATGCTTGAGAAAATGAACATGTTCAACACTTTATGTTATACTAAGAAATCAAAACAAATTACAGAGCCTGCAAGTTCACAAGTCAATGAAAAACCCCAAGAGCCTGTAGTTTTGGATCAACATATTCTTGAAACTCCAAAAGCAACATACACATGAGTCAAATTCAAACCGGAAGAGACGGAATTCTTTAGATTCTTCACGAGGATTGTTAGCCCGCAATAAGAACTCTCTCGCTGATTTAATGACCTTGATTTGTAACATGGCGGCTGACCTAACTGATATGCGTAATGAATTCTTACTCTCGTCACATCAAAACACGAATCAAGAAACGAAACTCAGTCATTTGGAAGACAAATTAGTGCAGCAAGATAATATATACAAGACCGCAATCAAGATGCTGTTATCACGTATTATTGACCTAGAAGTTGAAAATGGCGAGTTGAAAGCGGATATAATAAAGCTGAGATCCGACTTTCAAACTTAAAAAAAAAAAACAAGAAGACAAAAAAGAAGACAAAAAAGAAGACAAAAAAGAAGACAAAAAAGAAGACAATGAAAGACCAAGGTCTCCAGTGTTCCGAGACTACCCAACCTACTGAAGCTTATCAGTTTGTTCAAGAGCCATCTTTCTTACATGACAACCCGATCCCTATTCATCAGAATACATTTTCTGTGCTAAATGACGAGAGTTTACAATCACCTGACCGACAACCCACTACTACCATGAAGTACGGTAGTATATACGGTTAATTCTCGGGTTCAAAACAATGAATAATAATATATGCCTGCTCAAATGCAGTGTGTTAAACGAATAAGTAGTGTTTAAATTAAAAGGTCAACATACGAGAAAAACAAAACTATTAAATTACATATATACTAGGGGAGCAGAGAATGAAAGTCACCGCGCTACCGGCCACTCCTAAAGACTGCTAAATTCAGCTAATAATTCTTCCCTTTGGTTATTACTAAGAGGATTTTAAATGAAAGTGTATTTCATCTTCAATCTCATGTGGCCCGAGTGAAAGCCCAGAATATGGGCTCTTGTTTGATTTAGTGTAAGCTCTAGTTAAGTTGTTTATTTAAGTCCTGAGCATTTTTTCTATGTAAATTCGTGTAAAGGTTAAATTATCAGCATCTGCTGAAAGATTTTCTGTGGATAATAAAGTTATTATTATAATCGCTTTTCATGTCAGGCCTAGCTAACCGTAGTGCTTTGTGTTGTAATTTTACGTTGTATATCAGCTTTGCTGTAGTCTTCGGACTTTTCATTCGTTATTTTTCATATTTTTGGCTGCATAGGTCCTCACTTCGGATCCAACGTATTTTTACAGGATGTTTGTTCACGGTATTTGCTTATATTTTTTCTATTATTATAATGTTTATTTACCGCAGTATTATTACGTAACATTTTTATTTTGAACATTTTTGTATAAAGTCGGTACTATTAGTTGTGCAACAGACCAGTTTTTAGTATACTTGTTGGAAGAACGTATAGCCTCGATGTAAGTGTGTAAGTTTGGAAAACGGGATACCCTGTGAAAAGTATCATATAATGTGAACATCTGGAAATCTCAATATCACGTATAGACTTACCACAAGTCGCCCTCTTTATGTTTTCTTTATTATGTTTTCTTCATTATGTTTTCTTTATTTGAGCGACGAAGTTTAAACAACTGACCAAAGCAGGAAAAAGTTAAAGGACTTTGAAAGTCTGTCAGGTACGAGAAGGCAGCTCAAGATCATTGAGGAAAGTTTGACATCGAGATTGTTAACACAGTTAACCACCATTTCTACGTAGAGGACTGTTTAAAATCAGTCGAAACAGTAAAGAAGGCGAAACGACTGGCAGAACAGTTGGTAGGTTTACTATCCATTTTAGGGCGGTTTCCATCTGACCAAATGGGTGAGCAACAACCGAGATATATTGACTGCCATTTCCGAGAACTGTTGACAGGAAATAAGTATCTACTAGGAGGGGAATTTTATCACTCGTGAGCTCGATGTATGGCCCTCTTGAATTCGCTGTACTCTTTGTATTGCCAGCCAAACAGATGTTGCAGCAACTTTGTGCTCAGACCTACGCATGGGATGAGGAGATTCTTCTGGAGAAGTTGAAGAATTTGAAAGATTGGCTTTGAAGGCCTTCCAATGCTGCAAGATGTTACCAAGATGTCACCAAGATGTCACCAAGATGTCATGCCTCAGACATCAAAACTTGGGCAAAATTCGAAGTGTTCAGCTACACCACTTCTCAGATGCATCAAACGCAGGATATGGTGCAGTTTCATACCTGCGCCTTGTTGATACATATGGAAATATCGAATTACGGTTTATTTGATCCACAGTTCTTTCTAACCTAACCCTAACCCTAGAGATGCTGTGCGCCTTCGATAAAAATAATTCATGGTCAGCTGCGTATGAAGAACGGTTCGGAAGAACTTATAGCCACATGATCACACGACACGCATGACAGACCTGTGTTGCCGTGCTTTCTAGCGTTTCATCATTGGAACAACATACTACCTTAGATCTTAGATTTTTACTTCCTTGGATAGTATACACTAATACCGGAAGGTGCATCAAATAATAAGAAAGCTTAAAGCTAGTTACAATACAATGGTGAAGTACAAAGTCAATAAAATAGTGCAAGTGCGGACAATAATAGTTAAATACAGGTATAATAAATAGTCATGTAAATGTAGCTATTTTAAATAAATAAATATATAAACAAATTATAAATGCCTCAGATATGGAGGAGGCTTCATGGACTTGATTGCAGGGCCAATGATGCTCGAAAATAATGCCAATGACGGTGTGTTAGCTACGTGAACTGGTAATTTATTCCAAACACGAATTGTTCGGACGTAAAAAGAGTAGCTAAAGGCCAAGACATTACACGAAGGTTGGCAGTAGTACAGATTATTGTGTCTGGGGTTAGGGACAATATTGTGAGGGAAGTCTATGTCCACCAGGCCATTACGAATTTTATAAAACATAGTGGCCTGCTGGGCAAGTCTTCGATTCTCAAGAGAGCAATAAACATTCTACAAGATATTTAATTAGAAGTCAACGAACGACTTGATTCAGATCAGCTCAAACACAAAAAGACGCCAAGATATACTTCTCACGACGAACATGTAATTATACTAAATACTTAATAAGTTAAACTTTATTACTACTATACTTGAGTACATGTATATAAGAAGTGGATTGAACATGTATTGACCATGGATCGAATGAACTCAAAATGGATCGAATAAACCTGGATCGAATGAACTGTGGATCGAATAAACCGGATACCGAAATATCCACTGTTCCTTTCTCATGGGAAAATCAAGATCTAGAGTTGCTCCATTGAAGCCAGTGACAACCCCTAGATTAGAATTGACAGCAGCAGTGGTAGCAGTTAAGCTTAACCGTCAAATTCAAGAAGAACTCGAACTACAGATTCAATAGGTCAATTTATGGATGGACTCATCTGTAGTTCTTCAGTACATCAACAACGAGGGCATATTTACTGGCACAGACAAATACAGCAAGTGCTGGCAACAAGCACAGTGTTTGGCCAATGCGTTGTGGAAGCGGTGGATAAAAGAATATCTCCCCACACTACAAGAGCATCAAAAGTGGTTGAAACTCCGGCAAAACTTAGAACTGGGCGACCTCATCTTGGTCATCGATAGCAATGTTCCACGCGGACAATGGGCAATGGGACGCGTAGCAGAAGTATACCAGGACAGAGACAGCACAGTGCAGCAAGTCATGGTGCGAACCGCAACGACACGCCTACGACGAGACGTTTGCAAGTTGTGCCTGTTGGAAGGAGCTGTAGAGGAGGATGACAATACAGACTAACTAAGCAGATCTATGAGAGATGACTGTACCGTCGATTTCACGCCATATATGCAAGCAACTATTGACAGTACAAGAATTAACTTGCGTGAGAGTGTTTGCAAGTGTCCAGATAGGGTCCGGTATGTAAGGCCGAAACTATTTAATATTTATTTGATTTAGTGTAAGCTCTAGTTAAGTTGTTAAGTCGTGAGCATTTTTCTATGTAAATTTGTGTACGGTTTAAATGTTTATTTAGCGCAGTATTATTACGTAACCTTTTTGTTTTGAACATTATTTTTTTGTATAAAGTCGGTACTATTAGTTGCGCAACAGACCATTTTTAAGTATACTTCTTGTTGGAAAACGTATAGCTCGATGTAAGTGTGTAAGTTTGGAAAACTGGATAGCCTGCGAAAAGTATCATATAATGTGAATATCTGGAAATCTCAATGTCAGGTACGGCAAATCTGTTACAGTGACTATTTGTATTACTGTATTCAGTTCACAGACTTTTTGTAAATGTATTCTTTGTTTTCGTTAGAAAACCTACCTACCTAACTACCGTTACAAGTTCAAGGAGGTTGAGTGTAGCCGACATTGTGATAAAACAGATTTAACTGAGCTGAGCATTCCTTACGAATTTCCTAACACGGTCCATAACTTCCCGTACGGACCTTCCGTCCACTTCCGGTCTCAAACAAAATTAAGCTATAATTTTATAATAAACATATTATTAATACTTTGCATGGTCCGTACAGGAAGTTATGGATCCTCATTCACCCCTTTTTTCATGGCCTCCGCACTTCACGCTTGGGCCATAAAAAGGGGAAAACTTGGTCAATATAACTTACAGTATGGACCAGAGTATGGACCGAGCAAACACATTTAATAAGAGGTATTTATTAACTCAAACTCACTGGCTACCTCGGTTGGTAGAGCACGGTCTAGAGTGCGGGAGGTCGGGGGTTCGAATCCAGGCCACGTCCTTGGGCAGGGACGTTTATAAGCTGTTGGTCTGGTCTCCTTCTAATCAGTATTTGAAGGGATCGCAAAAGTCACCTGCTGTACGTACTACTCGAAAAGGAGCAGGGGATAGTCACCCGGTACAACAGCCTGGCCATTGTACTAACCAGACACTCAACATTGTAAACTGCGTGGAAGCTATAAGCTTCGGGATATGTCAGTAATATGTAAAGTGCCATGAAACTGTGGTGATATGGAGCTATAGAAATATGGCCATTATTGTTATTATTATTATACTGCTGTATTTCACAAATGCAATATAATACAATAGTTTATTAGCATTCCCATATACATACATGGTATTGCCTAATTAATATACAATCACACTGAGATTAGAGAAGAGAAAAAAAATTTATACAGTTCTTTGTAACAAGATATTTCTCCTCTCAAAAGCTTCATATATAAAGTGACTCACTTGTTTGCAAACAAATGGATCGACATTACTAAAGAAAAAAGATATTCGATCTTTATCTCGTAATCTCGAAAAACTCTTACAATATTTACTAATTTCTTCAAACATAGACTTCCTTAGGTCGGAATGAATGCCTATGATTTGTGTATTAAGGCTAAAAATAAGAAATATCTCAATTCAGTATTTAACTAAAAAAAAATCGATTTTGCAACAACTGCCCAGTTTCTCGTTTTCTGATTGGCTTATTGCCATAAATATTGCATTTATTGCTCACGCAATCTCCACTGCATGCATGCTAGCATGTGCTAGAATCACTTTCCCCAAGATTTTCCCCCCTTTTCAAGGCTCCCTGACTATTTCTCATTTGTTGTAAGTTGTAAAAAACAAGCAGCTACATTTTAATGTAGCACCTCATGAATCCATACAATGTTCATGACCATGCGATAATGCAAAACATGGTAAATAGAAGGACATAACACTGTAAATTTGATAAATTTAAACTCTGGAAGATAAATCATTCAATAAATTGAATTTCCTAAACTTTCAGCAAGGCCTTACCTTCACCATTTCTTCCAAGGTGTTCTTGGATTCATCCACAGCAACAAGGTACCTGACTTTGGGATGTTGGTCACAAATGTTGACAATAATATTTCCCAAATCATTGACGTGTATGGTGGGCACAATATTGTCACCATTACCAAAACACTGCAAGGCTGGTGCCTGGCCATGCCACGCAGTCTTGAACAGAAAGTGGAAGATATCTTCTCCTGCACCATAAGTCAGCCCAGATGCTACAACGTACGTTATTAATTTTGCCTTGTTCGTTTTGCCAAACTTGATGGCAAGTTTCTCTGCACTGATGTGGGGCTTGAAATTTGGGTGAGCACGTCGTCGTCTGTAGTCATCCTCTGTAAATGGGATCTCTGGATCATCCTATAGCAAGGTCATTAAACAATCATGGTTACTGGTTTAAATATTAGTCGAGCGTGTGTGGTCTAATGAGTCTCTGTACATTAGCATATCTTGCTAGAGGCTTACATTTGTAATACTATGATCGCCTCTGTTTTCTTTGTTCTCCGAGGGAATTTAAACCCTAAATTCCCTCATTAGAGATGGATGTTTCAAAATTTCCCTCATGCATCAACATGAGGGAAATTTAGAAGACAAAGAAATCCATTGTCTTTTACTAAATTTCCCTCATGAATAATTACATGAGGGAAATTTAGTAGACAAAGAAATCTATTGTCTTTCACTAAATTTCCCTCATGTTCCATTCATAAGGGAAGCTTAATAGAAAGACGATGCAGGCGGGACATGAGAGGGTGAAAAGCATCAACTCTTGCTCCTCTAGACTAGACTAGGCACGACTAGCCCTGCGCTCCCGAGCGAAAAAATTGAACCCAAACTGACCTGGCATTCATCGACATAACCTTCAACGTAATCCATGTGGGATCACGTATTTCAATCTGCACGTTCTTCTCTTCATTTCTCAAACCCGCTTTTTCCATGTGGGATACTTAAAACAACATACGCATGACCTTTAAATATTTAGTCAAGCACATAATTACATTGTGTTTTAACTGCTATTCTTCTAAAAATAACACACTTGACCCTGGGGAAGCCAAGGTCATCCAATCAAGCATTTAAACGTTTTCAAAAGCAACTCAACTGCGACGTCTTTTAAGTTTAGGCAGAGAAAAATAAACTTCTCAGAGATTTGTTCTGTTCCTCGCCGATCAGAGTATTACAAATTTCCCCTCAAGCCTCGGGAGAGTTTGTAAAAGTCCACAAACTCGATCTCCCTCAGCTTGCGGGGAAATTTAATCGCTAATTTCCCACTTGTCATGCTATTACTTATAATAATCAGTCTCATTCATCGAAGGATAAATGAAAAAATCATTTTTTATAGCCACTGCTGATAAATCTATTAAAAAGAGCAAAATATGGCTGCTTTATAATCACATTTTCCACATGCTTACTCGAAAATTAGCTATCATTAATCATGACCACCATAAAGTACCACTACAACGAAATTCGATCATGTTCTTTTCTACTTTTTTTTGTCTTCCAAAACGACACACAGTGTCAAAAATATCCAAATCAGTGAAAAATATTATCAAAGGACCAAATTAACCTATGCATTTTGCAGAGAGTTTACCGCCGAAATCACGTCCGCCATTACTAAACTGTGTTCCAAATACTTCGCTATTTTCGACCAGCGGTTTACTGTCTTGACGTCATCTTCTCAACGCATCGCTCTTGTAATAGTATAAACACGTACTTCACTTATAAGTTTGTGGAAAAGTTTGTGTGAAACGTAGCCCCGCATGTTGTTGTGTTGAGAAGATGACGTCATGTCCGCTGGAAATTAGCTCTGTCATGGAACGGGTTCAAGTAATAAAAACTCAAGATTCGGACCCCAAAAAATAAGACTTCCCATCGTCATATCAAAAAATGGTGTGGAAAGAAGAAAAATATAAATTATAGCAACTTTACTTTACAAATACGCGAAAATATCACTAACTCAAAATTTTTTATAGTGCCTTTTACAACATTTTAATTAAATAGAAAACTAAGCAAGGCTTACTGGATCCAGAGGTTTGCTGCGTGCCCAGGTCATGACAGTAGACAGGCAGATGAACAACTTGAGATTACTGAAGTTCTCCAATTCTGCATGCAGAGCTGATGAAAGCAAATCAAAAATCATGTCATTATCGTAAATTGTTTATAATCAATAACCTACTTATGGCAAGGAATATGCACTAATATTTATTTGTCTACATATATTTTCTGTCCCAAGAAACAAACAGTTTTCATGACTGAAGCTCATAATGGACAGATATATTGTTTTTATTAATATCCTACACATTTTCTTTCACCTGAATTTAGTCCTACTACACACTAAATATATTCACACATTTATTATTATTGTCTGATAACTATCACCTCAACTATCACTATCACCTGAACTATACAGTAATTGGATCAGGTGTATACTGTACACAATGTCGGCCGACAGTCAGTCGAAGGTTAGCCAACATATTGGCCAATTTTTCTCCACCTGTTTTGTGTCGAAAAGCTGTATCTACATCAAGAGAAATCACTTCTAGCTAGAGTTTTTGTAAACTTGCTTACGGGTTTAATGGAAAGTCCTTGATTTTTCAAATGGCTCCACTCGTTGCGAGTGAACTTGTGAAAATATTGCCGTCTGCAGGCCACGTACAGCCTGTTGGTCCCAGAGAGCATTAATTTTATTGTAGTTTATACAATGTATCTCTTCACTAATTGCATTGATGAAGGATCAAGTGGCCTTCCTTAAAATCCTAAACATATCCCAGCAGCATGTGTTAAAGCTGATCTGGAGGAGACATTTCTTTAAAGAAAATCTTAGTTGGCGAGTTTCGTGTTGTTAATTATGCTTTGCCCGAAGTCCATGCATGTCATTAGTGGTTCGGTGGAGAAGAAGAGTGTTTGCTTAATTACCCTGGGTTCCAGAGGTTAAATGTTTTGCCCTTTGTTGGTAATTGTGACCACTGAAGGCTGTTTGAGTTTGGCAAACGAGACAGCAAAACCTGATTTTTTGCCATCCGCATGCAGCTCACCAAACTTCTCATGGTGAAACATTTAACATCTGGAACATTAACCCAGGGTAGTGTTCATTGGGATTGCTGTTGACAAAGTAATGTCACTGTTTTTAAGTCTGGTAAGTTTGGAGCAATTGAAAAATAAGGATGTTTTTCAAAACTGGTGGACCGTATAAATTCAAATGCAGATGACATTACATTTTGTAAATAGACATGCTAGTCAAATCTAATTAACAATTAGCCTATGGGCTCGAAGTTTCTATCGGCTGATAGTGGACGAGGAGTGTATCTCCGAGTCAACTATCAGCCATAGAAACTGAGAGCGAGTAGTCTAATTGTTTTAGTAGAAACCAACTAGTAGTTCAATCTTAAACAGATCGAAGCAAGATTATTTTATAACATTTTGATGACTTCGCAGCCATTGTTTTGCTTTTGTTTTGCATATTGCTGACGTAAATTTTGATCAGGGTTTGCAACCTTGCCCCAGATCATGATGGAATAATATATATTGTCATTTTGATTGGGGCAGCCTTCACCTCCTCAGAACGTGGAATAGCCTGCGAGCTATAGTGGCTCTTATGGGTGGCTTTTTGCTAATTTGTTTTCGGATTGGGCTACCTGTGGCGCGCGGTCAAAATGGGGTCCCCTCCTTCCTTTTTCTCCTCGCCCCATTTTGACCGTGTGCCACAGGTAAGCCCAATCCAAAACAAATTAGCAAAAAACCACCCATAAGAGCCACTAGCAGGCTCAACGTCAAATAGTGCTGGTTATCCAAATGCCTAACCTGAAACAATACAAACCCTAAAACAATGGAATTCTTTGTCAGTGCAATGCAAATGGGGTCCAATAAAAAGCCTCATATAATAAACTTATTGCGTTACATGTACAGGTCAGGCCAGATAGGAAAATATTTGGCTCTCAGTGAAAATATTTGCATGGACCTCACTACGCTCAGCCCATGGGCTGTTATCGTAGTTCGGCCATCTTGGATAAAACAATAGTTTTGGCCCCGGTAGCCCGGTAGTTTACCGGATGAAAACAAAGGTTTTTATTCTCCTGGGACTCAACATGGCCGCCGTGCGATAAAAGCCCATACGTCATGACCTTGAGCCTAATATTTTCCCATCCTGCATGCCCTCCCACTCAGTCAATAAGTACCTTAAATAATAGTATTGTCATCTGATAGCATTACCTGATACAGCCCATGTAGCTTCATCTACTTGGTTTGGTTGTCCAGTAATATCATATATAATAATGTCACACTGTAGTAAATATTTCAGCAGTTCCTCTTTTGATTTGTACTGAAAATCAAACAAAACATGTCAGATGGCAGTTGTACAGTATACCTAAATTAATTGTACAAACACTAAACTTGAAAAAAATCCCTGGTTTTAGTAAATAAATGTTGATCCTTCCTAGCTACACACAACTAGAATAGGTAAAACAAACACAATAATTACAATGTATACAGTTACAGTGTTTGCTGAGAGAATTAATGCTCTGAAAACAGCCAAAAAGAGCAATTTGCATGTACTGCTAATCCTGTGAGTTAAAAGTTGTCACAGAGTCACAACTTCATGCTAATTAATTTACATCTAAACTCTAAACTCACACAAAGCTCTTCATGGACCCTGCATGCAGCTAAAATTCATTTGGCCCATCATCTTGGCCAGCAATAATAACTAACTAGCCATTATGTCAACAAGCCTCGATACTGCTACATTGTACATGTATTTATAAAAGATTAGATTTGATGCTAGTAAACCTGCTCAAAGAAAGTTGGGAGGATTTATGCTTTCATTATCATTTCATTTCATTTCACGTTTCATAGCGAATTATGGGGAGGTTGTGTCTTTCCTGTTCTCGGTTATTTTTAGTTTGGCTTTCTCTTACTATTATTCTGGGTTCCCTAAAACCTGCTGGGAAGCTAAATAATAAGGCGAACGATGTTTATGTATCAAGTGGTCTCGATGTTAAACATTTTCCATCGCGTAATCCTGGTTCGTCGCGGAAATACCTAGGGGAATCGTGTGTGCCGCCATCTTGGAAATGTGTGGCCGGTTTGAAGCTTGGAAAATACTGTTTAATTGTGCCGCATACGATGTCCTGTTGGCAGGCGATGTTATGACAAATCCTGGGCCCGTGAAAAATCCTTGTGTCGTGTGTCATAAAGGTTGTAGGCAAAACCAGAAGGCTATTCAATGTGATTCGTGCGATGAATGGTTTCACGCCAAATGCATTAATATGAAGACTACAGCGAGCGTACAGTGAACTTTGTGATGCATCTATGGCTTGGGAATGTATGGGTTGTTTATTTCCTGGGTTTGATACACCTGTTCGGAGAACTCGTAAGTTGACTAGTTTTGCAGACAGAGAGGGAAATGGCGTAAATTTTCGTACGGAAATGAATCCTGGTATGAACAAAAGAGGAATGAAATTTGCTCATGTCAACATTGTTACTCTCCCCGGTCATTTCGCTGATGTGGACATTTTACTCGAGAAAACGGCGCTTGATGTGTTTGCAGTTACTGAATCTCGATTGGACTCTTCTTAATCCTTGACATGCAGTCAAGTGTGTCCGTCGGGCTATGTTTGTTATAGAAAGGATAGAAATCGGAATGGAGGGGGCTGTGCGGTGTTTGTTAAGAGTAAATGGCCCAGTAAGCGGCGAAAGGATCTGGAATCTGATTCATTGGAAATTGTGTGTGTGGAAATCTGCCCCGATAAGGCAAAGAATACTATTTTTGGGGTTATATATAAGCCACCAATTATGGATAATGATAAATTTCTGACAAGCCTTAACCAACAAGTTCTTGCGAAGTTGAGCGACGAAGCAAGCAAGGATATTATCATGGCAGATTTTAATGCTGATGTCATTGCTCCAAAACTTTGTAAATATGCAAGGAGCTGAGCCTAATGCACTCAACTCGACTTCATGGCCTAAATCAGCTCATTAGCGAACCTACTCGAGTGACGGAACACACAAGGACAGCTATTGACCTTGTCTTTGTAAATAATTCACATCGTATTGTTTCGCACGGAGTACAATAATTTTCAGTAAGAGATCACTCTATTGTTTTCGCTGTCAAGAAAGCTGGAATTTGCAAGGCTCCTGCAGAAATTCGTGAAATAAGATCATTCAAGCGCTTCAATAATAAACAATTCTGCAAAGATGTGGCTGACATTCCCTGGAGTATTGTAGAGTCTTTTGATGACATAAATGATGCTGTTTCTGCTTGGAATAGTCTTTTTGTTGATGTTGCTAATCGACACGCCCCTATAAAAAAGTTGAGAATAAAGGGTGCACTGACAAGCCTTGGATTACAAACGATCTTAAAGAGTTAATGGCCAAAAGGGATTATTTGTTTAAAGTTGCGAAAAGATCAGGTGCTCAACAGGAACAATGGGACGTAAGTTGAAAAACTTTACCAACAGGAAGATAAAAGCGGCTGAGGCTTTGTATTATAAGAACCTAATTGAATCAGCTGTGGGTCCCAAAGAGATGTGGCAGTCGTTGAACTCAGTGCTTGGAGCAAAGAAAGATGGAGGATCTGTGTTTCAAGTGCAGGATGGCAAGCGTCTTTTGTTAGAACCTAAGGTCGTAGCCTCAAATTTTAACAAGTTCTTTGCAACCATTGGAAGTAAAGTTGCAAGCAAGTTGCGCGCAGTAGCAAGGGACGCCTGTGTCACGCAAATCGAACTGCTCGCAAAGGTCATCCAGCAGTTTGTCTTCTACAGACACGTTGTTAAGCGTCAAAGCAAAACGGGCAGCGTTAGAGCAAAAGATAAAACTTAGTGATGCGATCCAAGAACAACAAAAGGTATTAATAGATAAACTCAAACTCCAGCAGGAACTCAGTGAAACACTAGCCGAGGAAGCAGTTTATCAGGAAGCATTGCAGGAAGAATTTCCTCTAGAGGGATTACCTAGTGAAACGGAAAACATGGTTGATCGGTTTTAATAATGCAACCAGAGTTGGAGGTCAGTCCCCTCACTCCTGCTACTACTGGTCTATTGTTTGATGCAATTGCTAACACAGGCAACCCAAATGCTCCCAAAACGTCTACGTCCCCTGACACAAGCACTCCAGTCACTTTCCAACCACCTGGACCCTCAAACACGAGCGTGACCTTCGTTACGCTCCAGCAAGCTAAGGCCGGTGTTTGCAGCTTGCCACATGTTGTCCCGCCAGTCTCCACCTTACGCCCGGAAGCCTATGTCTTCACCTCTAAGAGTTCTCCAGCCACACTTTGTCATCCAATTCAGTCGAGCCCACTCAGTCTACAGCCACTGTGAATCATGCTCCACCTACAGATAGTGTGCATCAAATCGCTGAGGCCTTGACCAAAGTGACTCGTTACAGCATCTACCACAGGCCAAGCCAGACGTGTTCAGAGGTAACGAGATGGATACAAAGTTCTTCATCTGGGAAACAGCTTTTGACGCCCTAATTGATTCTGTGCTGATCAGCGCTCAACAAAAGCTCTATCTCCTGTATCAACACTTAGATGGCAAGGCGATAAAAGTCGTCAAACAACTCCAATACATGGTTGGTGCCAACCCAGAAGTTGCCTACAAGGAAGCTAGAAAAGTTGAAGCGGCTTTTCGGTCGCTCCGCGATCATAGCCGCAGATTTTGAAAACAAACTATACAATTGGCCGAAAATCACTAGCAATGACATGCAAGGCATTCAAAACTTTTTTGATTTCCTACATCAAGTAGAAAATCTAAAGATTTTCGAATATCCATCTAAGCTGCAAACATTAGTTGAAAAACTCCCTAGCTGGTTCCTAACTAAGTGGTCTACCAAAGTACAAGCACTGTAGCAGCAAGAAGGTTGCGATGCGTTTCCTAGCTTTGCCGAATTCGTACAAGTAACCTAGCTTCCACGCCGAGCGCATGAACAATAATTACCCCAAGTCTCTCGTCTGTCCATCAACAACTCTGCACGGAGCTCAGCTAGCTCAAATACGCCATCGTCGTCATCAACCGGCTCTTCACGCAGGAAGCCTCCAGGTTCTACAGCACTGGTGTCAAAAACGAATGGCACAAGCAAAACTCCACACTTCGAATCAAAGAGCGAAAACGCTGCTAATAACCAACCGACAGAGAGTCCGTCTCAGCTAGGTCAAGAAACTACGTTCCTTCCACAAAACCAAAACCCATACGCTTAACAAATGCAACAAATTCCGAGAGTTGAACTTAGACGAGAGATTTTTTTTTTAAGAAACAAACTTTGTTTCAAATGCACCAATTCGGATAAGTTATATCGCTGAAAATTGCGATCAAAAAGGAAACAATCATGTCACAGCCCTCCATGATAAACCAAGTCTGGCACCGCAAATTCTTTAACCTCATGCACACAAGTCTGCGGAAGAGAGGAATCCGGTCGATCGTGCGCTAGAATTGTCCTGTTAAAGTTGTCTCATCAATCATAACCAACAAATGAAATATTGACTTACGCAGTTCTTGACGACCAGTCCACGGATGTGTTTATCGCAGACTCCCTCCTAGAAAAGCTGGAAGTGACTACACAAGAGCTCAACCTACAAGTCAACACGATCGTTGGTACGAATACCATACGGACCAAGAAAATATCCGGACTCCACATACAAGACATTGACAACGAGTACGCGCCAATCAGAGTGCGGTATGCATACACGTGAGAGTACATCCCGGCTACACATCAGGATATCGCAACCCCCAATGCGGCCAGGCAATGGGAACACCTCGCCGAAATAGCAGACAAGACGCCTCCATTTGTCAGCTCAATGTCGTCAAAGTCCAAAACAGGTGCGCGAGATGATGGAACTCGATTACAAGGAGCTTCACCACATTCGTGGAACCGAACAAGTCGAATCCACGGAGGACAAACGGTTCAGGCAAGTACTCGGTAAGGGTCTACAAAAGAATCTGAGCGGCAACTGGGTCACCACTGCCTTTTAAAGCCGATGACGTCACCCTGCCGAATAATAAGAAGCATTGCTTAAGAAGACTTCTGTCCCTCAAAAGGAAGCTAATGAACGACAAAAATTGAAAGCTGATTACTTGACCTTCATGCAGAAGATGCTCGATCGAGTCCCGACTGACCAGTTGAAGTGACCATTAGTGGCAAAGTTTGGTATCTACCTCACTTTAACGTATACCACCCAAAGAAACCGGATCAGATCCGAGTAGCGTTTGACTGCAGCGCCGTCTTCGATAACTAATCACTGAATAAGCACCTGTTGTAAGGACCAACTCAGCTGAACTCCCTGATATATAGGAGTGTTAGCACGATTTCGTAAAGAAGAGGTAGCCTTCACCTGCGACATCGAACAAATGTTTCACAGCTTCTACATCAATCCTAATCCTAATCACAAGGATTTTCTTCGATTCCTGTGGTTCGAGAACAACGATCTCGCCAGCCCAATCGTTGAATATCGTATGGACGTCCACCTCTTTGGTGCAGCATACTCCCCAGGAGTCGCAAACTTCTGCCTGCACAAACAGCAGAAACCAACAGAGCATTAGGTACGGAGACGATGCAGCGGATTTCCTGCGCCGAGATTTTTACGTAGACGATGGTTTGAAAGCTCTACCAACAGTTGAACAAGCCATCAAGCTAATCCAAGATTCCCAAGCAATGTGCACAACGACAAATTGCACCTTCACAAGTTTGCAAGCAACAGAAAGGAAGTTTTAGAAGCTCTACCTGCTGACGACCGCGCGAAAGATCTCAAAGACTTAGATCTTCGACACGACACTATGCTGGTTCAAAGGTTCCTGGCTACCTACTGGACAGGTGTATAAAGTCTGATACTCTTGGATTTCGCATTAGCCTTTTACTCGACACGGCATCCTTTCCACGATAAGCTCAGTATACGATCCCCTGGGAGCTGTATCGCCCGTCATATTAGTTGGTAAACAAATACTACAAGCACTCTGTCGTCAGAACGCCGATTGGGATGACCCAATACTCGAAGATATTCTACCGCAATGGGAGAAATGGCGCACAGAACTACGTTGAAGTTCCCTCGCTGTCTTAAGCCACCAGAGCTAGTCCGCACAGACATCCATAGCCTCTCAGACGCGAGTGACACAGGTATCGGTCAGGTTTCAGAATGTTCATGTTAGTTTCCTCATGGCCAAATCTAGAGTCGCTCCACTCAAGCAAATTTCCATACCTCGGCTAGAACTGACAGCTGCCGCTATCTCTGTTAACGTGGCTTCAGTGCTCAAAAGCGAACTATACATTGATGATGTACAATGCATTTAACCACTCAGATTCCGAAATTGTAATCGGATACATAAACAACGACGCACACCGTTTCCATGTATACATTGCATGGTAACCACGTTCAACACATCCGCGACTGCAGCACTCCAGACGAGTGGCACCACGTTCTAGGGAAAGACAACCCAGCCGACGAAGCCTCACGTGGACTGACTGCAAAAGAACTGTTAGAGAGTAGCCGCTGTTTAGCGGTCCGAAGTTCCTGTCGCAACAGGACCCGCTATCCTTCTACGCCCGATCTAACTACATTGTACACGCCGGATAACGAAATCAGGAACGACTCAGCGTCTTCTCTAGCTACCAGAGTTAACGAACGCAAAACCAAACAAACCTTTCCAGAAGTACTTGAATACGAACGTTTCAGCGATTTCTCATCCCTCAGCCACCTCAAGCGATGCATTGTTCATATACAGAGAGCGATAGAGAGGTTGAGAACAAACAAACGCTACAACTGGCGAGCGACAGAAGGCCCGCCTTCAGTACACGAGCTAACCCAGGCGGAAAAGATCATCTTGAAATAAGTACAATATCAACACTTCCAGGCCGAAATAAAGACGTTGCATGACCTTGAAGGCAATAAAAGCAAGTTCCAGGATTGCCAAAGCGCACGCGAGAGAAACCTCAAAGTCAAGCTTACCAGCAACCTTCACAAGTTGAACCCATTCCTTGATGAAGAGGGTCTCCTCAGAGTCAGCGGCCGCCTCAGGAATTCTGCTTCGCCCTATGAGATAAAGCAACCCATTATAGTGCCAAGAAACAACCACGTTACTACCATTCTAGTACACCAGTACCATCACGGGAAGCAGCACCACCATTAGGCTATGGCATGACACATAACGCTATACGGCAAGCAGGATTCTACATAATCAACGGTCGTTCTGTCATGTCCCACCTCATCGCGAAGTGTGTCATGTGTCGCAAGCTACGTGGCCGCACTCAAGACCAGAAGATGGCAGATCTCCCAAGTGAGCGCGTCACTCCAGCGCCTCCATTCAGTTACACCGGAATGGACGTATTCGGCCCTTTCTACATAAGGAAGGATGAAAGGAGCCAAAATGATGGGGCCTGGTATTCACATGTCTTGCATCTCGTGCGATTCACTTGGAGTTATTGAACGCGATGACAACCGATTCATTCTTAAATGCACTCAGGCGTTTCATCAGCCGCAGAGGCAAAGTCCGCGAACTAGTACTCAGGTCCGACCAGGGCACTATAAACTTCATAGGGACTAAGAATGAACTCGCTGCCGCACTCAAAGAACTCGACAGTGAGCCTATCGAGGAATTCCTGTCATCCCACAACTGCGACTTCGTCAATTTCAACCTCAAAGTGCCTCATGCTTCCCATATGGGAGGCGTATGGGAGCGCCAGATCGGAGCCCCTAACACCAAACCACCTACTGACCCTGAAGATGCAGATCGTGCTGCCTCCGCCTGGCAAGTTTGAGCCACCAGATGCATATTCCCGGAAGAGATGGTGCAGGGTCCAGTATAGGCTCGGTTTCAGCCGTTGGGATGTCGTTTCTCCAAAGCCTCCCCCCACTAACGGCTGGGCGCGTGGTCAACAAAAAATGTCTGTGACGTCATCTGATTAAAATTCTATATTATTCAATTTGCGTGTTTTGACAAGAAAAGCTGTTAGCGTAGGTTCTAAACTTTCAAAACACATTGGAACTCTTTAAACTAAAACTCCAAGCTTAAGTGTGAAATGAATTCTCAAGAACAAACGCCATTTAAAATCATTGAGAAACCAGGCTGCATTACTTGTTTATGTAGTTATGATATTGAATCATGTTTGCCGCATAGCACTAGTAAGTGTAAAGAATGTAATATAAAGTGGTAAGCTGTAGTGCTAAGTGTGCATGCCCTACGATTTTTTCTCTTTCCCTCGTAGGGGCGTGCACACTTAGCACTACAGCTTACCACTTTATATTACATTCTTTACACTTACTAGTGCTACGCGGCAAACATGATTCAATATCATAACTACATATACATATTTAATCGCCGTGACCCCATATAACGCACCAATACCCACGATTGCTCTCATCTGACTTGATAGCTCAGTTGGTAGAGCGCCAGACATGTAACCTGGAGGTCGTTGGGTTCGAGTCCCACTTGGGTCACAGATTTTTTCTCTTTCCCTCGTAGGGTGTGCACACTTAGCACTACAGCTTACCACTTTGCATTATTTGTTACGGTACTATTTAATATTAGTGCCGCTCATGCAAGACTGACAGAAATTAAAAGCCGAAATTTATGGGGATAAAGTTCAGATTATTATCTCGGAACTATTCTGAGCAAGAGTAGAGTATTCCCGCTCAGTACTTGTGTAGAGTATATATGTCTTGGAGATATTAAAAAATTGTACAAACTTAGTACATATATGTAGGACTTGAAGAATTGTAAAACTTGTTCGATGCAGCGATTTTCACGTGAATTGTGATCGCAGAACGTGGCCGAGTCAGACATGATTTCCTCTCTTTTAATATGGAGTCGTCCATCTTTTCTTCTCCAATAAAGGCAGCACTAATTTTAAGTAAGAATGGCTACCTGGTCTTGCATTGGCAAAGTTAAATGAGAAATGACTGAACATACGGGCTTCGAATCCTTATTGGCCCTGCGATCAGGACAATGAAGACGCCTCCATATCTTAGGCGCTTATAAGCTAACTTTACTTCAGCATCATTATATTTATCTGATTATTTATTTGCGTGTTTGTTTATATATTTATCACATCCATTGTTGCACCTGCACTTTGTTGTTGTTATAAGGCTGTATTTTTTTCACTCTTTTATGCACCTTCCAGTATTAGTGTAAACTATGAAATAGGAAGTAAATATCTAAGATCTTAGATCTAAGACAAGTGACGGTTTCCCAACTGAGTGACTTTCCAAAGCCTGACAAAGTGTCTTCACCCAAAACTAATTCTCTTACTGCTTCCTTGTGTGAATCCTTGAATTATTCGAAACCAAAACTTTTCCAGAGCAAATTTAAATGCATTATTGGAACAGCAATCCAAAGCCTCTGGTCCGGCTATGTAAATTATACAAATACATTCAGCTACAGGACTTTAGTGGCAAGTTTTTGATTGGCTAAAAACCTACAATGCTTCATCTCGCACGCCCATGCAGCCGTGAGTGGGGAGAGGATCGCGGGCTCACCGAAACCCCCATGGCTGGAAACCGAGCCTAGATCCAGTACCTCGCCAATCAATTCTGGCTACGATGGCAGAAGGAATACTGTTCTCTTCTGCAAAGAAGACAAAAGTGGAACAAGGCAAAAAGAAACATGAAGGAAGGAGATGTACATGTCGTTCTAATCTGCAGTGACAACGAATTTTCAAGGAACCGGTGGAAAACGATGGTCACAAACTAAGGTGTTCCCCACTAGGACAAACTTGTGCACAAGGTTGAGATCGTCACATGCAAGGATGGACAGCGAAAGTACTTCGACAGACCAGTCCACAAGCTGGTCTTGCTAGTGGCTATATAAAGAAGACGATTAAGAACTGTTAAGCATGTCATTAGACCAATACATGAGACATTAGAGACTATAACCATATAATTAATCTAGTTTGTTCGATATATAAGATACATATTTTATATAGTTCACATATTGATATAATATTATCATTACAGTTTTATTAGCTTTCATTAGTAAATTTCGAAATAATTTAGGGAAACAGTGTAACGGCACCCGAGTGCCTTAAGGCTGTTTTCCATATCGACGTAAAGCTATTGCAAACAGTTTGCGATGGCTTGATCGCAAAGCTATCGCAAACTGTTTGCGATGTGACTGAGTTAATGGAAATACCGTTTACATTGCGCTGGGTCACCGACGGATCGCAAACAATACGTAAAGATAGAACTGAGCAAGCTCTCGAAGAAGTTTTCACGGATCTCTCCGCAACGGAGCTGACGTCGTTACAGCTAGTAACTTAAGAGGTCCATGCAAAATCAGCCTAAGTGACTGCTGATCACATTTTAAATTCTCCTTCATGTTCTGTTTTCTAAGGAGACTTTAGAACTTGATCACAGATCCCTTCAATTATTGCAGTCTTTACCTCATACACCTCATCAACCCAGTCTGGTTTTGGCTGTGTTGGATCCTGTAGTGTGCCAACAACCTGGTAACAGGCATCTGTCTGCACAGGAGGATGTCCACTGATCTGAGATTCATCATCATTAACCTCTTCTTCTTCAGCTGTAGCACCAACAACAGACTTGGCCAAGATCTATGCACAGTATAAAAACACTATTAGGCAATCCAGTGATCGACGCTTACAGTTACCCTGTCCCCAGTGGAAAGTAAAATTTTGATATTTGGTTTGTAATTAAAAAGTATGTTTTTAATAGATTTTCAATATTTAATCAATTTACCTTTCCACAGTGGCAACAAAGTCTTAAAAAGTTAGTGTTGAGCCCTGCAATACCAATAAAATATTTTGTTTACCATTGCCTGATGACTGACCCAAGTTTATGTAAACGAAATCAGGGGGAGAAAGAGAGAGGAAAGATGTCAGGGGATGACTTCTTTTCATGGGGAAACTAGGGAGGGTGGAATTGTTTTTCTTTTGAACCCCCAAGAAAACAAGTCTCTGTGGCTAAGTGGTAAAGTTCTGGACTTTCGAGGCAGAGATGTTAAGTGTACCGTGAGTGATCCCCAAAGAAAACTAAACCCCTTTTTTTATGAATCCCAAAAAAATAAAAAATCCCTTTTTATAATTTTGATAATTGTTCTGGTTCAAAATAAATTCTTGAACAGGTTAAAAAAATCTTGAACCAAAGGTCAAAATTGAACCACAACATTTTATCTCCTAATATAATCAAATTCTCCTTCAATTGATTTGTTTTCTAAGGGAGAATTTAGAACTTGATCAAGAGTCACATTCGCCCTTTTTGCACACAGCCTTTCAATTTTTAAGTGACTTCTACATGTACACGTTTTCTACGTTGAACTACTCTTTTTCTTATACAGTAACCCACAAACTGGTTTCTGGATATTACTGCATTTATAACATAGAGGGCAAAATTACCCAACTCTGATTGGCTAATGACAGAGGGCTTTTTTTCTTAATTGAGGGCAGTATCACTTGTACGCGATTGGTTAATAAGTTGCCTAGCAACAGGCTTTGTGCTGTCAAATTTTAGTTTGCCTTCAGCTCGAGTGTACTAATGTGTTCCCAAAAAGCAAACAAATAAGGATTTCTCAAGCATTTACTGACAGCAAAAAGTTTATAGGTGAGTCCACTAATCTGTTAAGTGTTATTCTACAACTTTCTGAAGGATTTTTTAAGTGAATACTGACTGTGGTATTTAGCTTAATTGTCATCAATTTTGTCACTGATCTTTTGACAGTCATGCACTGATCATAGTGAGTTTGAGTTGTTTGCCTGACAAACTAAGTTCAGAAGTTCCTCGTTTCCGCTTTAATCTCTGTAAGAGCAAATAGTATAGTAATTAAGAATATAATTATTATAATTTAATTTGAAACACTGTTTTTTTCTCCCATCGAGCGAATGTACATGTAGCAATTTTTAAACTTTGAAAACACAAGGGTGTAAAGTAAAGTAAAGTAAAGTAAAGTAAAGCACAGTTATTTTCTGAATACCTGTGCCAGGTTAAATTGTTCGAAGCAAGGATAACATTATCCCCAGGATAGCGCAAAATATGTAATTGTCATCCGTACACTCAGTTAATTAACCTCGGCTTAGCGATTTAACCCTGGGGTAGTGCTTATATACTCTTGCTTCAAACATTACCAGGACTATATCGCAACCCCAGCCCATCATTGCAGTATGCTCCGATGGATATCTCAGTGTTCCATTGCTGTTGTTGGGCCACTATCTTAGATTTAACCGATGGAAACTGAGATATTCATCCCAGAGTGCACTGCAACAGCGGGGTTGTGATATTAAGTCTATTCTACATGTAAGTAGAAACTACTTTAATTACTCTTCCATTTGAGTAACCGTTATAGATCTTAGATTTTTACTACACTGCATGTGATTTTATTATACCTGTGACAATAGATATTAGACTAATAGACACTATTAGACACTAATTCCATTGTCTGGGGGCTGTTTTTTCCTCTGGATTTCCAGGGGAAGGGACGTATTTTTCTTTGAAATTCCAAAGGTCAAGGCCTTTTTTTAAGTAAAAATATGTGAAATTCCAGGGGAGGGGGTTTATTCAGGATAAAATTTCGGAACGACTGCAGAATACCCCGCCACAGCAAGCTGTATTGTAGAAATGTCAACGCGTCTATACATCAACTTGTGTGGAATACACAATGAACGTAGAGAGTAATGTTGAGTCAACGCGTCATCGCATCAACGAATAGACTGCGGTTGCTTGTAGAATGAAGGTAGTATATAATAATTATATAGAGTACACTTTATTCATGTCAACGCGTCATTGTGTCAACGAGTAGACTGTGGTTGTTTGTAGAACAAAGATAGTATTAAATAATTATAGAGATAATAGCAAGATTGATAATGGAGATAATAGCAAGATTGATAATGGACGTTATGTCAATTTACAATTTCATTTCATTATTTCATTTCATTTTCAATTTCATTTATATGTTTAACCGTGACAACGCGTCTGAACGCGTTGACTGTCAACGTGTAAGGTAGATTACGTGGTAGGGTATTCTGCAGTCTAGCCAAAATTTTCATGGGGTGTGTCATAATTAATGGTATTTTCGGAAATTCCAGGGGAGTGGTAAAAAAAAGGCAATCCAAGGTTCCTCAACAGGGGGGTATGGATTTTTTTTGGACTACCCCATTTTTTGTTTCACGGGTAAGTAAAACCCGGGGGGGTGACTCCCTTATGTGAGGGGTACATGGATTGCTCGTCGTACCTTTTAGAGGTCAAAATCAGGAGTTTGGTACCACTTAGGGTATCCACCATCAAACACAGACATTTCTATGTAAAGCGGTACCTTTTAGGGGTCGGGTGTCAATTGAACAAAAAAGCTGTTATCAATTTACATTTTCATTATCTTTTAGGGGTCAAAATAAGCTTGAACCACGCCCATTTAGTACCTCTTAGGGGTCAAATCGAAAATGTCCGACGAGCATGCTTACGCCTTTTATATGGGAGATGGGAGTCACCCCCCACCCCCCCCCCCCCCCCCCCCCCGGGAGTAAAACCACTCCATGAATTTTTTTTATTTTCATGTAGCGTACCTCAAAATCGTAATAATTTGAATAAAGTACTGTGCACGTTTTCCCTAAATATATTTTTAAAAAAACTAGTAAACTACAGTTCTTTACGTTGAACTAGAAGTAGAAGTAGGAGTATTAAAAGCTTACATATATACATCATTACAATTTACATGTGGGGTGTCCGTCTGTTGGAGTGTTGGCGTTGCAAAAATTATACGAACTAACATCCAAATCGAGTGCAGTAGACTCTCTGACTCTGGTGAATGTACATGTAACTTACTTTGCTAACATTTTTGCTTGAGTAAGCGTCGACGTGGTTTAAGAAGACTCTGGTTCGTTTAGTTTCTCCAAGGGCTGCTGCAAGTTCCGCCATTTTCGTTTCTCTGTTTTCCCTCCAAACCAGTTGCGAGGCGACAGCAACCTCGTCCCCAGGTCAGATCCAAGATGGCGGCTCCTTCCCAGGGATCTTTTCGCGTCTAATCCAAGATGGCGTCGAAAGTGTCGACGTCATC